>JALMQS010000099.1:46134603-46210722 GCA_024734495.1 Forficula auricularia
TCTCGTTATCCCTTCCTTCCACTCCGAGGGCCTGACACCGGTTCCTTACCTTTACAGGCCCTCCCGCCCCCTCCCGGATGGTGACCGGGGCGCCGCTAACGGCCAGTTCCCCGTATCGCCACCCTAGGTAGGCTCTCCTTATTTTCACCCTAAGGACCTAGCTCCAGGCCTTCCCTGCTCGGGGGTCACCGGGGCGCCGCTCACGGCCAATTCCCCGTGTCACCATCCCCGGCAGGGCGAATTCGGGAAGAAACTCCTCCCACGATGGTCACCGGGGCGCCGCTAACGGCCAATTCCCCGTGTAACCACCTCAGGTAGGGCGAGACACTCCATTTTCGGCCTCCTTCTCATTCTTACACCGGGGGCCTGGCACAGTCCTTCCCCTTTACTGACCCTCCTTTTCCCTTCCGATCCCTTGTCACACATTTCTTTTTATTGGTTGAAGCCTCAGGTTTTCCCTTTCTCACCCCCACTCTCCTCCTTAGACGTCCCTGACCACTCCCAAAGCAGTCTCTAAAATTTTATATTATTTCTCCCGTGGTGAACCTCGCGACCAACACCTCTAGAGCAGCGATCCTTTCGTCTGCAACCTCAGCACTTAGTTCAAAATACCTGACCCCAAAATTCACTCAAAATCCCCTTTCGCTCCAAAGTTTTGTCAAAACTACCCCCGGTCCAAAATCTATTCAAAAATTCTTTAAAAATTCCTCAACTATTAACCCCATAAATTATACAAGTTTATTCACCATGCTGGCTCAAGACGCAAAACAAAAATAAAATGATGTTCCGGGTTTTCCCAAAATTTGCAATATTCAAATCTATATAGATACACCTCGTACGCTTCAACAATTACTCCAGGATTAATAAAACACGTTTATGAGCTTCTGATACTAATATTTTGAAAAATTTTATATAATAGAAATTTTTGTCCAAAATCCCCTCAACACCTTCAACTTCTATTTATATTTCAATACTAAAGTAATTAGAAAGTAAAATGTTTGATCACAAATATGTAATCCAAACCTTGATTTCTTAAAATTCAGATAAATTCCCTAACTTTTCTGCAATAAAATTCTACCCCAAATTATCCCGAAATTTTCAAAATTTTCTCCTTAGAATTTTCTTGAAACCTTACTTGACCCAAATTCTTTCCTAAATTTATACCCGAGCGGCGCTCTCAAAAATTATTTCAAACTTCTGTTCAGAAATGGCTCGAAATTATCTTTTAAAATTTTCTCCTTACACTTTAATAGCAAAACAAAAAAATCGACTCAAAATGCCTCAAAAACTATTTTTTAAAATTCTCTCCTTAAAATTTTCTCTTACATTTATGTACGTGCGACGCTCTCAAAAATTATTTCAAACTTCTGTTCAAAAATGGCTCGAAATTATCTTTTAAAATTTTCTCCTTAAACTTTTCCCGAAAATTTTACTTCTCCAAAAATTTCCCGACATTTGGCCCGAATTCTCTCAACCTATATATCATAACTTTTGTTTTCCTATTTATGCACTTTAAATCCTCTTAAATTCTTATTTCCCAAATTTTCAGAAATTGGCCCTTAAAATTCCCTTCTATATATATTAAACTTTTTCCCAATTATTCGCGGGCGGCACTCTCGACTGAGCCGAGCGAGTGCCCGATTTCAAAATTTTCAAAATTTCCCTTTTCAAAATTATCTACCCCAAATTGCACTTTGAAAATTTTAAAATCGTTTACCCCACACCTCGACACCAATTTGTAAGGCGCGACTTCCGCCCGACCTGAAAAGGGGTCTTAATTAAGGACGAAACAATGTATTACAATAAATTTGTAATTAAAAACAATGGTGTTTAATTTCATGGTAGATCAATTAGTACAAATTATATAAAACCAATTCGATTATGAAGTTACAATTGAAATAATACGAGCTAGTTAATATACTAGTAAAAATATAAATAATTTTGAAGAACAAATTTAACTATGACTATAGGTTATTAAGCAATTACAAACTAGACTAAACTTAAAGTTACAAACTAACATACTTTGAAATATTTTCTGATCAGACTTATCATTGTTAAACGTTTCGGCCGAACTACTCACGCACTTCCGACGTCTCTGGTCACTGTCTGTCCACGCAAGTAGAGCTCCTGCCCTGCTCACTAGTGGCTCAACTCGCAGGGCGCCTCGGCGCCCTTCAATGACGCCGATCCTCGCACAGCTGGCAGGACAGCCCTCTTGCCCTCCGCCATCATTGGCTACATCGATCTTCACTTAGCTCGTCCAGCCGCCTCTCGGCCCTTCACAGGGCACGGCTGTTCCTCAGCACTCCCACGGACAGGCCCTCGCGTGCCTGTCCTTCGCCATCCTCGTGGTCGGCTCGTCGACGCTCCTCTCCGCCCGTTTGATCACACAGCCACGGGACGGTCACATCGCTCTTCTTAGACAGCCCGCAGGCTCACCCAGCCCGCAAGCTGGCCGTGTCCCCGAGACACCGGCTACCGCCCGCAGGGCGGCATCCTGGTCCTTAGCACATCACCGAACACATACACGATGTACCTGCACACAGTTCGCAGCACTTGCACACACTCGCGTTAACACTGTCTTTCACATAACGCGTACCTACACACGCCTGCGGCACACACCTGTACCCGCCCCGGGGGTAGTCACACAGTCCCTCGCACGCGTTCACATCTGCCCCCGCTCGCAGGGGCGGCCGGCTCGCCACCCCCCAGCCGTTATGTCTGTCGTGCCAGCCTCAGGACGACTCCCCCGCGTCGGCCGTTAGTTCCGCGTCCTCGCTGTCACCCACACATTTACATCTTTGCGTGGGAGACACACCGACAGCGACTTCCTCTTTTCCACGCACTCACACTCTCGTATCCGTTGGTCACTTCATACACAGACAGGCCCGCCTCCTTCTCGCGTCTCTTCTTCTCTTGCCCAGGGTAGCGTCTGTCTCTCTCCCACTCCCTTGTACGGGAGCTAATATTCACTATACTGGATCTAGGCACGGCGCCAACCTGTCTCGCTGTTAACTCAGCAGTTTACTGAGGCTACTCTCTATTCCAACAAATTAGACTTTCTTTAACTTAACAAATAAATTACAGGCTAAGTATTCGCTAAGGGCCGTAGCCCCCTTACAATACTATAGCTAATTGTTGAATCCGATAAAGCCAAAAAAAAAAAAATCACCAAGCCGGATATTTTTTTAAATTCATCCACTTATTTATTTTTAATATTCCCGTTTACAACAAAATCAAATTAAGCGCGCTTCTGCCTACCTCGACCTTAGCACTAGCCCTTTGTGATCTGATTGCAAAACAAAAACAAAAAACAAAATGGCGGCCTAGTCGCATATCTATTTTTTCTTTTATCTATGGATAAAAGATATATATATACAACGATGTTGATGTGATTGGACTAAACTTCATAACGCACACCCCTCACTCAAGGGCTCTCTATTATTTAACCTATAATCTTTAAACTAACCTAAGAGAGAAAAAAAGAGAGAGAGGAATACTAGAAGTTTCACTTCCGTCGTGCGTAAGCTTGACCCACTCAGATTATTTTTATATCTTAATATGAAACCTACCAAGTATTTTTTATCCAATATCATATATATCTACAAGAATTGCTCATTTAATAACATTTTAGCGAAAAAAAAATATCTGCATAATAAATAAATTCTTCCCGAGAATAAAATGGCAACAACATTTATTGGATTCACCTAGCGGAGACAAAAAGAAGTTCTATTTCCAGCCCCTTCGCCCTTCACTAAGGGGTTGGTTGACTACTGGCACACTCACACAGTTACCCACGTGTGCTTGTGCCCTTGTTTTCACCCCTCATCCATCTGAACTAGAGACCCAGATATCTATATATTACATAGGGTTGTTTGTGTCGGGGGAAATGGATAAGGGTTCCCAAGATATGCACAAAAGGGGGATGAAATAGAACATAAAAACATATGTATATATAGAGTAGAAAATCAGATAGGGACAAAAAAAATGAAGAAATTGGAGCAAAAGTTGTTCTTTTTGTATATTGAGAACAAAAAGTATACGAAAAACTGAAGTCATATTAAATAAATTTTAATTTTCCTCATTAATATATCAAAGAATAATTGATATGTCAACGAGGATTATTTTGACCGGGCTGATTTGAAAAAAGATATTTTTATCTGGCGAGACTACTGCGAATTACGCTATTGGAGTATTAAGTCTGGACCAAGAGAGAAAAAAATGTGATCCACTTAGCTACAATCCAACGTCTTTCTCTCAAAGAATCATTAAAATCGGTTCATAAACAAAAAAGATATGCCTGAACATATCGAACAAAAAAGGTCCAATACAAATGAAATGAAAAATCATCAAAATCGGTTCACAATTGGCGAAGAAATCAAATAACATAGACACAAAAAAAATTCAGTCGAATTGATAACCTTCTCCTTTTTTGAAGTCGGTTAAAAATGTAGTCTGAATTTGAACTTGATTTATGACTACATTGAAAAAACGTTATATCTTATGTTTATATATATAAATATATCCAATCAGTTTCTCGAAAATGGCTATAACGATTTGGATGAAATTCACTGGTTAGGAGGGTTTTGTGTTGGACATTCCATCTGTCACGGTCTCATCTTTGGCAAAGTTGTTTTTGATGGGTTTTTTGTTAATTGAAAAAATTATTCACTTGTGGCTGTAACGATAAAGATGTTTATTTACATTTTTATTCAATTTCCTTTTAATAAATAATTGGTTTTTTAATTTTATATCCCACAATAAGATTATTACAATTATTATTATATATTAAAAGTTGGGCAATTTAATTGATTGGAGATGGAGAGATTGAATCGACTTGATTGGGGAATAATGGAATTGAAATAATTATCGGAAAAGAGGTTTTTTTTATCTAATTAGATTTTTCCTCTTATTAAAAACAAGGACTAAAGATGAATAAGGACACTCGATGGTGGAGAAGTAATCTCCGGAATCGAAGCAAACAAATACAATGTATACATTAATTAATGTAAAATAATTGGTTTAATAAAATTTATAAAAAAAAAAAAAAAAATTAATTGATTGAATTGACGTGATTGGGATTGAGGAGATGGGGAAATAATATGGAATTGGAATAATTATCGGAAAAGAGGTTTTTTTTTTTAATTAGTTTTTTCCTCTTATTAAAATCAAGAACTGAAAAGATGATCAAGGACAGTCGATGGTGGAGAAGTAATCTCCGGGGTCGAAGCTCAAATACAATTGTACTGACTGGAAAATTTACCAATAATCACTTTGCCCTTTGAAGGCAAAAATAAATAAAATAATAAATGTTTGTTGTTTAAAATATTAAAATTATTCAAACCGGGTCTTGTATATATAGTATAACAATGTGGTTAACAATCTTGGGTTTTACTAATTAAATATAGTTATATAATTTAAAATTGAACAACAAATAATTATATTATTAAAACAATATTTGTATTTGAATTAGGCAATCGGCCATTTCTATAAATAAATAACTTAAATATTTGATGATATTTAAGATATAAGATATATATATATATATATATATATATTATTGTTGAATTCTTTTTCAACAATAACAACAACACTCAAACACACGATAAACAATAATATTAACGGTACACGGTACACGATAAACTAAAAAACGAAACGAAAACAGATCAGAGCAAGTTTACTTTGACACCTTGCCACATATATCATCTGTCTTGCCACATGTTCATTCAGTCATCACTCACTCGACTAATTCACTGTTCAGACACTAGGCTCCCGGAATATAACCGCGGCAAATTTATTTTGGTTACACAATGTATACATTAATTCATGTAAAATATTTGGTTTAATTTCTTTGATTAAAAATTTAATTTTAAATCACACAAATATTAATTTGACAATTTAATTGATGAACTCAAAAATTGTTATTTAATTAAAAAAAATTATACCGTATTTATTTATATACCTATATAAACATAATCTGTGGACCACTGAAGGCTAGAAATGCAAAAACTGGGTGCGTGGGAGGGGGTGGGAGTAGATGTGGGGGTGCAGGATGTGGGGTGAAGTGGTGGTGTTCCGGGGGGCGAGGGGGGGGGGGGGGGTTCGGGAATTATTATATAGCTATTATCTGAGGCAAAAAGTTACCGAGCATCGCTCAGTGGCCAGGTACTTTATAGTTAACAGTTAAAAGACAATAGATGTAGATTTAATGTAAGCAACTTAGAAATATATTTTACTATACATAGCAATAAATTTATTGACTACTTCTTTTTTTACCCATTCCTTGAGTCGGTTTAAAGCTATCAAGCACTAGATATTATGGCTTTATAATGCATATTTTAAGTGCATATTTCCTTTTTAAATGGATATCTTGCTGTTATATCGGTCCGAACCCTATTTGACTTGGTTCGCCTGTATTTAGGCAACCAATTGAGCCCAGCAGAATGATAGCTGCGTAAGAGCTAGGCGAGTCCAGTCGTTCAAAAAATACTCCAGAGCTTATGTCAAGCCAAATAGAATTTAATAAGATTATTCCTGTACACTGAAAAAACGATATAGTTAATAAATTTTATTTGATAAGAATAGATGGTGAAGTTAATTATGGCGAAATCAATCTCTGTTCAATATGAATAAATGATATACATATTTTAAGTATTCTCATATTATTGGAGGAACTCTAGGTATATTAATAATTAAGATGCCGCTATTTGAACCAAGCACTAATAAGTAAAATATGAAAATATTGTTATTTGGGTAAAATAGTGGAATAGTTTAATTTAATAGTTGGATATTTAAATGGAATAATACGTAATTACGACAAGAAATGAAACTATAAACTTGAATAGTTTTTATTTATAATATATATAGGTATGTATTTCTTACAAGAAGATGAGTATATTCATTTGATGTAGAATCTACCATATATTCAATCAAATGAATTATATAATATAAATAAATAACTGTAATAATTAAAATCCTCAAAAATGTAGTCTGGATTTGAATTGGATTTATGACTACACTGAAAAAACGATATATTTATAATTAAGAAATTATATTTGATATCAATAGATGGTGAAGTTAATTAGGTCGAAATCAATCTCTGTGCTCAATATGAATATATGATATACGTATTTTAAGTATTCTCATATTTTCGTTTTAACTCTAGATATATTAATAGTTAAGATGTCGCTAATTGAAGCAAACACTAATAAGTAAATTATGAAAATATTGTTATTTGAGTAAAACAGTTGAATAGTTTAATTTAATAGTTGGGTATTTAAATGGAATAATACGTAATTACGACAAGAAATGAAACTATAAACTTGAACAGTTTTTATTTATAATAAATATAGGTATGTATTTCTGACAAGAAGATGAGAATATTCATTTGATATAGAATCTATATTCAATCAAATGAATTATATAAATATTTATTTTAATTATTCATTTGGTTGAATTAATTAGAGAAAAATTTGAATAAATTATTACATTTGATTTAAATTAGAAGGTTTTTTTTTATAAATTTTATTAAACCAATTATTTTACATTAATTAATGTATACATTGTATTTTTGCTTCGATTCCGGAGATTACTTCTCCACCATCGAGTGTCCTTATCCATCTTTAGTCCTTGTTTTTAATAAGAGGAAAAATCTAATTAGATAAAAAAACCTCTTTTTACCGATAATTATTTCAATTCCATTATTCCCCAATCAAGTCGATTGGTTTTAATTAATCCATTCCCCTCCTTCCTCCCGATCCTCCCATCTAAATTAGATGGTTATCTAATTTTAATATAAATTAATATTTCTTCTAATCTTATAGTGGGTTTTAAAATTAAAAAAAAAAACAATTAATAATGTAAACAAAATTTTTGTTAATTTTTTTTTAAAGTATCTTAATTATTAAGATATCACTATTTGTAAAAAATCTACTAGAATAAAATAGATCACTCAAGGATATAATATATTTGAATTAAATACCTAAAAATTTCGTCATATTTGGAATGATTTTGATAAATCTCGATTATTAATAAAATATCTTTGGAATAAATAAGAGGTCATTAAAAATGCTCAAATCTATCAACACATTTATTATAAATAAATTGTTTTTTCAGTGTAGATATTTTGGGTTTATATTGCATATTTTAAGTGCATATTTCCTTTTAAAATCCATACATTTAGTGCATATTTCGGCCTTTTTAAATTCATATTTTGCTGTTTTTTAGTGCATATCGATCCGAACCCTATTTATAACGTTGGTGCGCTTGTATTTAGGCAACCAATTGAGCGCAGAAGAATGAAAGCTGCGTAAGAGCTAGGCGAGTCCAGTCGTTGATGGAATTCTCCAGAGCTTATGCCAAGCCAAGGGCAATAAGATTATTCCTCTAGTATTAGATAAGAATCGATTGTTATTTTTAGTCAACATAGACTTCAAATAGCCGGTGATATCCGATTAATACTACTGTGGGCAATAAATAGTAAGACTTTGTTCTTAATTTATTCTTCCAAATCTATTTCCTCCCCCTCAAAGTAACCCCCCCCCCCCCCTTCTCAATACACTTGCGCCAACGTTTTTTCCAATCCTCGAAACAGTTGTTAAGGCCAATTTCCGGAATAGCCTTTAATGCGCGTTTAATATCTTCAATTGACTCAAAACGGTTTCCCCGGAGCGGTCGTTTGAGTTTTGTGAATAGCCAGAAGTCACAAGGAGCTAAATCAGGCGAATACGGTGGTTGTGGAACGATATTGATTGAATTTTTGGCGAAAAACTCACGAATAATCAATGCAGTATGCGAAGGTGCATTATCGTGGTGCAAAAACCAAGAGTTGTCGGCCCATAATTCCGGCCTCTTTTTACGAATGGCTTCGCGCAAACGACGCATAATACTCAAATAGTATTCCTTGTTGACAGTTTGGCCAGTCGGAAGGAATTCGGAGTGCACCACACCTCGATAATCGAAGAAAACTGTCAACAGGACCTTGATTTTTGACTTGTTCGTCGTCAACGCGTTCTTTGAACAGTTTGTACCAATCAAAAACACTTGTTCACGACATACAATCATCACCGAAGGCCTTTTGCAACATTCTGAACGTTTCGGCACCAGAAATTTGATTCAGCACACAAAATTTAATGGAATTTCTTTGTTGAATAATTTCACTCATTGTAAAAATCGCCGAATGCACTTTTTGTACTTCAGAAAGACATGCGTATACTAAACACCAATGATTTACACTGCCCAACAATGAAAATGCTTCGGGATGATTGATGATGATGGGATGATGCCAGATTTAGGACCTATGGGCCCCTATAGGCTGAACCTGCGGCCTGCAGCGGCGTAGCCACGGCCAAGGGCGGATCCAGGGGGAGGGCGGAAGGGGCGACCGCATCCCCCCCATAGAGGCCAAAAAACGGCGGCCAAATCGACAGGGAATTTATAACAATTTTTTTATTTTTTATTTTAATGAACTTAAAATATGAGATATGAAACTTTTAAAAAAATTAAAAAAAAAACATTTATTTTTTTAAAAAAATTTTAAATTGAAAATAAAGTTCTATGTGTGTGTGTGTGTGTGTGTGCGTCTCGCCCCCCCCCCCCCCCGCTTGGACAATTCGATCGCGACACACTTTCGAGATAAAAAGTAGATCTTATATACATCGGGCACCTTATATACATTCTCCCCCTCCCCCCATAAAAAATTCCTGGATCCGCCCTTGGCCACGGCGGAGAGGACGGGGGGGGAGGAAGGGGGCAGAACAGATAACACTTTATTTGAATTATAGCAAATTTAACCTAGTTTAAAAATGTATAAAGTCGACTTTGTCGAAATCGTGCTCCTTCATGGTCAAAATGGGAAAATCGAAAAAAGTTCGAGTTTTCGGAATATTCAAAAGTGATTCGGGGGCTATTTTTTGGATACCCATAGATAACACTGCCCAACAATGAAAATGCTTCGGGCTCAAAAATAGCTGATTCTTATGTATTTCCACCTGCTGAATTCAAAAATCACCATAAAGATTACCGATTAGCTCTTGTTTTGGAGATATAATCGATCAAAACGGTGAAAAAGACCATTTTGACCTATTTTCGAGTTCCGTTAGATATTAAACAACAATATTTGAGATCACAATATTTTGTTGAACTAATAGAAAACAGCTTCCTCTTGATTTACAAATTACCACTTGTTTGTAGCTCAATTAGAACTCGAGTTATAACTAAAAAACTAAAACTACGTGATTATAAAGGATAATAAACATTAATAAAGTAAAGGGAGTGTAGTTTCAGAGTGAATGAAATAAAACTCAAAGAGGTGTATACAATCTCAATATATTTCGGATTATTAGTCCATCATCAGGAGTTTACAGGTTAAAAACTAATCTGTAAATTCCTGATGGACTAATAACACTGGGCAACAAAAAAGAGGCAAGCTAAAAAACGACGATCTGATGAAGGCACCACATAAATCTCTTCAGACACGACCATCTGTGAAGTATTATTCCAGCAATGTAGAACTCTTAGAATGTAACTACAATTTGTAAAAAAATAAAATGCACTTTCAATGTTGTTAGCATATGTAATTAAAATGTATCTTTTTCTCTTGATCCGCCACCTACTGTACCATATTTCACAGAAACTAGAGCTAAGAAAAAATTTTCATTGTCATATTCGTTTTTCTCAACCCAAAATTGGTAGGAATTGACTCATCAAGTGCTCGAAGCATTTAAAAATTATTTTTTTGTTGCCCAGTGTTATTTTGATGTGACATTTCTCACAGATGTCACTGACTGTCATACCAACCTAGAAAAGATATATTTTGACGAATGGGTTTCCGCGCGAAATTTAAATTAAAAAGTCTTACTATTTATTGCCCACAGTAGTAATAAAGAAATAAACATTGTTAAAATTTCAAATGACTTTAGATAAAGTCTAGCCTCGATCCGTTGCAGTTTATTTTCAAAGATATTCTCGCTAAGTAAACATATTAAATATTAATAGGATATAATAAAATTTGTGTCCTTTGAAAGCTCTACAAGAATATATAATTAGATTTCAAAAGGTTTCTTTTTTTTGCAAGTTTTTGTGAATTAAACATTAGGTATCTACAAATTTAGATTGCCTAGCAAGGGGTCGTCTCGTTGATATTATTCATGGTTTTACCTTCGGTTACGCTAGGGATTTTTTTTTTGGAATATTTTAGCTTTTAAATAACTAATTATCTTTTGTTATTGCGCACAAAAATCGCGATTTTTAATTTGTCTTAAGAAAATAAAATATTTACTGGGGCATTCAACACCAAATCGGACAGTTTTTTTCCCATTTTGGCCATGAAGGAGCAGGTTTTCGACTAAGACCACTGTATAGATTTTTAAACTAGATCAAATTCGCTACAATTGAAACAAAGTTTCATCTTAATTGGATAAATGGTAACTCGTGACGCAATGAGGATGAAGTTTTGAAAATCTGCAATTTTTTGCAAAAAATCGCAATTTTTCCTTCATAAAATGAAAACCACTCATTCTAGACACTTGATTCCTATCTAATTCTATAGGAAATTTTGTTGATTTGAACGTTTACTTGTGCCACTTTTTTGTTAAAACTCTTAGATTTATAGATATCCAGCATTTTCCATGACAGGATTATCAAAAAAATGCGAGTTTTTGGGATATGACTAAACAGAAAAATAGGCCAATTTTCAAATAGCGCTTGACCCTGAACGGTTAGACGTAAATAAAACCTAAATAATGAAATTTGTAGGAAATTTTATGATATTATATTTTGAATAGGAAGATTATTTACGAAAAGTTGATAGTTTTCGAGTTATAAGCAAAAACTTTAACTTTTTTTATCTTTTTTTAACTTTATCTTTATCATTTAAATATTAAAAACTTTATTTTTAAATTATACAATTAGAGCTTTAAAGTATTTAAAAGAACGATTGAATAATATTATTTAAAGCCCAATTAATTGTTTAAATGTTGAACTCAATATCAAATTTTCCCTTTAATAATAATATACCAGAATATAGAAAAGAATTTGCGTGATTTAATTTGAAATTTAATTGTTTTTAAAATGTTATTTTTATTACCCATTATATTAATGATTTTATTGTAAATTGTTGAAGCTTTTACAGGATCGTTTAAAAAGATGATTTAAATCTAACCCAAATTGATCTATTTCTTATTTCTTGAAATGTCTTTTTTTTAATTCGATGAGCTGAACGGATTCCGTGTGTGTGTGTGTGTGTGTGGTGTTTGGGAAACGTTCGTTGTCTGAATGGGAATGCCCGGCTAATACGATCATCCGATCAGGGAAGAATTTCAAATCCAAACCATTAGATAAGATTAACTTGGCAAATATATTCGAGATATAAGTATAGTATTAAATCAATCCAAAAAAAAAAAAATAAAAAACCCCAAAATAATTCAAATAATACGAATTTTATAAACACAAACCGAAATTTTCTTTCATAAAAAATAATCAACTGGTGTGTTCACCACTCAACTTTCACATTTTCATTTATTTGAAGTCAACTTGTCACTACCAATTTAGACCCCCTTCCTTAATTTTGTTTTTGTTTTTTATTTTCTCAAAAACTTCTCGAACGATTTTTTTAAAAAATTGACAAAACTAATAACTAATGACACTTGATAAATACATTAATTAAAAAAAAATCATAATATAGTACCATATCTAAAAAAAAATCATTGCAGTCTTTTATGAGGAAATCAAAAAATAACGAAAAATCTTTCATGTAAATGTCCTACTGGAAGTTTTCGAGTTTCAACCAAAGTCATAGCTGTCCTCTTCCGAGCCTATACCAAGCAAAGGTTTGAATTACAACCTCTAAGACTTATGGTTGAAACGCAGGGGTTGGTCCATATATACGCACTGACCAATGAATTTTGGACCCCTTTTTGGCCTCTCGGGACCACAATTTCCGGTTTTACGTCCTAAATCCGGTTTCCAACTATTAAGGGCATCGATTCCATTCTATCTAAAATGAAATTAACTTTTTGCATTTCGGAGATACAAGCTCTCAAAAAGTCAGGACCCAGACAAGGCATCGCAATACTCTCACATTATATTCTATAGAATATAATGAAAGTAAAAAACGGAGTAGATTTAGGAAAAAATTATTTCAAAATATATACAACATTTATTTATTATTTTATTTTTTAAATAAAGTAGATTTATAAAAATTTGATTGAAGCTTTGGTGGTTGAATTGAACAGTTCTTTTATTTACTTTTTTTTTAAATAAACGACATATTATGCACTATTTAATATATTTAGGTATTTATTAATTAAAACGCTAAAGACAAATAAACGATTTTTTGATCAGTTCATTAGTGATCGATTTCAAGTATGATTATACCACAGCAATGGCTCGAACAAGCGACCCTTATTGGGTATTTGAAATTCATCAAAGTGGACTCATGTTCAAAACAGCTTATTTCCGCATTAAAAACAAACTGGAAATGAACTTGTTACAAAATCGAAATAATAAGGAAATACTATATATTTACCGTATATAAATATCATTTGCTTATAGGTTGTTGTGTTTTTAGTTATTACATACATAAAAAAAACTAAAACCATAATAATAGTTTTTTGATGACTAATTTTGAAGCTATCATCAAAATAATTTTAATTATATTAAAATATAATTCAATTAACAAGTTAAAGATTTATATTATATATTATAGAGAAAAAAATTAATTAATGCTCGAATTAAATCTCGCAATTAGTTTAAACAATCAAGAAATATTAATTAGAAAACTAAAATTAAAAAAAAATGAAAATCGAGGGAGAAGAATAATGGAATTGAAATAATTATCGGAAAAGAGTTTTCTTTAATTAGTTTTTCCTCTTATTAAAAACAAGGAGTAAAAGATGATCAAGGACACTCGATGGTGGAGAAGTAATCTCCGGAATCGAAGCAAAAAACAATGTATACATTAATTCATGTAAATAATTGAAAAAATTTATAAAAAAAATGATTGGGGAGAATAATGGAATTGAAATAATTATCGGAAAAGAGGTTTTTTTATTTAATTAGTTTTTTCCTCTTATTAAAAACAAGGAATAAAAAGATGATCAAGGACACTCGATGGTGGAGAAGTAATCTCCGGAATCGAAGCTCAAAAACAATGTATGCATAAATTCATGTAAAATAATTAGTTTAATAAAATTTATAAAATAAATAAAAATAAAAAAATACCCTAGGTGAGAGAAAGCAATATGGAATTGAAATAATTATCGGAAAAGAGGTTTTTTATCTAATTAGTTTCTTCCTCTTATTAAAAACAAGGACTAAAATGATGATCAAGGACACTCGATGGTGGAGAAGTAATCTCCTGAGTCGAAGCTCAAATACAATGTATATATTAAATCATGTAAAATAATTGGTTTCAATAAAATTAAAATTAAAAAAAAATCCTAGAATTTTTAATTAAAAATAATATTTTCTTACATATTCTGAAAACAATTTTTTTTAATTTGTATAATTATTATTATATTATAGATTTATTTATTTATTCACATTTTCGTTATCTATCTATTAATTCAATTACTATAATTATTTATTTATCTAAAATTGAAGATCTTATTGGATGAACATGTTTAAGCTTTAATGGTTGAGTTGAAAGGGAAGTTTCATCAAAACCCACTTAAATTACACATTAATAATGAGAAAATCTCATCAGAATTCACGACGTTTCGACACTTATAGCTTTGTTTAAATAATTACACTTCAAAGATACTCAGATACATCTCATAATTATTCTATGCAATTACAAGATACTATTTTTTATTTAAAATTCTCTTATCGTTAATTATTTGGAGATAAAACAAAAATAAATAAATAAATGGGATGAAAAATTGAATAAATTTTCAAGACTCGGTATGGTTTCTGTAAATTTTGCAGATAATTGTGATGTAAGGACCAAACAATATCCCACCCAGCTAGAATTAGAACTCCCCTATACTACATAAATTTAGTTATTATATAATAACCTACTCAAAAATTTGTTATTTAATTTATTTAATTATTAATTATTTTCTCATAGTTTCAATTTATTAATTTTAATATAATATGTAAAATAATAATATCAAGTTAAAATAAGATGTGAGGCAGGTAGGAAAATAAAAATTCAATTTTCATATTGTAGACGTTACAATTAAGCATTTAATCTTCATCAGGACAAATATATTTTTTTTTGAGTTTCGAAATAATAACCTATAATAAATTTTGATACTTTGCTGTTTCTATGGATATTTGCATCAAGGAAAAAACAAGATTCTACATTCTGATGAAGTTTAAATGATTAATAGAAACGTCGATATTAAAATATTGAATTTATATATCCCCTGGTTGTCTTTTCTTATACCATTAAACGTTTTTTTTATATAAATTTTATTAAACCAATTATTTTACATTAATTAATGTATACATTGTATTTTTTGCTTCGATTCCGGAGACCACTTCTCCACCATCGAGTGTCCTTATTCATCTTTAGTCCTTGTTTTTAATAAGAGGAAAAATCTAATTAGATAAAAAAACCTCTTTTCCGATAATTATTTTAATTCCATTATTCCCCAATCAAATCGATTGGACTCTCCTCTCCTCTCTCCTCCTTATACCATTAAACATTGCAAAGTATTTTATATATAAAATTATTGTAATCTATTAGTGAGCTTTAAATAATTAATTAATAAATTTAAATTGAAAATAAAATAAAATTGTTTATTTGCTTGTGATTTTATCATAACAAAGCTTTAAATTTAAAATAAAATTAGTCAAAAAAAATATATTTTCTCTAGTTTTGAGCTATAAGTTATGTTCTAGGGAGGCCAAAATTTAATTATCTATACCTCCCAACTCCATACTGAGTAAAAACAAAAAAATACACTTTTATAGGTAGAATGTATATTTTTCTATTTATCTAAATTTTATAATTATTGGATATTATTATCTTTTTTACTGCACCTATTTAAATTTAATAAATTATATTTTTAAACTAAAAAACACGCTTCTAAATAATACAAAATAATGTAATAGTTTGAAAGATATTAATTTGCCGATGGTAATAGATACAAATTTACAAGAAATCATAAGTTAGTGTCATCTATTAAATTCGATGGAATGGAACATTTTTAATTATATGTCAGAGGGGTTGTTTTTCACCCCTCGGGAATTGCACCCGAGTGCCAGTAACAGCAATCCGGGCCATCTGGTTAATAGATGACACCAACTTATGATTTCTTCATTTAATGTAATATGTAATCAAAAAGCGTGGGCCGCAGAAACATGTACTTTTAATTAATTTCGACAAAAAGTGCCCCACGTTTTTTTTTGAGTAAGTATTAAATTATTTTTGTACTTTTTAGAAGCATGTTTTTTAGTTTTTTTTTTTAATATAATTTATTTTTTTTACTTTTTAGTCTTAATTATTTTTATAGAGAAATATTTGCAGAATTTAACAGAATGAAATTTATTTATTTTTATTAATTAATTTCATTTAAATTGAGTATTAGGTATACAATTATTTTTATAGAGAAATGTTTGCGGAATTTAACAGAATGAAATTTATTTATTTTTATTATTTAATTTCATTTAAATTGAGTATTAGGTAAACAATTATTTTTATAGAGAAATATTTGCAGAATTTAACAGAATGAAATTTATTTATTTTTATTAATTAATTTCATTTAAATCGAGTATTAGGTAAACAATTATTTTAATAGAGAAATGTTTACGGAATTTAACAGAATGAAATTTATTTATTTTTATTATTTAATTTCATTTAAATTGAGTAATAGGTAAACAATTATTTTTATAGAGAAATGTTTGCGGAATTTAACAGAATGAAATTTATTTATTTTTATTATTTAATTTCATTTAAATTGAGTAATAGGAGTAAACAATTATTTTTATAGAGAAATATTTGCGGAATTTAACAGAATGAAATGTAGTTATTTTTATTAGTAATTTCATTTAAATTGAGTAATAGGAGTAAACAATTATTTTTATAGAGAAATGTTTACGGAATTTAACAGAATGAAATGTATTTATTTTTATTATTTAATTTCATTTAAATTGAGTAATAGGTAAACAATTATTTTTATAGAGAAATATTTGCAGAATTTAACAGAATGAAATGTATTTATTTTTATTAATAATTTCATTTAAATCGAGTATTAGGTAAACAATTATTTTAATAGAGAAATGTTTGCGGAATTTAACAGAATGAAATTTATTTATTTTTATTATTTAATTTCATTTAAATTGAGTAATAGGTAAACAATTATTTTTATAGAGAAATATTTGCGGAATTTAACAGAATGAAATTTATTTATTTTTATTATTTAATTTCATTTAAATTGAGTAATAGGTAAACAATTATTTTTATAGAGAAATATTTTCAGAATTTAACAGAATGAAATTTATTTATTTTTATTATTTAATTTCATTTAAATTGAGTAATAGGTAAACAATTATTTTTATAGAGAAATATTTGCGGAATTTAACATAATGAAATTTATTTATTTTTATTAATTAATTTCATTTAAATTGAGTATTAGGTAAACAATTATTTTTATAGAGAAATATTTGCGGAATTTAACAGAACAAAAGTCACATTGATACATAAATACATACAGGTGAAGCTAATCTAAACCGTGTAAAAATTATTTTGCTCATAAAAATTTATTAACTAGAAAGGTATTAGAAATTATATATAGATATATTTTAAAGAGAAAGATCAATCAATCTTTTTCGGACACATTCTAAGATTTTAGTAGAAATATTATTAAATTGCGATATCAGAGGGGATTCATCCTGATTCGACTCCTGGGGGGGGGAGATGAATCCCTGATATCGCAATTTAATAATATTTCTACTAAAATCTTAGAATTTGTCCGAAAAAGATTAATTGATTTCTTTTCTCTTTTAAAAATACATCTTGGTTAATCTGAACCCGACCTGATTTTTGAAAAATATTCCAACTATTTTCAAAAAAAGATGCTCAAAACTTTAATTATACATATAGATATATATTTTTTATTTTTTGCCAAAAATCTAATCACTTGGCTCACTCGGAAACCGAGTAATAAAACAACAAAATCACTATTATAGGTATTAATATGAAAGTTTATAATAGGAAAAAAAGGACTAGTTTTTATATGTGACATTTTTATTAATCAGCCAACGTTTCGTCGACTTTGCCGACTTCTTCAGGGCTTCAAATAGTCATGCCACACATTCGTCTAAATGTTCTTGTTGAGTTTTATTTAAATGTGAAATTTCTTTATGTAAGTATCAAAAGAAAAAAATATTCTATTCCGATCTTGCCTCATTCTATATATGTTATTTCTGTTTTATATCTAATGTAATTGTTAATATAAAAAGAAAAGAAAGAAAAATTGTTTTTGTGAATTTGCCAAATATTTTTTGATGGTCTTCAATGGTAACGAAGATAACAAGAAAATTTAGACGAATGTGTGACATGATTATTTGAAGCCCTGTAGACGACGGCAAGTCGACAAAATGTTGTTTAATAAATAAAAAAAAGTCATACATAAAAACTTGTCGTTATTTTCCTATTATAAACTTTCAAATTAATAAAAATTATGGTCGGAAATAATCAAAATAACTAGTATAGTTATTATATATTTTTTCTATTCATCTAAATTTAATAATTGTTCCATATCCATAATAAAACATTTTTTGGATAGGGTACTATTAATGTTTTAAATTAGAAATTTGGTGTTTTATTAGAAAACTCACCAAGTAAATGACGAAAATAAAAGATTTTTATTTGATTTATTTAAATGAATATGTTTTAAATATTTATTACAAGCTTTGGTTGATTAACTGTGGAAAGAGAATGAAATTCTGCATAGAAAAATGTACAATGTTGTGAAAAGCCAGGGTGAGTTTTCTCTTCTTTTTGTTTTCTTTTATCTTGAAACTTTTTAATTTACAAATTACAAAATTTGTAATCTTTAACTTTATTATTTAGATAATAAAAACTTTAATTTTAAATTTAATAAATTATACAAGTAGAGCTTTAAAGTACTTAAAAGAACAATTGAATAATATTATTTAAAGCCCAATTAATTGTTTAAATGCTTAACTCAATTTCAAATTTTCCCTTTAATTAATATATCAGAACATAGAAAAGAATTTGCGTGATTTAATTTCAAATTTAATTGTTTTTAAAATTTTATTTTTATTACCTATATACCTATTAATGATTATATTGTAAATTGTTGAAGCTTTTACAGGATCGTTTAAAAAAATGATTTAAATCTAAAAATCCACAAATTGATCTATTTTTTATTTCTTAAAATGTCTTTCTTTTTTTTTTTTTAATTCGATGAGCTGAACGGATTTCGTGTGTGTGGGTTTGGGAAACGTTCGTTGTCTGAATGGGAATGCCTGGCTAATACGATCATCCGATCAGAGAAGAATTTAAAATCCAAACCATTAGATAAGATTAACTTGGCAAATATATTCGAGATATAAGTATAGTATTAAATCTATCCAAAAAATAAAAAATAAGAAACCCCAAAAAAATTCAAATAATACAAATTTTATAAACACAAACCAAAATATTCTTTCATAGAAAAAAAACGGAGTAGATTTGGAAAAAATTATTCTACAGGGCATATTTTGGAACTTTTTAATTTATGTTACTAATCATAAAATTTTTAAACTTTAACTTTATTATTTATATAACAAAAGTTTTATTTTTAAATTTAATAAATTATACAAGTGAGAGCTTTAAAGTACTTAAAAGAACAATTAAATAATATTATTTAAAGCACAATTAATTGTTTAAATGTTGAAATCAATATCAAATTTTCCCTTTAATAAATAATCCAGAACATAGAAAAAGAATTTGCGAGATTTAATTTAGAATTTAATTGTTTTTAAAATTTTATTTTTATTACATATATATTAATGATTTTATTATAAATTGTTGAAGCTTTTACAGGATCGTTTAAAAAGATGATTTAAGTGTAAAAAATCCACAAATTGATCTATTTCTTATTTCTTGAAATGTCTTTTTTTTTAATTCGATGAGCTGAACGGATTCCGTGTCTCTGTGTGTGTGTGTGTTTGGGAAACGTTCGTTGTCTGAATGGGAATGCCCGGCTAATACGATCATCCGATCAGGGAAGAATTTCAAATCCAAACCATTAGATAAGATTAACTTGGCAAATATATTCGAAATAAGATATATAAGTATAGTATTAAATCCATCTAAAAAAAAACTCAAAAATTCATATAAAAGAAATTTTATTAACAAATAAGCTGACGTGTTCTGATGTGGCCATCCACTTGACTTTACCAAACAACCTGGCCTCTCAAAAGTTTTTCGTGAAAATAAATAATTAAAAAATAAAGAAATTTTGTATTTCTTTTTCCTAACGAAGACATTCCACCTGTTTCCAAGAGCCTCAAAAAACACCAAATTTCTAATTTATAACATTTTTTTTCTCTCTAGGATGGTGTATGTGAATATTAGCTGTGCTAGAGTGTAGAGTAGTGATTCTCAACCACTGTGCCGTGGAACTTCTTTAGTGTGCCGTGAGATTTTTGAAGTGTGCCGCCACTGCTAGACAGTGGTCCCTCCTGAATTAATTTTTTTTCACGTTTCTTCATCAATTGATATTACACTTAATCCAAATATTTATTTGATCATTTGAACTGAAGAGGTAGTAGCAATTAACAGAATGTCCTATGACAATTTTATAAGTACATCAATCAATAAACCAAATATAATTGATACAATTTGATGGCTGTATATGTATATAATTAATTAATGTAGAGGGATTCAGCCAATGGGTAGCTTCAGCTGAATAAAAAACTCAAATTATGGAAAACGTTTAAGCTTTAATTAAATAATGCCATCATCATTCCTAAGAGCTGAAAAAAAAGTAAAAATACAATAAAATTCTTTTCAAAACAATCCAAATTTGTTAATTACAAAAATTATATCTTACAGTATTAGCGACACAATTAATTTTATAAATAAATTGTAGGCAGGCAGAGTTGTTGTGGATTTTATCACAATATACACAATTATATGAAATATAAAATGGTACATAAATCTAATACGCTAATACTGTAAGATATAATTTTATAATTAACAAATTTGGATTGTTGTAAAAAAAATTGTATTGTATTTTTACATGTGTGCTCTATCGCTTTTAAATTAAAGCCGAAACGTTAAAGGCTACCCATTGGCTGAATCCCTCTCCATTACTTAATTATATTCTATTAATTTATTTTATTGTTAGTGTGCCGTCAAATTTTAAAATTATTAAAAGTGTGCCGTGACGAAAAAAAGGTTAAGAATCACTGGTGTGGGGTGTAGGAGTAGGAGACTTACCGCGTGGAAGGCAAACGAGTACGCTGGCAGCGAGCAGGAGCGCCGTGACGGCGGCCATCCCTCCTAAAGCCTCAGCTGGCAAGCAGGCGCATAGCCCGAGTGACGCTTGTGAGGGGAGTAGGTGCTCCGCCGGATGATTCGCGCCAGCCGTGCGTCCGTCCGTCCGTCACTCAACTCAGCCAGCCTTTCGGGCGCGAGTGAGCCCAAGGCGCAGAGAGCAGCGCGCGCCAACACAGAAAGACCCCCGAACCCCCCCTTCAAAGGGGGGCCATATCCAGATTCTGATTCGCTGAGCCCCCCCTCGGTCCCCTTCGGGTCCAGCGCCGCGTGCGCCCGCCCGGCCCCTGGATGCTGGTCGCTGCCCAGATCAATACTCTAGCGCGCATGCGCCAGCCCAAATGTGCCGCCGAAATGTCTGCAGACGAGAGGAAAAGGTAACAGCGCCGCAGTACTACTGCTACAACCGACTTCACTTCAGACAAACCAGCAGATACTCCATTCTCTCCTGAAAAAAACGATATATTTATAGTTAAGAAATCATATTTTATATGAAGTTATTTATGGCCATATCGATTTCTGTTCAATATGAATAAATGATATACGTATTTTTGTTTTAACTATAGATATATTAATAGTTAAGATGCCGCTATTTGAACCAAGCACCAATAAGTAAATTATGAAGATATTGTTATTTGAGTGAAATAGTGGAATAGTTGAATTTAATAGTTGGGTATTTAAATGGAATAATACGTAATTACGACAAGAAATGAAACTATAAACTTGAATATTTTTTATTTATAATAAATATAGGTATGTATTTCTGACAAGAAGATGAGTATTTTTATTAGATGTAGAATCTATATTCAATCAAATGAATTATAAAATATTAATAAATAACTGTAATAATTTAAATCCTCAAAAATGTCGTCAGGATTTGAACTTGATTTATGACTACACTGAAAAAACGATATATTTATATTTAAGAAATCATATTTGATATTAATAGATGGTGAAGTTAATTATGTCGAAATCAATCTCTGTGCTCAATATGAATAAATGATATATGTATTTTAAGTATTCTCATATTTTCGGAATAACTCTATTACATTATTATTACATTATAATTCTGCTGAGAATGAAATACAAGATATTATTATTTATACGTACTGAGGTGGCGGGGATCGCTTAGGATACACTGGAACCGAGTGTGGAGGAGCTTCCTGAGACAGAATAGAAAATTGCCTCAGGGAAGAAGGACGTCACCTTCCTGACATCATTTTCTTTACGTAAAGTAAATGGCGTATAACCACAACTATGTAACTTAAGTTAAATAAATAGTATCTTGAAAAATTAATATTGTTTTTACTTTATCCAATGCGAAGCATGGGAGAAAGTATTGGAATCGCTCTCGCGGCAAGCGCGACTTCAAAGGGTCCTCAGGTAAAGACTACGGAACCCATGGACTCAATTAAGGTCACAAATTGAAGTATTCAATGAGATTGAATTTTAGCACGTGACGGTTTTGCCAAAAATTACCTGGGATCTCGTCGAGAGGCCAAAAAGTGCCATTTTTTTGGAAGTGCGTGGGGATGGATGGATGTATGTGTGTTATCGTTTTTTTCGTCCACGATTTTTTCCACACCTTTGCGCTGATTGAAATGAAATTGAAAACCTACCATTAGTTTAACAAAATGAAGCGCTGATTAGTTTTTGGTACATATCGGTCCACAAACATTAGTACTTTATTTCAAGTACTTTTTTAGTTTTTTCTAAATATCTTGAAAATGACTTAACCAATTTTGATGAAATTTAATATCCTAATTAAGTACCTTTGGACCCACAAAAAAGGTTAAATAAAGTTTTTAGTAAAATTATATTTTAAAGTACTTTACTCTAGAACATATTAATATTTCAAATGAATTTGGATAAAGTTTAGCAACGATCCGTTGCAGTTTATTTTATTTCTAAAACGTAAATGTTTCTCGTGGTCACCCTATAATAAGAGGTTTCACTAGAAGTAGTTCAAAACATTAATTTGATATTACGAGATATCTAATAGAATAAAATAGATCACTCAAGTATATAATATATTTGGATTAAATACCTAAAAAGTTGGTCATATTTGGAATGATTTCGATATATCTTGATTATTAATAAAATATCTTTGGAATAAATAAGAGCTCATTAAAAATGCTCAACTCTATCAATATATTTATTATAAAGAAATTGTTTTTTCAGTGTAGTACTTTTAGGACTTGACTTATTAACTCTCAAAACCACACACAAAGAAAGAAAATTAAAAACCATTTGATTAAAATCAATCAAATATGGTTCAATTTTAGAGCTAGACAGTTCAAAATGATGGATTATTATTTAAATCAAACTAATGACGTTTTGACTTCTTGCTTTAATTCTACTTTTTTTTTTAATTTTTAATTTAATTTGATTAAATTAAGCTGATGTGGCCATCCACATGGCCTTACCATACACCTACTCCTATTATATTTAAGTACCTGGAGCCACCGAGTGATGCACAGTAACCCCTGACCCCCCCAAACCACACACCTCGCCCCCACCACTGCACCCCCGCCCCGCCCCGACCCCACCCCAACTGCGCCTCTCACGCCCGGATCCCCCACAACTGCACCCCACCCCGTACCCAGTTTTTGAATTTCTAGCTTTTTAATGGTGCATATATTATGTGTATATTTGTTTATATTCGTACACCAATTTGCCCACATTCGTTCATATTGATAAACATTATAAAAAAATAAATAGGAAAAAAATAATAAAAAAATAATCGTATAGGATCTGAAATAAAAACATAAAATTAAATAAGATTTGTTTCCAAGTTATATATAAAAAAAGGCATTTGAACCACTTTATTTGTAAACACACCTGTAATGTTATGATTTAGACACCTGTTAATTAAAAACAAACAAAAAATTCCTAATTTTAATATAATATATTAATATTTGCTATAACCTATTAGTGGGTTTTAAAATTAAAAAACCAATTAAAAATAAAACATAATTGAAAAAAATGTAAACAAACTTTTTTATTGAGATTTTCATCTGTCAATAATTACTTTAATTAAGAAAAGATCAATTAAGATTAAATTTGTCGAGGTCCAGACCTAGCCAGATCGCTTTCTCATCCTCAAAACTTGTTAATAGAATTTGTTTCATCAAAATCGGTAGAGCTGTTTTCAAAATAGAACAATGATACAAATATATATATATATAAATTAATATATATATATACAAATATACAAACAATTTTTGAATTGTCCAAGGGGGGGGCAGAGACGCCTCCCCCCACACACATAGAACATTATTTTCAATTTTAAAATTTTTTAAAAAAATAGATGTTTTTTTTTACAAATTTTTTTTTTGCCAGGCACGGTCGCCCCCTCCGCCCCTCCCCCTGGATCCGCCCTTGGGAGGAATCGACTTAAAATCAAAAATAACGATCGATTCTTATCTAATACTAGAGGAATAACCTTATTGCATTCCATTTTTAATGTTTTGACTATTAATGGCAACCTCTACTGAAAACGTGGAAGAATCGACTTAAAATCAAAAAGTCTAAATTCTTTTATGATAAACAACTCAAGCTTGAGAATAAGAGAATTTTTTATAAATAGATTGTATATACTTTTGTGTCTAGCAAAATGAATAATAATTGTAATTTTCAAGTCTTCTTATCTATAATAATACCTACATATAATATAACTTTTTTTTTATTAATTGAAAGTAATGGAAGGCAGCCCAGAGGTAGAGAGGAAAGAAAAAATTAACACATATAAAATAAGGTGTAATTTATTGGAATCCTTCCTCCTTTCCTTTCAAACCGACGTTTCGGAGGATTTTTCCCTCCTTCTTCAGGGTCTATAAACCAATATGACAAAATTATAATAATGGAATTAATTAAATTAATCTTATGAAATTCAAAGAGAAATTCAAAGATGTTTTTATAAAGCGAAATTCAGAGAATACTTAGCGAGACTACCGTTTTATAAGAACCATTGAGGTCTATATAAGAATATATAAGAATATATAAGATCTCAAGATGCCATGTCCTCTGGGTGGTCCGTGGGGTATCATGCGGGCTATACGCGGATTGATACCGGGTAATATCTAGATGGACCATATCTTTTTTCGCTCTCTTGGTTCATTGGATGGAGAATCAGCTGGACCTCAATGGTTCTTATAAAACGGTAGTCTCGCCAAGTATTCTCTGAATTTCGCTTTATAAAAACATCTTTGAATTTCTCTTTGAATTTCTTAAGATTAATTTAATTAATTAGATAATTGAATTGATGTGAAATTAAACTTAAAAATACAACATTAGATCAAGTTGAAAAATTTAACTATTTGGGAGCCGAGATTTCGGCGCACAGAGATCTGAGCCAAGAGGTTAAAACCAAGTAACAAAAGGTGCTAGGATAGCTGGATGTCTATATGGTTTGGTCTGGAAAAATAAATATATGTCAGCAAAAAGCAAAGATACGAATTTATAAGACCTGCGTAGCGTCCAGTGTTAACATATGCAGCAGAAACCAGAGCATCAACAATTACCACCTAACAAACTACTTGGAACAACAGAGATGAGAATAATAAGGGCTATACATGGGAAAACATTAAGGGATAGAATCCTGCAGCAAAGATCTAAGAGAACTAGCGAAATCAGGATATAGTACAATGGATCGAGTGTGAGAAGGAGAGGATGGGGGAACATGTGGAACGAATGACGGATGACCGCCTTGCAAAAATCGTGAAGGAAAATCGCCCGCATGGCACTCGGAGCAGAGGGCGGCCGAAAAAGATGGAAAGATGTGTCGCAGCAAGAAACTAAGGTCTTTATTCTTTTTTTCTTATTGGAAGAACAGGCGAAAGCCTATAGAGAAGATGAAGAAGAAGAAGAAGATAATTTTCTATATTTGTATAAATATACTAGAAAAACAAATTTACTTATAATTTGTTAAAAATTCCGTTGAGTGGATTTGCTTGCGAGTTTACTCCGCGGAATTCTAGAATTAATTTATAATAATGGGGTTGGTCATCATACATTTCAACAATAAAACAATACAATTTTCCCTTTATGATAACAAGTGGATTTTTAATACATTTTAAATATTTGTTTCAACTTATTTGTTATGAGTGTATATTGCAGTTAAATAGAATCTCAAATTATATCTATTTAAGACTTTATAATAAAACAATTATATTTACTCTCTGTAACTAATAAAACATCAATAAAGCAGCCACGTGGGGGCTTCGGCGGGCCTTGAAACTGGTATTTAGTATTTAAGGACCATCCTAAATATACAATAGGTATATCTATTCTGTTTAAAGAAAATGTCTACTTTACCATACAGGGGGTATTGTAATCGTGGATGAAAATAATTTTTAAGAAAAAAATAAAAACCGACTTCAAAAAATTAAATGCAACAAATAAAATACACTAAAAGGTATAAAATAATTATTATCTTATTTAGTTACAACTAAACGACGAAATATTAACATGAAATTACTTTTTGAAGTCGGTGCCAAACTAACTATACCTATAAGCGAGCATACCCTCCAAACGTACTAAGTAAGATCCGTCGAGTGCGATTCATAAAAGGTATATGTTTGGCACCGACTTCAAAAAGTAATTTCATGTTAATATTTCGTCGTTTAGTTGTAACTAAATAAGATAATAATTATTTTATACCTTTTAGTGTATTTTATTTGTTGCATTTAATTTTTTGAAGTCGGTTTTTATTTTTTTCTTAAAATTATTTTTATTTTTCTCTTTTTAGTGATGTTATTAATAGTGATCATATCATCAGAACTTGACCAAATTAATATGACACCATCCCTAAGACACCCCCTATCGGATAAAAAAGAACCATCGAAATCGGTTCATAAACAAAGAGGTTAGGTCTAAACAAACCTAATAAAAAAGGTCTAATACCTATGAAAAAAATACGAAAAAAAAATGGGACCAATCGGAAGCTAGACTGGACCCAATGCAAAAAAAATTTTCAAAATCGGTTGAGAATTGGCGGAGATATGAGGTAACATAGGCACAAAAAAAAAAAAAAAAAATCAATCGAATAGAGAACCTCCTCCTTTTTGGAAGTCGGTTAAAAATGGTTGTCTTTGTTGCTTCTTTTTTTGAAATATCTAAAAAACGGCTGAAACTATTTTGATTAAAAAAATTGGGCGAAACCATGGCATTTCGGTCTACAAAAAAGGTCTTATAAGTTAACATCGAAAATATTATATTTTTCGAGATAATACTTGGTACGCTATCTATAAGAGCCCCCGCAGACTGCAGACTTTTTATCGATAGTTTGGTCGGCTTCTTAATCAGTATGGAGAGGAATGCATATGCGCACACTACAGCGATTCAGTATCGGCCGATAAAAAAGTTTGATGGGCTACCCGATTACATTCAAACTAATATGTCGGCCAACTATCGGCCGACTGTTTAATCAGTATTGGCGCATACACGCCTGCGCATACATGACGATTGTTTAGTCGGCCGATAGTTCAGTTCGCTCTGTTTGTATGTTTCTCTGTCTCTATTTGTATCCTCCTTCGCTATTGCTGGTCCAATTAGCTTGACAAGTTCATTGAAGCTGGTAATGCTCATTCGATAATAGGCGAAAAAAATTTCGGGTAATCAAGTAATTTGGAATGCATAGTGTAAAATTTTCCACTAACTAATCTATCACTGAGAATGGGATGCACCCAATACTCTCGGAATCTCTTCTTGATTTTCCTCCTCCGGAGTATGATGAGAGCAATAATTTTTCTGGACAATATTTTCATTGTGCGACCGCTTCAACAGTCAGTTACAAACTAGTTCGAGAATAGTCGGCCGGCTGTTGGATAGTCTGCGCCCTGTTCACCAACCAAACTGTTTAGTTGGCTCGGTGTGCGCACTTTCAGCCCAACCCGACTAAACTATCGGCCGATAAAAAGTCTGCAGTCTGCGGGGGCCCTAAATCAACTACATATTTCATTAATTCTCCATAGAAAAATAATTATTTTATTAAATGCGATTATTTATAATTGATTTTGACATTTAAAATGAATTTCTATTTTTCTTGTAAATTGAATTGAATTTTCTAGTTGAAATCTTTCATTCTCTCTCTCTCTCTCTTGTCTTAATAAACTTGGGTAAGTATATATTTGTTCGACATTAATATTAATATTAATATTGCAAGCTCGCTCAACTGTACTAAAAAAAGAAGATACAAAAGGCAAAAGGGGCTGAGGGTGGGGGTGAGGGGGTTGGGGTGGGGAGAGATTTATTTTCTCATCCATCACTTTATTTGTCTTTTCTAATTTCCCCTCTCTCTCTCTCTTGTCAAAAAAGAAATTTTTATTTTTTCCCCCCTTTTATGAATATTCGTGATGAATAAGAGGATTAAATAAAAATAAAAAAAAAAAGACGAAATTAAGTTTTCATCCCCATTTGGATTTGGATATGCTTCAAATAAAATGAAATCTTCCCTTTTAGTGCAAATACCTATTACTAAAAATAAATTGACAATAATATTTAATATATTTACATTAATTCAAAATAGTTTCTAGTTCAGTGATAAACGCATTTTATAAATTGTTGCTATATACATGTATGTGTGTGACTGTAATGAATTGTGTGATGTGTCTATATTGAAGATTTAAGAATGAATGTTTCCATGTGAAATGACAAATTCCGGTTCTTGAACGAGATGTATGTATGATTTCAAATTATTGTAAAAATAATAAAATAAAATATAAAAATTTTGTATTATATAATTCTCTATAAAAAGAAAAAATGTAAATAAATGTTTTCATATCCAATTTTTTAGAACTACTGAGGATGGTCGACCAGTGGTGACCGAAACTGCATTTTCGGTCATGCGACTAAATAATTCTAATAGTTATTAAAATTATTGTTTTATTATATTTGTGACAAAACCAACCCTTCAATTTAATGAAAAATTTAAATCAAGTCACTTAACTAAGTTCTGGAAAGAAATTTATTAAAAATAACATACATACTTATCTACTCTTATTAATCGAGCGAAAATTGTATATATATATATAACCGGTCGGGTTCTCGAAAACGGCTCTAACGATTTGGATGAAATTCACGGGTTAGGGGGTTTTGGGGGTTGACATTTCGATCTGTCGCGGTTTCATCTTCGGCTAAGTTGTTTTTGATGGGTTTATTGTTAATTGAAATAATTATTCACTGGTGGTTGTCTCGATACAAATGTTTATTTACATTTTTATTCAATTTCCTTTTAATAAATAATTGGTTTTTTAATTTTATATCCCACAATAAGATCATTATAATTATTATTATATATTAAAAGTTGGGCAATTTAATTGATTAAAAATCGAGTTTTAAATCCCACAAATATTAATTTGACAATTTAATTGATGAACTCAAAAATTGTTATTTAATTAAAAAAAATAATTATACCGTATTTATTTATATACCTATATACACATAATCTGTGGACCACTGAAGGCTAGAAATGCAAAAATTGGATGCGTGGGCGTGAGGGGGGGGGGGGGTGAAAGCTTACTGATAGTTTGTTTGGCACCGACTTCAAAAAGTGACTTCATGTTAATATTTCATCGTTTAGTTGTAACTAAATTAGATAATTATTTTAAAACTTTTAGTGTATTTTATTTGATTTTTTAATTATTCTTATTTTATTTGATGCATTTAATTTTTTTGAAGTCGGTTTTATTTTTCTCTTTTTAGTGATGTTATTAATAGTGACTTGAGTGTATGCATCTAGTAAGAGAAAGCGTCGGACGAATGAATCAGAAAATGATAAAAAAAAATTAAATTCATAAATATAGAAATTCTTTCGAAAAGTTTGCGGGTTTTAAATGAACGTTTTAAGATTGTTTTTTTTTTTAATATTTTATTTATTATAATTTCGATTATTTGCTCATAAGAATTGTTGATTTCTGTTATTTTATCAATGATCATATTATCAAAACTTGACCAATTTAATAAGCGACCACCCCTAAGGTATTCTTTTTCCAATAAAAAAAGAATCATCGAAATCGGTTCATAAACAAAGAAGTTATGCGTGAACATACATAACAAAAAAGATCCAATACCAATGAAAAAAAAGGCACCAATCGGGAACTAGACTGAACCCAATGGAAAATAAATCATCGAAATCGGCTCACAATTGGTGAAGAAATCGAATAACATAGATACAAAAAAATAAGCTGACGTTTTCTGATGTGGCCATCCACTTGACTTTACCATACAACCTGGCATCTAAAATTATTTATAATCATCTAGAGGGGGGGATTCGTTTTTGCATTTTTATACTTCTGGTGTGCCTCTGATCATGTATACAAAATTTGGTTGAGTTTGCTCAAAAGGCCTAGATTTTTAATTTTTAACCCCCCTCCTGCCCCTTCCATTTGTGAGTCGATATGCTTTCCAAAATCTAATCAGCTCTTAATCTCAATGGAGCAAAACTAGGTGTGAAATTTGGTTTCGATATTCCCACTAGTTTTTGAGCTAGCTCGTCCACAAATTTGGCCGCTCACGGACTACACTAGACTAACAGACATTTGGACAAAACAATTATTATCTCGAAAAATATAATCTTTTCGATGTTCGTCACTTATAAGAGTTTTTTGTAGAGCAAAATGCCCTGGTTTCGCTCAATTTTTCTAATCAAAATAGTTTCAGCCGTTTTTGAGATATCTCGAAAAACAGAAGGAAAAAAACCTTCTTTTTCATGCACGATTACAATACTTGACCATACCCTGTATGTACGAATTGATAACCTCCTCTTTTTGTGAAGTCGGTTAAAAAAATCTCAATAATAGATCTGCTATATATTTATTTATTTATATTTTGATATTATATCTATTCATATGTTTATTTGTTGTCAATTAGAGGACACTCTTGTTGAATTCGCTTTATGAATCAACAACTTTGCTACTCTCGGCACGGCTCTAACTTATTAATTACACCAGGAAAATTCTACTATTTTTTATATTCAATGTTTCGGAATTTCGCCGAGGAGAACCGGTTATTTCGCGAAGGCCACGCAAGTGGACAGAAATGGAAAGGAATATATTAGAGAAGAGAAGCTTGGTGGGTATTTAGTAGGTAGAAGGACCTCACAAAGTGCAAGAGAATCCGGAATTTTATTAAAAAAAAAAACTATAAAAAATGCATAGGCTGTTGTGTTTTAGTGTTTGTGCTCTTTTGAGTTTAGTTCTAGTGAACTCCCAATTTAAGGAGGAGTTTCGAAAAGTCGACAAAAAACGTTCCACAGACTCGGAGGTAAAACCCAGGCAACTAATTTCAAATACCTATTCGAAATTATTTCATACTAATTTTATTCAATCATCATGATAATCTACTCTTATTAAACGAGCAAACATTGTTTGTTTGTACGTAGTTCTATTTTGAAAAAGGCTCTACCGATTTTTGATGAAATAAATTCTATTAACAAGTTTTGAGGATAAGAAAATGATCTGGCTAGGTCTGGACCTCGACAAATTTCATCTTAATTGATCTTTTCTTAATTAAAGTAATTATTGATAGATGAAAATCTCAATAAAAAAGTTTGTTTATATTTTTTTCAATTATCTTTTATTTTTAATTGGTTTTTTTAATTTTAAAACCCACTAATAGGTTATAGTAAATATTAATATTTATATATATATTAAAATTAAACAATTTAATTCATTTTAAATTCGAGTATTAAATCCCACAACGAGTTAATAAGAAATATGATTATATATTAGAATTTGCCAATTTAATTGATTATTATATAACTCGATAAATTGTTATTTAATTAAAAAAAAAAATTATACGGAATTTATTTATATACCTATATATAATTAAACTGTGGCCCACTAGAAAATTAGAAATGCAAAAACTGGGGGTGGGGGTGGATGGTGCAGGAGGTGGGGTGCAGGGTTGGTGGACTGACTGGTTTGGGATCCAGGGGGCATAGCGGGGTTCCACTGATTATGTATACAAAATTTGGTTGAGTTTGGTAAATGGCAAAGATTTTCATTTTTTGGCCCCCCCCCCCCCTCAATTTGGGGGATTAGTTTTTGCATTTTTATACTTCTGAGGGTCCACTGATTATGTATACAAAATTTGGTTGGGTTTGGTCAAAAGGCCTAGATTTTAAAATTTTAACCCCCCTCCACCCCCCCTTAATTTCGGGTCGATGTGCAGCCAAAATCTAATCAGCTCTTAATCTCAATGGAGCAAAATTACGTGTGAAATTTGGTTTCGATATTTACACTAGTTTTTGAGTTAGCTCGTCCACAAAAATTGGTAACGCACAGACTAACTAACAGACATTTTGACAAAACAATTATTATCTCAAAAAATATAATTTTTTCGATGTTTACTTTTTAGAGCTTTTTTGTAGAGCAAAATGCCATGGTTTTCCTCAATTTTTTTAATCAAAATAGTTTTAGCCGTTTTTGAGATATTTCAAAAAACAGAAGGAAAAAAAACACTTTTTTAATGCATGATTACAATACTTGACCATAACCTGTATGGTAAAGTAAAAATAATAGATGATGGGGTGTGATTATAAATAATTTTATTATACTAAAGGTGTACATTAGTGATGAGGGGGGGGGGGTTAATAACCAGCTCCATGATGTAAATTTAATATTTTTTTTATTTTAGGATTTTATGCTGCCCTATTGTCCTCCGTTGCCTGAAGTAGAAGACGACAAACCAAAAGAAACGGTGGGTTTTATTGACGTTTCGATACTTTTTTACTGATTCATTACTCACTATATATTTTTATTAATTACCTATATAAAAATAATTGTATAGCTGTTTTTTAAGAAATTTTGTTGAAAACTAACATATAGGGGAAGTGGGGGGGGGGGGGGGGGGTAAGGCGGGAAAGCGAATCAAGATGTGTCCCCACTGTTGCTCAAAAACTAAAACATTTTTAATAAAACTACAAAGGCCATTTTATGGTCTTATCTCGAATCTTTTCATTGGACCGATAGCGACAACCTGAGCGGTGCATAAAACGTTGCTGTGAGTAAAAAACGATTTTTCAATGATTTGTTGTTATTTTTAACCGACTTCAAAAAAGAGACGGTTCTCAATTCGAAACTGATTTTTTTTTTGTGTCTATGTTATCTGATATCTTTGCCAATTGTGAACCGATTTTGATGATTTTTTTTTACATTGTGTTCAGTCTACTTCCGATTGGTCCCGTTTTTTTTTTCCATTTGTATTGGACTTTTTTGATTTGTTTGTTCGGGCATAACTTCTTTGTTTATGAACCGATTTTAATGATTCTTTTTTTATTGCAAAGAGGTTAACTTAGGGGAAATGCCATATTAATTTGGTCAAGTTCTGATTATAGGATCAATGACTAGGATTAACGTAAATTTCCAATTCTTGTGAGCAAATGGTCGAAATTATAATAAATAAATTTTTTTATAAAAAAAATCTTAAAACATTCATTTAAAACCCGCAAACGTTTCGGGAGAATTTATATATTTATAAATTAGATTATTATCATTTTCTGATTCATTCGCCCGACGCTTTCTCATACGAGATGCATGCAAGGTATTATATAAAGTCTCTATTAATCAAAAAATTAAATTCAACAAATAAAATAATAAGAATTCAAAAATCAAATAAAATGCACTAAAAGATATAACATATTTATCTAATTTAGTTACAACTAAACGACAAAATTTTAACATGAAATCACATTTTGAAGTCGGTGCTAAACATATACATTTTATGAATCGCACTCGACGGATCTTACTTAGTACGTTTGGCGGGTACGCTCGCTTGTAGGTATAGTTTGTTTAGCATCGACTCTAAAAAGTGATTTCATGTTGATATTTCGTCGTTTAGTTGTAACTAAATTGGATTATTATTTTATAACTTTTAGTGCACTTTATTTGATTTTTGAGTTCTTATTATTTTATTTGTTGCATTTAATTTTTTTGAAGTCGGTTTTATTTTTTTTCTAAAAATTATTTTTATTTTTCTCTTTTTAGTAATATATACTATATAGATTAGTCCAGATTAATTTGTAACAACGCTGACGTAATGCTGCCAACAGGGAGCGCCGTCGGTATATTTGCGGCAAATTTGAAATATAATCGTAATTTGGACTCGAATTTTGAAATGAAACACTCCAATTGATTTTAAATTAAGAAACATTAAATATATTGATAATTATTCCTCCTCCCCGCCCCTCTCACCACTCAAAAATTAAATATTCAATTTGCTTTTCTTTGCGCACAGAAAGAGCGCACGCCCGAGTTTCTCATGGCCATACTGGATGAGCAGCCTGTCATACAAACAACACCTGATCTCTTTTAAATATTTGGAGCCTTATATCGATTATCGATCACAAATTTAAAAAAAATGATATAATATAATTCTCCTCCTCACACGATACCACTTATTTAAATAAATCTACATATTTCCACACAAAAAATATCACAATGCTGTAGATTATAGAAATAAGAAATACTCCTCATATCTAGAGCCTCATTTCTGTAGCTGTGTCAGGACGAAAATGAGGCAAAACTTTTAAAAGAGTATGTATTTTCGGGAGTTTACAGGTATACATTTGGAGTGTGGTTTTTTAAGAGGAATAAAATTTTTGGACCGAGACGCCGCCCGCCAGGCCACCAGCTCGGAGGGCTGAGCTTCGAGGGCGTGCCGAAGGCACGCACGAAAAGCTCGTTATTAATAGTGACTTATGATAATATCTTGCATGCATCTTGTAAGAGAAAGGGTCGGGCGAATGAATAACAAAATGATAATAAAATTAAATTCATAAATATAGAAATTCTCTAGAAACCTTTGCGGGTTTTAAATGAATGTTTTATTTTATAAAAGATTTTATTTATTATAATTTCGATTGTTTGCTCATAAAAATTGGATATTTACGTTACTTCGTCATTGATCATATCATCTGAACTTGACCAAATTAATATGGGACCACCCATAAGGTACCCTCTTTCCAATATAAAAAGAATCATCTGAATCGGTTTATAAACAAAGAAGTTATGCCTAAACAATTATAACAAAAAAGATCAAATATTCAATGAAAAAAAAACGAGACCAATTGGAAACTAGACTGAAACCAATGCAATTAAATCATCAAAATTGGTTCACAATTTGCGAAGGTATCAGATAATATAAACACAAAAAAAAATTCAGTCGAATTGAGAACCTCCTCCTTTTTTGAAGACGGTTAAAAATAAATTAAATTCTCAATATATTTCAGGTTGTTAGTCCATCATCGGAGTACATCAACTGAATTTTAAAAAAAAAAAAAATTATTTTTCCTCATATTGAAACATCACCAATTCCAAGTTATGTATTAAGTATAATTTTAAAAATATTTCACTATAAACCCACACCACTTTCGCTAAATTGTATACATAAAAACTAAAAAGTACTCCTTTATGTATTTAGAACAAATTATAAACTTATTTTTTAAATGAAATTTGTTATAATTTATGTAATTTGTTAGTTGGTGGGGACCTAACAATGGTTTGGACAGGGCGATGTTCGTCCCTGGTAAAGAACCGGCTGGGCGCCACCCACCTAGTTGGCGGGTGAGGAGCTCATTGTTGGTGGATGGCTCCTCGTTCGATGATTAGTCGAGATCAAATTGCCTTACTTAAGACATGACTGAAATGTTATCAGTCATGCAAAGTGTTGCAACGATCTGACTGAGTCATCTAGCGGCCGTGTCTAAAAGCTCGTAGCCAAAGCAACGCGGGCCGCTACATAATTCATATCCAATAATCCAAATTCACTTCTTAATTGGGACCAGCTTTTTCTTTTTCTTAATCTATGTAGTTTTAATGTAAAAAGTTGCCGGTTCCAAACCAGGCCTGATTTTTTCTAATTGTTTTTTTATTAATATTTTGATTTCATTATTTATTTATTTATTTAATTATCATTTTAGATTGATCCATATTGTCTTGAAGAAGATCGAAAAAGAGTAAGTAGACAGGAAAAAAAATATTACTTGGCCCACCCGGAGGGCAGGAACGAACTCACGAAACACACACACACAAGAACCAATAATAAATCGTAGAATGTTCGTTTTTGTGCCAAAATGTTTGTATGTTTGCAAGAGTTTGTCCGCCTATCTGGTGTAGTGGTCAGCATGTCTGACTGGCAACTCGGAGGTCTCGGGTTCGATTCCCGGCTATACCCAGACATTTTTTCTGTAAGTATAGGGTCTGGAAAGAAAAATTAACTTGGAGAATTTACCACTGCTCGAAGCCCTTAAAAAAATTATTAAATTCGATTGTATATAACTTTCTGAGATTTGGCTCGTGATCCTGGCTTCTTTCCTTCTACTCTGTTCTTTTCACGATGGAGGGGCCATCCCATACAGGACTTTAGGGGATGCACCTTCTGGTGTATCTCCTTCTCACATCAATATCATTAAAAAAAAGCTAGAAAGGTCAAAAACTAAACAGAGTTCTTTGTTATTAAAATAGAAACATTTACCAGAACGAACTTTGTACGAAATTGATTTTTATTTTTTTTAATTAATTTTTTTAATTCTTCCACACCCTCATTCAATAGTGTTAATATTTTTTTTTCTTTTTGAAGCTGAAGGAGGAGATTTTGTGGTTGAAAAATGAAAACACACAATTGAAGAAACAGGTGGGTTAACGTTTCGCTTTCTTTGGAAACACGAGAGTGGAAAATTGAGAAAGGTCGTGTTACGGTGGTTGATCATTTTTTTGTAGATAAAATTATTAATATTACTAGGTGACGTACGGGCCTTCGGTCTGGGATCACCTAGCCCCTGGCGGGGAGCGTCTCGTTTTATGGCTAAAATTTATATAAATAAAAGCTGACCCGAGCACGCGTTGTTGTGACAAAATCTTATGCTTCACTCCTATACCACTGGACGTATCGAAACTATATTCGCAACATATGTCGTTTGGTGCTCCGATTGGTATATCTAAATTTTGGGCTAGGTTTATAATTATTGTTCCCTTAATCAATAAATAATATTGACATTTGAAAGATTTCCAAAAGGCTATTATTGGCCATCTTGTTTGTTTGCTTTTACCCCCCAGAGAGGCTCTACCGTTGTTTCCTCGAAAAAATATTTTTTGCATGCCATGGGTGTGATATCTATAAAATAACACTATATATAGAAACACTCGTGTATTTGAATGGAATGGTGTGTTAAAATTTCGAAGAAATCGGTGAAGAACTTTCGGAGATCCTTCAACGTATCACTTAACCGTAACAGTATAATAGATTTATTTAATAATTAAATATTTGATCATTATTGTTTGATAATTAAGTTGAATAATTGTTAAGAATGATTATTATTTGGAATTATTTTGAGATCTGATTAATTTGATATTTTTTTAATTGGGGGGGGGGGGTTTGTTTTTGCATTTTTAGTGTTTTAGGGGCCCACTGATTATGTATAAAAATTTTGGTTGAGTTTGCTCAAATTGCCTAAATTTTTATTTTTTGACTCACCCCCCCCCTCATTTTGGTACCAGAAAAAAATATTTTCATTATTATATGTTCATTTTATAGTATATTTCATTTTTCTTATTTTTTTAGTTTGAAAATATTATAATTTTTAATTTTAACCCCCCCCCCTCTCCACCCTCCTTAATTTTGGGTCGTTATGCACCAAAATCTAATCAGCTCTTATTCTCAATGGGCCAAAACTACGTGTGTAATTTTGTTTTGATATTCACACTAGTTTTGAGATAGCTCGTCCACAAAATTTGGTGACGCACAGACTAACAGAATTTTTGACAAAACAATTATTATCTCGAAAAATATAATTTTTTCGATGTTCACTTATTAGAGCTTTTTTGTAGAGCAAAATGCCATGGCTTCGACGAATTTTTTTTATCTAAATAGCTTTAACCGTTTTTGAGATATTTTGAAAAAAAGAAGGAAAAAACCCACCCTCTATGGTAATGTAAAAATATCGGAAGTGAATTGTTACTTCCGATTGTTCGATTTGATAAAAGTTTTGGTTCGAAAATTGAAAATATCTAATTTTAGAAAATTTGAATTCAAAAATGGCATTTCAAAAATATCAGACCAATATTTGACCCACATTATAGGACAATGGAAAGGAAAGGACAAATATAAAATAATCAAATTAATTAATTAATTTTTTTAATATAATAATTTGATTAAATTTTATAACGATTTTTTAAATTTATTTGAATGATAAAACAGATCAATAACTTATCTATATAAATAAAAATGTACTGTTACGGTTAAGTGATACGTTGAAGGATCTTCGAAGGTTCTTCACCGATTTCTTTGAAATTTTCACACAACATTCCATTCAAATACACGAATGTTTTTATATATAGTGTTTTTATAGATATCACACCTGTGGCATGGAAAAGGTGTTTTTTGAGGAAACAACGTCAGCGCCTCTCTGGGGGGTGGAAGCAAACAAACAGGATGTCCGATAATAGCTTTTTGGAAATATTTCAACTGTCGAAATTATTTTTGGTTAAGGGAACAATTTTGACAAGTAATATATAATTCATTTACCGTTTTAATACCTATTCTATAATTAGTTGCATTTTCAATTTATTTTCAAAACTACTATTATTTTTTAAATATATTTAAATTTTTGATCAAATCAATTTTGACAGGTAATCACCCGGTTGTCAGCTATTATCTACTAAATAAATTTTAACCATAAAACGAGACGCTAGGGGCTAGGTGACGCCGGCCGAAGGCCCGGACGTCAGCTAGTCACGTTCTAAAATCTATTTATTTATTATGTATATATTTATTAATTTATTTATTTGTATAGGTGGCGGAACAGCAATTAGCTTTAGCTAAATTACAACTCGATAATTTTAAATTAAATGAAAGGGTAAGTTTATTTATTTATTATAATTTAATTATACAAATTGAATATTCTAAAAATTAAAACACTCTGTTTTATTAACATGAAAATGTCAAAGTTTGGAAGATTTTTTTTTTTTTCTGTATGGAATTTTTTTAACAAAAAATAATTTTTATAAAAAAAATAAATAATAAAACCGACTTCAAAAAAATTAAATGCAACAAACAAAATATGTAATAACAACTCAAAAATAAAATAAAATGCACTAAAAAGGTATAAAATAATTATTATCTTATTTAGTTACAGCTAAACGACGAAATATTAACATGAAATTACTTTTTGAAGTCGGTGCCAAACAAACTATACCTATAAGCGAGCGTATCCGCCAAACGTACTAAGTAAGATCCGTCGAGTGCGATTCATAAAATCTATATGTTTGGCACCGACTTCAAAACGTAATTTCATGTTAATATTTCGTCGTTTAGTTGTAACTAAATTAGTTAATTATTTAATACCTTTTAGTGGATTTTATTTTATTTTTGAGTTCTTATTATTTTATTTGTTGCATTTAAGTTTTTTAAAGTCGGTTTTATTTTTATTTTTTTGTATTAAAATTATAACTAATTCATCATTATAGTCTCGGACCAGTAAACCAATATGGTGGCCATCGCGGCTCTACCCACGCACAATGGATCAGGAACGGCCCTGATTATTATTATTATAATTATTTGGAATGCATTTATTTTCAATCCAATATATACCTTATAGCTCAGAGACCAAAATAAAACCCAAACGCAATTTTTTTGATTGGTTGAATTATAGTCTTTATATAGTTTTGTTTAGGTTGAATTATGGTTTCTAAACGGTAGTTATGTCTCGTTTTTTCCGTTTTGCAACTGTGTTGTATTATTGTTAAATTATAGTCGCAAAGATTATAAAGCAACCGTTCCAAAAAGGTTGTCGCTAACATTTTTGGCACCGATTTGCAACTGTTTATTTATAATCAGTAGAGATTGTGGTGTTGGTGCAAGGTGAAACATCTTTAATAAAGATAAGAGTAAATAAATATTTTATTTAATATGGATTTACTATGAGTTAAGGATACTGGGTCACTTTCTGTATTTCCTGAAGATGGGTTGATAGCCCGAAATATATATATTGAAAAAGAAAAAAATTTTATATCTTTTAATTTTTTAATTTTAATGTGAAATAAGTGACCCAGTATCTTTAACTCATAGTAAATCCATATTAAATAAAATATTTATTTACTCTTATCTTTGTTTATGGGAAATTTAGCGTGTGAAGAATTTTTATTAGTGCTGAGGTGCTGGCCCAACGCCTAAACCCCCAACCTGGAGGAACGGGTGATTGTTTATTCGAGGTTTTCTTCCTCTATCCTTTGAACTGCTAGGCTGCAGTGTTTCCTGTATAAGCCCCAGGGAACACGGGATGCCACTTCCGCCAAGACCGCCGTTCCGAAGTTCCTCTTCTCCGCCTTCCCTGCCGTTGTGGTCTTCATCCGTAACCCTGGACAAGGGTGAAGCGATATACCCCGCAACGCTGGGTCCCCACCAGAACTTAGCCCCTACCTGTGAAAGTAGGGCCCACCCCCGCGACTTGGACGCGCCTGATGAGGTTTATCCAAGTGGATTCAGAGAAGATGTCTCTGTTTTCCCTTGGACCGGGTTAATGCACGTGTATCAGTCCACGAACAAAGGCCATCGTCGAGAGCATCGTGACCTACGGAAGCGAAGTCTGGGAGGTAACCAAGAGAAACAGTTCACGCCTGCTGGCGTTAGAAATGGATTTTTGGAGACGTTCAGCGGGTGTCTCAAGACTGCTGCATATAAGGAACGAACACATTCGCCAAAAAATGAACGTCCAAGGCAACATCATCGACACGATAAGCAACTGATGTGGTTTGGACACGTCAGTAGGATGGCGGATGAACGCTGGCCCAAGAAAGTTTGGAACTGGCAGCCCCCAGAAAGAAGAAAGCGTGGAAGGCCGCCGAGATCGTGGTTTCAGGGAATCCAAAATGCCATGCAAGCCCGTGGGCTGGAAGAGGAAGACTGTAAAGACAGAAGGACATGGAGAATGGGAAGAGAGAAACGGCGTCCGCCGTAACCAAACTCGCAGGATATATATATCTTTGTTTATTTATAATTAAATATATACCGGGTGAGTTTTTTATCTTGAGACAGTCTTATTACTCAAAAACAGTCCATTATATGGAAAGGAGTTTCAAATGAAAGTTTGTTTATATCAAGGGGGAGACTAATCTACGGTATTGTTTGTCGACGTAGAACGGACTTTCATGGGTGTTTCGAGGTCAAGTTCTGTTTTTTAAATAGAACCCTATATTTTTTTTAAACGTCTAATTAATTTACAAAAAAAACTCAACCATTTTCATAAGAACTATTTTTTATAGGACATCAAATAAACAAAATACATGAATCAATTAGATCTCAAAAAAATTCTAAATAATTATTTTTAACAATTATTTAATTTAATTATCAAATAATAATGATTAAATAATTAATTATTAAATAAATAATTTCATAATAATTGATAATCTAATGATTTAACGACAATGTTCTGTGACATTCCAGAGTGTGTCGCAAGTCTTCTGGATGAATTCCAGTTCCAATTCCGTTTTTTGGCCTGTTTCAGTTTCTTCGTAGCCTTTATATTTCCTGTTTTTTTTTAACAAATTATACAACAAAATAAAATGAAGCTTGTGAGGGTTTATTCCTATCAGGAAAACGCTCGGCATCCATTTCAATGGCAGCCCCATAACACTTCTTCCACATTCGCCGTATATATTAAGACCATTTTAATTCTATCTTCAACAAAAAATGCTCCATTTTTATTATGATAATACAATATAACTATCTACTGGATTGACAAGAGAAAGAAACTTTTTTAAACTCAAGAATTTTAAGTAGTTCTATTAAGTAGAAAATAATCTCTTAAATCTGAGTAATAACGAAGTTTTAATCTCATTATAAACACTTATTTTCATTGTTGTAACTTTTCGATTTAATAATTATTTATTTAATCATTTTTATTTTATAATTAAGTTAAATAATTGTTAAAAATAATTATTTAGAATTTTTTTTGAGATCTAATTTATTCATGTATTTTGTTTATTTGATGTCTTATAAAAAATAGTTCTTATGAAAATTGTTGAGTTTTTTTTTGTAAATTAATTAGACGTTTAGAAAAATATAGGGTTCTATTTAAAAAACAGAACTTGACCTCGAAATACCCATGAAAGTTTGTTCTACGTCGACAAACAATACCGTAGATTGGTTTCCCCCTTGATATAAACAAACTTTCATTTGAAACTTTTTTCCATATAATGGACTGTTTTTGAGTAATAAGACTGTCTCAAGATAAAAAACTCACCCGGTATATATTTAATTATAAATAAACAGTTGCAAATCGGTGCCAAAAATGTTAGCGACAACCTTTTTGGAACGGTTGCATTATAATCTTTGCGACTATAATTTAACAATAATACAACAGTTGCAAAACTGAAAAAACGAGACATAACTACCGTTTAGAAACCGTAATTCAACCTAAATAAAACTATATAAAGACTATAATTCAACAAATCAAAAAAATTGCGTTTGGGTTTTATTTTGGTCTCTGTGCTATACGAGCCAATTAGTTATCATTTTGAATAAATTTGTAATTTTTGTTTATTTAATTTCAGATTGAAGAATTGGTTGGAAATCAAAATGGAACTGCAGATATTTTTGACGCAGTAGAGAAAGACTCCCTTGCAGGAGTAAAGTATTGGTACGCCAAAGATCCTTTTTCGATTCATCGACTGGATGAAAAAAATGATAATAGGACTCCACTGCATTGGGCATCTATAAAAGGACATTTAGCAATTGTACAATTTCTGTTGAGCAAAGGGGCAGATGTAGATTCAGTGAATTCTTATAATTCGACACCCTTAATGTTGGCAACATCCGAAGGTCATGTCCCTATAGTGCAAGCCTTGCTGGACAAAGGGGCAGACGTCAATCATCAAAATAATGACAAACATACACCACTACATTACGCAGTTTGGAATAACAAATTGTCTGTATTGATTGCTTTGATAACCAGGGGGGCGGATAGAACTATAAAAGATGATAAGAATACTACTCCATTAGATTGGGCTAGAGTATTTGGATATAAATCTATTGCGGATTATTTGTCGTCCCTTTAACATCCTGACAAATAACCCTCCTCCATTAATAAACAAATAAAAATAAATAAAACCGACTTCAAAAAATTAAATAAAATACACTAAAAGGTATAAAATAATTATCTTAATTAGTTAAAACTAAACGACGTAATTTTTATATGAAATTATTGGGTTGGAGAATGGGTTCGTTCGGTTTTTTTTCAAAGAGGATTATTTAAAGGATTTGTTTGTTGTTGAGCAAAGGGTTTGTATTCATTAGACAGTGCCTTTTCTGCTCTACAGGACTGTGTTATTTGTTTTTTCGAATATTTTTAGTTTTTCCTATTTTCCACGCTTAGAAATGGAATACCCAGGTGGCAAAAATCACCATTTTCGACACCTAGTTTTCTTCGCTTTTCATCGCGGTCAAAAAGCAACTGAAGCCGCTCGTGACATATGCAACGTATAAGGTGTCATAGGTGAGCGTGCGGCATAGAAATGGTTTGCGAAGTTCAAAAACGACGCCGAGAGTCAAGCAAGATCTCCACCCGAAAAAGACCATGAACTGCGTTTGGTGGGACTGGGAAAGCATGATACACTGGGAAATGCTTAGAAGGAACGCAACGGTCGACAAGGAGCTCTACATTGCCCAACTAGGCAGCGTAAATGAGGCTATGCGACTGAAAAGACCTGACCGACAAGTCCAAGTCATCTTGCTCCACGACAACGCCAGACCCCATGTTGCACAAGTCGTCAAAACCGCACTCCAAGAACTCGAATTGAAGATTCTTCAACACCCACCGTACTCTCCGTACCTTGCGCCAACAGATTATCACCTTTTCCGCTTCTTGTCGAATCAAATGAGGGGTGTTACCTTCGACGGCGAAGAGGACCTCAAAAACTGGCTCAACAACTTCTTCGACACCAGACCGGGGGATTTTTGGCAGACCGGAATCAACAAATTTGTCGAGAGGTGGGAGGAGGTTGTAAACAGTAACGGCGAATACATAATTGATTAATTTATTGTTATAATTATTGTTCTTTTGTTTAAAGAAAGCTCTTTGAAAAAAACCGAACGAACTTATTCCCCAGCCCAATACTTTTTGAAGTCGGTGCCAAACAAACTATACCTATAAGCGAGCGTACCCGCCAAAAGTACTAACTAATCGATCCGTCGAGTGCGATTCATAAAATGTATATGTTTGGCACCGACTTCAAAAAGTGATTTCATGTAAATATTTCGTCGTTTATTTGTAAATTAATAAAAAAGTAATTATTTTATAACTTTTAGTGTATTTTATTTTATTTTTTAGTTATTCTTATTTTATTTATTGCATTTAATTTTTTGAAGTCGGTTTTATTTTATTTTTTTTTATAAAAATTATTTTTCTTTTTTTCTTATTAGTGATGTTATTAATAGTGACTTAATATAATACCTTGCATGCATCTTGTAAGAGAAAGCGTCAGGCGAATGAATAAGAAAATGATAATAAAATTAAATTCATAAATATATGTAAGACACCACTTAGCCACCACCTATGTTCCACTTTCGGTATTGCTTATCAGTGGAGCCCTGAATGTCCTGTCTTATTTTAGATACATTGAATATTATGCTTATGCTTACTAACCTTAACTGTAAAAGACAAGACATTCTGTATAAAGGACTCTCTGATAATAAACTGCAGCTGCTTGTCTATATTATTGAAACAACGAATAATTTAATTCTTTTCCAGGTAATTCATAATTGTACACCCTTTCTGTTTATATTTATGTTTTGTAAATATTTATTGTATTGTATTCTTTCCCAGAATAAAATTTCGTAATAACAATCTCTCAAATTAAATTATTCGTTTTTTCAATAATATGGACGGGTGGCTGCAGTTTATTATCAGAGGGTCCTTTATACAGAATGTATTGTCTTTTACAGTTAAGGTTGGTAAGCATAAGCATAATATTCAATGTATCTAGAATAAGACAGGACATTCAGGGCTCCACTGATGGGCGGTACCGAGGGTGGAACGTAGGTGGCAGGCTAAGTGGTGTTTTACACCTCCCCCTCCCAGGATATTTCATGAAGAAAACAGAAGCAACTTACTAGAGTGGAAGTAATTTGAAATCTTTCTGTTTATATTTATGTTTTGTAAATATTTATTGTATTGTATTCTTTCCCAGAATAAAATTTTGTAAAAACAATCTTACATATATAAATTCTCTCTGAAACGTTTGCTGGTTTTAAATGAATGTTTTAAGATTTTTTTTTATAAAAGATTTTATTTATTATAATTTTGATTATTTGGTCATAATAATTGGAGATTTACGTTATTTTGTCATTGATGATATCTTCAGAACGTGACCAAATTAATATGATACCACCCCTAAATTACCCTCTTTCTAATAAAAAAAGAATCATTAAAATCGGTTCATATACAAAGAAGTTAAGCCTGAACAAACATATCAAAAAAAGTCCAATACCAATAAAAAAAACGGGACCAATCGGAAGCTAGACTGAACCCAATGCAAAAAAAATTTATCAAAATCGGTTCACAATTGGCGAAGATATCAGGTAACATAGACACACAAAAAAAAATCAGTCGGATTGAGAGGCTCCTCCTTTTTTGAAGTCGGTTAAAAATTAAGGTAGTTGTTTCGCAACAATACTAGCAAAAAGCTAATGCTAGAGTATATAGAACAGACAATAAGGATTCATAATTCATAAGCCCACAACTTTTTGCTGTTTATGTACCACTACTAGCCAATCCCTTGCGCGTTTCACAAATCTGGCAACACTGTTCAAGCTTGTATCATAGAAATGTCAGATAAAGTACATTATATAGGTCGATTTATAAAACAAAAAGTTCTTAATAAGCGATTGAATGCTGATGCACCAAAAAAATGTACTAAAGTTATCCCACTTTTTAGGTTAAATATATGCGCTGTTGTCAGCTTGTTTTTAGTGTAAATTTTTCATTATACATTTTTCATTATTTATCTACTCTTATTAAACGAGTAAAAATTGTTTATATATTTATTTGTTTGTACTAATATATATATTTGTGTCTTACTTCTTATTTGAAAACGGCTCTACCGATTTTGATCAAACAAAATCTATTAACAAGATTTTAGGATGAGAAAACGATCTGGCTAGGTCTGGACCTCGACAGATTTGATCTTAATTGATCTTTTCTTAATTAAATTAATTATTTATAGATAAAAATCTCAATAAAAAGTTTGTTTACATTTTTTTCAATTATCTTTTTTTTATTTATTAATTGGTTTTTTATTTTTAATACCCACTAATAGGTTATAACAAATATTTTTATTTTATATTAAAATTTGGAATTTTTTTTTGTTTTTAATTACCTAACAGGTGTCTAAATCATAACATTACAGGTGTGTTTACAAATAAAGTGGTTGAATTGGAAACAAATCTTATTTAATTTTATGTTTTTATTTTAGATCCTATACGATTATTTTTTTTTTTTTATTATTATTTTTTTCCTATTTATTTTTTTATAATGTTTATCAATATGAACGAATGTGGGCAAATTGGAGTACGAGTAAACAAATATACACATAATATATGGACCACTAGAAAGCTAGAAATGCAAAAACTGGGTGCGGGGTGGGGTGGATGTGGGAGGTGCAGGAGGTGGGGTGAAGTAGTGGGGGATCCGAGGGGTGCGGTGGGGCGGAGTGGGAGTGTCGGTGGGGGTGCAGTGGTGGGGTCGAGGTTCGTAGTTTGCGGGGGGGGGGGGTTCAAGGGTTACCGTGCATCGCTCGGTGACTCCACGTACTAAGTGTACAAATCGAGGGGTGAACCGCGACCTAATATGCTGTACACATACTTCCACTTGTACTTCCAAATATTTCCAAGTACTTACAAAGATTCCCAAGTACTTCCAAAGATTCCCAAGTACCTACTTTCAAATATTTTCAAGTAGTTTCAAATATTTCCAAGTACTTCTAAATATTTCCAAGTACTTCCAAAGATTCCCAAGTACTTCCAAAGATTCCCAAGTACTTTCAAATATTCCCAAGTACTTTCAAATATTTCCAAGTACTTTCAAATATTTCCAAGTGCTTTCAAATATTTCCAAATACTTTCAAATATTTCCAAGTACTTTCAAATATTCCCAAGTACTTTCAAATATTTCCAAGTACTTTCAAATATTTCCAAGTACTTTCAAATATTTCCAAGTACTTCCAAGTATTTCCAAGTACTTCCAAAGATTCTCAAGTACTTTCAAATATTCCCAAGTACTTTCAAAGATTCCCAAGTACTTTCAAATATTCCCAAGAACTTCAAAGAGGTATACACCTACTTCCAATCGCGGATCACCCCTCGATATAAATAAATGCCATATAATAATTTTTTTTAATTAAGTAACAATTTTTGAGTTCGGCTTATTATACATTGCCATGAATAATTGTATAATAATTAAATAAATGTATTTATTTATTGCATATTATTATTTTTTTTTCATAAAGTTTTCCCCCCACTCCTCATCATGATGTGAGTTTTCGTGTTCATCTGGTTATTAATTTCCAAATGGTTTGCTCTATTGCTGCTGCTGTTGTTTTTGTTTCACTCACTAATGGAATTATTGCAATTCACTTGACAGTTTCCAATTGAAATCGAAATCACTGGATTAATTTATGTTGTACACACACATACACATCTAGGTTAATAAAAGCTAACCAGCCAACCAAACAACTCGAGCTACTACCTGAACACAATTAAAAAAATATATACATATATACATGTACTAAAACAAAATATGCACCCAAGGGACAAACACACCGACAGATAATCAAACAAATGAAAAAGTTAGCTAATATAAAGAAGAAAGATTAAAATAAATAAATAAATTATATAAAAATAATAAATTTGTATAATTTTTTTTCTAACTAATATATAACAAAGAATAATTGACATATCAATGAGAATTGTTTTGAACGCGCTTATTTGAAAAAGTATATTTTATCACGAGACTACTGCGGATTATGCTATTGAAGTCTGTGGATTCTTAAGTCTGGACCAAGAGAGTGTTTCATTTCAAAATTCGAGTCCAAATTACGATTATATTTCAAATTTGCCGCAAATATACCGACGGCGCTCCCTGTCGGCAGCATCACGTCAGCGTTGTTACAAATTAATCTGGACTAATCTATATAGTATTATTTATATAAAAAATAAATTACTAGTTAGGTTTTTTGCCAGGGAAGTACGTGTACACCTCTTTGGAAGTACTTGGAAATATTTTAATTACAAGTGAAAGTGCAAGTAGGTGTACAGCATATTAGGTCCCGGTTCACCCCTCGGTTTTTTGTGAAACCTACCTAGTAATTTATTTTTATTTATAAGGACACCACTCAATTTTTTCGCAGCTATGTGTTGACGATGAATGACACAGTGATTAGTGATGAACTCTGGTACTTGTTAATTGTCTCGTATCTGCATTTATTTGTACACATTTGATCTTGGCGGTTTTTCTAAGTTCCATAGTTTCATTGATAATGTACTTATAAAGAGTGAGTCATCTCTTGTCCTTTTGAAAATGTGTTTCTTTTTTTCTCTCTTCACTTACTGTTTCGCTTTCATAGGAGTTGAAGCTATTACTTTTTTATAAGTTTCTTTTTTCCTATCCACTTATGTATACAAAATTTGTTTGAGTTTGGTAGAAAGGGCTAGAATTTTCATTTTTTATCCCCCCTCCATTTTGGGTTGTTAGTTTTTGCATTTCTAGCCTTCTGGGGGTCCACAGAATAAGTATACAAAATTTAGTTGAGTCTTTTAGAAAGGGCTAGAATTTTTATTTTTGACCCCCCTCCCCATTTTCGGTGGTTAGTTTTTTCATTTCTAGCCTTCTGAGGCTCCACAGAATATGTGTAAAAAATTTGGTTGAGTTTTGTAGAAAGGGCTAGCATTTTTATTTTGCCCCCCCCCCCCCAATTTGGGTTGTTAGTTTTTGCATTTCTAGCATTCTGGGGGTTCAAAGAATATGTATACAAAATTTGTTTGAGTTTGGTAGAAAGGGCTAGAATTTTCATTTTTTATCCCCCCCTCCATTTTGGGTTGTTAGTTTTTGCTTTTCTAGCCTTCTGGGGACGGCAGATTAAGTATACACAATTTAGTTGAGTCTTTTAGAAAGGGCTAGAAATTTTATTTTTGACCCCCCTCCACCCCATTTTCGGTGGTTAGTTTTTTCATTTCTAGCCTTCTGAGGCTCCACAGAATATGTGTAAAAAAATTTGGTTGAGTTTTGTAGAAAGGGCTAGCATTTTCATTTTGCCCCCCTCCCCCCCTCATTTTGAGTGGTTAGTTTTTGCATTTCTAGCCTTCTGGGGGTTCAAAGAATATGTATACAAAATTTGTTTGAGTTTGGTAGAAAGGGCTAGAATTTTCATTTTTTATCCCCCCTGTTGAAATAACCGCCAGCCTCGTCTTCCTTTCCTCTATAGGAGAAGGCGTCGCACGCATTCATGTGTACTTTACTCATTACTCATCATACTGTCTCGATGTAAACACCTCACACAATATACTTTTCTTTGTCAAATATATATCATATATTAATATTGAATAAATCAACTCAGTGCATTTTACAAACGCATTTATTATTCCGCTATGAAACTGACCCATTTTCAGCTTCAGGTTATGGGCCCAGTGTTAAAATACTCTGAGTGAACCGAGACAAAGAAAGTCAAACGAAGACAAAGGAATTCACGTGATCCAAGAAAATAAAATAATGTCTGCTGTACGCATTGAGCCGTTAGGACGTGAAAACTTCGATACGTGGAAAATTCAAGTAAAAGCCATACTTATAAAAAATGATCTCTGGGAATACGTGGATGGGAAAATTCCAAAGCCTGCAGACCCGCCGGCTGCCGTTAAAGAATGGATCAAAAACGATGGCAAAGCTTCGTCTGAAATAATTTTAGTAATCGATCCCAAGGAATTAAAAAGTGTGAAGGATTGTAAAACTGCAAGTGAGCTATGGGAAAAACTTCATGAAATTCATCAATCAAAAGGACCAGCCAGGAAAGCACACTTACTGAAACAGCTAATCTTAAATAAAATGAGAAGTGGTGATGATGTTCGCGAGCATGTGAGTCATTTTTTTGATATAGTAGATAAACTAAATAATCTTGATATCAAAATAAATTCAGAACTTCTAACAATTATGCTACTCTATAGCCTACCGGAAGAATTTGAAAATTTTAGGTGTGCTATTGAAAGTAGAGACGAGCTACCCAAGCCAGAAGCGCTTAGAACAAAAATTATTGAAGAAAGCGACTCCAGGCGAGACAAAGGAACCGATGCTCCGGACAACGCCCTTGCAACTAGATATAAACCAAAAGTGCGAGGTAATGAAATAAATTATAAATTCAAAGGGAAATGTAGAAAATGCAACAAGATCGGCCATAAGGCATCTTCGTGCCAATCTTCAGCCCGTAGATCAAACAATCAGGTACTTAACGTCGTGCTCTCGGCATCGAAACATAAAGATACAAATGAAAACTTATGGTGTCTCGATAGTGGATGCACAGCTCATATGGCGAGCTCCGAAGAAAATTTTATAGATTTAGAAATTTGTGAAAATGAAAATATATCCATGGCCGACAAATCAACTACGCAGGTAGCTGGAATAGGCAGTGTAAATCTGAACGTGCGAATAGGCAAAACAGAAAATTCTATTCCAATGGACAACGTTTTATGTGTACCAAAGCTTAGAACAAATTTATTATCAGTCTCCAGGATCACGAACAAAGGTTACAAGGTAGTATTCACCAAAAATACAGCAAAAATAATAGATTCAAACGGAAATCTCAAGGTCATCGCGGACCGAAAAAACGACCTTTATTATGTGAGACAGAGTTTAGAAATGCCAACAGCAAATGCAGCGGAAACCACAAAAATGGAAACGGAAATTATAAAATGGCATCGACGTTTCGGTCATCTCAATGAAAGAGATTTAATTAAACTCACAAAAATTGAAAATGTTTTAGGCCTTCAAGAACTTAAAGGACCCCTGCCACCTTGCGATATATGTTCGATGGGAAAAATGACACAGACACCGTTCCCGAAGGAGTCAGACAGGAAAACTGAACTTCTAGAAATAATACATACGGATGTCTGCGGTCCCATCAATCAAGAATCACTTGGCGGAGCGAAATATTTTATAACCTTCATCGATGACAAATCTAAATACACAGTTGTGCGAATTATCAAAAATAAAAATGAAGCTTTTTCAGCATTCAAAGAATATAAGGAATGGGCCGAAAAAGTCACCAATAAAAAGATAAAATATCTTCAATCGGACAACGGCGGGGAATATTTATCAAGAGAATTTTCTAATTTTTTGGTCAAATCTGGAATTAGCAGAAGGTTAAGCTGCCCTAAGACACCTCAACAGAACGGGACTGCCGAGCGAATGAACAGAACTCTTTTGGACATGGCCAGGTGTATGCTCATCGAATCGCAACTACCTGAAAAATTCTGGGCTGAAGCAGTGTCAACAGCGAGCTACATTCGTAACAGGTGCCCAAATAGCAAACTAAATTGTGAGGTCCCCTACACATTATGGACTGGGAGAAGAACAGGCATTTCACATTTAAGGCCTTTTGGATGTAAAGTTTTTGTTTTAAATAAAAACTACAAAGGAAAGTTCAAGCCCCGTTCCCAAGAAGGAATACTCGTCGGGTACTCAAGTGAAAGCAAAGCATATCGAATATGGATAGAAGAAACCAAAACCGTCAAAATCACAAGAGACGTAAAATTTTTCGAGAATGAAAAAATTGAAATTGAAAGTGAAAATAATAGAAATTATTTGGAAATCGAATTTAAAACGTCTACCCCCAACTCGACTCCTATAATCACCGTTGAAGAGAAAGAAGATGATCAATCTGAGTCTGAAGAGACCCCAGAGCTAAAGAGAGGAAGAGGCAGACCCAGGAGACAACGCCAGGGAATAGGAAGGCCGCGAAAAGAATATAACATGGTCCCCGTCGCGGAGGAGGAAGATGAAACATCTAGCTCTAGCGAAGAGGAAGACCTAGCGACCACGAATATGGCCCTCGATACCATCAAGCCCCCAGAAGATGTATTGAATGGTTCGGACTCTCAAAAATGGAAGGAGGCAATTATAAAAGAATATGAGGCTCTCCTCAGAAATAAAACTTGGCAAATATGCAACCGACCGAGCGGGTGTAAAACCATCGATAGCAAGCTTGTTTTAAAAACAAAATTAAATCAAGACGGAAGTATCGAAAGGAGGAAGGCACGTCTAGTCGCCAGAGGTTTTTCTCAACGACCCGGTATTGACTATGAAGAAACGTTCTCACCAGTGATCCGTTTAGAAACAATTAGAACCATGATTGCCATTGCTGTCGAAAAAGACATGCAGATTCATCAACTGGACATCGATTCTGCATATTTAAATGGCGATCTCGATAAAGAATTATATATGGAAATTCCCGAAAGTTTTAAAGAATCACTGACGGAACTGGCCAAGTCAAATGAAAATAGCATCAAGCGAGAAGCAAAGAAGATGCTTAATAAAATAAAAGAAGGAAACGTTGTCTGCAATCTTAAAAAGGCGCTTTACGGATTGAAACAATCTGGCAGGCAATGGTATTTAAAACTACATCAGGTTTTACTGGATATGGGATTCAAGCCAACTGACGCCGATCCAAGCCTCTATACAAAAGGCGAAAACAATTCTCAAATAATGATTGGCGTGTATGTAGATGATCTTCTAATCGCTTCGAAGAATGAAGAACGGATAGAAGAAATCAAGAAACAATTAATGAAAAAGTTCCAGATGAAAAATCTTGGCATTGTGAACTACTGCTTAGGAATAGAGTTCACACATCGAGAGGGGGAAATTATTCTTTCTCAGAAGAAATATATTTCCGAAATACTTGAAAAATATGGCATGGAGAATTGCAAACCGTTTAATACTCCATTAGAAGCCGGAATTAAACTGTGCAAACCACTCAAACAAGAAGAAGATGAAATGAAGAAATTTCCATTCAGATCGTTGGTTGGGTCGCTGATGTACTTGGCAGTAGCGACGCGACCAGACATCTCCTTTGCGGTGAGCATGCTGAGCCAATTCAATACTGCTTACAACGAAAGCCATTGGAAAGCAGCGAAGAGAGTCCTGCGGTACTTAAGTGGCACCATCAACAAGGGACTACACTTCAAGAAGAATGGAAAACCAGTCGAAGGATATGTAGACGCCGATTGGGGAAATTCCCTTATCGACAGGAAGTCATTTTCGGGCTACATATTCACTTTCGGAGGCGCAGCTATCTCGTGGGAAGCAAGAAAACAGCGAACGGTGGCACTCTCCAGTGTAGAGGCCGAATACATGGCACTTACTGAGGCAGCGAGGGAAGCGATCTATTTAAGGCGACTCTTAGCCCAGGTAGGGCAACCACAGCCAACAATCCCGATCAAGAGCGACAGCCAAGGTGCGCTGAAATTATCAGAAAACCCTGTGTTCCACTCAGGCACCAAACACATCGACATTAGGCATCACTTTATTCGACAGGCGCTGGAGGATGAAGAAGTCGAAACAGCATACATTCAGACAACGGAGATGCCCGCGGATGTACTGACAAAGTCGTTGCCGAGGGAAAAACACGACTTTTGCTCAAGAAGGATGGGATTACGACTTCAGGAATGAGAAGACTTCGTTTGAGAGGGGGTGTTGAAATAACCGCCAGCCTCGTCTTCCTTTCCTCTATAGGAGAAGGCGTCGCACGCATTCATGTGTACTTTACTCATTACTCATCATACTGTCTCGATGTAAACACCTCACACAATATACTTTTCTTTGTCAAATATATATCATATATTAATATTGAATAAATCAACTCAGTGCATTTTACAAACGCATTTATTATTCCGCTATGAAACTGACCCATTTTCAGCTTCACCCCCCTCCATTTTGGGTTGTTAGTTTTTGCTTTTCTAGCCTTCTGGGGACGGCAGATTAAGTATACACAATTTAGTTGAGTCTTTTAGAAAGGGCTAGAAATTTTATTTTTGACCCCCCTCCACCCCATTTTCGGTGGTTAGTTTTTTCATTTCTAGCCTTCTGAGGCTCCACAGAATATGTGTAAAAAAATTTGGTTGAGTTTTGTAGAAAGGGCTAGCATTTTCATTTTGCCCCCCTCCCCCCCTCATTTTGAGTGGTTAGTTTTTGCATTTCTAGCCTTCTGGGGGTTCAAAGAATATGTATACAAAATTTGTTTGAGTTTGGTAGAAAGGGCTAGAATTTTCATTTTTTATCCCCCCCTCCATTTTGGGTTGTTAGTTTTTGCTTTTCTAGCCTTCTGGGGACGGCAGATTAAGTATACACAATTTAGTTGAGTCTTTTAGAAAGGGCTAGAAATTTTATTTTTGACCCCCCTCCACCCCATTTTCGGTGGTTAGTTTTTTCATTTCTAGCCTTCTGAGGCTCCACAGAATATGTGTAAAAAAATTTGGTTGAGTTTTGTAGAAAGGGCTAGCATTTTCATTTTGCCCCCCTCCCCCCTCATTTTGAGTTGTTAGTTTTTGAATTTCTAGCCTTCTGGGGGTTCAAAGAATATGTATACAAAATTTGTTTGAGTTTGGTAGAAAGGGCTAGAATTTTCATTTTTTATCCCCCACTCCATTTTGGGTTGTTAGTTTTTGGATTTCTCGCCTTCTGGGGTCCACATAAAATATGTATTCAAAATTTGGTTGAGTTTGAAGCTAGAATTTTCATTTTGGACCCCCCCCCCCTTTTTTTTCGTCTGATGAATATTTAAAACACATTTAAAAAAATTAATATTTTATGTTCTTTTCAAATATATATTCAAATTTTCTAATTTTTTATACCTCTTCAAAATATGGTAGATCTTTATGCGCCACCCTGTATTATTATAATATTTAAATGATAAATCAGTTTTTTCTTTTATCTTTTTTTTAGAATATTATTTTTCTATCGTCTGAATAAATATTTCAAATTGATACTTGATCGATCATTAAAAAAAAAGAAAAAAACATTATATGAATTATCGGGGTGAATTATTGACTCAAATAATAAATCGTTACAATAAACGGTTTATATTATATGTAGGTACTTTATTTTTTTTCTCTTTTCCTTTTTACTTCTTTAATTTCATGGATATCTTGACACAAATCCCATTTTAGTTCGCCTATTGATTTCCTTCGGAGTCAACTCGAGCCATTCGTAATCCCAGCGAAAGCATCATCTCTCATCCGTGATCACATATCACATACGGAAAATAAATAAAAGCAACGCGTCGAAAGGTTATTTTTTTCTTTTTCATTTCATTTTGAAATAGAGTATATATAGAAGAAAAAAGTTTTGTTCGAAGTTATTTTCTTTGATGATTTATTAATAAAAATTTTTGGTACTAATTAAAAAAAAATCTTTTGACGATTGGGCAGATTTTTTCTTAATTCGAAACTTCAAGTTTCTTCTGCAGTCAGCAATAATTGTTGAAAAGTTTCTAAAGTATTTCTTGCTCATTCAGGAATATATGAAAATGGCTAGGGTTTATCTCAAGAATGAAATCAACTGGTGTGTTCATTCATCACACGACTTTCACATTTTCATTTATTTGCAGTCATCGCGACACTACTAATTTACACCCCCTTCCTTTATTTCGTTTTTTTTTTATTTTCTCAAAAACAGCACTAAGGATATTTTTTTAAATTAGTGTATTTATCATGTGTCATGTGTTAATAGTTGTGTCAAATTTTTAATTCGACTGAATTAAAGGAAGGGGTTGTAAATTAGGAGTGTCGTAAAATAAATATTTTAATCGTTCATATCTCGTCTTTGGAAAGTCGCAGAGCCTTGAAGTTTGAAACTTAAACTATCTAGAGGCTACAAGAAGTATAACAAGATTTTGGCTAAAATAAAAAAAACCGGAAGTTGATGTTTACATAAGAATTTACCCCCTCCCCCCTCTGCGTTTCGGAACCATAAGTTTCAGAGATACGAAATTCGAAACTTAAGCTTGATATAAGCTAGAAGGAGTACATCAAGCTTTTGAACGATTTATTTGATTAATACTACTTATCATATTTATTTATTTTTTTTATTTATTTATCTTAATGTGTTAATCGCACTGTACAGTTGTGGGGCACTGTTGGTGCTCCCAGTACTCTGGCCGCTGTTCTGGAGATATTGATCTATCGGCGCCCATATATACATTAGTCTAATTAATTATTAGCCACAACATCTGGCGCTTTGTTTGGTCGGCTGATGAGGTGTTTGTTAAATGATTATTTGTAAAAAATCTGTTATCTTCTTTGTAAAGGGCTGCCCCCCTCTGCGTGGCACATTAAATTAGTCAATTGAAATCGGAAGACCGGAAGTGGACATTTATATGAAATATTTTCCGTTTTTTTGATTTTCTTAAAAACGGCTTCATCGATTGTTTTTTAAATTAGTTATTTATCAAGTGACTTGACATACATACGCACTGACCAATGGATTTTGGCCCCTTTTTGGCCTATGGGGACCACAATTTCCGGTTTTATGTCCTAAATCCGGTTTCCAACTATTAAGAGCAACGATACCTTCCACCTAGAAGTTACGAAATGAAATTAACTATTTTTATCTCTGAGATATAAGCTCTCAAAGTCAGGACCCAGACTGGCCATCGCAATACTCTCCCATTATATTCTATAGAATATAAATGGGAAAGTAAAAAATAGACAAAATGCTATATTCCTGAAACTGAAGACAGTGTCCTACTTGATTGGATATAGGTTTTTAACTTCAAATTTGGACTTTTCCATGTTAAATTCAGGATTTTGAAAATCAAATGCGGACTTTTCCATATCATATTTTAAAAATCAAAATCAGATTTTTTAAACTCAAATTAAGATTTTCTATAAAACCATGAATATTTTATATATTAAATTATAGATTTTTACCTGAAAACGTTTCCTGAGAGTATAAAATGACATTCTTGAAACGCTTTAGTTATTAGAAAATTGGTACACAAATATCTTAGAACTCCAAATTTTAGCTTTTTACCTGAAAATGTTTCTTGAGATTACAAAATGCTAATCTTGCAAGGTTTTAGTTGATGAGCTGAAAATTGCTACGCAATTATCTTAAAATGCACCAAATTTTAGCTTTTTACCTGAAAACCTTTTCTGAGAATATAAATTGTCATTTTAGAATAGTATTAGCTAATAAGCTGAAAATTGATACGCAAATATCTTACAAAGAACCAAATTTTACTTTTTTACTTGAAAACGTTTCTTGAGAGTTAAATTTTTTTTTTTTTTTATTAAAATATAACCTTTTTACAGAGAACATTAGGTCATTAGGCCAAACAAAATACATAAAATTACATAAATATATATACATTACATTATGAAGAAAGTATTACAATGTTTTTTTTTTAAAGTTCAAAGGATATGTAACAAACTAGATGGTAGAACATTAGTCATACATAATATAAAAATTTTGCTTTTTTAACAAATTATAATACATGTATTTATAGTAATTACTAATAAATAATAGACAAAATCAGAGTCTGAACTCTAAGATTAACCAATAAGAAAAAAATATGAAAAAAAAAAAATCACAAGTTTTTACATTCTCGTCTTATTGAGATAATGAATTTATAAAACAACGAGAGTTAAATTAAAATAAAACTTTTTCTTAACTATAGCTTTTTTCTATTTTTTCAACTGTTTATTAATACATTCTGCATTTGATTTGAAAAAGTATGATTTTGATTTTTAAAATCCTGAATTTGATATTGAAAGGTCCGAATTTGAAGTTAAAAATACATTCACTAATGTTGAATGAATGAGAGGATTGGGGATTGGATTGGGATTTTTTAACCAATCGACTTGATTGGGGAATAATGGAATTGAAATAATTATCGGAAAAGAGGTTTTTTTATCTAATTAGATTTTTCCTCTTATTAAAAACAAGGACTAAAGATGAATAAGGACACTCGATGGTGGAGAAGTAATCTCCGGAATTGAAGCAAAAAATACAATGTATACATTAATTAATGTAAAATAATTGGTTTAATAAAATTTATAAAAAAAAAAAAAAAAAATTCACTAATGTTGTTGGGTCTCAAGAAACCATTGCCTAGATCATTGGACAGTGGTCTGCAACACGAGGGCTTGAAAATGACAGAATCTCGGCTAGTATAGCTAGAGTTTGAAGATTTTATTACACTTGAGAGCCAATGGCTTATATCTAGCGCTAATTATGTGAATAATTATGCTAGAAGTTTTAGTGATTCTTGGAATCTAGACAGATGGACACAGAAAAAACAACATGTTCAAAAATGATTTTTCTCCAATTTCAAGACATTTCTAAACTTAAATAAGTAAAAAATTGAGATTTTTACTTTACCATACAGGGTATGGTCAAGTATTGTAATCGTGCATGAAAAAAGTGGGGTTTTTTCATTCTTTTTATTTTTTTTTTAAATTGAGCAAAACCATGGCATTTCGCTCTACAAAAAAGCTCAAACAAGTGAACATTAAAAAAATTATATTTTTCGAGATAATAAATTTTTTGTCAAAAAGTCTGTTAGTTAGTTAGTCTGTGCGTTACGAAATTTTGTGGACGAGCTAGCTCAAAAACTAGTGTTAATATCGAAACCAAATTTCACACGTAGCTTTGGTCCATTGAGATTAAGAGCTGATTAGATTTTGGTGCATATCGACCCAAAATTAAAGGGGGTGGAGGGGGGTTAAAAATTAAAAATCTAGGCCATTTGACCAAACTCAACCAAATTTTGTATACATAATCAGTGGGACCCCAGAAGGCTAAAAATGCAAAAACTAACCGCCAAAAATTGGGTGAGGGGGTGGTGTACGGTCAAAAAATGAAAATCTAAGCCCTTATATTAAACTCAACCAAATTTTGTATACATAATCAGTGGGACCCCGGAAGACTAAATGGAAAAACTAACCGCCCAAAATGGGGGGGGGGGGGGGGGGGTAAAAATGAAAAATCTAGGCCGTTTGAGCAAACTCAACCAAATTTTGTATACATAATCAGTGGACCCCCAGAAGTCTAAAAATGCAAAAACTAACCACCCGAAATTGGGGACAGTGCATGGTCAAAAAATTAAAATCTTGGCCATTTGACCAAACTTAACCAAATTTTGTATACATAATCAGTGGGTTCCCAGAAGTCTAAAAAGCAAAAACTAACCCCACCTCCCCTACAGGATTATAAATAATTTTATTAAATATTAAATATAAGTGAGTGGCCAGGTTGTATGGTAAAGTCAAGTGGATCGCCGCATCAGAACACGTCAGCTTATTTTTCGATATTATCTGTTTTTTGTCTATTTTATATAAATAGTCTGGGAACTTCTACTGGTTATATTTTGTCAATAAAGAAGTTCTTATGGTATTGCTATTTTAAATTCAGAGATTAAATTTAACATATTGTTTACTTGGCTGTATTCCCATTACTTTCTGGTCAGTGCATCATACAAATACATAAATAAAATAAATGTTTTTAAATTATATCTCTCCAACTAAATATAATAGACGCAGGGTGGCCACTCACCGGAAAAATCTGAAATAAACCGGGAATTCCAACAACCGGGAAAAGGAGGGAATTTCGGTATATGTATGAGCGGGAAAATGGAATTTTTTTTTGAATTGTAAAGACTCATCTTATGAGTATGAATAATACGCTAAATAAATAAATAAATAATAGAGACAAATCCAGGAACACCCTTATCTATCTATATACCGGGTGAGTTTTTTATCTTGAGACAGTCTTATAACTCAAAAACAATGCAATATATGGAAAAAAGTTTCAAATAAAAGTTTGTTTATATCGGGGGGAAACTAAACTAGGCTATTGTTTGTCGATATAAGATAGGCTTTCATGGGTATTTAAATGTCACGTTCTGTTTTTTAAATGGAACCCTATATTTTTCTATACGTCTACTTATTCTACAAAAAAAAAACTAAACAACTTTTATTAGAACTATTTTTTATACGACATCAAATAAACAATATACATGAATCAATTAGATCTCAAAAAAAAATCTTAATAATTATTTTTAACAATTATTTAACTTAATTATAAAATAATAATGATTAAATAATTTATTATTAAGTACAAGTAACAATCATTAAATCGAAAAGTTACAATAATGAAAATAAGTGTTTATAATGATCTTAAATAATAGTTATTATGAAAGTTGTTTAGTTTTTTTTGTAGATTAAGGAGTCATGTAGAAAAATATAGGGTTATATTTAAAAAACAGAACTTGACATTGAAATACCCTCGAAAGCTTGTTCTAGGTCGACAAACAATAGCGTAGTTTAGTTTCCTCCTAGATATAAACAAACTTTTATTCGAAACTTTTTTCCCTTTAATTCTCTGTTTTTGAATTATAAGACTGTCTCAAGATAAAAAACTCCCCCTATATAAAATGGAAAAGTATGTATGTATGTTTGTATGATCCAATCGATCTGATTGGAGCGTTGAATTATTAGAACGATTCTGATTTGTCAGTTAGAGATCTTGCTTAGACAATGAGTTAAATAAATCTTTCCTTATTGTTCAATCAATTTCATTCAGCACATTCTTTCAATACTTACAGTATTATTTTGAATTTCAATTATTAAATTGGTATGAACAAGACGCTCTCCGACAGGGGCCAGGTGACGCCAAAGTAGAATGGTTATTCCTCGAGTATTAAATGAGAATCGATCACTATTTTTGAATTAAGTCAACATGGACTGCAAATAGCAAGTGATTGATATCTGATTAATAATAAAGGAATAAACATATTAATTTCAAATGACTGGATAAAGTTTAGCAACGATCAGTTGCAGTTTATTTTCTAATGAAATTTTTATTTAATATTTGTTAATTTGTTTCTTTCTTTTTCTAGAGAGCAGCTTTTGTGGAATTTATTTTGTTTTTAATTAGAAAATACACAACATTTTGGCCCCTCAATTATTAGATAAATTCTCTGAAGCTTATTCCGGTAGGATTAATTCTTGGGAGATGCAACAGTTCACACTTGTTGAAACATCGAGCATATTATAGATTATTAAATACAAATAAGCCAACCTAGTTAAATTGAAAAGTGGGTATTTTAGATAAATAGTGTCAAAGGATTATTCAACCAAGCTTAAAAGGAGATATGCATCCAAGAAAAGGGATATATACTCGGATGTCATTCGAGAAATTCATCAAAGGATAGATTTTGACTTGAAATACCAAGAGTTGAAAAGCTGGTAAAAATAAAATCTAAGCGTCTAGCTAATCGCAAAGGCGTCATTTTTATCACGATAACGTAGAGCTCTATTCAATTTAAGCCATTCAGAGAACTGGAATTCGAATGGGATGTTTTGATTTATCCCATATTTCTGACTTGGTAGCTGCCACTTTTTTAGATCTCTTTAAAATCACTTAGAATTACATTCAATGAAGTTAAAGATGTTGAAATTTCCCTTCTGCTTTAAGTGCCATATCAGGTCTCCCTGACGTTTCGGCTCCTCACCACATATACCTGTGCTGAGTGTGTTTAGCTGTTTTTACACAGATATAGGGGACCTACTTTTTGAAGCCGGTTCCGAACGGCTAGTTTGGAGAGGTTGCTAGGCAATTATACTCTTTGTAGTTTGCCATTGCTTTCCAAGAGGAGGCGACTGCAAATATCTGCCGAGACTCAGTCTCGAACCACCGTATTTCAGGCCAGCAGCCCGACAATCTAACCACTGACCCACAGTCCTCTAGAAATTTCTCTACAACGGAGAAATCTTATAGTAAAGGCTTTTAATTATCACAGATTGTCTGAAATAATTACTTTAGAGAAAAAAGCGCCTAGATTTTTTCTACTGTCTACTTGGTAGCCATTCAAACAAGATTTTCAAATTATTTCTAGGATTTCCCGGTCAAAAAAAATCAATTTTCCCGGTCGGCAGTAGCCCGGATCGTTGGTAAGGGGGAGGGGGAGGGGGGAGAACAATAATTTCTATACTTTTGATGAGTTAATTAGATAAGGTGTCAAGAACCATCGGATGTAATGAAAATTAATAAATAAATACAAAGATAAGATTTAGCACCTATATAAATATTTTGTGAATTAAATTTACCCGTAAAGCACAGAGACCAAAATAAAACCCAAATGCAACTTTTTGACTGGTTGAATTATAGTCTTTATATAATTTTAATTAGGTTGAATTACGGTTATATTTATATAATGTTGATTATTGTTTTTCATTAAAGAATTGTGTAATTATTCATTATATTAATCAAATCAAAGAAATATTTAATTATAAATAATCAGTTGCAAATCGGTGCCAAAAATGTTGGCGACAACCATTTTGGAACGGTTGCATTATAAACTTTGCGACTATAATTTAATGATAAATATAACAGTTGCAAAGCGGAAAAAACGAGACATAACTACCGTGTAGAAACCGTAATTCAACCTAATTAAAATTATATAAAGACTATAATCCAACCAATCAAAAAAGTTGCATTTGGGTTTTATTTTGGTCTCTGTGCTATACGGGTAATTATTTAGTTTAATGTAGAAATTTTGTATCATGTAAATTAAATTTAAATTTTTTTTATGCACAGGCGCCTCTTACCGTTTCTTTCAACTATCAATTCCCAAGATATTTTCATCGATTCTAATACAAGAGAATTTAGTCATAAGTTTCCTGTATTTGATTCGATCGCGAATCGAATGCAGATGATTTTTGTCAAATATTAAGTGAAAATAATATCCGAACTTATATATTTCTAGCTTGAAATAGTGAAGTTAATTTTCTCATTAATATATCAAAGAATAATTAACACATTAACGAGAATTGTTTTTGATCGCGTTTTTTAAACAAGAAATATATCGCGAGACTACTGCTGGTTGAAGCTATTGGAGTTTAATTTAAAGTTAATGGTAAACACCCAACACACATGTTAACAGATCGGGCGCTGGGAGATTGAATATATAACATCTCAGATTTCAAATTCATTTGGTGATCCATATCAATGTTTGATATAAAAAGTGTCATGCGGGCCAATCGCGAAATAATGCTGGATTATAGCCAAATGGATCACATCTTTTTCATTTTCTCTTGGTCCAGACTTAAGACTCAGCAGATTCCAATAGATTCAACCAGCAGTAGTCTCGCGATATATACCATATCTTGTTTTAAAAATCGCGATCAAAAACAATTCTCGTTAATATGTTAATTATTCTTTGATATATTGATGAGAAAATTAACTTCACTATTTTGAAAAACTTTAACTTTGACACCCTCGAAAAAATCGGAAAGGTATACAAAGGGTCTCCTGTGGTATGAATTTTTGATTTTCATAGAAAAATAAACTATTAATTCCCAAGATATTTTTATCGATTCTAATACAAGAGAATTTAGAGACCAAATACGGTATTTGTTTTGATATAAAGCGAAAAAATTTAAATATCAATCTCATATTGATTTAATTTAATGCAGGTTTCACCTGGCCCCTGTCGGAGAGCGTCTTGTTCATACCAATTTAATAATTGAAATTTGAAATAATACTGTAAGTATTGAAAGAATGTGCTGAATGAAATTGATTCAACAATAAGGAAGGATTTATTTAACTCATTGTCTAAGCAAGATCTCTAACTGACAAATCAGAATCGTTCTAATAATTTAACGCTCCAATCAGATCGATTGGATCATACAAACATATATACATACTTTTCCATTTTATATACCGGGTGAGTTTTTTCCAAAAGTTTCCGACGTGATCGCTAAGCAAGCAGCTCTTGACCAACGAGATGGATAGAGCCCAGCCCGGCTAACTAAGTCGGTAAATCAAGCACCAAAAAAAAAGAAAGCAAGAGTGTGATGTAGCGGCCCGTGTTGCTTTGGCTACGAGCTTTTAGACACGGCCGCTAGATGACTCAGTCAGATCGTTGCGACACTTTGCATGACTGATAATATTTCAGTCATGTATTAAGTACTAAGGAAATTCGATCTCGACTAGCATCGAAGGAGGAGCCATCCACCAACAAGGAGCTCCTCACCCGCCAAATAGGCGGGTGGCGCCCAGCCAGTCAAATCATTGTTAGGTCCCCGCCAACTAGGAGGGGAGCGCGGACACGCACCACGCAACCAACCCCCTAACAGTCATGTTATTTGTTAATGAGCATACATTTCTATTTTTTTTCTTTTTTGTACTTGTTTAGTTAATTTGTATTGATGTTTGTTAATGTATTGTAACTAGTTTATATTGATGTTTGGAGGACCTAACCACCGAGGACTTGAGCCTCTAAGCAGGTCGAGGAATAAAGATTTATTTATTTATTTAATGTCAAATCGATTCCCCAAGTGCAAATCGAAAAAGCCGCGGGGGCAGTTTTCCCATACAAACCCGGCTATACTCTTTGTTGATATTATTACAATAATAATAGTAAATTTATCATTACAGTCGGAAAATCTTGCTTTTATGTTGTTATTATATTTTTAATTAATTTAACTTTGTTATCTCAATTTCATTTTCAGTCTTTTTTGTTTGTTTGTTTGTTTATAAATGAAATTTGCACATTTAGGTGGTAGATATAATAAATATTGACCTTTAAAAGTAATTATTAATATTTTTTCTCTTTTTCTTTCTAAAGTATCTTAATTTATATTTTTGTATTTATTTAATTCAAAATACGAACTTGTTTATACTTTTTTTTAATTTATCAATTTATTCGGATATAGTAATATCATCAGGGGAAGGCAACTGGAAACCACTCTTGTGTGTCTTGACTTGTATTTTCTTCGATATAAAGGAAGAAGTTAAATAATTCCACACCCTTTTTAGTTATTTTCATAGATGGATTCTAATGGAAGAATCGCCCCCCCCCCCCCCCACATTTATTAATCTATATAATAAAAAATGAATTTCTGTTTCTTTGTGAGCGCAGATCTCTCAAATGCCTGGACCGATTTGGATAATTTTTTTTAAAATGTTCTTAATAGTCCAATTCAGGTTAATACGTAAAAATAAATTGGAAAAGTTGCCCGGAAAATTGGAAAATTCAGGAAAAACTAAAAAAAAATTCAGGTTAGCCAACGTAGCTTGCCAAACAATAAAAGAACTAAACTACCAAACTAAACATGTGTTGGCGGCCCTGTTTGTCAGATTTTTGAGTGTCATTCATTCTTAATAGTTCTAACCACATTATCGTTGAAGAAGAATTTAATACTGCAACAAAGATTTAAAAAAACTCTATTTTTTTAAAGTACATTTAAAACCAAAGATTATAAAAAAAATCGTCATGATAACTAAATTTTTGAAAAAGTTATTTAAAAAAAACTATTTTTTTCAAAAATTCCTAACTTCTTTTGGGTTTGGTGAAAAAATTTGAAAAAAATTCTGAAAACCGTCTTTAATAGGGTAGAAAAAAATAAAAAAGTTTCAGCCAAGCTTTTGATTATATATATATATATATATATATAGATGAAAAATATTTAATTCAAAATAAAATATGTTATTTAAAAATCATTTCTCTTAAAAATACCCTTGGGAATCTCACCTCATCTTTTTTCTATTGTATTTAGACCCTCAGCCATTTCAAAAGAACTAATCCTTTTAGCTTCTGTATTCGAACTCATTCATTCATTTCAATATTATTTATTTATTTCAAAGTTAATTATAAAGGATTATTGAAACTATACTGAGCTTAAAGAAAACAAAATCATTTGAAAACCCCATTGTTATATTGTTTTGAAATCTAGGAAATTTCAGCCTATTGAAATGATTAAAAACCTATTTTGAGTCTAATTAAACCTAAATTTTCTATAATCTAATAATAAACTTTAAAAGTTTATTATTTTTAATTTTTTAATTGGATAATTCTCCCCAAATGACGATTTTTACCTTATTTATTGAATTTTTACAAGACAAAAACTTTATTTTAATTTAAGTTGAAAGGTTCTTTTTGCCGAATAATTGAGTAGCAGAAGGGGACAATAAAATATTGTCTTGTGCTGGAAAAATACATTTTTTAAATTCATTCATATGGAGATATACTTTGTCCTCTTCATCAATCTATTTCAATTAATTCACAAGAGTTGATATATGAAAGTGTTCTTTACACGTGTATAAAACATTAATAAAATATTAATAAAACATCCATGTGGGGGTTCAGGGGGCGAAGCCTTCGGCGGGCCTTTAAGCTAGTTAAGAATAAAAGTGATAAATTTTCCAAGACTCGGTTCGCTAGATATACCAAAGTTTTTTTTTTTTTATCTTTTCGGCCTTTCTAGACATCAGCCAATTTACGATACTATTCTATTTTAAAATTTTGTCTTCTATCTTGAGATCAGATTTTAGCCGGTTGCCGCGAGTTGGACTCGAACCCGGGTCCACTTGATTAGCAGGCTGGTACGCTATCCCCTCGGCTAACCCGACCCCCAGATATGCCGTAGTCATTAATAACAAACTTAAATATAAATTTTCTTAGAGTTCGTGGCTCTGATGGAACTATATTAGATGAAGAAGGAGGTATCAGCCAAAGTTGTATGCGCTGGCTTCAATAAAACACCCTGAATAAAACGTTTCGGCCTGAATTTATTTGGCCATTTTCAGTTAATTGGGAGTTATACACAAAATGCAGTACACATATGTGATCGAACCAAACCTTGTCAAAAATAAAAATTGTAGCTTCATGTAAATTTATAACGTGCCCTATTTATGTGACACCTACCGAGTATTTTAAATTTTAAAAAATTTCAAAACTTTCTTTACTTTATTTAAAATGTTTCACCAATAATCCACACCATTCTCCCTTAACAAAAGTAATCCAATGTTTTTACTTAGGGCGCCGCATAAAAATTCTTATATATTAAGAGCGCCGGGAACCAAAAATGTTTGGAAACCACTTGTCTATATTATTTTTTTTGATTTATAGGACCTTGAAATTTAAATATTTGTCAAAGATCTCAACTCGAATTTTCATTACCTAATCACATTTCCCCCATTTCTATTTGTTTTTAACCGACTTCAAAAAAGGAGGAGGTTCTCAATTCGACTGAATTTTTTTTGTGTCTATGTTACCTGATATCTTCGCCAATTGTGAACAGATTTTGTTGATTTTTTGCATTGTGTCTATGTTACCTGATATCTTCGCCAATTGTGAACAGATTTTGTTGATTTTTTGCATTGGGTTCAGTCTAGTTTCCGATTGGTCCTGTTTGTTTTTCATTGGTATTGGACCTTTTTTGCCATGTTTGTTTAGGCATAACTTCTTTGTTTTTGAACCGATTTCGATGATTCTTTTTATATTGGAAAGAGGCTACCTTAGGGGTGGTCCCATTTTAATTTCGTCAAGTTCTGATGATATGATCAATGACGAACTAACGAAAATATCCAATTATTATGAGCAATCGAAATTATAATAAATAAAATCTTTTATAAAAAAATCAATCTTAAAACGTTCATTTAAAACCCGCAAACGTTTCTAGAAAATTTCCATATTTATGAATTTAATTTTATTATCATTTTCTGATTCATTCGCCCGACTGCTTTCTCTTACGAGATGCATGCCAGGTATTATATTAAGTCACTATTAATAACATCACTAAAGAGAAAAATAAAAATAATTTTTGGAAAAAAATAAAACCGACTTCAAAAAAATTAAATGCAACAAATAAAATAATAAAACTCAAAAATATAATAAAATACACTAAAAGGTATAAAATAATTATCTAATTTAGTTACAACTAAACGACGAAATATTTACATGAAATCACTTTTTGAAGTCGGTGCTAAACAAACTATATAAGCGAGCGTACCCGCCAATCGTACTAAGTAAGATCCGTCGAGTTTGATTCATAAAATCTATATGTTTGGCACCGACTTCAAAAAGTGATTTCATCTAAGTATTTCGTCGTTTAGTTGTAACTAAATTAGATTATTATTTTATACCTTTTAGTGCATTTTATTTTATTTTTGAGTTTTATTATTTTATTTGTTGCATTTAATTATTTTTGAAGTCGGTTTTATTTTTTTTTATAAAAATTTTTTTTTTAGATAATTTAGTTATATAAGTATAATGAAAATAAAATGAACAATATACGACTTTTTATAATTATTCCGATAATTATATTTTACCAAATATTTTTAATTAAAAACTTTTTCACCATTTTGAAAATTTTCTCATTAATATCAGTTTCGGGAACTACGTAGCGAATATTAATCACCCCCGCACATTGTCACGGTCTGTTTGAACTGCATTATGGAAATTCAGTGGTGTTTTAACTGGAGCTGCTCAATTCGTGATCATCAGCCTTAATGGTGGCTTCCTTTCGGATTCGAATTGATTAAAGTCCAACTTTTAATAGATAAGTATGTTTGTAATTAGAACCGTCTATTGATCTTTTCCAAAGCAAGTGAATTAATTTATATGAAGCCCTTGTGTTAGCCCAAAAGACCTGATAATTACCAAAATGAAGATTAAAGCCATTTCTTTTTTGATTCTATCAATAATCTAATTAAAAAAAAGGGGGGAGTTATTCATCTACGTTCCATTTTTCTCATTTTGCCAATTCAACGCCAAATGAAAGATATTTTTTTTTCTTCATTTATTATCAGGATCAATATAGAGGGAAGATGAATTAATTTAATTAAAAAAATTAAAAAATTGCAAATTACTTGGAAATAATTATATATACATAGCTAGAGTGGTTTAACCCTGTACTGGTACGCAAGTTTCTTGGAACGTAACTGGTATAATGGGGTCTTACGTGACCCCAGTCATATTTAAAGGAAAAAAGGTCATTAGATTTTTTGTTGTTGTTTGTCATTATTTTGTGCATTGTGGACTACCTTATGAGAAAAAAGTTTCTCATTTTTGAAAAGTATTTATTAAAAAAAAAAAATTAACAAAATCTCATGCATTCTTGGACATCGCTTGGATAAAAACAGAACAAAAAAAATAAAAAAAATTAATTTCTCAATGCAGCTTTTTGGGAGTTTTGTTTACTCATCAACAAAAACAACTTTTTAGCCAACTATAAAAGAAATGCCAAGCAGGTTTTCCTTACAGATTTTTATCAGCATGGCAGGAATGATACTGAATTTGCTGGGTCGAGTGCTCCTTGCACACAGTTTTAGAGCACTCTGAACATCTGGTTGAGTTTTTTGATCTTTGGGCCGTGGACAATAGAAACATATTTGTGTCTTTAGTTGATGTGGTCTCTGGTTCTTTTGCCGATGGAACTGGAATTTTTAGAATTTCAGCAATTGATTGCTTTGTATTTTTTGGCAGCTTGTCGTTTCGAATTCTGTCCATCAAATGAGGCTGTATCTTCTCGCCCTGATTTGAAAATTCCTGCCAAGTAGATTAGTCCTAGAAAAGCTTTCAACTCTGTTAGGCTCAAATGGTCAATAAAAGACACGATGTTTATTTGATAGTTGGATGAGAGTTCGGTTATCTTTGCATTCGTATATTCCAAAATGATGATTAGAATATCCTCTGTGAAAAGTAGTTACCAAGCTTTGTAAGATTTAGACAGTTTTCTTACTCGAGCAGGCCCTTTGAGTCCTGGTAAATGCAATACTAAATTGTGAGCTGGCTTTCGTACATTTTTTTTGGGAGCTTTTGTTGCCCATTTATACCGGTTTTTCCATAATAATAGTTTGCTGTTCAGCCTAAGTCATCAGAATGGCTAGCATTTTCCTCATCCATAATTTCCTCGTCCACATTTTCCTCCTGACTCTCTATTTCTATTTCCGACTCTTAATCATGTAGACTATGTTCACTTTTATTGTCCGAAAGATCCTCAGAAGATTCACCAAAGTTGTTTAGATCATCTCTGGACTCTTAAATATCACTAAAGTTTGCAACAAGTTCTTCTAGTTCTATTTTTGTTAAAAACTTTTACGCGCCATCGTAACTTGAAAAAAAAAACCTAACTGCTATCCTGGGGTCTCTCGTGACCCACAACGTAGATAATTCGATATAGATTGATGTCACTTGCACGGGCTCTTAGCGATAACTAAATCAACCTAAGTCAAGCGGCTACTGAGATGCTCGCCGAGCGGTTGCCAAGTTTTGTGGAATTACAGCCGAGAGAAGAGGTCTGGGGTCGCAAGAGACCCCACCATACCAGTTAAGGGTTAAGCGTATATGGGGAATTTCAAACTATGCAAAAATCAACGGGACAACTTGTTCGTATAGATAAATAAGCTGACGTGTTCTGACGATGTTACCATACAACCTGGCCACTAAAATTATTTATAATCATGTAGGGGGAGGATTAGTTTTTGCTTTTTAATACTTCTGGTGTCCCACTAATTATGTATACAAAATTTGGTTGAGTTTCTCAAACTGCCTAGATTTTTAATTTTAAACCAAAACTACATGTGGAATTTCGTTTCGATATTCACACTAGTTTTTGAGCTAGCTCGTCCACAAAAATTTGGTATCGCACAGACTAACGGACATCCAACCAGACAATCGGACAACCAGACAACCAGACACCCAGCCTAACAGACATTTTGACAAAACAATTATTATCTCGAAAAATATAATTTTTTGATGTTCACTTATTAGAGCTTTTTTGTAGAGCGAAATGCCATGATTTTGCTCAATTTTTTTAATCAAAATAGTTCCAGCGGTATTTGAGATATTTCGAAAAAAAGAAGGAAAAAACACTTTTTTCATGCACGATTACAATACTTGACCACATCCTGTATGGTAAAGTAAAAACTAATAACTGTAAATTTTGAGCAATATCGAACACCGCGTAACAGAGCCCTAGCCTTCTAAAGTTTGAAAAACTAGGTTATTTCATTTTGGTCCACTAATATTAAACGGTCTTAAAAATGGCCAAATTATATATTATCTGAATCGAAATCATGTTTATTTATTGAAATCGGACTAAAATTGACGGATTTTTTTATTATTAACCATTGAAGAGTATAACAGGAAATATTCGAATTTTAGTAAAATGATATATTTAGAAAATGTACAGAATTTTGAAATATACAAATATGATGTAACTAAAAAATTCATAACTCGGTCAATTTTAGTCCGGTTTCAATAAATAAACAGTTAAATATTCTCCGAAACGTCTTTTAATTGACTTTATATTACAAAAATATATCGTCGGCTTAGAGTGTAAACCTGCTAAATCCATTTTTTATCATATATCACATATTAATACCGTTCGAAAGAAAAAGAAATACAGGATCGACCAAGTAAAACTGATAATTAAAATTACGATCCTAAGTTGTAGAAAAAAAATGTATAAAATAGTTTCTTTCCATAACAACAATATTAAATTTTGTTTGTTTCTTCTCTGCCCTGTAAAATTTCCTTGTTCTGAGTTAGCAGGTTTACACTCTAAGGCAACGATATATTAAATTAGTTCTTATAATTATTACAAATTTTTAGATTTATAAATGATTTGATATATTAAATCATTTCTAATTGTTAAGGGCAATTTAAAAATAAAAGAAGTTCAGACCGAAAGGGCTTCAAACCTTTAAATATTATAACTCGGTTTATAGATTGAAATAATTTCAACTAAGTCAGAGCAATTCATTTTATTTTTCATTAATAACACTATTAAACAAAAATTTCTCCCCATAAACCTAACAATGGATTTGAGTAGAGTTTTATACGCTATTAATTTTTTACAGCAAGCCAGAGTTTTGAGATATTGTCGGTCAAAACGACGAAAAATGCTATTTCGACCTATTTTCGAGTCCTATTAAATATTAAACAGCAAAATTTGAAATCAAAATATTTATAGAATACATCTTCCTCTTTGATTTTTAAATTACTACTTGTTTGTAGCTCAATTGGAATTAGAGTTATAACTAAAAAACTAATTCTACGTGATTATAAAGGATAATAAACATAGATAAAAACATAAGGTCTTAGTTTTTTAGTTATCCCTCGAGTTCTAATTGAGCTACAAACAAGTAGTAATTTGAAAATCAAAGAGGAAGCTGTTTTCTATTACGTCAAAAAAATATTTTGATTTCAAATATTGCTATTTAAGAATTTAATGGGACTCAAAAATAGATCGAAATGGCCTTTTTCGTCGTTTTGACCGATAATATCTCAAAACTCTGACCTGATGTAAAAAATCGGGAAATTGCATGATAATCATCGTCTACTGGAATCCATTGTTAGGTTTACGGAGGGAAATTTTTGTTTAATTTTTGTCGAGCAGTGTTATTTGTACAAAAATACACTTTCATTTAATAATTAATAAAGTGAAGGGAGTGTAGTTTCACAATGAATGAAATAAAACTCAAAGGGGTTTATACAAACTCAATATATTTCAAATTATTAGTGCATCATCAGGAGTTTACAGAGTAAATAATAATAATATTTGAACTTGTGATCGCAAAATATATGATTTAGATGTTATATTTTGCGATCACATGCTTCAAATATTATTAGTTCTTACTTTACCATATAGGGTATGGTCAAGTATTGTAATAGTGCATGAAAAAAGTGTTTTTTTCCTTCTTTTTTTCGAAATATCTCAAAAACGGCTGAAACTATTTCGATTAAAAAAATTGAGCAAAACCATGGCATTTCGCTCTACAAAAAAGCTCAAACAAGTGAACATTGAAAAAATTATATTTTTCGAGATAATAATTTTTTTGTCAAAATGTCTGTTAGTAAGTCTGTTAGTTAGTCTGTGCGTTACGAAATTTTGTGGACGAGCTAGCTCAAAAACTAGTGTGAATATCGAAACCAAATTTCTCACGTAGCTTTGGTCCATTGCTATTAAGAGCTGATTAGATTTTGGTGCATATCGACCCAAAATTAAAAGGGGTGGAGGGGGATCAAAAAATGAAAATTTTGGCCATTTACCAAACTTAACCAAATTTTGTATACATAATCATTGGGACCCAAGAAGTCTAAAAATGCAAAAACTAACAGCCCGAAATGGGGGGGGGGGGGGGGGCAGGGTCAAAAATGAAAATCTTTGGCATTTACCAAACTCAACCAAATTTTGAATACATAATCAGTGGGTCCCAGGAGTCTAAAATTACAAAAAACTAACCCCCCCCCTTACATGATTATAAATAATTTTATTAAATATAAGTGAGGGGCCAGGTTGTATGGTAAAGTCAAGTGGATGGCCACATCAGAACACGTCAGCTTATTTATCTGTAAACTCCTGATGTTGGACTAATAATACGAAATATATTGAGTTTGTATAAACCCCTTTGAGTTTTATTTCATTCATTGTGAAACTGCACTACCTTTACTTTATTAATTAATATCATGTCGCACCTAAAACCTACACCACTTTAAAATTTCATTTAATAGCAAATTTTATTTTATTTTCAAAAATAATAAATTGACGTTTAAATTTTTTAATATATTTAATTATAAATATAATCCAGAAGCCCGAGTACAAAGGAAATTATTCAAAGAATTAATAGTTATATATGGTAGGTATAATATTAAATTAAAATTGAAATTTAATTATCAAACCAGACAGGATGATTGATGATTTAATTATTATATTCTAAAGAAGGATTTAGATGGATTCGCTGACATTCCATCCATATTCCATCCTCTCTAGATTTTATGAATTTCACATTTAATTAAACAGCTGGCGGAGGACAGAGTCGAGTGGAGACGGATTGTTGCATCAAACCAGTCTTAGGACTGTATACTCAATGATGATGATGACATTTAATTACATATATAACACTTTTAGCAGCTGGATTGATTGATTCCGAATTAAGTTTTCTTTGTTTAGAATGAAGTATTTGATTTTTATGAAAGGTGTAGAATTAAAAAAAAATTCAATTTAGTTAAAAATTTAAATTTAAATTGAACTTAAATAGCAAACTGTAGAGTTAGAGCTTATAACTCTCATTGATCAAATTTAGGGAACGCGCTGTTGGTTTATAGTAAAACATTGTTAAAATTAAATTAGGTTGGAGTTGGTGGTGTTTCACAAGGAGAAAAATTAAAATACAAAGATTTTTTTTAGTTTACTCTATATATTTCGAGCTCTTAACTCATCGTCAGGAGAACATTGACTGAAGATAACATAAAATAATGAACAGAATTTATTTTAATTTTAATATGATGGACAGTTATTTATGACTTAGTGTAAATATGAAAGAATTATCAGGGGATGGGATGGCCTTCAGGAGCCGAAAAGAACAGATGGAACGGACAGAGGGCTAAACGGGAATAAAGAAAAGATATTTATACTTGGAAGTTGCCGAAAATTATGTATGTGCTCATAAAGGAGGGCAATAAGCTATGGAATGCGACGAGGGTGCATAGTGAGAATTTCCATCTCTTATTTTCTATTTAAAAAAAAAAAAATTTTTTTTTTTTTTTTATTTATAATTTATTTACAATCAACCATTTGAACAGGTTTTAAGTAAATTTGATAAAATTGATTAACAAACACACATACACAATACTTTGTCATTTATACACATGAAAGGGAAGTCTTCCATCGAAGTCACCCTTAATTGAATTTATTAGTCCAGTTGTGCAGAATGGCGCGCTCCTCGGTGTCTAGAATATGATTTTTCTTAAGTCTCCTAGTTACTTGACTATTGTCCAGGAGATTGATGGCTGATATATTTGAATGGTTTTCGAGTTTTTTAATATGTTTGTTGTACGAGTCCAGGATTACCTTTCTAACAGAAGGGACAATAAGGTCACTATGCAGACTTTCGTTTGTGAAGTACCAAGGTGCATTCGCAATACCTCTTAATATTTTTGATTGTATTCTTTGGATTTTACTGATGTTGGACTCACTAGCAGTTCCCCAGGTTTGACACGAATATGACCATATTGGTTTGAGAATTGATTTATATAATAGTACTTTAGTTTTTAAGGCAAGCTGTGAGTTTTTGCCTAGTAACCAGTACATCCTTTTGTATTTAATATTTATTTCGTTTCTTTTTTTTTCTAAGTGGTTTTTCCATGTAAGTCTTTGATCCAGATGCATTCCAAGATATTTGACTGAATTACTGTATGGAATTTGTTTAGAATTTAAGTACACTGGAGGGCTTATGATTTTTCTATTTGTGAACGAAATATGAGTCGATTTTGCTTCATTAATTTGTATTCTCCATTTATGAAACCAATTTTGGGTGTTGTCGAGATATTCTTGAAGTTTATTTGATGCTGTTCCAGGATCAGAATTTGAGACCATTAAAGCAGTATCGTCTGCGTAAGTTGCAATAAACAGATCATCATGATTAGGTATATCTGCAGTAAATATAGAATAAAGAAACGGTCCAAGAATACTCCCTTGAGGTACCCCAGATTTGATTGGATGATATTGTGAGAATTCGTTTTCAGTTCTTACTTGAAACCATCTATTTTCCAGGTAAGATTTTAGTATCCAATAGAGTTGGTCAGGAAATATTTTTTTTATTTTATAAAGGAGTCCCTCATGCCAAACTTTATCAAACGCCTGTTTGACGTCGAGAAATACACCCATACATACATTTTTTTCCTCTAGGGCCTTTTCAATGTTATTTGTTATTCTATGTATTTGCTCAGAGGTGGAATGTTGAGCACGAAATCCATATTGATGGTAAGGTATTATTTCATCAGTTTCAATGCATGATTTAATTCTTTTTAATAAAAGTTTTCAAAGACTTTCGACGCATG
>JALMQS010000099.1:46210822-46292217 GCA_024734495.1 Forficula auricularia
TTTTTTTTTAGAATCTTTGAATGTGTGAAATAATCAAGTAGGCTTTGCCTTTTTCCAACAAAAGAAAGTTTGTTTTACTTATTATTAGTGAAAATGACTCGTGGAAAGGTTGTTGATGAAAAAATTCGCTCAATTATTATCAATTTATTTAAAAAGGGAAAATCAAACGCGGAAATTGGCGATCTAGTTAATTTATCAAAGTTTACTGTCAGGAATATTATTCGAGTTTAAAAACAGCGGGTACAATAGCTACAAAACCTCGGTATGCGTCGAAATCCAAAATATCAAATGCTGATAGACGAGTATTGAAGAAGATTATTAGAAAAAACAGGCGTTCAAACTATGGTGAATTATTTGTTCTTTGGATCAATGCTGTGGGTTTATAGTAGATGAAATTTGGACCACCCTGTATATTCATATTTTTATAGTAGATAAAATTTGGACCACCCTGTATATTCATATTTTTATAGTAGATGAAATTTGGACGGGAGCCGGGTTGGCTCAGTTGGCTAACGCACTGGCCTCGTTTCGACATCGATCGATTATGACGATGTTGGAATGGGAGGCCGGGGTTCGATCCTAGCTGACGAATAAAAATTTCTACCGGCTGAAAACTCGGCTCCCCCACTAACCCTACTAACACTTTACTTATGTGCTGTCTAAATGGGCTTTGTTCCCGGTGACATTAAATAAATAAAAAAAAAAGAAATTTGGACCACCCTATAAATTCATATTTTTATAGTAGATGAAATTTGGACCACCCTGTATATTCATATTTTTATAGTAGATAAAATTTCGACCACCCTGTATATTCATATTTTTATAGTAGTTGAAATTTGGACTACCCTGTATATTTTTATAGTAGATGAAATTTGGAACACCCTGTATATTCATATTATTATAGTGGATGAAATTTGGACCACCCTGTATATTCATATTTTTATAGTAGATGAAATTTGGACCACCCTGTATATTCATATTTTTTAGTAGATGAAATTTAGACCACCCTGTATATTCATATTTTTATAGTAGATGTGGTTTGGACCACCCTGTATATTCACATTTTTATAGTAGGTGAAATTTGGACCACCCTGTATATTCATATTTTTTTTAGTAGATGAAATTTGGACCACCCTGTATATTAATATTTTTACAGTAGATGAAATTTGGACCACCCTGTATATTCATATTTTTATAGTAGGTGAAGTTTTGGCCACCCTGTATATTCATATTTTTATAGTAGATGAAATTTGGACCGCCCTGTATATTCATATTTTTATAGTGGATGAAATTTGGACCACCCTGTATAATTCATATTTTTATAGTAGATGAAATTTGGACCACCCTGTATATTCATATTTTTATAGTAGATGAAATTCGGACCACCCTGTATAATTATATTTTTATAGTAGATAAAATTTGGACCACCCTGTATATTAATATTTTTACAGTAGATGAAATTTGGACCACCCTGTATATTCATATTTTTATAGTAGATGAAGTTTTGACCACCCTGTATATTCATATTTTTATAGTAGATGAAATTTGGACCGCCCTGTATATTCATATTTTTATAGTAGATGAAATTTGGACCACCCTGTATATTAATATTTTTACAGTAGATGAAATTTGGACCACCCTGTATATTCATATTTTTATAGTAGATGAAGTTTTGGCCACCCTGTATATTCATATTTTTATAGTAGATAAAATTTGGACCGCCCTGTATATTCATATTTTTATAGTGGATGAAATTTGGACCACCCTGTATAATTATATTTTTATAGTAGATGAAATTCGGACCACCCTGTATAATTATATTTTTATAGTAGATGAAATTCGGACCACCCTGTATAATTATATTTTTATAGTAGATGAAGTTTGGACCACCCTGTATATTCATATTTTTATAGTGGATGAAATTTGGACCACCCTGTATATTCATATTTTTATAGTAGATGAAATTTGGGCCACCCTGTATATTCATATTTTTATAGTAGATGAAATTTGGACCACCCTGTATATTCATATTTTTATAGTAAATAATATAATATAATGTTAATTATAATAATATGTAATCAATTAAATAAACAAGCAGGAGAAGAGAAAGTATATTTTAGGTTAGTAGAAAGGTACTATAGGTACTATAGATGTCGTTTGTCTTACCTTTGGCTGGCTGGCAAGAAAGCCTTCTCCCTTTGCCCGTTTAGAATAAACTGAGCCTTGAATGAAAGCAAAGAGACCAGCCAGCCAGCTCTTTATCAATTTCTTTGAATTTCGATAAATAAGGGAATTTGCAAATAAACATTTCTATTCATTTTTTTATCAACTAAATGAAATATAATGTACACACGGGAGATGGACCAAAACAATATAGAGATGTAAACAGAATTTTTTTGGGAGGCAGAAGGGGCTCTTGTTTTTTTTTTTTTTGTTTGAAAATAAAACCAATTCCAATACCCTCAAAAACGAAAAATCGTAGAAAGTTTATTCTGGTGTTAAAATGTTTTTAATAATTTTTAAAGAGTTATTCAAGCATCTATTGATAAGAAATCATTAAATAAATGGCTTTAAGAATCCCCCCAAGCAATAAGCAATGTGTAATTTAATTGAAATTTTTATTAAAAATTGAATTTTTTATTAAAAATTCAGTTAAAATATGATAAATTTGAATTCAAACATGTCCATTGTTGCAATTCAAACTTTTAAATTGACATTTTATTGTTTAATTTATAGTACCTGGACTAGATGTACGGTAACCAAATTTAAAAAATAAAAATATATATATAGTGCACGCCCCCTGGACCCCCCACTGAAATCACGCACCTCGCCCACTCCACTGAACCCCCACCGGCACTCCTCCCCACCGCACCCCAACCTCGTCCCCCAGCCCTTGATCCCACACAACTGCACCCCACCTCCTGCACCCCCCACATCCATCCCCAATACAAAATAATTTCATATGTATTAACATTGCAATAGATAATAACATACCTAATTAATAAATTTAAGAATAGATTTTTGCTAGGAAAAATTCGGATTATAAAGAGGGGAAGTGGCCTAGTTCGAATTATAAAACGTTCTCTCCCCCCTCCCTCTTGTTACGAAAGGTATTTCGAGTTATCGTGTTTATCAAAATACACAGCATTTTTTCGATTTTATTTATTTATTTATTTGGAGAAAACAACAGTCATAGTTCAAAAAAAAAAACACAATACAAAACAAAAATAATTTAGATCAGAAAAAATAAAAAAAACTATGACTTATTACACATTTTCTCACTGAGAGATCAAATTTACCAAAGTTAACAGCTGAAAAGTTCGAATTATCGAAAAATTCGAATTATCGAGAGTCGACTGTACCTACAGAACTCTTTTTCTCTGATCGTCAATATTTCTATACCCAGATAAGTCGCTAAAAGTTCAATTTAATGCCAAAATATTTTATTTCCTATGCAATATAACTTTTTATATTTATCTAATAGTAGTTATTTCATTTTTTGCCCTCAGGCATATGATAAAATTCGCGTACGATTCAATCAAATCTTTGCCATGAGAAAGGCTTAAAGACACGCTCAGCAAACTTGGTCCCCAAATTTTAACTATAATAAATGAAATGAGAATTCTATTTGAATGGATATTTAGTCTGTATTCAAGTCAAGTGAAAATTATTATTATTTATTTTCTGACATTATACATAGAGGTATCGTTTTACTTCACGTGCGAGTCTTCCTAGAATAACAGAAATAGTACCTGGAGGCCTCCTCGCTACCTCGGTAACTTCTTCCTTCAGTTAAAAGCTTTATTTAATATTATTTTTAATTTAAAATTCTGATAAAAAGGTCGATTTTTATTTGAGAGTCCGCTATCAAATTAAAAAAAATACAAAAATATATAATAGTCGCCCAATGTAGCCCCCCCCCCCACCTCCACCCCGCTCGACCCCACCCCCGAAACCTCTCCCTACCCCCGGATTCCCCACCACTGCGCCCCACCTTCTGCACCTGTTTTGATTCAACCATATGATTCATTTTTATTCATCCAATTAATAAATAAAACCTATCAAAATGTGTTGTTTTTTCAGAAAATTGAGACCTGCTTATGCGAAATATATTTTTAAATAAATTCTTGATTATTTTTTGTTCTATTAAATAAATAAAGTTCTTTATAAAAACAATTATAAAACGTTTATTAATATTTCTAACGTTTAGGGAGAACAAAATATGTTAAAATCCACAATCACAATACTTCTTCAAGGCCTTTTAGAACAATGAAACAAACAACCCATTGTCTGCCTGGGTATAAAAGGAAAAGGGAAACCTTTTTTAAAACCCTAAGAATGGGATTTGTCTACCTGAGAATAATTAATTTGATTACGAAAAAACCCATCAAAAACAATTTTGTCGAAGATGAGACCGTGACAGATCGAATTGTCACCTCAAAAATCCCCTAACCCGTGAATTTCATCAAAATCGGTAGAGTCGTTTTCAAAATATAACCAAGATACAAATATATAAACAAACAAATATATATACAAACAAATATACAATTTTTGCTCGTTTAATAAGAGTAGATAGATAGATATACATTTCTATTAAACTAAAACTTGTTTGAACCTGTTTACCATATTCCATCGTTCCTTTTCATAAATGTCAATAGATCACATGATAGGATTTTTATATCCGCGAGCTTTTTAGAAAATAAATTCTCAATAATTCCTGGTAAGCTTACATTCGAATCAAGTAATCGATTTTCAAAGCGTATATTTATTAGACAATAATAAATCCAATATTTAAAAGTGCGGTTTAAAATTAAAAAAAAAGTTTATAACATAATTTTTTTTAAAGAAATCTTTGGGCGACTGAAGAATTAAATTCACCGACAATTTTTATTTTTTGTTTATTTTTTTCATAATCATTTTTAAAAATGATTTGATTGATAGAGAATAATCAATTTCAAGCAAAGTGTTTTTGTCTGTATGTTTGAAATAGGATATCCATTAGGGTGGTCCTTATTTTGGATATTTAAAAAAAATTTCACTTCCTTACAAAATTTAAATAACAAATCTATTTTTATTTAATTCTATAAATCGGAGAAAAAACGAAAAGTTTTTCAAAAATGCCAAACTTTCTGTGAATTCTTGTGATTTTGAAATTTTCAGGAAAAATTTCAGTTAGAAAGTTGAAACTTTGCTGGAGTATAGCATATTAAAAACGATATTTTGTGCCAAATTTTTAGCATATTAGTTTTCTATTGTTTCCGAGCTCATCGTCTACCAATTTTGTTTCTGACTTTATCCATTTTCCGAAATTCCAAAGCCACAAAACCCAAAATATAAAAATTTTTGCATCAGAAGAAACTTTCTTCCATTTACAATATCATGTATATTAAAGTCGTCCTTAATTCAGGTGTTTTAGAATTTTTATGCTGATAAGGGCTCATATGGTTCGAAATAAATAAAAAAAAACCTCAAGTTTCAAGTCTCCATCTCAATCATAACCTGTGCCCCCAGCGATTTAAGATTCTCATCCAAATAACATGGTTTTTTTGCCATTGAAAGATCAATCCTTTATTCCGTCCAAAGTAAGAGTTCAAAAAATTTGAATCTCCGCAGACTTTATTCCTATAATAGCAGCTATCCCTCAGAATTTTGACAGATTTTTAGCTATTATAATTTTGGAGTTACAGCCAGATAAAATACTGCTATAATATCTTAATGTTATTAGTTATAGACTCCAAAATTATAATAGCTAAAAATCTGTCAAAAATTCTGAGGGATAGCTACTATTAGACGAATAAAGTTTACAGAGTTTCAAATTTTTTGTACCATTACTTTGGCCGGAATAAAAAATTGATCTTTCAATGGCAAAAACCCCATGTTATTAGATGAGAAAATTACATCGCTGGGGGCACAGGTTATAATTGAGATAAAGACTTGAAACTTGGGGGATATTTTTTTTATTTATTTCGAACCATATATGAGCCCTTGTCAGCATAAAAATTTGAAAATACCCAAATTAAGAACCACCCTAATATTCAGGATATTGTAAATGGAAGAAAATTTCTTCTGATGCTAAAATTTTTATATTTTGGATTTTGTAACTTTGGAATTTCGGAAAATAGGAAAAATCAGAAACAAAATTGGTAGAGGATAAGCTCGGGAACAGTTGAAACTCAATAAGCTGAAATTTGGCATAAAATATCGTGTTAATATACTCCATCTTTCTGCAAAGTTTCAACCTTTTAACTGAAATTTTTCCTGCGATTTATAGGATTAATTAATTTAAAATAGGTTTGTTATTTAAATTTTGAAATGAAGTAAAAAAAAACACAATTTTTGTTGTCCTTCCATAAATCAAATATCTAATTTTAAATGAAGAAAATTTGATTCAGTTTCTAAATAAAGAATCAATCATTCCAGCTGTTAAAACAGTTAAATGTAATTAAATGTAAAATTCATAAAATCTACAGAGAATGGAATATTTGTTAGCAAATCCATCTAAATCCATCTATAGAGTATAATAATTGTTTAATCAATCATCCTGTCCATATAGCTAATTAAATTTCAATTTTAATTTAATACTGTATTCAACTATTATTATAGGTATTATTAGATGTGCTGTTAAAAGCCTAAATCTAATAGCCCAGTAAATAGGGGGGTTTCAGCTTACATTAATTGCGGGGAAAAGATATTTTTTTACCGTCGTTTGGTATGGTGTGGGTATGCCAAATCCAAGTTTGCGACCTCGAAAATGTGGGGGACAAATTTTGGTGGCTAAAAAACCTCGAAATTTTTGGACTTTTTCCAGTTTTTCGCTTATAACTCGAAAACAATTCACATTTTGTAAATAACTGTTCTACCGTAAGTTAAAGAGGACAAAAAATCCCGTCAATTCAAAAAAATAGAAAATTGGTCCAGTAGTTCTATTTCTAATGGTGATCCAAAAACAACCCCCGGGATCACTTTTAAATATCTCAAAAACTCGCAATTTTTCCCATTTTGACAATGAAGGAGCACGTTTTTGACAAAGTCTACTATAAACATTTTTAAGCTAGATTAAATTTGCGACAATTGAAACAAAGTTTCATCTTAATTGGATAATGGAAATCCGTACCGTAATGATGTTGATGTTTTGAAAAAATGTAATTTTTTGCAAAAATCGCAGTTTTTCCTTCATAAAATGAAAACAACTCATCATAAAAACCTGATTCCTATCTCATTGTCTAGGAAATTTTATTTACTTCAACGTTTACTTGGACTAATTTTTTGATAAACTCTTAGATTTATAGATATCCTACATTTTCCGAACAGGATATTATCCGAATCCTCAAAAGCGTCATGGAAAATGCTGGATAAATCTAAGAGGTTTATCAAAAGTCGTCCAAGTAAACGTTCAACTCAACAAAATTTGCTAGACAATGAGATAGGAGTCAGGTTTCTAGAATGAGTGGTTTTTAATCATCAAAAGTTTTCCTCCAGACTTTGGAGGTCGCAAACTTAGATTTGGCATACCCACACCATACCAAATGATCCTAGAAAAAAATATTTTCCCGCAATTAATGTAGACTGAACCACTTTTTGGATCTTCTATTTACTGGACTAAAAGCCAAAGTAGTCGCATTTGAAACTCACTTCAGTATTGTCTAAAAGGAATATGGCAATGTTTTGGTTCAAATTGATTTACCAGAAATTTTGTCATTTTTAACCGACTTCAAAAAAGGAGGAGGTTCTCTATTCGACTGAATTTTTTTTTTTTTTTTTTGTGCCTATGTTACCTTATATCTCCGCCAATTGTGAACCGATTTTGAAAAAAAAATTGCATTGGGTTCAGCCTACCTTCCGATTGGTCCCATTTTTTTCATAGGTATTAGACCTTTTTTATTAGGTTTTTTAGACCTAACTTCTTTGTTTATGAACCGATTTCGATGTTTCTTTTTTTATCCGATAGGGGTGTCTTAGGGATGGTGTCATATTAATTTGGTCAAGTTCTGATGATATCATCACTATTAATAACATCACTAAAAAGAGAACAATAAAAATAATTTTTAAGAAAAAATAAAAACCGACTTCAAAAAATTAAATGCAACAAATAAAATACACTAAAAGGTATAAAATAATTATTATCTTATTTAGTTACAACTAAACGACGAAATATTAACATGAAATTACTTTTTGAAGTTGGTGCCAAACATATACCTTTATGAATCGCACTCGACGGATCTTACTTAGTACGTTTGGAGGGTATGCTCGCTTATAGGTATAGTTTGTTTGGCACCGACTTCAAAAAGTAATTTCATGTTAATATTTCGTTGTTTAATTGTAACTAAATAAGATAATAATTATTTTATACGTTTTAGTGTATTTTATTTGTTGCATTTAATTTTTTGAAGTCGGTTTTTATTTTTTTCTTAAAAATTGTTTTTTTTACACTATAATTATCATAATTTTCGAAAATGCAATCCTATGACTGGTTTGATTCAAGCACCAGCTTCCACTCGTCGTTATCAGCACTTTCACTTCTCTCGAGGTCCAACATCCGACCATATCTTGCATTATCTGAGAAAAAAATACTACAATCTAGGCCTTTCCCTTCATTTGTTCATATTCTTTTCCACATCGTCCTCTAAAATATCTCTTAGCAATCCTCTGTGTCTTAACGCGTGTTCTATCATCTAAACTCTTCTCTTTTTCAGATTCTCGCTTGTCATATTTTTCAATCCAGTTTTTTACAAATTTTATATTCCAGGGAGATGCAGTTTCAAGAGCAATCATGTGTTATTGTCCTCAGGTTTGGGGCTACAAGAGCTACGATAATGTGGAAATTCTTCTTAAATACTTTGTTAAGAAATGCTTTAAGGCTCCTAGAAGCACTGCAGACTATATATATTTAGAAATGAATGTATATCCTTCCTTTACCATATTTATACATTTCAGTTGCATTTGAGGTATATTATTAAATGTTTAAACATACCTATGGATAGATATCCTTATTTGTTAACAAAGGAAATCGTCAACAGAAAATTATATTGGTATCAGGAGTGGCTAAATATATGTACTAAATTTGATATCAACATTGCTAGTATGCTGGTAGGAGAAATTGACCCGGGTTATATTGTGAGTTTAATGAAAAATGAGATGGAGATTGAATTTAAAAGAAGTGCAAATCATTCGTTGGTTGGTGAACTGGAATATTCTGGAGAATTTATATTCGGTAATCTGAATAATAACTCAATTAGGTGGCTGCTGAAAATGAGGGGTGAACTGCTCTATTTGAATAAGTACTCCTACTCTAAGGAAATCAAGAAGTGCTCATTGTGTAATCTGGGAGAAGATGAAGACGTTTTTCATTATGTTTCGGTTTGTCCTATTCCGGGAGAATTTAGATACCTCGGAGAAGAAACATTGTCCAGATCTAAATTCATAGAGTGCCTTAATGGGGTAGACTGGGAAAATCTGGTAAAGTGCTGCAGAAGCGCATGGAAGTACCGATATCAACTAATTTTAGAATTTAGTTACTGATAGTAATTACTTAATTTAATTTCTGATTTAATAACTAATAGTTTTAATTGATTTTGTTATTATTTATTCACTCAAACGGTGGAGTGAACCTTGAGTTATATATGTTTGTATTATTATTTTTACTTTATCCAATGCAAAGCATGGGTAAAGTATTGTAATCGCTCTCGGGGCAAGCGTGGCTTCAAAGGGTCCTCAGGTAAAAACTACGGAACCTATGGACTCAATTAAAGTCACAAATTGTAGTATTCAATTAGGTTGAATTTTAGCACGTGATGGTTTTGCCAAAAATTACAAGGGGTCTCGTCGAGAGCCCAAAAAGTGCGATTTTTTCATTTAGTGCGTGCGTATGGATGGATGTATGGATGTATGGATGTATGTATGTTATCGTTTTTTGGCCCACGATTTTTTCCACACCGTTGCACCGATTGAAATGAAATTGAAAACCTAGCATTCTTTTAACAAAATGAAGCGCTGATTAGTTTTTGGTACATATCGGTCCACAAACATTAGTACTTTATTTCAGTACTTTTTTAGTTTTTTCTAAATATCTTGAAAATGACTTAACCAATTTTGATGAAATTTAATATCCTAATTAAGTACCTTGGGGACCACAAAAAAGGTTAAATAAAGTTTTTAGTAAAATTATATTTTAAAGTACTTTACTCTAGAACATATTAATATTTCAAATGAATTTGGATAAAGTTTAGCAACGATCCGTTGCAGCTTATTTTCATTTATTATGCAATTTTATTATTGTGAATAAACATCTTATTATTATTATTATCCAAGTTAATGCACTTTCTCAGCTTCCGCTGGAAAAATTTCACCTATCCCTTCAGATCTTATTTGGGATTAGGGATTATAAGCTCGGTCGATGTGGGGAGGGAATTCATCCTAACCCACATAAACCATCGGATAATCTCCAATTGAGAAACTTTCTCACTATGTGGCACGTTTGAAGAATAATTGCCTTCCGTGCCTGCCTTGAGATGGTGTTCGGCAAACCAAGTTTCTCAAAGTTGGATGAGAAGACTCCTTCCGCAGACATTACCAGTGGGTAGATCGTGACCATCCTTAACTTCCAGATGTTTTTCAGTTGGATAGCAAGCTTCTAATATTTATTTTTCTTTTCTATTTCAGTTTTTTTAAGGTTATAAGTGAGCTGTACTCCTATCTCAACTATAATGGCCGTTTGGGTGGTATTGTTAATGAGAAGAATACTTGTCTATTGTTGTCATTGGTTCTGTCGATGAGGATAGGTCTGTCCCAATATAAAATTATGTTGTTCTTTTCAACTTATCTACTCTTATTAAACGAGCAAAAATTGTATATTTATTTTATTTGTATATATATTTGTTTGTTTATATATTTGTATCTTGGTTATATTTTGAAAACGACTCTACCGATCTTGATGAAATTCACGGGTTAGGGGGTTTTTGGGGTGACAATTCGATCTGTCACGGTCTCATCTTCGACAAAATTGTTTTTGATGGGTTTTTTCGTAATCAAATTAATTATTCTCAGGTAGACAAATCCCATTCTTAGGGTTTTAAAAAGGTTTCCCTTTTCCTTTTATACCCAGGCAGACAATGGGTTGTTTGTTTCATTGTTCTAAAAGGCCTTGAAGAAGTATTGTGATTGTGGATTTTAACATATTTTGTTCTCCATAAACGTTAGAAATATTAATAAACGTTTTATAATTGTTTTTATAAAGAACTTTATTTATTTAATAGAATAAAAAATAATCAAGAATTTATTTAAAAATATATTTCGCATAAGCAGGTCTCAATTTTCTGAAAAAACAACACATTTTGATAGGTTTTATTTATTAATTGGATGAATAAAAATGAATCATATGGTTGAATCAAAACAGGTGCAGAAGGTGGGGCGCAGTGGTGGGGAATCCGGGGGTAGGGAGAGGTTTCGGGGGTGGGGTCGAGCGGGGTGGAGGTGGGGGGGGGGCTACATTGGGCGGCTATTATATATTTTTGTATTTTTTTAATTTGAAAGCGGCTCTCAAATAAAAATCGACCTTTTTATCAGAATTTTAAATTAAAAATAATATTAAAATAAAGCTTTTAACTGAAGAAGGAAGGTACCGAGCATCGCTCGGTGCCTCCAGGTATTATTATTATTATACCAGAAAGACGAATGTGACAGATTGATTAAATGAAATTCAAACTATATTTAAGAATATACTAAAGTTAAAACTGGTATATATAAAAAAAATTTAATCAACGACAGTTCAAAACAAAGTTTTTGCACATTCATAGTTTTGACATACAAGTGACAATATGCTCTTTAAAATTTCATTATAATCGTGATACAAACTAATATCAACATCAAAGAAGGAAAGAACATTTAATTAGTGATAAAGAGATGAAATTTAATCATTTTTGAAGAAGTACTTACTTTAGTGGCCTAATTTGATGGGAGAATGTTTGTTGAAAGTGGTGTGGCTTGCAAAAAATATTTTTTAGTTGATTGATTTTATTTTTTTGACAAATTCTGATAGAAATGAATTCATGCCACACATTATTTCTAGAGCAAGTCAAAGCTATTTTATTTGAAACCACCATTGAGAATATTTAATATGTAAATACCACTCTTCATTTATTTCTCTTTTAACGATCAAGTGTAAATAAAATCCTATCTGCTCAGTACAGATGTTTTATTGTTTATATCCTAGTGGAGCAATCAAAGGCTGAAAGTTCAATAATTGATAACAGACCAGGACCACAAATAAATATAGGACATAGCATGGTTAACCAGGAATAGAGAAAAAGGCAATATAATTCTAAAAATCAATCAATTTTATTGTATCTTTTGGAAATTTCAAAAACTTCAAAGAATAGACCTAATGACTTGTATACTAAAATGTTAGGCTCAAAATATAACATTCCCATTCATCAACAGATGGCGCCTGAATTGTTTGTGTTACTAAAGTGCAAATTTCGGCTCTGATTATAAATTTAAAGGATATTTTCGCAGTTAATTAAGTAAGAGTGAAATAAAAGTAAAAGTTCTATTTTCAGAAAGGATTCAATTGAAATAAAAGTTAATTTATAAGTAATGAAGCTGTTGAAGTTTTTATTTTTGTGATTAATTTGATTAAAGTTTGAATTTTTATTTAAATCACACATAATTAATAGTAATTATTTATTAAACACGAACAAATAATACAACATAACTATGACGTTTCGGTCGACTTATTCTTCAATCGTTCTTAAGTATGAGCACCCACTCCGATTATAGATTAACTGAGCCAATCACGTGTCGGTCAAGCTTATATAGACTCCAAGTATAGTCCAGTCAAAAAACCAACACACTGACGACCTCAGCATGCGCAGATCCAGAGGACCCCCCCCCCAAAGCATTGGAGATCACCATTTTTTATATGTTTATTTAATATTTTTTTTTTTTATAACATTAAATTTTAAAATTGAAGAAAATAAAGTCCTATGTGGGGGGCGGGCGGCGTCTCTGACCCCCCCCCCTCCCCGCTTGGACAATTCGATCGTGACACACTTCCGAGATCAAAAGTAGATCTTATATACCGGCGACCGCCCCCCCCCCCCAACAAAAAAAACAGAGGTCTGGACCCGCGCCTGGACCTCAGCGCCTCCTGTCGGACTGAGCATTACATGCTTTTAAAAACCATAAAGCGAAAAATATTGACAAATCAAATGATAATAATAATAACAATAATAAATAACAATTAATCAACCTATCAAAAATATTATAGTTTACATAGTTGGATTTTATAATACAAGGTACATCGATATTTGTAAGTTGGCAACCCTGATATCTGCATGAAGATGGCAACAAAATATTTACAAAATATTTTTATAATTTTAAACTACATTATCTAGAAAATTACATGGAATTATTAAATTATATTTATAAGATCAGGTTCTATATCTCATTTAGATTGTAAACATAATCTCTATTTAAATTATTAGGATGTTTTTAATTTCCATTTTTACTTTTATTTTTATTTTCCAGTAATTATCCTCAATATCTAACGTTTGGGCTTCGTCCAGATCAATCTTATGTACTGTTTTCAGAATGGGCTCAGCGACACCAAATTGATTTGGATATTTTAATCTGGTCGCAGAATAAGTCGATTGAAACGTCGTAGTTATATTGCACAAGGTGTACAACATTGCTTGCGCCGTATTCCGATAGCTAGCGACAACGGTAGGTAGCGGTCGAAATAAACAGATCGCAGACCACAGTTAGTTAGCTTGGACCTCGGTCAACAGAACCCTATTCCAAAATTAGTCGATTTGTGTCGTCATCATAAAGTTGTTCTCGATTGAAAATGTCAGTTTACGAGCCAAATTCTCGTCATTTGCCGGAGATGTTACTGTTTTGTTTCAATATGAAGAAAACTGCGGCTGAGTCTAATCGAATGCTCTCAAGTACGTATGGTGAGCACGCTATTAGTGAAATAACGTGTCGTGAGTGGTTTCAACGCTTCAAGAACGGTGATTTTAAAGTCGAAGACCGGCATAGTGGTGGAAGAGAGAAAGTTTTCGAAGATGCAGAATTAGAGACATTGCTGAGTGAAGACTCGCGTCAAACTCCAGAAGAATTGGCACGATCATTGGGAGTGACATAGCAAGGCATTTCAAAACGTCTCAAGGCAATGGGCATGATTCAGAAAGAAGTAACTTGGGTGAGAGTCAGGATAAAGTGATTTTTCAGCACGACAACGCTCGACCCCACGTTGTAAAAGTGGACACAACCTACTTGGAAACGTTAAAATGGGAAGTCCTACCCCACCCGCCGTATTCTCCAGACATTGCTCCCTCTGACTATCACATGTTTCGATCAATGGCACATGGCCTGGCTGACCAACACTTCCGATCTCATGAAGAAGTAAAAAATTGGATCGATTCGTGGATCGCATCAAAAGATGAACAATTTTTCGACGCGGGATTCTTACACTTCCCGAAAGATGGAAGAAAGTAGTGGCCAGCGATGGAAAATACTTTGAATGATACATGTGTAACCAATTTTTTACATTAAAGCCTCAAATTTTGGGGAAAAAACGGCAGAAGCAAAGTTGTACACCTTATATTTGTTCGTGTTTAATAAATATGTACAATTATTTATGTGTGATTTAAATAAAAATTCAAACTTTAGTTAATTTATATTTAATCTTTTTACCTGAATTTAAAACTAAAAATAATATTAATACACCGGTTTAAACCAACGCAAAAAATTATTGAGCAACACTAGGCCTACAATGTAGGTATTTTTATTATTATAAGGTTTAAAATTTAAGTAGTCATATCTTATTTCAATGGGTCTTTTAAAAAATCCATTTAAATCTTGATTAATTAAATATCTAATCAAACAACTTGATCTTTCTGAAAAAATGAAACTCATTTTAGAAACAGATTAATAATTCATTAATTTTCTTCTCTTAAAATAGTGTAAAAAAATCAATCTACTAAAATTCATTATAATTTAATTTTGAATTCGTTTGCTTAATTAGCATTTTAATTAAATTTAAAATTATAACTTTTTTCGAGAAAAGGGCATAAATTTTAATTTCGAAATAAACTAGCCACTCTCGGGGATTCTAGGATAATGGAATTCAATTTTCAAAGTTTAAGTCTTGCTGGGTAATGTTAGAAGTTTGATTTTATAAATAAATAAAAATGTAATTATGATATGTCGAATATTAATTTCTTAGTTCTGTGCCTATTTTATGTCATGAATCGAATTCTGTTTCAGTCAAAAAACATTTCTCCTTTGTCAAATATATTCAACATCAATCCACATACCTATAGTGGTGCCGCTTAACATGAAACGGATCATGTCCTGTCTGGAAAATGCAGAATATCTAGTAATCTAAGAGATTAACAAAAAAGTGGTCCAAGCAAAAGTTCAAGTCAATAAAATTTCCTAGAGAATGGATACAAATCAAGTTTCTAGGATGAATGGTTTTCATTCTATGAAGAAAAACTGCAATTTTTGACAAAAAATTGTAGTTTTTCAAAACTTCAACCTCGTTGAGGCACAAGTTACCTTTATCCAATTACACTAAACTTTTCGAATCACATTTTTTAGCCGATTGGCAACTATTAAGAGGTCCTCACCGAAAAGATTCAAAAATTCAATTTCTCGTGACCATTCTAAAACCTATATTTCAACATGGCCGCTTTAAAATCCAAGATGGCCGTCGGAGGAGTTGGTTCCTATCAAAAATAGCAAGCTAAGTAGTACATGATAAAAATTTGGTGCTTTTATTCGGTATGTCGATATTAACGCGAAAGTCGACTTTAAGCGAACCCACTACTAGGGTTGGCCCGAGAAAAATCGGGTCCCGGGACAAAGGTTGTTTTTTTGTTAATGCAATCGAATGCAAGAAGGGGTGCACCAGTAAAGATGCAGCCCCTATGGATCTCGAAAGACCCTTGCCTTACCGAAGAGAAGAGAAAGTTGATTAGGTGAGAGGGTGTAGACGTAGGTTTCTATGCACTCCGGTTTTGAAGGTTTGAAGATTATAGGTGCTGGGAAAGATAGAGGCAGGAAGAGAGTTCCAGTTCCTTGAAGTCATGAGGATATATGTATTGGCGAATGAAGTGGTCCGGCACTTTTCTAATTTGACCGCGAGAGAGTGTTGGGAGTCGGCAAAACGCGTGCTACGTGCAAAGCATGCTTTGGGGGTAATTATTGATTTTATCTCATCAGAGCACCTGCCGTGATAGTATCTATAGAAAAGGGAAAGGGCAGAGACATTTCTTCGATGAGCCAGCGAGTCGAGGGAGTCGGTGAGGGTAGAATCGTCAATTAGCCTGACGGCTCGTTTCTGAATTGTATCCAGGGTAGCAAGAGAGTATAAAGGTATAAGGTGTATTTTTGAGCAAATTCAAAATTCCGGCAGCCTAGACTTCACTCATCCATTGGTCAGCGAAAAGAGTAATAGTTTTTCATTTCATTTCATCAGCCAATACTTAGTCAATTCTTTTATCTTTTACAATCATGAGTGTAAAAATAATTGAATATTGTACGTCTTGTCCGAAATCGAACTTAAATTTGAATTATTTTTTCATTTAGAGTTTTTTGATTAATTCAATTTTTTTTTTGCACGTATAAGAAAAATTGTGAATTATAAAATATAAATAAATAACTGTACTAATTAAAATCCTCAAAATGTAGTCTGAATTTGATTTATTACGTTGGGGCGCCTGAATTTAGGCAACAATTGCGCGCAGAAGAATGAAAGCTGCGTAAGAGCTAGGAGAGTCCAGTCATTGATGGAATGCTCCAGAGCCTATGGCAGAGGTCGGGGAACTTTTTTAGCCATTAACCCAAAATATTTTTGCATAGGTCACTGTTACCCCTACATTCTGAAAAGCAAAATAAAATCAAGGTAAATGTATATTATTTATTTATTATTTATTGAATTAATTGGAATTTATATGAAAAATATCTGTAAGTAAATCAAAATTGTAAACATTAACATAATTCAAACACTTTTACGTTTTAGAAAAATGATGTTGTTTCATTTTAAAATGACTTCAAAATTAGGGCTTTTTGACGTGAGCGCAATTTGAATACAGTCCTCAGAATTCAGCCGATTTCTGTTCTTCGTTTGTTTTTATATTTTTTTTAACTTTTATTAATTTTACGATTTTTAATTCCTGGAAAAGCTATCAAAGTGAAAATACTATAATAGTTTATAAAATATTAAATTTTAAAAACGTCCTTATTACCCCCGATAGTTTCATTGTTACCCCATTTGGGGTAATTTACCCCGGTTCCCCGACCGCTGGCCTATGGTATGGAAGTCAATAAGTATGGATGAAAGAATAATTTTTACATAAGCTTTAAATAGGTAGAGAATAGAAAAGATAGAGTTTACCATATAAACATTCGAGTTTTCTCGATTTGCTGCCTCAGTTTCATTTTATTAATGTGAATTTGTTTTTACTTACAATGTGAAGCATGGATAAAGTATTATAATCGGTATAGCGGCAAGTGCGACTTCAAAGGGTCCTCAGATAACGACTACGGAACCGATGGTCTCAAACAAAGTCACAAATTGTAGTATTCAATCAGGTTGAATTTTAGGGCGTGAAGGTTTTGCCAAAAAATAGATAGGGTCTCGTCCAGAGCCCAAAACGTGCGAATTTTTTATTTATTGCGATCGATGGATTTAATGAACTTTAATAGTCTAATTAAGTACCTCGAGGACCACACAAAAGATTGTATAAAGTTATTAGTAATATTATATTGCAAATTACTTTACCCTAGAGTAAGATAGTACTTTTTTAATTATTTATTTATTAATTCTTTAAAATTTATTCATTTGAACGGTTTAATATACATCAAACATGTAATGTAATAAGGTTATTCCTATTAAATTGAGAGTTTTTTTTGCCGAGGGTAGCAGAATTTTTATATATTGAAGGAGACAATAAAAGAGTGTCTTCTGCTGGAATTATAAATTTTATTTATTTATAACGAGACTATAGCTTGAGGGCTTTGCCCTCTTCATCAGTCTATTACAATGGATTCACAGGAGATTCATAAATTAATTCTTGTAAATCCATTGTAATAGACTGATGAGGAGGGCAAAGCCCTCTAAACTATAGTCTCGTTATAAATAAATAAAATTTATAATTCCAGCAGAAGACACACTCTTTTATTGTCTCCTTCAAGGTTATTCCTCTAGTATTAGATATTAATCAATCGTTATTTTTGAATTTAAGTCAATAAGACTTCAAATAGCCAGTGATATCTGATTACTAATAAAAGAATAAACATAATAATATTTCAAATGACTTTGGATAAAGTTTATTTATAAATATCCTATTTCCTTTTTTATGTGAATTTATATATATGTGTGTAAGCTAATTTGCTACAAGCAGAAGACCCCTGATACTCTTGGAAAGAAAATATTTTGGATTTTAAAAATTGTTTTAAATATCTAACGGAATTCAATAATCTGCCCCAACAAACTGAATACCTAACTGCTCTAGAATTAAACACTGAAATGCAATTTCACCTATATTTTTTTTTATTTATACCATGGATTTTTTTCAAGCCATAAATACTTTCCAAATCATCTCATTTATTCTCCCTTTAAAAGGGTTCTTCCATTCAAGCTGCATTATTTACGTTGCCAAGCTATTACAGGTGAAATTTAAATTATTATAACAAAAGGGGCACTAAACAAATGGAAATATAATGGTATTTAAATACGTGATTAATAACAATAAAACTGCCGAACCGTGATAGAATGAAAATTAAATGGATTTCCTATTTGAAAATTAATTTTATCTCATTCATTTCACAGAGCAAAAGCGAGATGAAAAAAAATATCATTAGATGGTCGATTTATAAAGTAAATCCGATGTTTAATTGAGATCCGTTTAAAAATAAAAATCATAATATTTACTTTGCAAAATGAGAAAAAAATATGCCATTTGGAATGGAATTTAATAGTTTTTTTTTCAGTTGTACAGGGTGTCTGGTGGCAAATTTATATTTTTAAATACGATTATTTCAAAAAGTAATAAACGGTGTGGGGGAGGGTGGCGCCAATGGAATTATCGTTCGTGCGGATTTGTCAGTCACGATGTCGCAGTGGTCGAGTGAGCATTACGCGTTCGCTGTGGGGACATTTTTTAAGAGTAATGATTCTTACGTAAATTCCATTTTTTGGAACGACGAGTCTTATTTTCAGTTAAACGGCCACGTCAACAAGCAAAACTGCCGTTACTGGTCTCCAAGAACCAGCAACCCTCGATTAAAACATCAAAAACCATTGCATTGCCCCAGAGTAACTGTTTGGTGTGCCTTATCCACGCATGAGATAATTGGACCATTTTTTTTCGAAAATTCTCGAGGCCAAGCGAAAGAGAAGAAAGAACTCGACGGAAGACATCTGGATGACATACTCTTTAAAAAATAAAATCCGCATTTCTATTCTTTCGTTCAATGCTCTTAATAAAACTTTATGTTAATTATTACGTTTTTTATTTAAGTTTGAAAATATAAATCTGCTACCAGACACCCTGTATTATAGATGAATAAAAAAGTATGAAATTTCCATTCAAATCGAAAATAAATAAATAGGTGTTTGTACCATAATGTTATTTATCAGGTTTTTTATTTTTCATACTTTATTAAGTATCAAATGAGAAATTAAAGAAAAAAGTGAGAATATTTTCAAGGCGGGAATAATCTAGACATAGGTGTGTTTGGGATTTTTACTTTACCATACAGGGCATGGTTAAGTATTGTAATCGTTCAGGAAAAGTGTTTTTTCGAAATATCTCAAAAAGAGCTGAAACTATTTTGATTAAAAAAAATTGGCCTAAACCATGGCATTTCGGTCTGTAAAAAAACTCTAATAAGTAAATATCGAAAAAATGATATTTTTCGAGATAATTGTTTTGTCAAAATGCTTGTTAGTCTGTGCGTTACCAAATTTTTGTAGACGAGCTAGCTCAAAAATCAGTGTGAATATTAAAACTAAATTTCACACGTAGTATTGGTGCATTGAGATTAAGAGCTGATTAGATTTTGGTGCATATCGACGTAAAATTAACGGGGGAGAGGGGGGGGGGGAGGGTTAAATTTAAAATTATAATATTTTTAAACTAAAAAAACAAGAAAAATGAAATATACTATAAAATGACCTATAATAACGAAAATATTTTTTTTCTGGGGCCAAAATTAGGGGGGGGGAGTCAAAAAATAAATATCTAGACTATTTGAACAAACTTAACCAAATTTTGTATACATAATCAGTGGACCTCCAGAATACTAAAAATACACAAACAAACCTACCAAAATGGTGGGGCGGGGGCGGGGGGGGTCAAAAAATAAAAATCTAGGCCATTTGATAAAAGTTAACCAAATTTCGTATACATAATCAGTGAGCCCCCAGAACACTAAAAATTCAAAAATAGTGGAGGGGTGGGGGCGTCAAAAAATGAAAATTTAGGCCCTTGGACCAAACTCAACCAGAAGTGTATGGTAAAGTCAAGTGAATGGCCACATCAGAACGTGTCAATTTATTTTGTTAACCAATACCTTGAGATAAAAAAAAAATTGAAACTTGGCAAAAAGGTGTAGCTATGAATACAAATTGTTCTCCCTAATTTCATCTCATTAGCTTCAATCATTCGAGTTATAAGCTGTATTTTTCATCATCATCATCATTGAGTATACAGTCCTAAGACTGGTTTTATGCAACAATCCGTCTCCACTCGACTCTGTCCCCCGCCAGCTGTTTGACCTCTAAATGTCTGTCATCCCATATCCCCAATTATTTGGTTGAAATATTCTAACCTGGGTCTTCCCCTTCCTCTTTTCTTTCCCACCTCCCCCTCCAAGATATCCCTAAGCAGTCCCCCATGTCTCAGTGTGTGCCCCATCATCTGACCTCTTCTCTTCTTCAGACTCTTCCACAAGGTTCTTCTTTCTCCGATTCTTCCAAGAACTTCTTCATTTGTAATTTTATCCATCCATTTGATATTCATCATTCTTCTGTAGCACCACATTTCGAAAGCCTCTAATCTCTTTCTCTACTCTTCTCTAATTGTCCAGGTTTCACACCCGTACATGGCTATGCTCCATACAGAGCATCGCGCGAGCCATCGTCTGAATTCATAGTTAGTCAGCTTTGACAGTTTGTCATTTCACACGGCTTGTGAGATAGAAAGGAAATAAACTACATTATACTTGTAATAAACTCTAGTTTCTTAGATGTATAATACCAATAATATGAACATTAAAGAAAATTTTAGAAACTTTTTAAAATATAAAATACTAAATTTATAATTTTCTCACTAATATATTAAAGAACAATTAACATATTAACGAGAATTGTTTTGATCGCGCCTTTTAAACAAGATATATATCGCGAGACTACTGCTGGTTGAAGCTATTGGAGTCTGCTGAGTCTTAAGTCTGGACCAAGAGAGAATGAAAAAGATATGATCCGTTTAACTATAATCCAACGTCATTTTGCGTTTAGCCCGCATGACACTTTTTATATCAAACATTGATATGGACCACCAAATGAATTTGAAATCTGAGATGTTATATAGTCAACCACCCAGTCCAGAGCGCCCGATCTCTAAAATTCATTTGGTGATCCATCCAAGTGTCATGCGGGATTAACGCACAATGGCGTTGGATTATAGCTAAACGGATCATATCTTTTTTCATTCTTTCTTGGTCCAGGCTTAAGACTCAGCAGACTCCAATAGCTTCAACCAGCAGCAGTCTCGCGATATATATCTTGTTTAAAAAGCGCGATCAAAACAATTCTCGTTACTATGTTAATCATTCTTTAATATATTACTGAGAAAATTATAAATTTATTTGAATGTAATTGAAGGCAGCCCAGAGGTAGTGAGGAAAGAAATAATTAACACATATAAAATAAGTTGTATTGAATCCTTCTCTCCATTCAAAACCGAGTGCTTCGGAGGATTTTTCCCTCCTTCTTCAGGAGGGAAAAATCCTCCGAAACGTCGGTTTGAAAGGAAAGGAGGAAGGATTCCAATAAATTACACCTTATTTTATATGTAATCAGTAGAGAGTTTGGTGTTGGTGCAAGGTGAAACATCTTTAATAAAGATAAGAGTAAATAAATATTTTATATGTGTTAATTTTTTCTTTCCTCACTACTTCTGGGCTGCCTTCCATTACATTCAATTAAAATTTCTACCAGCATAACGTCTCTCTCCAGAGAAAATTTCGTTATAAATTTATTTAACTTCATTATTTTAAGTTTTTCAGATATTCAGATATTATTTTCACTTAATATTTGACAAAAATCATCTGCATTCGATTCGAGATTGAATCAAATATAGGAAACATACGATTTATAAAATACTAGGTAGGTTTCACAAAAATAAAACGTTTCTAAAATTTTTCTTTAGTTTATTTAAAATATTTCACCAAAAACCCACACCATTCTGCCTTAACAAAATATGAACATTATTGAAAATATAAATTGGTTGAAATACATTTTTATTTTCCTCTCTCCAGCAAGCTCGATCTTAAAAATTGCAGATTTTGAAGAAACGCGGCTAGAGGACGATAAAGTAAATCGAGATGAACCAAATAAAGTGGTGAGAATCGATGATGCAAGCAGTGGAAGCCGAGTGCGAAATTAGCGATGTTATGTTGGCAAGCTTGGCTGCTGGAGGAGAAAATCACGAGAGATTCTATGCTAAATCTGAGTTGCTATAGATCGTTTATATTGTATCTGTATTGTATTCAGGCCCTTATTTTTATAAAAATAAATAAAACCGATTTCAAAAAAATTAAATGCAACAAACAAAATAATAATAACTCAAAAATAAAATAAAATACACTAAAAGGTATAAAATAATTATCCAATTTAGTTACAACTAAACGACGAAATATTTACATGAATCACCTTTTGAAGTCGGTGCAAAACATATACATTTTATAAATAGAACTCGACGGATCTTAGTATGTTTGGCGGGTAAACTCGCTTATATGCACCGACTTCAAAAAGTAATTTCATGTTAATATTTCGTCGTTTAGTTGTAACTAAATTAGATTATCATTTCATACCTTTTAGTGAATTTTATTTGATTTTTGAGTTATTATTATTTTATTTGTTGAATTTAATTTTTTTATTTTTTATAAAAATTATTTTTATTTCTCTCTTTTTAGTGATGTTATTAATAGTTACTAAATATAATACCATGCATGCATCTCGTAAGAGAAAGCGTCGGGCGAATGAATCAGAAAATGATATAAATTTTTATTAAACCAATTATTTTACATTAATTAATGTATACATTGTATTTTTTTTGCTTCGATTCCGGAGATTACTTCTCCACCATCGAGTGTCCTTATTCATCTTTAGTCCTTGTTTTTAATAAGAGGAAAAATCTAATTAGATAAAAAAACCTCTTTTCCGATAATTATTTCAATTCCATTATTCCCCAATCAAGTCGATTGGTTAACAAATTCTCATCCTCCATCCCAATCCTCTCATCATCCATCAGAAAATGATAAAATAAATAATAAATTTTATTGAACCAATTATTTTACATGCATTAGCGTATACATTTTATTTGAGCTTCGACTTCGGAGATTACATCCCCACCATCGACTGTTCTTGATCTTCTCGTGCTTGCGATAATGTTTTTAGTCCGTGTTTGTAGTAAAAGGAAAAATTTACGAAATAAAAAACCTCTTTGCCGTTTATCAGAAAATGATAATAAAATTCAATTAATAAATATATAAATTCTCTCGAAATGAAAATGAAAAAATGAATGTTTTTAAGATTTTTTTTATAAAAATTTTATTTATTATAATTTCGATTATTTGCTCATAATAATTGGAGATTTACGTTATTTCGTGATTGATCATATCATCAGAACTTGATCAAATTAATATGGTACCCTCTTTCCAATAAAAAAAAAGAATCATGGAAATCGGTCCACGTGGGAAAATGTTCTCGCTGAACATACATAAAATAAATAAATAAATAGTTAAATATCTTGACTATCTTGGAGCTCTACTGATCCAAACGCAGAAAAAATCATTAAAATCGGTGTATAAACAAAGAAGTTATGCCTGAACAAACATACCAAAAAAGATCTAATACCAATGAAAAAAAACGGGACCAATCGGAAACTAGACTGAACCCAATGCAAAAAAATCATTAAAATCCGTTCACAATTGGCAAAGATATCAGGTAATATAGACACAAAACAAAACTCCTCCTTTTTTGAAGTCGGTTAAAAATGAACCGAAGTGCCAAAAAGCAATTGCATGTCCTCCCAGGTCAAATCAACCTGATATATATGGACAGGGCTGTTCAACCCATGGCCTGCGGGCCGCATGCAGCCCAGCAGTCCAATGAGTGTGGCCCAACATAAAATCATAAACTTCCTTAAAATATTGAGATTTATATGTAGAGATATATTTATTCCCTTTTTCGAAATATGAAGGTACATTTGAACAATAGGTGATCAGCAGTTGTTTATATTTTTTCCTGGCTAGATAATTAATAAAAAATTCTAATAAAGATACAATATTCAAATTTTCTTTCAGATCCGTATTTAATTGTTATTCTAAAAGATTCAATCAGAAAGTTTGCAAGTAGAAAATATATTTCGAATGAAAATGGAGTCGAAAATAGACCAAAATGAGGATTATTTTTTCGGAAATTTTGAAATATAGTTCCAGATTCAAAATTTAAAATTAGCACTTTTAGCTTTCAAAAACTTCACAGTATTTTTTCAGATTTCTTATTTCAAAGAAAAAAATTATCAGGCCAAATTGTTGTGTGTTTTACTGTATTTATATATAAATCTCAATGTTTTAAGGAATTTTATGACTTTATTTCGAGTCACGGGTTGAACAGCCCTGGTTTAAATGGAATGGGATTAAAGAAGAATATGAGGAATGATAATTTATTTTTTAAAGGGTCACGTATATAATAATACCTGACTATCCATTATCTATTGACATATAAGAACTTGCAAAGATCTAAAAGACAAGTCCTGACAAGTTTTAGCCCAGGAGAGAAATTATCAATTAATTGTGATTGTTCTAGAAAGCTCAATTCCTTGTCTCCTTGTATTAGAATGATAACTATATAGACTTGGTTAGTGGCGTAGCATATAAATTACTGAAATAATAAATATTTTAGAAAAATAAAATATAAGAAGAAGAATTTTTAAATATTCGAAACATCATTATTTTTGAGCTCATAGTTTTGCTTTTAGTGAATTTTATTTTTGAAAAAAGCTTCACGTATTGTACAAATGTACATTAATATTTCAAAAAAGGGAATAAATATATCTCAACATGTAAATCTCACTGTTTTAACGAAGTTTATGATTTAATGTTGGGCCACATTCATTGCAGTGCTGGGCCGCATGCGGCCCGCGGGCCACGGGTTGGACAGCCCTGATCTAGAATATATAATAAACTAATCATAACCGCTCAGAGAACATACAACAGTTGGAAATAAATACAGTTAATCAGTTGAAATTGCTTTTTAATGTTGACGGTTGGATTAATTAAACGCGCCCTATAATTTCTACTTCTGGTTAAATTATATTTATTTATTTATCAGATTCGTGGCTGTGAACGGATTATTTCAATTTTAGTTAATTCCAATGGAAAAAAATTAATTCTGCATTCCCCCAGGAACAAATTATAATGACAAATATAAAGGTTCCGCTGAAAAATACCAACTTTGGGTATTTAAATAAATAAAGTACCTGGATCCACCGAGCGATGTACGGTAACCACTGCCCCCCCCCTCCCGAAACCACACACCTCGCCCCCACCAATGCACCCCCATCCCAACCGCGCCTCCCACCTCCGGATCCCCCACAACTGCACCCCACCTCCTGCACCTCCCACATCACCCCAACCCGCACCCAGTTTTTGCATTTCAAGCTTTCTAATGGTCCACATATATATTATGCGTATATTTGTTTACTCGTACACCAATTTGCCCACATTCGTTCATATTGATAAACATTATAAAAAATAAATAGGAAAAAAATAATAAAAAAAAATAATCATATAGGATCTGAAATAAAAACATAAAATTAAATAAGATTTGTTTCCAAATTATATAAAAAAAGCCACTTGAACCACTTTATTTCTAAACACACCTGTTTTGTTATGATTTAGACACCTGTTAATTAAAAACAAACAAAAAATTCCTAATTTTAATATAATATATTAATATTTGCTATAACCTATTAGTGGGTTTTAAAATTAAAAAAACAATTAAAAATAAAACATAATTGAAAAAAATGTAAACAAACTTTTTTATTGAGATTTTCATCTGTCAATAATTACTTTAATTAAGAAAAGATCAATTAAGATTAAATTTCTCGAGGTTCAGACCTAGCCAGATTGCTTTCTCATCCTTAAAACTTGTTAATAGAATTTGTTTCATCAAAATCGGTAAAGTCGTTTTCAAAATAGAACAATGATACAAATATATATATTTTTTTTTTTTTTTTTTTTTGGCTTTTCGGCATTTCCAGCCATAAGCCCAATTACGATACTAGCTATATTTTTAAAATTTGTCTCTACCCCCGGGGGTCAGATTTTAGCTGGCTGCCTCGAGTCGGATTCGAACCCGGGTCCCCTGGTTAGCTCGCTGTCACGCTACCGCCTAGCCTACCGACCCCCCCACAAATATATATAAATATATATAAATAAATATACAAACAATTTTTGCTCGTTTAATAAGAGTAGATTAATAATATAGGTTGCACATGTTTAAAAATGGGTTTTGGTATTCACTACTAATTAATGACTTTAAAAGACATTAACTAAACTTGAATTTAAAGATAAATCAATACTTTAATCTAGAATAATATTGTTAAGAGAGAGTTCGGAAGTCTTCCGTTCCAATCTGTTTTTGCTATTATTTTAACCACTACTAGATTGTAATCTAATGTGTATTTTATAAATAACTAAATATTTATTCTAGCATTGAGTTATGTATGTATATTTGTGAATTTGCTTAATTATAAATCATGATAAGCACAAAATAGCATTAAACATTTTCTACGAGCATCCCTTTCCCATTAAAAGAGAGGGACTACCCTTATTTACGAAGATAAAACAGTGCTTTGCAGATAGAAAACATATGGTGTGGTCACCACACAACTTTCACATTTTCATTTATTTTAAGTCATCGTGACAATTTACAACCCCTTCCTTTATTTCAATTGGATTAAAATTTAAACACGACCAATAACTCATGATACTTGATAAGTACACCAATTTAAAAAAAAAATCGTTAGTTCCGTTTTTAAAAAAAAAAAAATCTTTCATGTAAATGTCCACTTCCGGTTTTCCGATTTCAACCAAAAGCTTGCTGTACTCTTTCTAGTCTACATCAAGATTAAGTATCGAATTTCGTAGCTCTGAGACTTATGGTTGCGAAACGCAGGGGTGGTACATATGTAAATACGTACTGACCAATAAATTTTTGGCCCCTTTTTGGCCTCTGGGAACCACAATATCCGGTTTTATTTCCTTAATCCGGTTTACAACTATTGAAATTAACTTTTTTCATGTCTGAGATACAAGCTCCCAAAGAGTCAGGACCCAAGCAGGCGATCGCAATATTTTCCCATTATATTCTATAGAATATAAATATGAAAGTAAAAAAGTAACCTGATTTTTTTTTTAATTTACTATAATGGGTGTGGTGAAGTATTTTAATCGTGTATAAAAAAGTCTTGTTGTTTTTTGTTGCCTCCTATTTTCGAAATAGTTCCGAAACTGCTAAAACGATTTTAATAAAATAAAATTGACCGAATTCACGGCGTTTCGGTCTACAATAAAATTTGGAATAGTGACCATTGAATTAGCGGATATTAATTATTTTATCAAAATATCTGTTAGTGGGTTAGTGTGTGTTACCAAATTGTATATACACTCTAGCTCCAACCCTAATTTAGGTATCAAAACGAAATTTTATATTTATATATGTTGCAGTAGAAACCCGTTTTTGCTACGTACTTACTAGTTAAAACGCGTTTCACTGAATACCTTTGTGGCAACTAGAATTTACTGATGTTGGTTGAGTTTGGTTCAAAGGTCTAGAATCTTCACTTTTGACTTTCCGCCTCATTTTGGGTGTTTATTTTCAATATTTTTTAAACGAAAATGTCAAAAATTACATCCTCTACAAATTTGCTTCTAATGAGGATGGAGTATATCGAAACGAACTAATGAGAAGAGAGTTTTGAATTGGTTCAACAATTAAATAAAATTACGATGGAACACCAATTATTTACAACAAGGTATACCAAGTCGTTTGTAAAACAGCGTAAATTTCAAGGTTCACAGTATGTATGCTGAAAAAAAAGAAACCCTATTGAACAAACATATGTACCTAAGCGAAACCCTTTTTTTTTTTTTTTTAAATGATATTGATGAGAGAAGGAGATACACCAGAAGGTGGATCCCCTAAAGGCCTGTATGGGCTGGCCCCTCGATCGTGAAAAGAACAGAGCAGAAGGAAAAGAAGCCGGGATCACGAGCCAATCTCAGAAACTTAGATACAATTCAATATCCAATTTACCAAGGTTTTAGGGGCTTCGGGCAGTGGTAAATTCTCCGCGCGATAAATTCGGTTAAATTTATCTCCCACTTAATTTTTATTACCAGACCCTATACTTACAGAAAAAATGTCTGGGTATAGCCGGGAATCGAACCCGAGACCTCTGGGTTGCCAGTCAGTTGTTCTGACCATTACACCACCGAGGCGGACAATACCATACTGCTTTCCAAGAATCTCACCTGTTTCTCAACCGACCAGAATCATATGATCGGTTTCCAAATGAAAGACTTTACTAATATAGTCTTTCGACAAATATCGAAATCAAACGACTAGGTATCGAAACGAACTAGTTTTGAAACGAGTTTTGAATTGGATCAAAAATTAAATAAAATTACGATGGGACATCGATTATTTACAGCAGGGTATACCTAGTCGTTTGATTTCGATATTTGTCGAAAGACTATATCAGTAAAGTCTTTCATTTGGAAACCGATCATATGATTCTAGTCGGTTGAGAAACAGGTGAGATTCTTGGAAAGCAGTATGGTAGGGTTTCGCTTAGGTACATATGTTTGTTCGATAGGGTTTCTTTTTTCAGCATACATACTGTGAACCTTGAAACTTACGCTATTTTTCAAACGACTTGGTATACCTTGTTGTAAATAATTGGTGTTCCATCGTAATTTTATTTAATTGTTGAACCAATTCAAAACTCTCTTCTCTTTAGTTCGTTTCGATATACCCCATTCTCATTAGAAGCAAATTTGTAGAGGATGTAATTTTTGACATTTTCGTTTAAAAAACCCTGAAAATAAACACCTAAAATGAGGCGGAAGGTCATAAGTGAAGATTCTAGACCTTCGAACGAAACTCAACAAACATCAGTAAAACCTAGTTGCCTCTCTTTTTTTTTTTTTTTTTTTTATAAATTTTATTAAACCAATTATTTTACATGAATTAATGTATACTTTGTATTTGAGCTTCGACTCCGGAGATTACTTCTCCACCATCGAGTGTCCTTGATCATCTTTTTAGTCCTTGCTTTTAATAAGAGGAAAAACTAATTAAATAAAAAAACCTCTTTTCCGATAATTATTTCAATTCCATCATTAATACTCCTCTGATTCAAACCTAGTTACCACAAAGATATTCAGTGAAACTCGCTTTAACTAGTAAGAACCAGTTCTTACTAAAAACGGGTTTTTACTGCAACATATACAATAAATATTCACAAGTCATAATCAAAATTACATTAAATTTAAAAATTATATTAAACCTGGAAGTTGTTCTTTATAAAAAAAAAAATTCTATCCACTTTTTCAAAAAGATAAGACACTCAAATTTTCAAATTAAATATTTAAAAATTATGTACAATTTAATAAGTAAAAATTTAAGAGAATAAACAGAAGGTCTTCTCCGTTAAGTTTAAAGTTTTAAATAAATATAGAATGAAATTAAATCTTTAGTTGTAGAGGATATAATTTGTGACAATTTCGTTTAAAAACTTTTCAAAAAAATACCCAAAATGAGACGGGAGGTCAAAAGTGAAGATTCTAGACCTTTGAACCAAACTCAACTAACAACAGTAAATTCTAGTTGCCACAAAGGAATTCAGTGATACGCGGTTTAACTTAGTAAGAACCCGCTGTTACTAAAAAACTGGTTTTTCCTGCAACATATACGCCTAAGCATGGGCTTCGCAGGGGGGAAAAGGTGCACTCTCCCCCCCCCCCCCGGATAGAATAAAAAATTCTGGAACAGCCCTGACATTCCGGTCCGAACTCACTAAACTATGTTTAATGTAACGTATATGTTTTTTTTATTTATGTACTACTTACTGTATTAGGGTATTGTAATTGTGAAAAAAACTCAAAAAATTAAATATTTGAATAAAAATTTAATAATGTAATTATTTTTCTCGAAGCTTTGCCCATCCTTGAAATTTTTCCTGCGGGCATCCCTGGCCGTCCCTGAAGGATTTAAAGTCCCTGTCTCGAATATGACTCTCATCTGTGGAGGGGTGCATATCCAAGCATTCTCTTGCTACACTGGATGTAATTCAGAAGCGAGCAATTAAACTAATAGGAGACCCGGCTCTAACCAACTCACTCGACTCCCTGGCTCACCGAAGAACCGTTTCTGCCCTCTCCCTGTACTACAGATACTATCACGGTGTCTGTTCAGTCGAGCTGAAATCAATTATCCCCTCTAAAGCACTCTTTACGAGAAACACGCGGTTTTCGAACACTCAGCACCCCTTCGCTGTCAAATTGGATAAAAGTCGAACAAGAGCTTTCGCCAACTCTTTTATCCCTATGACTCCAGAGACTGGAACTTGCTCCATGCCACCATCTTTCCCGCGACTTATAACCTTCAGCTATTTAAGACCCGTATCGACAGATACCTTCGACCCCAGTCCATAAAATTATGTCTTCTTTTCACGATGGAGAGGCCAACCCAGACCTTTAGGGGTTGCAACCTTTTTGGTGTAACTCCTTCTCTCATCATTATCATAAAAAAAGAGAAATAAAATATTTAAATGTATGAAAGCCACAAGTTGTCAAGGACTACACCAATTATTTATTTATTAATTTCTAATTTGATCCTAGAATATTATTATTATTATTATTAAGAACTATGTATTCTGTTTTTGCAATATCAAATAAATTTCTAAAATATCATAAATTATTTAAATGAAAATTGAATTTTAATTATCATCAACTTGTTTTATAGAAATGATTTTTTTAATAATTGTTTTTAGCCAATGAATAAATTAGTATTAATAAGGTTTGAAATGTTTCAACAGGTGTTCATGACACAAGAGATATTTGAGAGAGAAGGTGAAAATGAATATTATTAATTTTAATGTTGGATTAAAAATTAAAGAAAAATATAATATTATATTCAAAAATATAATGTAAGTACTTTAGAAAAATAAATATAAATTTTATTAAGCCAATTATTTTAAATGAATTGATGTATACTTTGTATTTGAGCTTCGACTCCGAGATTACTTCCCCACCATCGACTGTCCTTGATCATCTTTTTAGTCCTTGTTTTTAATAAGAGGAAAAAACTAATTAAATAAAAAAACCTCTTTTCCGATAGTTATTCCAATTCCATATTGGGGAAATTAATCCCTAGACCAGATCCAAGTACTTTAGAAATAACACACGATATAAGTGTAAACTTTAAAAGTTCATTTAGAATACTTAATACCTACTAACATTGCTATTGATATTCATACTTATTATTTATTCTCTGTAAATAAAATAAACTTTCAACGGATCGTTGCTAAACTTTATCCAAATTCAAAAATAGTGATCGATTCTCATTTAATACTCGAGGAACCATTTCTACATTGGATTTTAAACGTTTGGTTATTATTGGTAACCTTTGCTGAAGACATGGAGGAATCGAGTTAAAATCAAAAATAACTTGAGTTGTTTACCAAAAAAAGAATTTAGTCTTTTTGATTTTAAGTCGATTCTTCCACGTTTTCAGTAGAGGTTGCCATTAATAGTCAAAACATCAAAAATGGAATACAATCAGGTTATTCTTTTAGTATTAGATAATAATCAATTGTTATTTTTTATTTTAAGTCGATTCCTTTATGTCTTCAGCAATGGTTACCAATAATAACCGAAATGTCAGAAATCCAATGTAGGTAGGATGGTTATTCTTCAACTAGATGAGAATCAAACGCTATTTTTGATTTTAAGTCGATTCCTCTATATCTTCAGCAAATGTAACGGATAAGAAAACAACGCAGTTGCTATGGTTACTTATAAAATTTCCACACAAATTTTTAGCATTTCACAGAGAGAAGCCTATCCATTCTTACTTAAGCAAGGTTAATTAAATGAGCTATAATAAACCGATAAAATGAGTAAATTTTAATGAATTTAAAATAAGGAATTTAAAAAAGTACTATCTTACTCTAGAGTAAAGTACTTTAATCCATCCATCCGCATGCACTTCCTGAAAAAATGACATTTTTTGGCCTCTCGACGAGACCCCATGTAATTTTTGGAAAAACCGTTACGTGCTAAAATTCAACCTAATTGAATACTACAATTTGTGACTTTAATTGAGTCCATGGGTTCCGTAGTCTTGGCCTGAGAACCATTTGAAGTCGCGCTTGCCGTGAGACCGATTAAAATACTTTATCCATGGTTCGCATTGGATAAAGTATAAATGATTTTAAGGGAGCGCTAAAAATGATAAAACAATTTATTTTTTGAAGTCGAATCAATGGCCTGACGTCAGAAGCCTTCTTGGATTCTTTTCTAACACTTAGGGACAATTTTATAAGTAATATTAATTCTATATAAGATATGTAAATTGAACATCTCAGAAATGGTGACAAGTGTTGGACTAAATTTAGGGAAGCTGCGGTGAATGCGCGGTTCCATCTTATATAATATGTAAAGGAGCTGGATTTTGATCTTGTTGAGAGGTCGCATGTTATAGATTGTAAGAGCAAGAGGGAGAGGAGAAAGATTATGAAGATTTGTGGGAAATTGTAGGCTATAAATTGCTTAGGGGGTAAACTGATGCAACGTTAAATTTTTGGCTGTAAATTTTCCGGATCCCGCCGTGGATGCCTGGGACAAGGGACCCTGACGGAGGGCGAATTCAGGGATTACTGAATGGATCGAACTTGAGTTCAAGGGAAACATGGAATTACAGTTAGTCCCTGATATTTGAATTTAACCATTAGGACTAAGTGTAATTAACATTATCATGACCCTCAAAGATTAACGGTCAAAAATACCATAATCTTAATGCTTTAAAAAAATTTAATTATGCATGGGGCATTCTACGCCGAATCGGACGGTTTGAAAAATTGTAATTTTTGATTTCCATCAATTTTTGACATTTTTTAGTAACCATCAAAAATTCTTCCTAGTAAATTTTGAAATTTTTTTGATCACCGGTCTAAAAGATATCGAATTTCGGGTTTTCGCTGATAACTTCTTCAAAAATGGTCCAAATTAAAATTTTTGTTTTTTTTACATACTTTTTAGAAAAAAATACAATAAAATTATTTAAAGTGTTTTTATATGCTATTTTTGAGTTTGAAAATTTTAATCTTGTTTTTGTTTTCGATTTTTGATTTTGATTTTCTTTCAACAAACTAAAATACTAATTATTTATTTAATAAACACCTGTTAACGATAAAAATCAATTCAAAATATCTAAAAAAAAAGAGAACTCAATACTAAATAGTGGTTTTAGTAATGGTTAATAGCGAATAAAATTTTTTCGAAATTTTCAAAAATCGAAAAAATACTAATTATCATAGGACCTCTACCAAACCGGTCTTAAAATTTATAGAATAAATAGAAGTTTAAAATCAAAAATTATTTAAAAAATTCGAAGAGTACATATAGTTTCAAAAACAAGAATAAAATTTTCAAACTCTAAAATCGCTAATAAAAACACTTTAAATAAATTTTTTTTCTAAAAAGTATGTATAAAACAAAAATTGAATTTGGACGAAGTTATGAGCGAAAAACCGAAATTCGATATCTTTCAAACCAGTGATCAAAAAAATTTCAAAATTTACCAGGAAAAGTTTTTTGATGGGTATTAAATTAAAATTTTTCAAACCCTCCGATTTGGCGTTGAAATGCCTCGAATATTGAACATTTGTAGAAATAAAAAGCACTTATTATTATCGTATTATTATAAGAAGAGATGTCATGCCTATAATTCATTTTCACCAATATCTTAAGAGAAAAGAATACTTTCAGTTGGAGTTGTCCGCCTCAAATTAACTTTTATAGTTTTGGAGATAGAAGTCCTCAAAAATTAAATCTTCCAAAAATGAATGCGTAATACTTAGTTCATGCTTTGCTATATAAATCAAAATAAAAAATCTCAAATCCTTTGTTCGATCGGATCAGGGCCAGTCTTTAAAACCCCGTAAAACTAATGGTGTAGAAATCAATTCCTAATGGGGTTAGAAATTAACATTTTGCTCACTTAATCTTTAAAACACTAAGGGATAGTGCTGGCAGTTTGGAGGGTGGCAGGAAGGGTTAATCTCTAAAGTTTTGAGGGGAACCCCAAAAACTTGCATCCATAGGGAAATTGTTCTTGGGAGAAAGGTCGGTCGGCAGCTTGTTCTATCTAATTCAGGGATGACCAACACGCGGGTCGCCTGAGGCCCAGCGCTAAGATGAATGCGGCCCGACATAAAATCGTAAACTTTTTAAAAACTGATATTTTTATAATACTTTTTATTTTCACAAGATGTCGTTAATAAACACATATAAAAGTCTTTAAAAATACCCAATTTATTTGTGTATTTTCAAATTTAAATTCATACTATATGCAGTTTAATCTTCATTTTCGTCAATACATGGACGAGCATATTCGAATTAACAACATTATACGATGCACGTATTTCTGCGTGATTATTATCAATATTTTAACTATTACTTATATTATTATTTAATTATTAGTTACTTAGAAGAGATGTAAGTAGTTTGAATTGTTCAATTTATTTTAAATTGAAAGTTTTTGCCGAGAGTAGCAGAATTTTTATATATTGAAGGAGACAATAAAAGAGTGTGTCAATTCTTAACTTGCCCACCCTGTGTAATTTCTAACCTAACCACATGAAAGATGTTAACCTTTCATTCATAAATTAATTCCTGTGAATACATTGTAATAGACTGATGAAGAGGGCAAAGCCCTCGAAACTATAGTCTCGTTATAAATAAATAAAATTTATAATTCCAGCAGAAGACACACTCTTTTATTGTCTCCTTCAAGTTCAATTTATTCTTTCAGAACTTAGTATCTGTAGATTTAATTCTTGAAATTTCAAGAGTTGAGAATTTTGTAAATTACTATTATTTATTATTTTTAATGCATCATACAGCTTCGCTCATCACTACTAGACCATTTTCAGTAGTAAATGTCTCAATAGCTTCTAGATATTGTCAAAATAATATCATATTTCATTTGTTTTCAAAGATATACATTGCTTCTTTATTTGATTATAATATCTTGTTTTTTTACTTTCACATTTATATTCAAAGAATATAATGTGGAAGTATTGCGATGCCCTGTCTGGGTCCTGACTCTTTGAAAGCTTGTATCTCAGGGATGAAAAAAGTTAATTTCATTGTGTACCTTCTAGGTGGAAGGAATCGATGCCCTTAATAGTTGGAAACCGGATTTAGGACATAAAAACGGAAATTGTGGCCCCCAGAGGCCAAAAAGTCATTGGTCAGTGGGTACGTATGTACGTATGTATCCCCCTGCGTTTCGCAACCATAAGACTCAAAGCTACGAAATTCGAAACTTATGCTCGATATCGGCTAGAATGAGTACAGCAAGATTTTGGTTGAAATCGGAAAACCGGAAGTGGACATTTACATGAAAAAATTTTCGTTTTCTTTTATTTTCCCAAAAACAACTTTAACGATTTTTTAAAAATTAGTGTATTTATCAAGTGTCCTAAGTTAATAGTTGTTTCAAATTTTGAATCCGAGGGTTGTAAATTAGAAGTTTCAAAAAATAAATATTTTAATCGTTCATATCTCGTCTTCGGAAAGTCGCAGAGCCTTGAAATTTAAAACTTAAGCTATCTAGAGGCTACAAGAAGTATAAAAAGATTTTGGCTAAAATAGAAAAACCGGAAGTTGATGTTTACGTAGGTAAGAATTTACCCCCCCCTGCGTTTCGCAACCATAAGTCTCAGAGATACGAAATTCGAAACTTAAGCTTGATATAGGCTAGAAGGAGTACAGCAAGCTTTTTTAAATTAATGTTAGCTTTTATTTATAATTTTTTTTTGTTTTTGTTTTGTTTTTTCTTTGTTTTTGTAATGTATTATTCGTGCTTAATCGCAGTGCACAGTTGTGGGGCGCTTTTGGCGCTCCCAACTCTCTGGCCTCGGTTCTGGTATTCTACTGGCGCCCATATATACATTGACATTTTATCAATAGCCACAACATCTGGCATTATTTTTAGACGGCTGATGAGGTGTTACAACCAAATTTGTAAACAAATCTATTTTCTTTCTGTAAAGGGCTGCCCCACTCTGCGTGGCGCAATAAATCAGTCATTGAAATCGGAAGACCGGACGTTAGACATTTAGATGAAAGATTTTTCGTTGGTTTTGGTTTTCCCAAAAACGTCTCCAACGAATTTTTAAAAATTAATGTATTTATCAAGTGTCATGACATGATATTTGTCAAAACAGATATTCTACATTATTTACTATATTTTTTGCTTAAAACTATCGTTAGAAACAGTATATTTTATGTGATGAAAATTTTTTTTCTTTTTAAATGTGGCCCAAGGATGTTAAAAGGTTGGACACCCCTGATCTAAGTGAAAATTGCTAGATTTGGCTATTGACTAAATAAATTTTTAAAACGATTGACATTATATTCTCTTTTGTTTACAAAATGATCCTTTTATTTGTATTATTCAGAAAACAACGAGTAAACAAGCGAGCTTTATATTTTATTAACAGCCGTTTAGTTATTCATTCATCCGTTTTCTGTCTGCAACCTCTCTGGCGAATTTTTCCATTTTTTTTTTCAACTCCTTTTTTCTGCTTTAATTGAATTATTTATTAAGTAATAAAGTGTGAAAGTCATTAAAGTTGAAGGGTTTCATCTTCTTTCTCTTAAGAAATTTGATAAATAATTTAGCCCTCGGAAGAGGAGATTTATTAGAAATTTATCAAATCCACTTTGAAATACTTTGAAGATTTAATAGGAAAGTATTTTAGTGAGCCATATTAAGGGTTTTAAACAGAACCTATTTTTTGGAAAAGAGTGTAAACGATTACCCCCTACTCCCTCCCTTTGGCTAAACTTATAGATAATTCATCATATGGAGCTAATATTTTAATTGATTTTCGAAGCTGGATTAAAGCAAATAACAAAAGCTGAAAGGGAAACTAATTTAATAATTCATATTTATTAAAATATTATCTAATCCGCAACCATTTATTAATTTTATTAATTTGCTTAAAACAAGTAGATATTGATCCAGTGTGGTGGATAATAAAAGAAAATTAAAATGGGTGAAATTCAAGGCCAATAATAAATTGCGAATTGAAAATCATTGCAAATAAATGAATAAATCGACATATTTGAAAAAGTGATGGCTTTGGTTTTTTGAAAAAATAAATAAAATATTAAAAGAGTAGGTGAAATCTTTGATTCCGCGACATTTCAGCCCCCGACAAAATAGTCCCGACAAAACATCCCCCGACAAAATATCCTTCAGACAAAATATCTCATGACAAAATAACCCTTCCCTTCGTGAATCTTATGAGTAATGCAAATCGACTCCCGTTCGGTTAATACATATTCAGTTCGGCTCGGTTGGGTTCGTATAGCTCCTTTTCGAGCTGGCGCCAACCGAACCGACTAAATGCCAGCCTGAAAAGGAGCTATACGAACCCAACCGAGCCGAACTGAATATATATTAACCGAAACTACGAAAGTTTAGTCCGGGCAGGGTGTGTTTCGGGCTCCCATTTTTTTCTAATCAAACACAAATTGAAAACCGAACCAGCCAATCGTGGGGCGGGGTGTGTTTGGGGCGCTATATTTTCCCCCAATATTATAATAATAATTAATAACGATAATGATTAATAACACTTTTAACAAACAATCAATAATTGTGTAATGTAAACATAGACGATAAATAAGTAAATATAGATGATAAATACTATATTATAGATAGTAAAAATAATAAATTGTTAGCTAGAAAATCTAACGACAGACAGCAGCACTTTCAAACGGCTAATTAGCCGCCAAAATATGAAAGTCTGTTTATATTATTCAAAACTATGATTATAAGCTTCTCACTTAATCTCTTTTGTATTCTCCCTTATACTGGGGAATATTTTGTCAGAAGATATTATGTCGGGGGCTGAAATGTCGCGGTACCGAAATCTTTTTAAGACTCAAGGTAAGAATTGTGAAAATTTTTGTGATTTTTTTAAGTTTTTGTTAGTAAAAATCGGAAACGTGTACCAATTATTATTAAATTCAAATTAAATACCGTTATCTACAACTTTTAAAAATCGCTCTATATTGACGGAAATCCGGAAATCACAATAGTAGTGACAAGAACATATACAAGGTGTTTAAAAAAACGGTTCCAAGACTTCAGGGCGTGATTCCCCACATCAAAATGAGATAAAAAGTTCCAATAAATATAGGTTCAAAAACGATTCGTTTTCTGTCTGCCCGATATTTTTTTTTTTAGAAAAACGTTTATCTTGAGAACGGATGTAGATAACTTTATGAAATTTGGTACACAAATACTTAACTACATTATCTACTATTCAAAAAAATACCTAAATTTTATCTTAGACATTTTCAAAATGCCGGACATTTCAAATATTTAATTGTGAATAACTTGCAATGGTCCTGTGGATTGAACCATAGTTTATTTCAATAATTAATTACTTCTTATTTTTATTCATAATTAAAGTCTAATTGAGGCAATCAATTGATCATCAAACAAGGGAAACCAATGAGTTCTGGGAAAGCATAGTAAATGACCAACGATTAACAAATATAGAAGAGCATTGACTTGAGCAAGTTCGACAGTCATTGACTGACATGTCATGAGAGAGAGTGTGCATATCTACTGCTATCGAAGTGACTCTGAATAAACCTACACAAATACTGTTATATTCAAGTTCCACAGTTTTTGACACGAGTGCAGAGAGAGTGAGCACATAAACTGCTAATTCTCTATATATACAAGTTCCTTCTTCATCGAGCACCTAGGTTGCACAAGGCGGTTACTTCATTTTATTTGATACACGTTCTTCTTGAGGAAAAGGTACTGGCGTACGAAGCGCACACCGCTAATATATATACAATTATATACATTGAGCACCAGAGAAGCACACCTTCGGATACGGTCCTCAAACCTGAATATATATATATATATATATTACATTCACCAGCCGTTCTTCCCCATCGGGACATCTACAAGCAAAATAACACGCCTCTCCACTGCAACTGGGAAACTACAAAGGAAACACTTCTCTATCTCGCCTTTCTTATTTATAACGATACAAAAAATAAATATCTCAGTCTCTCTATTAATTGCTGGTCTGTATAACTTTATTTATAGTATTAGTACCAGGAAGCCCATTTCCCTACATCCTTCACGCATCACCTCAAATTTCATTCTCCATTTCAGGGACGTGCCACTTGGATCAGTCACTGAGGGACACACCCACCCCATTAATAAATAGCGAAGCAGATAAATTTAACAATAACGTAATAAAATAAAGCCCAATTTCCCTAGTACATAAGTTACATTCACCCCTCCTTGCCCCTTATTAACCCCCCACCCCCTCGTGTGGTGGAGGTGCTGGGATTGGATAGGCCGCAAAAGAAGCCGGTATTCTACTGATCCAGGTGACAATCCCTATTCATTTTCAAAAAAAAATCATTTCATCTCACAATTTCCTGGTACTATAATTCTGAAAATATTTGAAAATATCTACGTTTACCCAGAGATTAGCAGGTTCCCTTGTTTGAAAAAAAAAGAAAAATTATTATATTGAAAAAAAATTTACAAAAAAAATTATTCTATATTTATATTTGCCTGAATTAAAAATAAGTAAATAACCAAAGGCCATTGACATTCCCACCTACCGATTATAAATTAAAATACATAATATTTATTAATCATTTTTGTTGATATTGCTATTTATTTTTTTTCTGAGCTACCCAAAATGCCAGGAGGGGATAGCGACGGTGATATTGGGGAAACTGCAGATCGCAGGCCATCCCTATTAACTAGCTCCGACGAGACGGGAGTCGTTGCGGAGGGGACGTCCGGATTCGCTAGTGCGGAAACGGGCTCGGAGGCAGCGTCGTCTACACCAACTGCTGGCATGGAACCTGAGACCAATAATGCGAACAACGAACTAACAATCGGCTCCACCTACATACGAGAGACACTCGACAGAGCAGCAGGTAATATGAACCTGCCCCCAACCCCCTCCACACCCCCTAGTACTAGACCCACCATCCCCAATAACGATGATACGCAGGCAATGTTCAGGCAGATGATGACTGCGATGGAGAATATGAATGCAAATATAAATAGCAATATGAATGGTAAATTTGAGAGTATGAATGGTAAATTTGAAAGTTTGAATTGTAAATTTGAAAATATGGATGGCAGATTTGAAAATTTGAATGGTGAATTTAGAAGTATGAATGATAGATTCGATAATGTAGATGGCAAATTTGAAAATATGAATGGCAGATTTGATGAAATGACCAGTAGGCTCGATGGGATCGATAGTCGATTTAATGATCATCCCGGAAAGTTTGAAGATGTAACTGCCCTCCCAACCACTCAAACCCCTCCATTAAAAATTCATTTGGCAACAACGGTATCCACAGCCGAATTCACCGAAACCACACAAGAACTCAATTCACACCCCTTTAAGAATGTCAATATTAGTCCCTTCATAGAGCCCACCACCGAATTAAAGTCAGTAACGTATCTACCCGTCATAGAGATTAATGAACCAATTATCAGTCAACAAATCATTAAAATTCCATCCTCACAGCCCCCAATAGTTAAACATACACCCGTCATTAATAATCAAGAAATTATTGAAATTCAGTCCCCACCGCCCTTAGTTAAAATAAATACAAATCCCCTAATCGAAATCACCCCCACAAATAAAATTTTACTTGGTTTAGACACATATTTTAAAGAGTATTTCAAAGCATTTTTAAGTTTAAAATTAATAAAATTAAAATCATTAATAATATTTATTAGCCACATACTTCAAAATAAAGTTCACCCCGGCACCATGGCGTTGGAACAAATCGTTCGTAACGCCTCGCGGAATCACACACGCTAAAATCAATGAAAAGAAAATATTTTGTTGATCCACGTGAAATCTAAGAAAATTGTCTTCCCACTGATATCCGTCTTAAAAATGTAAAAATAACAACCAAACCAAGTTTTATTTATTTCTCCCCCACTGTCGTATTCATTTTTATTGCTGTCATTTGTTGCATATGTATATAATTTGTTCAATGAAATCTCCGCCTTAAATCTTACAAATTTCATAGCCCCCACATTATAAAAATATAAATTTACCAGTCCCCATTAAATTCTTAATTATATCATTTCACATAGTTTAAATAAAATCTATTCTTAATTGCATAATATTAAATCACTAATCTATTTTGTCCGATTAGCAACAATAATTAGAGGATTATATTTATCCTATTCTATTTAAATGTATTTCTTTACGAAAACAAATGTGAACTTCCACAATAATTTAATAATTACATCTACTTATTTTTAAAATCAGCCCTTTTTCTCTTCTCCCCAATATTTATAAATTTGGCCCTTCGTTTGCATATTTCGCCATCTGTTTTTATTTTTATTTCGTAACCCGATTAACTAAAATTTAGATCCCCTATTAAATTTACACTTCACCCTCCCACACATAATTATTATATTTTAGTCCCCTATTTTAAGTACCCCAGTGATATCATTTATTCTGTTATTTGTCCTGTTAGTTCAGTCGTTATTAAAGGCTATAATTGTCAATGCTATTGTGATCAAATCAATTACATAGTATAATACATTTATATTTTTGCCATCTATTATAAATTGCAAACTCGTGTTATTATTATCAAAGCCTGCTCTTGCTTGCATTTTCGTTGTATCTTCTCTACTCAGGTCACTCACTTATTAATCCCTAATCCCATAGAATCATAACAACCCGAATATCAATATTATTTGAATAAAAGAAGATATTCCTAATTCCTCGTGTCATGTGTCATAAACACAAACCCCATAGTAACCCTAAGCACCTCTGCCCTTCCATATTAAATAATTTTCTACCCTTTTTACCTGTTGCTCGAAAATCAAGTGTGTCTCGAGGTAAGTGGACGCAAATGAATCAATATTTCACTTAACGCCTAAATTACTCTAAATAAACATGTTAGTCGTGTGATTGTTCCCACCCTGAATCTGGGATGATTAATATACCCTGGTGAATTGAGTGAGGTCTCGGCGATGCGTTTTCGAGTTACCGTGCGTTCTGGTGAGTCTGGAGTCCGTCTGTCCGCAACCCCGATACATAAATAAATAGTCGAGCATTTTTGTCCCCAATAAATACCCCATAAATAAGTACCAAAAGAAAAATAAATAAATATCTATCAATATCCCTATAATATCTCAATATAATTAATCATTTTTCTTTACCATAACGTCGGAGGTGCAATGGTCCTGTGGATTGAACCATAGTTTATTTCAATAATTAATTACTTCTTATTTTTATTCATAATTAAAGTCTAATTGAGGCAATCAATTGATCATCAAACAAGGGAAACCAATGAGTTCTGGGAAAGCATAGTAAATGACCAACGATTAACAAATATAGAAGAGCATTGACTTGAGCAAGTTCGACAGTCATTGACTGACATGTCATGAGAGAGAGTGTGCATATCTACTGCTATCGAAGTGACTCTGAATAAACCTACACAAATACTGTTATATTCAAGTTCCACAGTTTTTGACACGAGTGCAGAGAGAGAGTGAGCACATAAACTGCTAATTCTCTATATATACAAGTTCCTTCTTCATCGAGCACCTAGGTTGCACAAGGCGGTTACTTCATTTTATTTGATATACGTTCTTCTTGAGGAAAAGGTACTGGCGTACGAAGCGCACACCGCTAATATATATACAATTATATACATTGAGCACCAGAGAAGCACACCTTCGGATACGGTCCTCAAACCTGATATATATATATATATATATATTACATTCACCAGCCGTTCTTCCCCATCGGGACATCTACAAGCAAAATAACACGCCTCTCCACTGCAACTGGGAAACTACAAAGGAAACACTTCTCTATCTCGCCTTTCTTATTTATAACGATACAAAAAATAAATATCTCAGTCTCTCTATTAATTGCTGGTCTGTATAACTTTATTTATAGTATTAGTACCAGGAAGCCCATTTCCCTACATCCTTCACGCATCACCTCAAATTTCATTCTCCATTTCAGGGACGTGCCACTTGGATCAGTCACTGAGGGACACACCCACCCCATTAATAAATAGCGAAGCAGATAAATTTAACAATAACGTAATAAAATAAAGCCCAATTTCCCTAGTACATAAGTTACATTCACCCCCCCTTGCCCCTTAATAACCCCCCACCCCCTCGTGAACTTTTCAATCTTTCATTTTATTAAAACTACTATAATTAAATAAAATGTTATACTTTTTATTGTGAACATAATGACACCTTATTTATCAAGATCCGATAAAAAATAACCAAGTTATGACAAAATTTGTGTAAGCACTATTACTGGTTTTCCGTAGACTGAATTTTGAGACCGACGTCATTTCCTCCTATTTTCCTACAAATTTTATCATAACCTCGTTATTTTTTACCCAATCTTGCAATATAAGGTGTCATTTTATTCACAATAAAAATGGTAACATTTTATTTAATTATACTAATTTTAATAAAATGAAAGAATAAAAAGTTATTCACAATTAAATATTTCAAATGGTCGCCATTTTGAAAATGTTTAAGATAAAATTTAGGTACTTTTTTAAATAGTAGATAATGTAGTTAAGTAGATGTGTACCAAATTTCATAAAGATTTCTAGATAGATTCTCAAGACAGAAGTTTTTCTTTAAAAAAAATAAAATGGCAACCAGACAGAAAACGAAGGGGCCTATGTTTCATTTCATTTTGATGTGGGGAATCACGCCCTGAAGTCTTGGAGCCCCTTTTTAAACACCCTGTATATAGAATTAATAAAATAACTTGTCGGGAAAATTCTCTCATTATCAATAGAAACTTGGAAAAATGTTGTTTTAAGAATGAATAATATTCTAAGAAAATCACAAGAGGGTGTCATCCATTAGATTCGATGGAATGGATTATTTTGAATTGTATGTCATAAGGGTTGTTTTTTATGACACCCTCAGGGGATTCTTAGAAAATTTAAATCTAATTCTATCAGCAACTTGAACACTCTCATATTCAATTTGGAAAAGTTATTTCGAAGAAATTCAATATTCGAGACAAACAAATTTGATATTTCTATATGTGAAGATGAATAAGGAAAATGATTCCGTTCTATTGTTTGAAAACTGTGTTGTCTGATTCTATTTATGTTATTTCTAAGACTTTATCTAATGTATAGCCCAGTCATATTAGGTAAAAAAAGGGGTCAAGCTCAGAATGAAAGATAATAAGCTGTAAATTGGTATAAACCTTTGTTTTGTCGTCCTAAATGTTGTCTCAAAAGTCACAAATGCTATCGTGTCCGCGTCTTAAGATATTGAAGGTCAAAAGTCATAAAATACGGTTTTTCGCGAATATCTGGCTTCCTATTGCTTGAATGAGATTTGCACTTATTATAAAAGTTGTAGAGTATAAAATTCTCTACAACTTTTGTTTGAACTTTTTTTTCATACAATCAACCGTTTTTGGGGTAGAGCGCGAAGAGTGCGCAGCGTACAGTCATATATGGCCTAATGCAAGGTCAGGCGTGAGTTACGGTTATCAATACGTTGTATAAAGTCAATTATAATTATTAAACAATGCCCATTATTTATGTACTAATGTCTAATTTGTTATTTTTATTACAAGCTTTTTGATTAAAATGTTATTAATTGTAAAAAGAAATCGACATTCTACACAGACATATGTACTATATTATGAAAAGCTTGGGTGAGTTCTTTTCTTCTTTTATCTTGAGAATGACATGTAATTAGTAATTTACTGTAATTAAGATTATGTTTTCCTTGTAGACTGATGATGGTGTGAGAATATCCGCCGAAACGTCTCATAAGTTATTCGTGAAAATAAATTTGTAAGAAATTTTATTTCCTTTTTCCTAACGAAGACATTACAACTGTTTCCAAGGTTTTCAAGAGCCTCAAAAAACACCACAATTTATAAAAATAAAGTTTTAAAAAAGTTCTTATAAAAGAACTGTATTTATTTAATACAATAAACAATCAATAATCTATTTCAAACTACATATATTTATTTTTAATAATATTATATTGAATATTTATTAAATATTTAACCAGGACGGACGATATTTGGTGAGTAGGCGAACGGGGGTGGTAAATTGGTATAAAGTGATGGGGTGAGCAATTAGTTCTCTCTTTTCAGGAGTAGGTGAAAGGTTCAGAGGGGTTCGAACGTGACTCAACACCGGCTAAAAATAACAATCAATGAATCCAATATTACGAAAATGATGCGAGACCGACCACCTAGCTGATGGCATACTGTCAATTATTGCATCAAAGTTTAAAGTTTATTTACTGTGTGCCGGGGGGGGTCGGGTAGGCTAGGCGGTAGCATGTCAGCCAGCTAACCAAGAAAACCAGAGTTCGAATCCGGCTCGAGGCATCCGGCTAAAATCTGACCCCCGAGGTAGAAACAAATTTAAAAATAAAAATAAATAGTATCGTAAATGGCTTATGGCTACCATGGCCGAAAAACCAAAAAAAAAAAAAAAAATTTACTGTGTGCCATGTTTATTTAAATATATAATATGTAAGTAACTTGAGGGCTAGGCTAATCAACGTATATAGACCTCTCTTTTAATAATAATTCATGATTCTGGGTCAGCTACATATTCTCATTTTTAGAGTTACGTACAAAGTTAAAATGATGATCCTATTTGTGTCACTATAATGACTCTCTTGTCAGTCCGTCTGTTTTGTTTGTCTATCAGAGGATTGTAGCTCGTAAGCTCAGGTATCTGCTTGACATGAATAAATTACATTATATATATATATATATATATATATCATCATTGAATTGGGAATCGGATTAGCCGAGAGCTTAAAGACACTAGCCTTCTAAGCAGGCGTCCCGGGTTCGAGTCCGAGTCCCTGCATTGATATTTGACCGGCTATAATCTGATTCCTAGTCCCCAATCCATCTGGCAAGCGTGGTGACTTAATGCCAACCCCCTTCCATTTGATGGAAGAGGCCTATATTCAGCAGTGGATTGTCGATATCGACAGGCTGATGATGATGATGATGATATCATCATTGAGTATACAGTCCTAAGACTGGTTTGATGCAACAATCCGTCTCCACTCGACTCTGTCCCCCGCCAGCTGTTTGACCTCTCTAAATGTCTGGGATCCCATATCCCCAAATATTTGGTTGAAATATTCTAATCTGGGTCTTCCCCTTCGCCTTTTCTTTCCCACACCCCTCCAAGATATCCCTAAGCAGTCCCCCATGTCTCAGTGTGTGCCCCATCATCTGACCTCTTCTCTTCTTCAGACTCTTCCACAAGGTTCTTCTTTCTCCGATTCTTCCAAGAACTTCTTCATTTGTAATTTTATCCATCCATTTGATATTCATCATTCTTCTCGTAGCACCACATTTCGAAAGCCTCTAATCTCTTTCTCTCCGCTTCTTCTAATTGTCCAGGTTTCACACCCGTACATGGCTATGCTCCATACATATGTCTTCAATAGCAACTTCCTGTTTTCTAAGCTGATTGAGGAGGAGCATAGTAGTTTTTGTTTTGAATTAAACCCCATTTTTGCTTGGGCAATTCTTGATTTAATTTCGTTTTCGCTCCTCCCATCCCATGTTATTTTACTTCCTAGGTAGCGGAATTCCTTAACTCCTTCTAAGTTTTCTTGGTTAATTTTGATGCATTCCTGTCTCGTTTGTTCTTTTTTTGTACAAACTAGGACCTTGGTTTTATTCTTGTTTATTTTCATTTTGATTTCTTCTATTAGGATTTGGTTAATTCCATTCAGGGCGTCCTCTAATTCTTTTTATTGCTTCCTAGAAGGGCAATGTCATCGGCAAATCTTAACATAGCGATCTTTTGACCTTGGATTTCGATACCTGTATCAATTTTGTCTTTGAATTCTTTAATCGCTTAAAATTAAAATAGAAAAAAATAATAATAATAAAATAAATAAATAAATAAATAAATTTTATAATTTTTTATTTATTTATTTATTTTATTATTATTATTTTTTATTTTTTTATTTTTTTTTATAAAATTTAAATTTTAATCGATTGATGATTATTTTGGGAAGGGTTCTATTTTTGAAGCGTGGAAAATAAAAATATATTTTTATATAATAAGGTTTTGTCTGGAGGAGTCGGGTTAGCCGAGCCGGCTAACGCGCTAGCCCCGCTTCGGCATCGATCGATTATGACGACATTGGAGCGGAAGGCCGGGGTTCGATCCTGTCTGGCAAATAAAAATTTCTACCGGCTAAAAACTCGGCTTCCTTACTAACCCTACTAACACTTTACTAATGTGATGTCTAAATGGGCTTTGTTCCCGGTGACAATAAATAAATATATATATAAAAAAAAAGGTTTTGTCTGAAGTATCTGTGAAAAATATTGTTTAATTTTAAAATATAAAAAATAATTGTACTAATTAAAATCTTCAAAATGTAGTCTGAATTTGAACTTGACATTGGTGCGCCTAATATTGAGGCAACATATTGCGCGCAGAAGAAATGATAGCTGCGTAAGAGCTAGGCGAATCCAGTCGTTGATAGAATGCTCCAGAGCTTATGGCATGGAAAGCCACTAGGGGTTCTCTCCCGGGATTTCTCGTTCCCGATTTCCCGGGAAATCCGCAAAAATATCTATTCTCGATTTCCCGTGAAGAAAGTCAATTCCCGGGATTATTTTTAACATTTATCATCATATAAATGAAAAATAAATATTCCAAAACTACTTGTTTTAGCGTATTGAATTCCGATACGGAAAACAATATAGAAGCAGAAATGCCATCGAATGTTTTGAAACGAAGCTTGAAAGTGCCAAAAAACAAAATACAGAATATAAGACTATATTAAAAGAATTTAATTTATTTGAGGCCAGTGGAAAATTAACAAAAAAATTAAAAATGCTCTTAAATGGTCTTCTTTGCATTAAACCAACCTCAGTGGAAAGTGGAAGAGTATTTTCGACTGCTAGCCTTTTTGTCACCAAAATTAGAGCACGACTCAAAGCAATTCGGTTAATGCGCTCTTCTATTATACCGGGTGAGTTTTTTATCTTGAGACAGTCTTATAACTCAAAAACAGTGCATTATATGGAAAAAAGTTTCAAATAAAAGTTAGTTTATATCAAGAGGGAAACTAAACTACGCTATAGTTTGTTGACATAGAACAAGCTTCCATGTGTATTTCAATGTCAAGTTCTGTTTTTTAAATAGAACCCTATATTTTTCTATACGTCTACTTAATCTACAAAAAAAACTGAACAACTTTCATAAGAACTATTTTTTTAATTGAAAAGTTTTTGTTTTGCCGAGAGTAGCAGAGTTGTTGATTCACAAAGAGAAACAAAGAGGTTGTCCTCTGCTTGATGCAAATAAACATATACATATATATCAAGATGATATATCTGTATATATATTATTTATTTGTTTGAGACTATAGTTTCGAAGACTTGGTCTTCATCATCAGTCTTTCTTCAATTATAAATGTTTTTCATGGAGTCAATATCATATGGATATTGAAACTTGGTGTTCCTTCGTCACTGGAAGGCTAGTTAGGTTAGTTCCTAGCCTTCCAGTGAGGAAGGAACACCAAGTTTTCAATATCCATATGATATTGACTCCATGAAAAACATTTATAATTGAGAAAGACTGATGATGAAGACCAAGTCTTCGAAACTATATAGTCTCAAACAAATAAATAATATATATACAGATATATCATCTTGATATATATGTGTATATGTTTATTTGCATCAAGCTAGAGGACAACTCTTTGTCTCTTTGTGAACTATTTTTTATACGAGATCAAATAAACAAAATATATGAATCAATTACATCTCAAAAAAAATTCTTAATAATTATTTTTCACAATTATTTAACTCAATTATCAAATAATAATGATTAAATAATTAATTATTAAATTATTTATTTAATAATAATTAATAATTTAATAATTTTTCGACACTGTTCTGTGACATTCCAGAGTGTTATCGCAAGTCTTCTGGATGAATTCCAGTTCCAATTTCCCTATTTTGGCCTGTTCCAAATTCTTCGTAGCATTTATATTTTCTTTATTTTTTTATTTATTTTTTTTTAAACAGATTTTACAACACAATAAAATAAAGCTTGTGAGGGTGTATTCTTATCAGGAAAACGCTCGGCATCCATTTCAATGGCAGCCCCATAACACTTGTTCCACATTCGCCGCATAAATTAAGATCATTTTAATTCTGTCTTCAAACAAAAAAATGCTTCATTTTTATTATGGTAATACAATATAACTATCTACTGGATTGGCACGAGAAATAAACTTATTTAAACTCAAGAATTTTAACTACAAAATAATCTCTTAAATCTGTGTATAACGAAGTTTTAATATCATTATAAACACTTATTTTCATTGTTGTGACTTTTCGATTTAATAATTATTTAAATAATAATTAATTATTTAATCATTATTATATGATAATTAAGTTAAATAATTGTTAAAAATAATTATTAAGAATTTTGTTGAGATGTAATTGATTCATGTATTTTGTCTATTCGATGTCGTATAAAAAAGTTGTTCAGTTTTTTTGTAGATTAAGTAGACGTACAGAAAAATATAGATTTCTATTTAAAAAAACCGTAATACGTCCAATATTAACTTATCCAGCAGAAACAAAACCCGACACTGCAAAAACTTCTCAATTATTGGAAACGATTGAAATGAAGACATTAAGAAGGATAATGAACGTGACCCGGGTCGATAGAATGAAGAGTGAAGATATTAGAGAAAAATAAAAATATGGAATACAAAAGGTGGGAGAAATGGGTTAAAAGAAGAAGAGCGGAATAGTATACGCATGTGAGAAGAATGCCAGAAGACTGACTGGTAAAGAAAGTGATGACGAACAAGCCGGTCGGAATACGAAATAGAGGTCGTCCCAAGAAGAGACGACGTTCTGGAAGAAACAAACCTATAGGTTTAAAAATAAGAAGAAGAAGAAGAAAATGAGGGCGCGAGAGAGCCAAATTAGTCATTTTTAAATGAGTTTTCTGTGAAAAAATATTAACTTAAAATTTTGAAAAATTGATATAAGGTCCGCAGTATACGGTCCGACACGGATTTGGCCGGTTTATTTCATCATCATCATCATTGAGTATACAGGCCTAAGACTGGTTTGATGCACAATCCGTCTCCACTCGACTCTGTCCCCCGCCAGCTGTTTGACCTCTCTAAATGTCTGGCATCCCATATCCCCAATTATTTGGTTGAAATATTCTAATCTGGGTGTTCCCCTTCCCCTTTTCTTTCCCACCTCCCCTTCCGAGATATCCCTAAGCAGTCCCCCATGGCTCAGTGTGTGCCCCATCATCTGACCTCTTCTCTTCTTCAGACTCTTCCACAAGGTTCTTCTTTCTCCGATTCTTCCAAGAACTTCTTCATTTGTAATTTTATCCATCCATTTGATATTCATCATTCTTCTTCTGTAGCACCATATTTCAAAAGCCTCTAACTCTTTCTCTCCGCTTCTCTAATTGTCCAGGTTTCACACCCGTACATGGCTATGCTCCATACATATGTCTTCAATAGCAACTTCCTGTTTTCTAAGCTGATTGAGCATAGTAGTTTTTGTTTTGAATTAAACCCCATTTTTTCTTGGGCAATTTGGTTTATTTACATTTTATATTTTTTTTCTTAATTTGTAACCTTAAACAGTACTTTTACTTTATTTTGTTTTTACTTTTACTCTAGAATATAAGTGTTCATATTGTTAACGGATATAAACAAAGTGATCTAGTAATTATGCCCACTTGATATAAATCATTTTTTCATTATTGTAGATAAATAATATGTTAAATGGATTTTTAATTGACGACTCGTTGAAGTGTTGATTGATTTAATTAGATATAAATAGATTAAGAGGAGTCAATTATTAAATTATCTTTTGCCTCTTATAAAGAACACTTCAGAGGTATGTTGGGGATTCAATTATTTATTTCTTGAACAAACTAATCTAAATCAAAGCAAGTTTGACAATGAAACTTGTAGCTAATTGATGATGCACATCAACACCCAAATAATCGAATCAAGCAGAGGGAGTTAGAAGAATATTTGATTATATTATTAATTTACCATACAGGGTATGGTCAAGTATTGTAATCGTGCATGAAAAAGTGTTTTTTTTCCTTCTTTTTTTAGAAATATCTCACAAACAGCTGAAACTATTTTGATTAAAAAAATTGAGCGAAATCATGGCATTTCGCTCTACAAAAAAGCTCTAATAAGCAAACATCAAAAAAATTATATTTTTCGAGATAATAATTGTTTTGTCAGTCTATCTATTGGTCTGGTTGTCTGGTTGTCCGTTAGTCTGTGCGTTACCAAATTTTTGTGGACGAGCTAGCTCAAAAACTAGTTTGAATATCAGAAACCAAATTTCACACTTAGTTTTGGTCCATTGATTTTTCGTTTATTGGGCCACGCAGGTGGGAGCCTCCACTAACAAGAAATATTTACATGGTCGGGTGAATTTAATTATAGGAGTATTTACATAATTATAGGAACATTTAGATAATATATTTACAATTTTTTTCTTTATACAATTTCTAGCGCATAGCGATTTTCCTATAAGTTCTCCTGTTGAAGCTATAAAAATTCATCAAAGAACCCCTCATCGCCCTGAAGGTCATATCGCATAAAGTTCTCTGGGAAATTCCTAGGGTGACAAGAGGAGGCACTGCTTTATGCCACCACACTCCCTTCCATGAGAGTGTGATGGCTTCAGCTCTCAGAGAACCCGAGCCCACCCTAAACCTTGCTGCAATGTTGCTCACCAGACTGGAGTTGCCCTTATAATAATTGATTTTGTTTCTGTGGGCAACCCCCAGTCCGAGGAGCGCTGACACTATCTGCACATCCAGAACCCACACCGTCCCCGACCCGTCCTTCGCTACGATGTCTGGCTTCCTGTTCCCGGCCGAGCTCGACCCGCATCTCCTTTTTTATTAGTTCATCGGCCAGACGTCTAACCACCGCATCATGCCTCCTGAGCCTTCCATCGTGTGTCCGCCCACACGACTGGAGAATATGTTTCAGTTTTTCTACACCCGGCCCTACACATGGGTGGACCCTCCGGTCGCCTTCCCTTACTTGTTCTAACGGCCGAAGAAGAGCTGATTAAATTTTGGTGCATATCGACCCAAAATTAAGGGGGGTGGAGGGGGAGGGGTTAAAAATTAAAAATCTAAGCCATTTGAGAAAACTCAACCAAATTTTGTATACATAATCAGTGGACCCCCAGAAGTCTAAAAATGCAAAAACTAGCAGCCCAAAATGGGGAGGGGAGGGGGGGTCAAAAAATGAAAATCTTGGCCATTTACCAAAGTCAACCAAATTTTGTATACATAATCAGTGGACCCCCAGGAGTCTAATAATGCAAAAACTAATCCCCCACTCCTACAAGATTATAAATAATTTTATTAAATATTAAATTTAAGTGAGGGGCCAGGTTGTATGGTAAAGTCAAGTGGATGGCCACATCAGAACACGTCAGCTTATTTTTTCTTTAAAGAAATAAAAACGCCCCTGGACTGGATCGTTCATAATATAATGAATATATTCGTTTAATATGTTTTCAAAAATATGATATATAGTAATATCTTCTTGAATATATTATCTACTTAAAATAATAAATTCGATTCTTTTATAGAAAAAACATCAGTGGGCCTGCAGCAATTCAGCCCACACTCTGCTTGGTCGTTACGAATAAATCAATTATTTTATTATTTATTATCTTTCTACAGCTAAAAGTTCATATAATTGAAAAGTTTTTATTTTGCCCAGAGTAGCAGAGTTGTTGATTCATAAAGAGAAACAAATTCATAAATTAATTCCTGTGAATCCATTTTAATAGACTGATGAAGAGGGCAAAGCCCTCGAAACTATAGTCTCGTTATAAATAAATAAAATTTATAATTCCAGCAGAAGACACACTCTTTTATTGTCTCCTTCAATATATAAAAATTCTGCTACTCTCGGCAAAAACTTTCAATTTAAGAAACAAAGAGGTTGCCCTCTGCTTGACGCAAATAAACATACACACATATATATCAAATATATATTTATAGGTTTTTAACTTCAAATTTTTTCATATCAAATTCAGACTTTTTCAAATCAAATTCAGAATTTATTCATAAACATTTCAAAAAATAGAAAAAAGTTATAGTTGAGAAAAAGTTTTAATTTAATTTAACTCTCAGAAAACGTTTTTAAGTAAAAAGTTAAAATTTGGTTCATTATAAGATATTTGCGTACCAATTTTCAGCTCATCAACTAAAACTTTTCAAGATTAGTTTGTTTTTTATCTCAAGAAACGTTTTCAGGAAAAAATCTAAAATTTGGAGCATTGTAAGATATTTGCGTACCAATTTTCAGCTCATCGACTAAAACCTTTCAAGAATAGCATTTTCTACTCTCAGGAAACGTTTTAAGGTAAAAAACTATAATTTAATGTGTAAAATATGCATGGTTTTATAGATATTATGAATTTGATTTGAAAAAGTCTGATTTTGATTTTTAAAATCCCTGAATTTGATATGGAAAAGTCCAAATTTGAAGTTAAAAACCTATATGTGTGTATGTTTATTTGCATCAAGCAGAGGACAACCTCTTTGTTTTTCTTTATAAAAGTTCATAGTTTGAAATTTTGAATTTTAACCTCTTCCTCAAAATCGATCTTAGTAAACATTTGTGGGTAAAAACGTTATATCCTATAATTTGTTCACTTTCATTAAAGACGCATGTCGAAATTTGAAAATTTATTTTAATCCTTAGTCTTTTATGTTGTATTTTTTATATATTATAAAAAAAACTTTAATTTCTATTATTATACGACGTGGTGGGATATAAAAATTGTATTATTTTTGTTTATGCATCATTTCGACCCTTTTCAAATCACAACCAAATAAGCCGGCCAAGTAAAATCAGGCCCCAATATAACTTCAGAAATACTTCTTAGGGCCAGTTTCATAAAAAAAAAATAATCCTCGGCTTACTCAAATCCAGGTTGAGAGTTACCTTGGAGTTCCAAACAATATGAATTTCATAAAACAAAATAGTGCCGAGTTAGCTCACCCTGAGTCAAGGGTAGGAAAATAATTTGGCAACGGCCAAATTCCCTAGATTTTAGTTATTAAAAAAAAAACAATTAAGTTTAATTTTTTTTTCATTCATTAGTACTTGCGAGCCCCTGTTTATAGGCAGTCCGCATCACTAAGTTTAAATTAGTTTCAGCGACTTCGTTAGAAATGCTGCTGAGCCATTGAAAACTCTCCAGAATATTATCGAATCCAGTGCTTAATTTGGAACGAATTCATGGCAATAATAATTATTTATCTTTTTATTGAATAAATTATTTTTTAAATGCACAACACACCACATTGTAAAGTACTTAAAAACATTAACTGTTCGATCTGCTATCATGATAATATTGTATATATATAGAGGGTGTATAGAAAAACCGTTCCAAGACTTCAGGCCGTAATTCCCTACATCAAAATTAAATGAAAAGTTCCAACAAACATAAGTTCAAAAACGCTTTGTTTTCTGTCGGCCCGACATTTTTTTTTTTTTAATAAAAACATCTATCTTGAGAACGGATGTAGATATCTTTATGAAATTTGATAAATATGTTAAATAAATTATCTAGTATTTTAAAAAGTACCTAAATTTTATCTTGAAAATTTTCAAAAATGGCTGCCATTTAAAAATTTTTAAATGTGAATAACTTTTTATTCTTTCATTTTATTAAAATTAGTATTGTTAAACAAAATGTTACCCTTTTTATTGTGAACAAAATTACACATTATTTTTAAATTATTTAAAAATAAGGAAGTTATAACACAATTTGTGTAAGCGCCATTATTGGCTTCCGTATATTGAATTTTGAGACCAACATCATTTCCTCCTATTTTCTACAAATTTTGTCATAACTTCGTTATTTTTTATCAGATCTTAAAAAATATGGCTTCATTTTGCTCACAATAAAAAGGGTAACATTCTATCTAATGATACTAATTTTAATAAAATGAAAGATTAAATGGTAATTCACAATTAAATATTTTAAATGGCCGCCATTTTGAAAATTTTTATGATAAAAATTAAGTAATTTTTTTAAATAGAGAATAATGTAGTTAAGTATATGTATACCAAATTTCAAAAAGATTTCTATATTTGTTCTCAAGATAGACGTTTTTCTTAAAAAAAATAAAGTGGCGACCAGACAGAAAACGAACCGTTTTTGGGCCTATGTTTATTGGAACTTGTAATCTAATGTTGATTTGTGTAATCAGTCCTGAAATCTTGGAACACTTTTTCTAAACATCCTGTATATACCGGGTGAGTTTTTTTTTATCTTGAAACAGTCTTTATAACTCAAAAACAGTGCATTATATGAAAAAAAGTTTCAAATAAAAGTTTATTTATATCAGGGGGAAACTAAACTAAGCTATTGTTTGTTTACCTAGAACAAGCTTTAAAGGGTATTTCAAGATCAAGTTCTGTTTTTTAAATAGAAACCTATATATTTGTTTACATATTATGAATCTACAAAAAAAACTGATCAACTTTCATAAGAACTATTTTTTTATTCGACATCAAATAAACAAAATATTTAATCAATTAGATCTCAGAAAAAACCCTAATAATTATTTTTAACAATTATTCAACTTAATTATCAAATAATAATGTTCAAATATTTAATTATTAAATAAATAATTTAATAATAATCAATAATTTAATAATTTTCCAACACTGTTATTCCAGAATGTTATCGCAAGTTTTCTCGATGAAATCCAGTTCCAATTTCGTTATTTTGGCCTTTTAAGTTTCTTCGTAGTATTTACATTTAATGATTTTTTTTTAAAAGATTTACAACACAATAAAATGAAGCTCTTGAGGGAGTATCCCTGTCATTGGCATCCATTTCAATTGCAGCCCCACAACGCTTCTTCCACATTCATCATAAATTAAGACCATTTTAATTCTGTCTTCAACAAAAAATGATCCATTTTTATTATCATAAAATACATTATAACAATCTATTGGATTGGCTAGTGAAATAAGCTTTTTTAAACTCAAGAATTTTAAGTATCTCAATTAAGTAGAAAATAACCTCTTAAATCTGTGTATAATGAAGTTTTAAGATCATTATAAACACTTATTTTCATTGTTATGACATTTCGATTTAATAATTATTTATTTAATAATTAATTACTCAATCATTATTATTTAAAAATTAAATTTAATAATTGTTAAAAATAATTATTGGGGTTTTTTTTCTGAGATCTAATTGACTCAATATTTTGTTTATTTGATATCGAACAAAAAAAATAGTTCTAATGAAAGTTGTTCAGTTTTTTTTGTAGATTCAGAATATGTACAGAAACATATAGGTTTCTATTTAAAAAACAGAAGTTGACCCAGAAATACCCATGAAAGCCTGTTCTAGGTCGACAAACAATAGCCTAGTTTAGTTCCCCCCCCTTTTTTTTTCATTTAATGCACTGTTTTTGAGTTATAAGACTGTCTCAAGATAAAAAACTCAGCCGGCATATATATATTTGATTTCCACTATTTCGTACAGGAAGTTCTGAGCCTAGAAAAACCAAAATCTAATCAGTTCTTCGTCTTAAATATACAACTATTTTGTAACTAAAGACTTTCTTTCAAGTGTATATCTGAATAGAGGTACACAGTCAGACAGAATTGATTTTTCTACACATTACAGACATTTATGTTAAGCATGATAATAAAGAAATGAATTCAGCGCTCCCAACAGGCAGCCAGGCTTCGTCGAGGAATTATTATTATTTTTTTTTTTTTTATGTGAGAAGGAGATCCACCAGAAGGTGCATCCCCTAAAGGAATGTATAGGATGGCCCCTTCATCGTAAAAAGAACAGAGTAGAAAGAAAGAAGCCGGGATCAGGAGCCAAATGTCAGAAAGTTAGATACAATCTAATATCCAATTTACTAAGTTTTTAGGGGCTTCGAGCAGGGGTAAATTCTCCGTTAGATAAATTAGGGAATCGAACCAGGAGACCTCCGGGTTGCCAGCCAGACATGCTGACCATTACACCAGGGAGGCCGACAACTAATAAAAAAATAAAGTTGCTACTACTTTTCGATAGAAGCCGAAACGTCTCAATGCTGAAAATATTTTAGATCGATAGAACAGGTAAGAAAATGTAAGGTACTAAATTTTCAGAAAAATCCTGCGTTCCGTTTTTCATATTCTAATCAGTTCTCCGTCTTAAATATATAAATATTTTGTAACTTTCTAAGACTTTCTTTCAAGTGTATATATCTGAATAGAGATAAACAGTCAGACAGACAAATGATTTTTCTACATATAATAATAAAACTTGAGTAAGATACGAGGTAGGTTTCACAAAAAAGAAATAAAACAAAATTGAGTTTTGAATTTGATATATTTCGGAGACTAGCCCATCATCAGGAGTCTAAGAAAACAGATTATATATTGAAAAAATAGTTTTACAAGTTTTTAAAAAAATTTTAAATGTTTGTGGTGAGGGGAAAGTAGGGGAAGAGGAGAAGTTCTAAGAATTAATATTTTCTATTGAGATTTGAACTGGCTGAAAGGAAGCTATACGTGCTATTATAATAACGAATGGACAAGTACCTGAGAAGGTACAACTTGAAAGATACATGAGAGAGTACAATTACCCTAGTATATTCAATGTGCGAACAATGGAAGGAATGTTTAGTTAATTTATTATAACATATAATCAATAATTGTATTTTTATACACTTACAATTGATTATTTAAAATATTTGAATTATTAGAGAGGGCTAATTTTATTTCGGTGGATTCTAAGAGATCCAATTTAAGGCCTTTTCTTTCGAAATGAATGGGGATAGGGTTATTATTAGAGGTTGAATGGTTGGATTCATGTAAGTGAATTGCGAAGGCTGAGGTCGAATCTAAATTAATGTTATCGGATTTATTGAGATGATTAAGGGCTCTTACATGCTCGGAGTAACGTATTTTGAATGAGCCTGTCTGCCCTATATAAAAAGCATCACAATCTTGACAAGTTAATTTATACACTCCTGATTTGTCTAATTTACCAATTTTGTCTATTTTATTGTTAATTAATTGAGAGCCTAAATTGTTGTTGTTGTATAAAGCAGGAGTGATTTCATATGATCTAAGGGTATAAGCTAATGGAGATGTCAGATGATTAGAAATGAAGGTAATTCTTCTATAAATTTTTTCAGTTCCCGATTCTAATGAGTGTAAGTGTGAAATAGTGAATTTACGCTTGATTTTATTATAAATTTTGTTGATAGTCGAAATGTTATATCCATTATTCAGGGCTATATTCTGAATGATGTTAAGCTCTTTATTGAAATTTATAGTATTCATGGTTATACTGAGGAGTCTATGAATCATTGAATAGAATGCTGCAAATTTTGTATTAATGGGGTGATTAGATGAGAAGGGAATGACTGTGTCCGTGAAAGTGGGTTTTCTATATATTTCATAGTGTAATTTTTGATGTGAAATAGTTATTTGAAGGTCCAAGAAAGCGAGAGTATTATTTGTACCAATTTCAGAAGTAAATTATATATTTTCAGTGGAGATTATTAAGATATTTTGGAATAGATTAATTTTCTCTTTAGTGCCAGACCATATGACAAAAATATCGTCTACATATCTACGCCAGAACACAATATCTTTGAAATAATGGTTGGTGGGTTAAGAAACCTACCTCGTATCTTACTCAAGTTTTATTATTATATTAAAATGTTTCACCTAGAACCAACACCGAACTCCTTAAAAGATTTTTCTACACTTTACAGATATTTAAAAGGATGATAATAAAATAATGAATTCAGCGCTCCCAACAGGCTTTGTCGAGGAATTATTATTTAATTAAGTATAATTTTATTAAATTCTTCAATAAGAGGCAGCGGTCTTCATTATTAGAAATCGGTTTCAAGTGGGTTGTTGAGTTTCTAAAAGTGAACTGTACTTTAAATTACGAATTAAATCATTACCCTTACCAGACTCCAAATAATAATCCTCGAAAAGGTTTTTATTGCTCCCTTTCCTTCCCTTAACATTCCCAGAGGTGAGTGGGATGTTAAATACTAGCAAAAGAGCTGGGGAAATCTCATGGAAATTATTAAATAATAAATTTCAAACTCAAGTGAATAACACCAAGCTTAATTAAACATATAATATCCTATTTGAAATTATTATAGAAAAGTAAATATTGATAATGAGTATTTTTACTTTTATTTACGTAAAGGGAAAATATTAAGATGACCTCACCGGATTGGAAGAGAAATTTTCCCTCGTAATTATTCATTTTGAGATTCTCTGAATTCAAAAAAACGACTGCTCTCTAGTATGATTAATCTTTGAATTTTTAAATTTTCAACTAGGCTAAATATAAACTGACGATCCTACAGCGATGTATTGATATACATAATGGAGCTTGGGAAAAATAATTTTTATAAAAAAAAAAAAAACCGACTTAAAAAAATTAAATGCAAAAAATAAAATGATAAGAGCTCAAAAATCAAATAAAATGCACTCAAAGGTATAAAATAATTATCTTATTTCTTTACAACTAATAACATGAAATTACTTTTTGAAGTCGGTGCCAAACATATACATTTTATGATACGGATCTTACTTAGTACGTTTGGCGGGTAAACTCGCTTATATAGTTTGTTTAGCACCGACTTCAAAAAGTGATTTCATATTAATATTTAGTCGATTAGCTGTAACTAAATAAGGTAATTATTTTATACCTTTTAGTGCATTTTATTTTATTTTTGATTTATTATTATTTTATTTGTTGCATTTAATTTTTTGAAGTCGGTTTTATTTTTTTTATAAAAATTATTTTTATTTTTCTCTTTAGTGATGTTATTAATAGTGACTTAATATAATACCTTGCATGCATCTAGTAAGAGAAAGCGTCGGGCGAATGAATCAGAAAATGATAATAAAATTCAATTCATAAATATAGAAATTCTCTCGAAACGTTTCCGAGTTTTAAATTAATGTTTTAAGATTTTTTTTTCATAAAAGATTTTATTTATTATAATTTCGATTATTTGGTCATAATAATTGGAGATTTACGTTATTTCGTCATTGATCATATCATCAGAACTTGACCAAATTAATATAGGACCACCACTAAGGTACCCTCTTTCCAATATAAAAAGAATCATTCAAATCGGTTTATAAACAAAGAAGTTATGCCTGAACAAACATAGCAAAAAAGGTCCAATACCAATGTAAAAAAAATCATCAAAATCGGTTCACAATTGGCAAAGATATCAGGTAACATAGACACAAAAAAAAATCAGTCGAATTGAGAACCGCCTCCTTTTTTTGAAGTTGGTTAAAAATTAGTACGTCGCCTTCAAACTCCATTTCCCGATGATTGATTTTTCTTATGAGCACATTAGGGTGGTCCTTATTTTGAGTATTTTCGAATTTTTATGCTAACGAAGCTCATATGGTTGGAAATAAATAAAATAAAATATTCCACAAGTTTCAAATGTTACTCTCTACATTTCACACAAACAGACCCTGAATTTCCTCTCATTCTATCTAAACCAGTGTTTCTCAACCTGTGTACTACTAGGGGTGAGGAAGTAAGACGTAGTAGGGTGAAGGGGGTGGTGCGGGGTAGAGTCCGGAGGGCATAGTGGGTGTGGGGGCCCAGGGGGCTAGTCGGGGGGTGGTGCGTGGGGGTGGAGGGCATGGGGTTGGGTCCGGGGTGCGAGGGTGGTGGTGCAGGTGTGAGATTATCAAATGTACCGCACGGGTTTTTGACAAATAATTAAAATTACATGAGTTTTGTAACTTTTAAATAGTATTTGTAATTACCTCAAAAGTTACTAAACAAATATTTTAAAATTAACTGTTAACTTATGAAAGATTTGAATTTGCCTATGTGTAGATTCAAATTTTCTTAGAAAATCATAAAATGGTGCCATCTATTAAATCCGATGGAATGTAATATTTTTAATTATATGTCAGAAGGGTTGTTTTTCACCCCCTCGGGAATCGAACCGTGTGCTTTCGCACCTCGCAGGGGAGCCAGATGGTCCGGATTGTTGCTCCTGGCACCGAGGGGGTGAAAACAACCATTCTGACATATAGTTAAAAATATTACATTCCATCGGATTTAATAGATGACACCATCTTATGATTTTCTAAGATAACTGTTAGCTGTTTTCTAGAAATGGGAGATTTTATTCGAGAGAAACTTCCTTTACTGGATGAATTACTTCTTCAGTGAATTATTCTTCAACTGATTTGTCTGATATTAATATACGAAACATTCTATCTTTTTTAATTTATCTTATTCTTAAACATATTAATTTTTCATTTACAGTTAAAACAAAGAACCCCAGAAAGCACAATTGTGTTTAAGAATAAGTCGCTGAAGAAGTCGCAAATATAGTGACGAAACGTCCCTCTTATCTATATATATAAAATTAAGGTTTTGTCTGTACATTGGACCAAATCACGCCAAATTTTGGTTGGACACGTTTCAAGCAAAGTTATGAACAAAAACAGCCTCAACAAAATCCCTGTCTGTCTGTTTGTGTGTTTCCGTGGGTTCCGCGAAAAGTTGCTCACGATTCACGTAAAAACGGCTGAAGGGATTATTATGAAATTTCATATTTGCATCAGATGTCTTCTAACTTACGTTTTTAGCTATATAACGTTTTGATATTTTGACCCCAAAAGGGGGTTTGGGGGGGCGCACGAATAAAAATTATCAAATAACTCCTAAACTATTAACTCTACGGAAAATTTTATTATGAACAAAGTTGTAGGGGATGTGATTTCTAACAACTTTTGTTTAAAAACATTTTCCCCAAAACCACCCAAAATGGGGGGATAGGTCAAAATATGAAAGTTCTTGCCCTTGGACCAAACTCAACCAAATTTTGTATAAATAATCTGTGGGTCACTAGAAGGATAGAAATGGAAAAACTAAAGACCCAAAATGGGGGGGGTCAAAAAATGAAAATTCTTACCCTTAGAGCCAACTTAACCAAATTTTATATACATAATCTGTGGGTCACTAGAAGATTAGAAATGCAAAAACTGGGTGCGGTGGTCGGAGGTGGGTTAGGGTATGGGGTGTGGGGGTCCCGGCGGGATGAGGGCGCGGGGGGTGGAATGGGGGTGAGGAAGTAAGACGGAGCAGGGTGAAGGGGGTGGTGCGGGGTGGAGTCCGGAGTGCATAGTGGGTGTGGGGGTCCAGGGGGCCAGGCGGGGGTGGTGCGTGGGGGTGGAGGGCATGGGGTCGGGTCCGGCCGTGGTGCTGGGTGGGTTTCGGGGGCAGGGGGTGTGCCCCCTGGCTAGCAAGAGGGCCGCCGAAGGCGGGCCTTGCAGCTAGTTCAATATAAAACTCTGAATTCAATTTATTTTCCCAATTTCCTAAGATCTTATAAATTAATTAAATTATGGATATGATTCACTAAACAATATTTTTAAATTTAGTTTGTGTGTCGCAAATAATTTCATATATTTTTATTGTGCCGTCAACCAAAAAAGAAACAGTACACAAACATCAAGATTTAAAACGGTTGCGTTTATGAGAAAAAGTAAAACGAAATATTCATCTATTTTTATGGGATACCTGTGTATATATAATTTATATACGTGAGATTTTTTATATACAATTTTTATTATTATGCTAAAATTCCCAAATTAAAAAGATTAATTGTGATAAAAGAGCGTTAAAAAAGTGAAAGTTTGCACACAACAGTTTATATGAATTATCCTCATTGAAAAAGGATTATAATCAAAATTCGAAATCCTTTTGACCAGAATGCAAAAAAAAGTGTTTATTTATATTATCAATATCAGGTTTTTCACCCACCACCATATTTGGTGTTTAATATATTAAAATGTTTTGAATACACACATATTTTGAATTTTTTTTTTAATCGGCTTTTCGCAATTTTCTCTAAACAAATGGAAAAGAAGAAAGAAATTGGGAGGGTTTTATCAGATTAACTACCCGCCCGAGTAGGACTCGAAAAAGAGACGTTTATCTTGCAACAGACACAACTTGTTCAAATAATAAAAAAAAAAGAATAGGAGTGAATGGAAGAAGAAATGAAAGCCTCGGGGAGGGTGAGAAATTGGGAAAATGTTGCGCCCAGAAGGGAAGAACATTGGTCGCGTCGCCGTCGGGCGAATATTAATATTTTAGATGATAATATGAAAATATTAATAATAAAAAATAACGAGCAACGGTTGCAGCTGGACTTGGAGGTTGTAAATTTAAAAATAAAAATAAAACAATATAAGCGTCGCTTCCGTTTTTATAAAATTCAAATTTAAAAAAAAAAAATGAGTTCTGAAAAATTTTCTTCTTGAGCTCAAAGAGAAACTCCTGAAGATGGGCTTGTACCCCGAAATATATATAGAGTCATGCTAATAAGCATATTGTCTTTTATTTTTGTGAAACCTACCTAAAATTTTATAAATTGTTTTTTTTTAATTTTTTAAATTTTCATTATTTTTAAACCAATTTGAACCACGAAAGTTAAATAATATGATCAATAATTTCTTATGTTAATTCTACAATTAGAAAATTATTTTATTATTTTTTGATTTTATTGAAAAGGAAAAATAAATTGAGCACGGACGGTTTCGAACCCGTGTCTCTCTCCTTTACGCGAAGAGCGGCTTAACCAACTAGCCCACGGATTCTCCCGCCGAATAAGCTCTTAAGATTGTATGTTATTTCGAGACCCGTCGGATGCTCAATTTATTTTTCCTTTTCAATAAAATCAAAAAATAATAAAATAATTTTCTAAATGTAGAATTAACATAAGAAATTACATATTATTTAATTTTCGCGGTGCAAATTGCTTTAAGAAAAAAAATTAAAACTTTAAGTTTAAAAATCAATTTGTCTAAAAATTAAGTAACTATACTATGAATAGAAAAAGCCGCGAAAAGGAAAAATAACATTCAATCTTAAGAGTTTATTCGGTGGGAGAATCCGTGGGCTAATTGGTTAAGCCAGTCTTCGCGTAAAGGAGAGAGACACGGGTTCGAGACCAGTCGGATGCTCAATTTATTTTTCCTTTTCAATAAAATCAAAAAATAATAAAATATTTTCTAAATGTAGAATTAACATAAGAAATTACATATTATTTAATTCTCGCGGTTCAAATTGCTTTAAGAAATAAAAAATTAAAACTTTAAGTTTGAAAATCAATTTATCTGTCATTATTTTATTAAAAATATGTTTGTTACATCATTCTCGCTTAACAATAAGCTGACGTGTTCTGACGTGGCCATCCACTTGACTTTAACATGCAACCTAGTCCGTAAAATAATTTATAATCATGTATGGGGGGGTTAGTTTTTGCATTTTTATACTTCTGGTGTCCCACTGATTATGTATACAAAATTTGGTTGAGTTTGGTAAATGGCCAAGATTTTCATTTTTTGACCCTACACCCCTCCCCCTCCCATTTTGGGTGATTAGTTTTTGCATTTTTAGACTTCTGTGGGTCCACTGATTAGGTATACAAAATTTAGTTGAGTTTGCTCAAACGGCCTAGATTTTTAATTTTTAACCCCCCCCCCTTAACGCCCTTGAGGCGATATGCACCAAAATCTAATCAGCTCTTAATCTCAATGGACCAAAACAACCTGTGAAATTTGGTTTCGATATTCACACTAGTTTTTGAGCTAGCTCGTTCACAAAAATTTGGTAACGCACAGACTAACGGACAACCAGACGGACTAACAGATATTTTGACAAAACAATTATTATCTCAAAAAATATAATTTTTTCGATGATTACTTATAGGGGCTTTTTTGTAGAGCGAAATGCCGTGGTTTTGCTTAATTTTTTTAATCAAAATAGTTTCAGCCGTTTTTGAGATATTTTGAAAAAAAGAAGGAAAAAAAAACACTTTTTTTCATGCACGATTACAATACTTGACCATACCCTGTATGGTAAAGTAATAAGGATGTCATTGTTTTGCCGTCGTAATTGTGTTTATTTGTGATTGACATAGTCTAATGAACTACTATTTACATTAAATTTTGTTTGGTGATTTCATAATATATGTTATTGTAATTCTTGTAATTGTTTTGTATATTGGGTGAAGAAGTCGAAAAATAAACGAGCATACGTTGCAACTTTTAAAAACTTAACATTCAATTATTTCAAAGTCCAAGTTCCAAGAATAACCAACCATATAAAAAAAGTACATAGTACATGGATCCTAGATATAAAATATAGTTTACTAAAAATTAAGTCATTTTCAAGATATTCAGAACAAATAAAAGTAGTACCTACTCGTCTTAAATACATACACACATTAAATGAGTAAACTAACGGTCTTTCTGGACTCTGAGAAAAACGGAGTATTCTGGACCTAAATTTCGAGCTAATTGAATTTTTTTATTTAGTTAACAGTTTTTGTGACTCGTAAATGAATGACCGAGAACAAAACTTAAACTCCTTAAAGACTTTATATATAACTTTATTCTATATAAAGCTTACGTGTGCTCTTCTATGGATAAAGTAAAAAAATGAGTGTGTAGATGCGCTGGGCTTTTGGGTCTAAAGGACAAAACAAAATAAAAATTTCACCCACTATAACGTTCAAGTCAACAAAATTTCCTAGAAAATGAGATAGGAATCAAGTTTTTAGGATGAGTGATTTTCATTTTATGAAGGAAAAAATTGGAGTTTTTCAAAATTTCAACGTCATTGCGGCACTGGTTTCCATTATCCAATTAAGATAAAACTTTGTTTGAATTGTGGAAAATTTAATCTAGTTTAAAAATGTATAGACTGGTCTTTGTCGAAAACTTGCTCCTTCATGGTCAAAATGGGGAAAAAATGCAAGTTTTTGAGATATTCAAAAGTGATTCGTGAGGGCTGTTTTTTGGATCCTCATAAAAAATCGAAATACTTGATCAAATTTTTACTTTGAGGTATTTATTCAATGCGAAATTTAATTCGCTTTAATTTTGATAATAGATTACTTTTCGATTGGATGCATTGTTTTTAAGTTATAGACCAAAAACTTAAAAAAGAGCCAAAATTTCGTGGTTTTTTGGCCACTCAAAATTGTGCCAAGGGAGGTCGAAAATTTGGATTCTACGTACTTTCTACAATATATACAAGATAAAAAATCTATTACCGCATTTAATGCGATATAAAGTACCTCGTTTCTGGACTACTAATTATTACTCGTATATTTAATGATTCACAGAAGCTAATCTTATCTCTTGTTCAAATAAGAAATACCCATCTACGGTAGATCAAATATTTGGAAATCCACATACGAATAGGCACTATATATAATTCATCTTTACTTACAATTCGTATATAAATTTGCTTTTTAGAAAAATGTCCATGTTGTGTTGAAAACTCTTTCTATCATTTTGCATGACACATGCCTTAGGCATTAATAACAAATAATTAAAAGTAAAAAAACTAAAGATTAGAGCATCTTTTTTTGAAATATTTGAAATCTTTTTCAAATAAAAATTTTTAAGAAAAAATAAAAACCGACTTCAAAAAATTAAATGCAACAAATATAAAAAAATACACTAAAAGGTATAAAATAATTATTATCTTATTTAGTTACAACTAAACGACGAAATACTAACACGAAACCACTTTTTGAAGTCGGTGCCAAACATATACTTTTTATGAATCGCACTCGACGGATCTTACTTAGTACGTTTGGAGGATATGCTCGCTTATAGGTATAGTTTGTTTGGTACCCAACTTCAAAAGTAATTTCGTGTTAATATTTCGTCGTTTAGTTGTAACTAAATAAGATAATAATTATTTTATACCTTTTAGTGTATTTTATTTGTTGCATTTAATTTTTTGAAGTCGGTTTTTATTTTTTTCTTAAAAATTTTTATTTTTCTCTTTTAGTGATGTTATTAATAGTGATCATATCATCAGAACTTGACCAAATTAATATGACACCATCCCTAAGACACCCCTTTCGATAAAAAAAGAACCATCGAAATCGGTTCATAAACAAAGAGGTTAGGTCTAAACAAACCTAATAAAAAAGGTCTAATACCTATGGAAAAAAATCGAAAAAAATGGGACCAATCGGAAGCTAGACTGGACTCAATGCAAAAAAATTTTTCAAAATCGGTTGACAATTGGCGGAGATATGAGGTAACATAGGCACAAAAAAAAAAAAAATTCAGTCGAATAGAGAACCTCCTCCTTTTTTGAAGTCGGTTAAAAATTAGCTCGGGTTCAGATTAACCAATGTATATTAAAAGAAAGAATTTAATTTTTAGGACAAATTCTAAGATTTTAGTAGAAATATTTTTTATATTGCCATAACAGAGAGGATCATCCCCTCAGGAGTTGAACAAGCTGACTGTCCGGAAAGCATTCTAGTTCCCAGGTTCGACTCCTGAGTGGACGAATCCCCTCTGATATCGCAATATTAAAAATATTTCTACTAAAATCCTAGTATTTGTCCTAAAAATTAAATTCTTTCTTTTAATTAAAAGTAATATCAAAATTTAATAAAAAATAATAATTTCATTCAAAAATTAGTTAAAATAATTTTTTAAAAGCATTAGTTTTTTATTTAGCTAAAACTTGGCATAAATGAAGTTCTTATTTATACTAACGTGTGTGTGTGTTAAATTTCAGACCCTTAGCTACATCCATTCTTTATAAGCATTTTTGAATTTTTCAACTTAGAAAGCTGTCTAATCATTACTTTTTTGTTTTGAAAATACAAAAATGTTGGCACAAGAATGAACTTTCTATGACTTTCCGTTCTTGAGTTTACTTGGGAATCGTTATGCAGATACAAACAGACAAGCTGACAACAAATCAAGATTGAAAATAAATACTCCTCACGTTTCAAAAACGTGTAAAGTGTGAATTAACAAAAAATATGTGTGACCCACATCCACATAAGCTCACGGTGGAAGTGAAACTTATTTGGCACTAGATGTTATTGAAATAATTTTTTTTTTTTTTTTTTTTTATAAATTTTATTAAACCAATTATTTTACATTAATTAATGTATACCTTGTATTTTAGCTTCGATTTTGGAGATTGCTTCTCCACCATCGAGTGTCCTTATTCATATTTAGTCCGTGTTTTTAATAAGAGGAAAAATCTAATTAGATAAAAAAACCTCTTTTCCGATAATTATTTAATTCCATTATTCCCCAATCAAGTCGATTGGTTAATCTTCCTTCCTCTCTTCTTCAATATCCTTGAAATAATTTAAATATTCCAAATTTTAATAAATTTTATTTGTTATAGAATATTAGTGGGTTTTAAAATAATAATTTAAATTTCCTAATTTTAATAAATTTATTTGTCATTAAAAAATTATTTCCCTTCTATTGAGTCATTTCCCCTTTATTGTAACAAAAAAGATACTTTGCTAAAGAAGTTTCACTTCAAATAAATTCTATTTTAAAAAAACTAAAAAACATGCTTCTAAAAAGTACAAAATAATGTAATACTTAATCAAAAAGTGTGGGGCGCAGAAACTTTTAATTAATTTCGACAAAGTGCCCAACGATTTTTAACCGACTTCAAAAAAGGAGGAGGTTCTCAATTCGACTGATTTTTTTGTGTCTATGTTACCTCATATCTCCGCCAATTGTTAACCAATTTTGATGATTTTTTTTCATTGGGTTCAGGCTAGTTTCCGATTGGTCCCGTTTTTTTTTCATTGGTATTGGACCTTTTTTGATATGTTTGTTCAGGCATAACTTCTTTGTTTATGAACCGATTTTAGAGATTCTTTTTTTATTAGAAAGAGGGTACCTTAGGGGCGGTACCATATTAATTTGGTCAAGTTCTGAAGATATGATCAATGACGAAATAACGTAAATCTCCAATTCTTATGACCAAATTATAGAAATTATAATAAATAAAATCTTTTATAAAAAAATCTTAAAACATTTCGAGAGAATTTCTATATTTATGAATTGAATTTTATTATAATTTTCTGATTCATTCGCCCAACGCTTTCTCTTACGAGATGCATGCAATGTATTATTTTAAGTCACTATTAATAACATCACTAAAAAGAGAAAAATAAAATTACTTTTTATAAAAAAAAAATAAAACCGACTTCAAGAAACATAAATGCAACAAATAAAATAATAATAACTTAAAAATAAAATAAAATGCACTAGTATAAAATAATTATCTAATTTAGTTACAACTAAACGACGAAATATTGACAAGAAATTGCTTTTTGAAGTCGGTGCCAAACATAGACATTTTATGAATCGCACTTTACGGACCTTACTTAGAACATTTCACGGGTACGCTCGCTTATATAGTTTGATTGGCACCGACTTCAAAAAGTAATTTCATGTTAATACTTCGTCGTTTAGTTGTAACTAAAGAAGATAATTATTCTATACCTTTTAGTGTATTTTATTTTATTTTTAAGTTATTATTATTTTATTTGTTGCATTTAATTTTTTGAAGTAGGTTTTATTTATTTATTTATTTATTTTATAAAAAAATTTTTAATATAATTTCATTTAAATTGAGTAGGTAAACAATTATTTTTATATAGAAATGTTTGTGGGATTTAACAGAACAAAGGTCACATTGATAGATAGATAGATACAAGTGAAGCTAGAATAAAGCATGTAAAATAAAAATTTTGATGAAATTAACACTAGAGATCTCTCGGATACCTAGAAATTATTGTATATTAATCGCTTGAGCCAGCTTAGTAGTCTATATCAAAGGGGTAAACCAACAAAGACGTAGCTTAGGAATTTCCTTTGTAGGTTGTTGTAGTATTTGCTACTAAGAAGGGGGGAAGGGCGTAGAAATGAATTTACCTAAAACTTTAAGAATATGATAGTAGATAAAATAAAAAGTTTGTTGACAAAATATTTATTCATAGTATTTTTTTAAAGAAGCAGTTCAAGTTATCCGTTGGGAAATAAGATAAAACTTTGATATCTTTAATAAAGTGCGTGTATTTGTAGCAATGTTAGTTTTATTCAAAATCATAAAAAATCTTCTCTTTATTTTATTTTATTTTTGTTGTTTTTTTGTTGAATGCATTTGTTCGTTTCACATCGAATTTGATCGACAAGGGTGTTGAATATTCGAAAATCGTGTGTTACGTACAAATGAGGCTTTTTTGGAGGGGGGATTTTATTGAGTTTATCTCGTCAGAACAAACTTCATGCTTATCTATATATAATACAGTGAAAAGGCGGAGACAGTTTCACGATAGACTCAAAAACCGAATGAGCTATGTAAGATTAAAATTTAAATTTAAAAATATAAATTACTAGGTAGGATTCACAAATAAAAGACAAATTGCTTGTGAGTCAAGTCTCTATATATAATATATTTCGGGTTACGAGCAGAAAAGAAAAGTTTTCTATGTGAACTCCTGAAAATGGGCTAGTAACCCGAAATATACAGGGTGTTCAAAAAATAGAGGTCACGCATTTAAAGGCGAATAATACATCTCTAAACAATAAAAAAAAAGTTTATATAATCGTATGTCCGGAAATGCCTAGCTTCAGACCTGTAACGATTTTAATATAATATTTTATTTCTGTCATAGTACAACATTACAATAAAATCATAGTGGCCGTGTCAAAAAATGAAAATCTAGGCTCTTCATTTTTAAACCCCCCCCCCACCTATTTTGGGTGTTTAGTTTTGCATTTCTAGCCTTCTGGAGGTCCCCAGAATATGTATACAAAATTTGGTTGAGTTTGATGGAAAGGGCTAGAATTTTCATTTTTGACCCTCCCCCAATTTTGAGTGGTTATTTTCAAATTTTGAAGTGAAACTTCTTTACGCGCGTCATGGATTCTCGACAAAGGGAGTAAAACCGGCTCATGGCCGTCACGAAAAACCGTCATAGCTAGGTGGGGGTCAAGCTTGAGTTGTTTGCCATAAAAGAATTTAGTCTTTTTGATTTTAAGTCGATTCTTCCACATTACTTACTTACTTCCTGTGGCCGAACAACATTTCCAATGTTTTAGCCTCCTCTATAATGCCTCGCCATTTTGTCCTATCCCTTGCTATAGAGTTCCAATTTCCTTGAGCACCCAACTCTTCAAGATCTCTGGTTATATTGTCCATCCATCTTTGCCGTGGTCTACCTGGTGGTCTTCTTCCTATCGGTTTTGCTTCGTAGATCCTGCTGATAGCTCGATCTTCATCAGCACGCACCACATGTCCCACCCAAGCTAGCCTTCGTGATCTTATACAGCTCGTGATGTAAGGCTGCCCTGTTAATTCTCTCACTTCCCTTGCACCTCTTTCAGTAGAGGTTTCCATTAATAGTCAAAACATCAAAAATGGAATGCAATAAGGTTATTCCTCTAGTATTAGATAAGAATCGATCGTTATTTTTGATTTTAAGTCGATTCCTCCATGTCTTCAGCAATGGTTGCCAATAATAATCGAAACGTCAAAAACCTAATGTAGAATTGTTATTCCTCAAGTATTAGATGAGAATCGATGGCTATTTTTGATTTTAAGTCGATTCCTCCATGTCTTCAGCAATGGTTGCCAATAATAATCGAAACGTCAAAAACCTAATGTAGAATTGTTATTCCTCAAGTATTAGATGAGAATCGATGGCTATTTTTGATTTTAAGTCGATTCCTCCATGTCTTCAGCAATGGTTACAATAATAACCGAAATGTCAAAAATCCAATGTAGAATGGTTATTCCTCGACTATTAAATGAGAATTATTTTTGAATTAATGTCAATATGAACTACAAATTGCAAGTGATATCTGATTAATAATAAAGGAACAAACATATTAATATTTCAAATGAATTTGGATAAAGTTTAGCAACGATCCGTTGCAGTTTATTTTTTTTTGGCTTTTCGGCCTTTCTAACCATAAGCCATTTTACGATACTATATATTTTTTTTAAATTTTGTCTCTACTCCGGGGGTCAGATTTTAGCCGAATGCCTCGAGTCGGATTCGAACCCGGGTCCACTTGGTTAGCAGGATGATACGCTACCGACTAGCCTATCTGACCCCCCTATAATAGAATTACAATATATATATTGTTTGGATTAAATAAATTCTTAATTTCTAAACTTATTTAAAACAATAATTCAAAAAAATACATGATATTTTAGAAAAGTAATATAAATTTAATAAAAACAATTGGGAACAAAGCAATAGGTCATTATTGAATTGTAATAATTGTAAATAGTATTGGATAATTGTAAATAAATTGAAAATTTGTCGAACTGTACATAAATCGAAATTCATTCATGTATAAGATGAAAAAAAATTTTAAGAAAAAAATAAAAAACCGACTTCAAAAAATTAAATGCAACAAATAAAATACACTAAAAGGTATAAAATAATAATTATCTTATTTAGTTACAACTAAACGACGAAATATTAACATGAAATTACTTTTTGAAGTCGGTACCAAACAAACTATATCTATAAGCGAGCGTACCCGCCAAACGTATTAAGTAAGATCCGTCGAGTGCGATTCATAAAAGGTATATGTTTGGCACCAACTTCAAAAAGTAATTTCATGTTAATATTTCGTCGTTTAGTTGTAACTAAATAAGATAATAATTATTTTACACCTTTTAGTGTATTTTATTTGTTGCATTTAATTTTTTGAAGTCGGTTTTTATTTTTTCTTAAAAATTATTTTTATTTTTCTCTTTTTAGTGATGTTATTAATAGTGATCATATCATCAGAACTTGACCAAATTAATATGACACCATCCTAAGACACCCCCTTTCGAATAAAAAAAGAACCATCGAAATCGGTTCATAAACAAAGAGGTTAGGTCTAAACAAACCTAATAAAAAAGGTCTAATACCTATGAAAAAAAATGGGGCCAATCGGAAGCTAGACTGGACCCAATGCAAAAAAAATTTTCAAAATATTATATTTATTTACTCTTATCTTTATTAAAGTTGTTTCACCTTGCACCAACACCACAATCTCTACTACTTAGAGTAAATCTATGCTTCGTCGTTGAATTATTTAACCTATAATCTTCAAATTAACCTAAGAGAGAAAAAAGAGAGAATGAAATGAAAAGAGAGAGAGGAATACTAGAAGTTTCACTTCCGTCGTGTGTAAGCTTGACACACTTAGAATTTTATTTTAGAAAAAAATGTCAAAAATTATATCCTCTACAATTTTGACTCTAATGGAATTTGCCATAGAGTAAACAGTTTAGGAGTTATAAGCAATAAAGTGATTTTACGGTTTTTTTGACATCTTCAGGGGTCGATACCCTTAAAAACGACTCGATTTGGCGAGCAAGAATTTTACTTTCGAGGTGTGTGCTGATCACACTACAGTATGGGATATGCTATTTGGGTTTTGAAATTAGCTTTCATCAGGTCCCACCCGGATTGCTGTTACTGGCACTCGGGTTCGATTCCCGAAGGGGTGAAAAACAACCCTTCTGACATAAGTAAAAATAATCCATTCCATCGGATTTAATAGATGACACCATCTTGTGATTTTATAAGATTTTCTAAGATAACTCTCTTATACTGAAATATAATTTATATTTATTGTATTTGTAATAATTATCCTTGCACTTGTCTTCCTAAAAAAATACTTGGTTGGTGAAAGTTATCACTTCTGTCGCACGTCCCGAGACGCACACATTTTTTTTAATTTTATGTTTATATTTCAGATCCTATACGATTATTTTTTTTATTATTATTTTCTTATGTATGTTTTATAATGTTTATCAATATGAACGAATGTGGGCAAATTGGTGTACGAGTAAACAAATATACACATAATTTGTGGACCATTAGGAAGATAGAAATGCAAAAACTGGGTCGGAGTGGGGATGGAGGTAGGGGTTGCAGTTGTGGGGGTCCGGGGTGGGAGGGAGCGGTTGGGGTGGAGTGGGGTGCAGTGTTGGGGGCGAGGTGTATGGTTTCGGGAGGGTGGTGTGGGGGTCAGGGGTTACCGAGCATCGCTCGGTGCCTCCAGGTACTTTATAATTATTTGTAATATACTGATAGTGGATTAAAAATAAATATACCTAGTGATTATAGTCTAGTCAAATTGTGCTCAAATGGGCCCCTATGGGCAAAGTTTTGGGGTTGTTTTGATTTTTTGCAATATATGTTTTTTGGGACACTGAATCCAAATTTGAGGTCTCCCAACAAAATTTCGTGACGCAACATTGTAGAAAATTCAAAAAAGGTCAAAATTTTCATTTTTTGGCGGTTTTTCGCTCACCACTCGGAAACTAACGACTTTTCGTAAATACTTTTTTTTGCAAAATGATAGTTCATAAAATTTCCTACAAATTTCAATATTTAGGTTTGTTTTCCCGACCAAAATTTCGGGCTCAAGATCAAAATCCAAGCCTTCGACCTCGGCATCCCCACCGTATCAACCAAAAACTCGTACTTTTTTTGATATTTTCCCATTTTGACCATGAAGAATCACGTCTTCGACAAAGACTACTCTATACAATTTCAAACTAGATTAAATTTGCTACAATTGAAAAAAAGTTTCATCTTAATTGGATAAATGATAATCCGTGCAGGAATGAGGTTGAAATTTTGAAAAACTGCAATTTTTCCTTCATAAAATGAAAACCACTAATTCTAGGAACTTGATTCCTATCTCATTGTTGACTTGAACGTTTGCTTGGATTACTTTTTTGATCAAAACTCTTAGATTTATAGATATCCAGCATTTTCCATAACAGGATATGATCCGAATCAACAAAAAGTGTCATGGAAAATGCTGGATATCTATAAATCTAAGAGTTTTATCAAAAATGTAGTCCAAGTAAAAGTTCAAGTCAATAGAATTTTCTAGAAAATGAGATAGGAATCAAGTTCCTAGGACGAGTTTTTTTCATTTTATGAAGGAAAAATTGCGATTTTTTGCAAAAAATTGCATCTTTTTCAAAACTTCAACCTCATTGCGGCACTGATTACCATTTATCCAATTAAGATGAAACTTTGTTTTGATTGTAGGAAATTTAATCTAGTTTAAAAATGTATAGAGTAGTCTTTGTCGAAAACGTGCTCCTTCATGGTCAAAATGGGAAAATATCGAAAAAAGTGATCGGGGGAGCTGCCGAGGTCGAAAACTTAGATTTTGGGCTTGAGCCCGAACGGTTGGTCGAAAAAAAAACCTAAACAATAAAATTTGTAGGAAATTTTATGAACTTTCATTTTAATTAGAAAGATTATTTACGAAAAGTTAATAGTTTTTGAGTTATAAGCAAAAAACCGCAAAAAAATGGAAATTTAATTTAAATAAGATGTGAATTCAGCGCCCCCAAAAACACATATATGCTAAAAATCAGAACTACACCAAAACTTTCCTGATAAAAACACAATTTGATTGAACAATTAATTTAAATTGAAAAAAAAATGTTTTTTAGTTTATACATTAAGGGGTCGTCTATAAATTAAATCACAAGAATTTCATGATTTATAGACCCCCTTCTCCCTCTGTCACATTCTGTCACATTTTCATTGATCCCCCCTGTATTGTGATGTCACACTATCACTTTTATACTTTATAATTTAAAAATTGAAGCAATTTAAGTATTTTTTCTAAAACAATTTTAGTCTAGATTTATTTTACGAACATTTTTAGGTTGGAATAATAATAACGTGAAATCTAAAAAATTCGAAAATTTTTAAAAAATTTTAATTTGACTTTTATAACATCACAATTTTTAAGATCCCCGGGCCCCCTCTGTCGTATTTTGTCACAAATCTGAGATGCCACCTCCCCCCTACATCCAAATTTAAACATTTAATTATTTTTATTTTTTTATAAAGAGACTACTCTATTTTTTGAGACTAAAATTGTATATACCATACTTCATAAAATTTTTTAATAAACTCAGAGTGAACAGAAAGAACTTTTAAAATCAGTAAGTCTAATAAATAAATAAATTTTCAAATATTTTATTAAAAGACATCGATGATTTTCAAATATCAGAAACAATACATTCGTACTAAATAAAATAGTATATATATATATATATATATATATATATATATATATATATATATATATATTAGTATATTTCGCGACTCCTCCGTGGCAGCCGATCCTCAACAATATCAGAAATATACCCACGCGAGAGTACTGTGTATATCTCGGAACCGTCTAGAGAACCGAGTACCAGTCAGAGTCACAAAAATTATTCTACCTGTCCCTTATTTAGATGTTAAATAGTTTGTTGATCAGGGGGTGCTTTTTTGTTTTGGAGCCTCATACACGAAATTAGTGATCAACAAACAGGGCTACCCGAATAGGTACGGTTAATGAGTTTGCTTTGCCAAATGTCGGTTCTCGCGAGTTGCTGGTCCGAGAGTCCAGTAGCCGGTTATGGAATACCACTGTAAGCTGAAATTTATGAGAAATGACCCTACAGCAGAGTCCAATACGAGAACAAACGCACAGGAACTTGGTGTTCAATAACAACCCTTCTGTTTATTTTTGAAAGAATTTGGTTATTTTAATTTCTGTTTACTTATAACAAATTAATTCAAATTCAATTACAATAATATTTATACAGGATGATAAACATAACCAGTATTTCAACTCAAAAAAAACTTTATGATACAAAGGAAATTTATAATTTACGAAATATTACAAAAAAAAATATTAAATAAAAATAAATATTAAAATTATACTTCAGCAATTAATTTAATTATTATGTCCAATTGGCAGTTTTATTTCATGACAATAATTTGGGTTGTGTGGTCAGGTCAAGTCCAGCAACGATACTCTGTTTTACTCTCTCTCAGTATTCAATTTTAAATAAGTTTGTTATGGGTGATATCAAATTTGTCCAGAGAGGCTATTCATTAAAAGTAAATTTCAGTGTTTTAGTTACATTCGTTCAAATCAAGAGCCTGTTGTTCACCAGTAATTATTAATCACAAATTTATTTTAATTTATGCTAATTAACAAAGATTTTATTATATATTAATTGAAACGTTTCAAAATACTTAAGCTATAACTATCGTTCTATTTATCTAGTATTTTTTTATACAGCAAATACTTCTTTTTGAATAATCAGGTAGGTTGCAAGATTCTATTACGGCAGATTAACTCTTTTAACCATAGAATCTTTATTTACTTTATTCTTTTCTTCAATTACTATAATTGTACTGAATATTTCATAAATCCTTCAATATATGATCTTTCTTTTAACAGATCACCCGCTAAGACAGAAACAACACTATCACTTAGATTGATGAAACTCAATTGCCTACCGGAATTATCTGTCCAGTCGTAGGTCCAAAAACGAGCAAAATTCACCTTTCACTTTTTTATTTATTTCTATAATTACTATATAATTAACCTTTACTCCACAAATTATCAATTTCCAGACCCGGAATTATCACGTCCTGACGGCCGGCAAAGTATACTATAACCACTTAAATCTCGTTTAATAAAAAAATTGAGTCATCTAACATCAGGATAAAATGTCATACTATCTCTATACAACTTATTTCAATCCAAGATCATTTATTATTTCTTTTACTCAAACAATAGAAATCAACATTCCACTATACTTTGTTAATTCACTTTAATCCTGCAACCTCCTTTGATTTTAAATTATTTTACTACTTTACATAACATTCATATAATCTTATAATAAATGCAAGCTTAAATTCTTACTGATAAAAATTACAATTAATTTTAAAAAAACACAAAAAAAAAAAAATAATAATAATATTTAGCTATTCACGATAATTTAAACAAAATATCTTAAAACAATTAGACTTATCTTCAAATAGTTGTATGGCTCCGGTGAGACTTGAATTGGAGAACACGATAAACACTCATGTAACAATTGATAACACCATTGATATTATACACCACTTGAATGATCACAGCGGACACTAACACTTCACAAGATGGTAGACGGCACGAGAATCAGATGTACTGATGACGATTGACGTTTAAATGACAGCTGTCGGTTGCGTTGATGTTTAATAGTTGCGCGTCCAATCGACGCGATGACGTCACCGAGTCGTCTCGATGCTTCGTGGTAGCCTGGCTGATGGCCGAGGGCGGCCGTGTCCGTTCGGCTGTGTTCGCTGGTGGCCGGCGAAAATCGAATGGCGGACCCTTCCAGACACGTTATTACAAACGCTCCGATCGAGAGAAGCAGCACAGGTCTTGTTCTATTGCAGGCTGAAATTCAACTAACTCCGATCTCTCCTTCGTGTCCAAATGCCAGCCAAGCGGGGAAGTGAAGGTCTTCAGGGCGTCCTCCATCCAATCAGCGTAGAGTGCCTCTCTACACGTAAGCTCTTTCCACCAATTACATGTCTCCACTCAGGTCACGTGACGAACGCCCAGTCTGATTTCTCTGTCTCTTTTTATCCTAAATGGTAGTTTCCTGTGACGTAAACAGATTTTTTTCTAGAATATTCTCGAACATTCCATATTTTTTCTTATTTTATTAATTAAAGGTTCTTAGCGTTTTTTAATCGAAATAAAACTATTGAAATCTAATTGTATGACTATTAAACTATATGTGAACATCAAATTTTTAAGTAAATAGTTAATTATGTGTGAACCAAGCTCTTAAAACTGAACACATTCATGTTATAAAATGACGTTATCTTAAATCATTAATAAACTATTTTTAAATCAGATTTAACAAACTCAGCCTCTCACAACAAACCCCGACAGCACCCATAACTCAGTAATAAGTATATTATTGTTTTATATATAAATCAAAACTAAACCACATAATAGAAATGTTATCGAAACACAAGCTTTAAAATCTTTATATTATTGATGACTAAACAAAAAAAACAAACAAAAAAAGAACAAAAAAAACAAAAATTATGGACTGCTACATACCCCCCTTAGAAATTTCGCTGATAGAGAATTTCTCTAGCATCGGAATTTCTCTTCCATCTCCATTGCAAAATAATTTTTTGTTTTCTACACTGCGAAAGGAGAAATCCATTTCAGAGCATCGCCACACAAAACAATATTCCCTACCACACAACCAAAATAACACACCTCAGCAATTAAACGCTTTACAATTCCATTATACAAAAATGGAACAAAATTTAAAAAAAACAACAATAAAAAAATAAATAAAAATAATAGGCTACTGACTCTACTGACGCTAAAATTTACAAATTCAAATAACCAGTCCGGGAAAATCTACTGAAGGAGTCTATTTAGACCCCTTTCTGAACACTTGTCCATGCTAGGGTGCTTCGTCTGTCATGTCGGTGGCTCAGGTCTGTCAAAAAAATTGTTAGATAGGGACTTACGTTTCATTTAAAGTCTTAAGTCTTGGTGTCTTGTCATGAGATGGTGTTTATTAATTGACTCATTGGAGTGTCAAGTAAGGGCTAGAGCCTCCCTTTTACTCGTTCATGAAGAACTTATACACTCAACTGTGTTCCGTCTGGTGGGTGGTACGCTTTTAGCTGTCCAGCGTTGTAAGTCCCTATCTTTCTGTCGTCAGCGCCTTGAAGCATAAAGGCATTATTTTTGTCGTCTTTAATAATTTTATTTTGGCCTTCATATGATAAGGCGAATTTAAAGTTTTCAATTCCGGATTTAAATTTGACTTTCTTTTTATTGACTTTAAATTCTCTTTTGTATGGGTTCAGCTTGTAAGTCCTTGATGTCTTCAGAGTAAAGATGTCAAGTTTTGTATTGATAATTTTGACTATTTTAAGTGATACATTTTCTATGACTTTTAGACTGACCCTGCCGGTGTCTAAGGCATAAGGATTTGTACTTATCCCTTCATTCATATTAATGTAATTTTTGTGTAGAGCTTGGTCGTCCCATAAGTCATTTGGATGATACCAGAAGGCCTTAAGGAGATCTGAAGGCTCACTAATCTTGTTTACAATAGGGGTAGATTGATGGTCATTATTGATTTCCTGAACAAAGTCCCGAACCATTTCTTCCGAAGATTCAGAACTCTGCTCAGTATCGTCCATCCCATTTTGATGTTCGTCGTCGGTAATTTCTCGACTAGGAACCTCGTCATCTCCCCCCTTAGTCTCCTGTTCCATTTGGTTCACTTCATCTTGATTTTGTACCTGACTCCCACAGTCTTCAGATTCTTTCGAGCGTGGTATTAACCCACACCGAATCATTGTATCGTTAAGTACTTTCTTTCGGTTTCTAGATCGTTCACGTGCTGACTTCTTAAACCATTCAGTATCCTGCTTCATCCTAACCCCCAGTTGATCGAATTTATTTCCAACAACCTGTCTCACTCTGTCGTTACCTGCTTTTATTTCCTGTTTCATGCTGTTCATTTGTTGATTGTTTTCTTTCATTTCCTGTCCTATACTGTCCATCTTTGCCATCAGATTGTCTATTTTTGCATTCGTCTTCTGGCCCATTTTGAAAATCTCTTGTAACCACCTTGCCATGTTCCATCCGGTCGTCCCGCTATTGTTAATTTGTAAGGATTCGTCTGCAGACTCCGTAATTTCTGATTCCCAACTGTCATCGTGGTCAGAGGCAATACTATCATTAACCACTCCTAGCATGGACTGTTCACCCTCCTGTTGCTGCGCGTCAGCCATCGTATCGATCCCACAGGCAGTCACTCTCAAATCCAACAAACAGTGCCTTCCACCAGCTACTAGACCTCACAATCGACTGACCTCGAAATGGCAAAACAATCCCAGAGCACCTCCACCAC
>JALMQS010000099.1:46292317-46322782 GCA_024734495.1 Forficula auricularia
GCCATGAAATGCAGGGCAGGTCTACATACATACGCACTGACCAATGGATTTGCCCCTTTTTGGGACCAATATCCGGTTTTATGTTCCAAATGCTAAGTCTCCAACTATTAGGGGCATCGATTCCTTCCACCTAGAAGTTACAAAAAAATGAGATTAATTTTTCTCTGAGACATACAAGGTCCAGAGGTTCAGATCAGGCATCGTAACCCTTCCACATTTTATTCTATGAATATAAATGCAAAAGTAAAAAAGGAGAAGACCTAGATTGCATAATAAGGGCTTTTCCCAGAGCATGTGGTGGATGTGGGCCGAGGCCGAAGCGTACCGCAAAGCGCACAGTAGCAAACGGTAGATGGTAGTGCGGCCAATCAGATGACACCGACAGTGCCTGTCATCTGATTGGCCATCTCCAGTGCCTCCATTTACCATCTGCTCGTTTGTTAGTGGTAAAAAGCATTTACTTTTCAGGACATACAACCGGCCCTAAAAGTCCCACATCCCATATCTTTCATTATCGGGGAAAATACAATACTCTAATCTAGGTCTTCCTTTTTACTTTTACATTTATATTCATAGAATACAATGTGGAAGGAATTACGATGCCCTGTCTGGATCTGGACTCTTTGAGACCTTGTATCTCAGAGATGAAAAAAGTTGCAACAAATACCAAATATTATTCTCAATGAAAACAAAAAAATAAAATATGAAATTTCCAGATGGCAGGTATTTAAAAAACCCTCTAAAATCTATTATAATTTAAGTTATGTGAATGCGATACAATTTCCTCTTATTTCTTTTTAATTACATCCTATTATTAACTTTCTTAATTTTACTTTCACATTTATATTCATAGACTAGCTTATATTCATAATGTGGAAATATTACCATGTCCTGACGGTTCTGACTCTTTGAGAGCTTGTATCTGAGAGATGAAAAAAAGTTAATTTCACCTTACAACTTCTAGGTGGAAGGAATCGATGCCCTTAATAGTTGGAAACAGCATCTGGGACATAAAACCGGATATTGTGGTCCCCAGGGCCAAAAAGGGGGCCAAAAATCGATGGTCAGTGGTAACGTATGCATGTGAATGTGCACCTGCATTTTGCAATCACAAGTCTCAGAGCCACGAAATTCAACCTACACTCAATATAGGCCAGAATGAGTACAGCAAGCTTTTGGTCTAAATCAGAAAATTGGAAGTGGACATTTACATGAAAGATTTTTCGTTTTTTTTTGATTTTTCTCAAAAACTGACTTAACGATTTTTTAAAATTACTTTGCTGCATTTATCAAGTGTCATGTGTTATTGAAATAAAGGAAGAGTTTGTAAAGTAGGAGTGTGGCGGCGCGCTTAAGTTTCAAATTTCAAGAATTTGCGAGTTTCCGAAGACGAGATATGAACGATTAAAATATTTATTTTACGACATGACTAATCTGAAACCCCTTCCTTTATTCCAATCGGATTAAAAATTTGACACAACTAATAACTCATGACACTTGATAAATATACCAATTTTAAAAAAATCGTTACAGTCATGTTTTTGAGAAAATCAAAAAAAAACGAAATAAAGGAAGGGGGTGTAAATTAATATGAGTCGATGACTTCAAATAAATGAAAATGTGAAAGTTGTGTGGTGAACACAGCAGTTGATTTTTCACACCTTCCCCTTTAAAATTCTTTATTATAATCCTCTGTGTCTTAACGTACGTGCTCTATCATTTGCTCTTCTCTTCTTCAGATTTTTCCATTCTGTTCTCTTTTCTCTATTTTTTTTTCTAAAACTTCTTAATTAGTAATTCGATTCACCCATTTAATCTTTAACATTTTTCTATAGTATCACGTTTCGAAGGTCTTCAATCTCTTTCTCTTTGCCTCTCCAATCGTCCAGATTTCACATTGTACATAGCCATCCGCCATATATATGACTCCAATAACATTTTTCTATTTTCTAAGATACTAATTTTTATCTTATCTTATTATATTAAACGACCAGTTCTTGTATATACAGCCTGCGTGTTTCTCGAAAATGGCTCTAACGATTTGGTTGAAATTCACGGATTAGAGAGTTTTGTGTTGGCGATTCGATCTGTTAGGGTCTCATCTTCGGCTAAGTTGCTTGTGATGGGTTTTTTTGTTAATTAAAATAATTATTCTCAGATGGTTGTCACGATAATAATATATTTTTACATTTTTATTGAATTTCCTTTTGATAAATAATTGTTTTTTTTTTATTTTTTAATCTCACAAAAAGATCATTACAAATATTAATATATATAAAGTTATATATAAAGTTAGGCAATTTAATTGATTATAAATCAAGTTTTCAATACCACAAACATATTATTATATATTAAAAGTTGCCAATTTAATTGATGAACTCAAAAATTGTTATTTAATTAAAAAAATTAATTATATGGTATTTATTTATATACATATATATACAGAATCGGTGGGCAACTAGAAGGCTGAAATCCAAAAACTGGGTGCGGGGGCGGGGTGGGGTTGCGGGGTGCAGGACATGGTGTGAAGTTGTGGAGGTTTCGGGGGGGATGGGGGGCGAGGGGGGATTAATATATAGCTTTTAACTGAAGCAAAAAGTTACCGAGCATCGCTCGGTGGGCAGGTACTTTTGAATTAAATCCCCTTTCAGCTTGAGCGATTCTAGATTTAATCACCGTCCCATACGATTTTACTTCCCTGAGAGTGAAATACCTTAACTTCTATGTTATCTCGAATATTTAAATTTCTACCCTGCTCCTGACTCCTTGTTCTTTCTTTGTACAAACTAAGACCATAGTTTTGCTCTTATTTATATTCATTTTGACAATCTACTAAAATTTAGTCGATTCTTAAATAAAAAAAATTGTATTTTTTTATTTGAAATCATAAATCTACTGTCGCCCTAATTTAGGTATCAATTAAAAGTGACCAGAGTAAGATGGGATCTCTCTCCCACCCACGCAGGTCCTCCGAGCGAAATGGCTACGTGCCTGTAATCATTAATTTCAAGTTATGAAATTGCCCTCAATTTCTCACTAGATATTATTCGAACTTAATTCATTGAAAGTAGATCAAAAAGGAATTTAAATTTATTGTGTACTAGCCGAAGGCCCGGCGTCACCTAGCTCCTGGCGGGGAGCGTCTCGTTTTATAGTTAAAATTTATATAGATAATAGCTGACCCGACCTCGCGTTGCTGTGACTAACTCTTATGCTTCAAGCCTAAACCACTGGACGTATCGAAACTATATTAGCAACATATGTCCGTTTGGTGATCCGATTAGTATTTCTAAATATTGGGCCAGGTTTATAATTATTGTTCCCTTAACCAAAAATAATATTGACAGTTGAAAGATTTCCAAAAAGCTATTATCGGGCATCTTGTTTGTTTTCTTTTACCCCCTCTCTTCAGAGAGGCGCTGGCGTTGTTTCCTCGAAAAAATATTTTTTACATGCCACAGGTGTGATATCTATAAAAACACTCGTGTATAAAACACTGCTCAAGCCATTACAATTTTCATGTTCATAAATAATCTTCAAACATGATTTTTTTTCTCATGTTAGATGGTTTGTTTGAATTTCGTTACTCAAGAACGGAAGCTTGTTCAAAATTTGTTTGTATATTATTTTAAAATAAATTTAAAGGATACAATAAAAGAGTGTGTCTTCCGCTAGAAAAATAAATTTAAAGAGATATAGTTTCGAGGACTTTATACACGTGTAAAGAACACTTTCATATATCAACTCTTGTGAATCAATTGTAATAGATTGATGAAGAGGACAAAGTATATCTCTTTATGAATGAATTTAAAAAATTTATTTTTCCAGCAGAAGACAATATTTTATTGTCCCCTTCTGCTACTCAATTATTCGGCAAAAAGAACCTTTCAACTTAAATTAAAATAAAGTTTTTGTCTTGTAAAAATTCAATAAATAAGGTAAAAATCGTCATTTGGGGAGAATTATCCAATTAAAAAATTAAAAATAATAAACTTTTAAAGTTTATTATTAGATTATAGAAATTTTAGGTTTAATTAGGCTCAAAATAGGTTTTTAATAATTTCAATAGGCTGAAATTTCCTAGATTTCAAAACAATATAACAATGGGTTTTCAAACGATTTTGTTTTCTTTAAAGAATTCTACGGGCTAATTGAATTTTTTTTTAGTTTTTCCTGAATTTTCCAATTTTCCGGGCAACTTTTCCAATTATTTTTTTACGTTTTAACCTGAATTGGACTATTACGAACATTCAAAAAAAAATTAGCCAAATCGGTCCAGGCATTTGAGAGATCTGCGCTTACAAAGAAACAGAAATTCATTTTTATTATATAGATTACAATTTAGCCCAAGCAAATTTATATTTGAAGATATCCAGCATTTTCCAAGACAAAAGTGACTTTTTAAGCAAATGCCTAAAAACGAACCGAAGAATTTTTAAATTTTATGTGAATAAATAAATAGAGACCCATCATTACCAACTTTTTACAATACTGAAGAAAATTGAATTTACTTTCTTTCAATATATAATTCGCAATACAATTGCTGGATATTGTTCCCTTAATTTATTAGTACCTGGATGCACCGAGCGATGCTCGGTAACTTCTTCCTTCAGTTAAAACCTTTATTTTAATATTATTTTTAATTTAAAATTCTGATAGTGCGATTGATTTTTTGATGAGCCGTTTTCAAATTAAAAAAATACAAATATATCTATATAGTAGTCGACCACTGCAGCCCCACCCCGCTTGACCCCACCCCGAAAGCTTCGCCTCTTACCCTCGGATCCCCCACCACTGCGAACCCCTCTTCCTGCATTCCTGTTTTGATTCAAACCATATGATTCATTTTTATTCATCCAGTCGCTAATAAAATTAAAATCTATCAAAATGTGTTGTTTTTTCAGGAAATTATGTATTTTTAAATAAATTCTTGATTAGTTTTTATTTTATTAAATAAATAAAGTTCTTTATAAAAACAATTATAAAACGTTTATTAATAATTCTAACGTTTAGGTTGAACAAAATATGTTAAAATCCACAATCACAATACTTCTTCAAGGCCTTTTAGAACAATGAATTAAGGCAACACATTGTCTGCCTGGGTACAAAAGGAAAAGGGAAACCTTTTTTTAAAAAACCCTAAGAATGGGATTTGTCTACCTGAGAATGATTAATTTTATTACGAAAGAACCCATCAAAAACAATTTTGTCGAAGGTGAGACCGTGACAGATCGAATTGTCACTCCGAAAACCCCCTAACCCGTAAATTTCATCAAAATCGGTAGAGTCGTTTTCTAAATAGAACAAATATATATATTCAAATAAATATACAATTTTTGCTCGTTTAATAAGAGTAGATTAAAAATATTTCTAGAAATGATTAGAAGGCTTAAAATACTAACTCACAGTGTTCTTCATATTGAATTGCATCTTCAAAAAGTTCCCCAAAGCCTCCTAATCACTTCAAGAAATATTTATTTCTGACAAAATATTAATTTTTATTTAAAGTGAAAGAAAAATTTTAAAGTATCATAAGCTTTCCGAAAATTTTTGCGATCCGAAATGTTATGTCAGCAAAGGGTTTGAGAAAGAAAGCTTAAACTTGGCATAGAAGAGTGATTGTTAATAAAAATTAGTTGCATAAGTATTAGCTACAGCCGTTCAATATCCCTCCCTATATATTAATTTGAATTTCCTCTGATTTATCGCATTTTTCAAAGGTAAATTATAAAGCCACCAGATCTTTCTACAATCTTCAGTTTTATTCAGTGCGTTAAGTAGAAGAAGACAACCTGTCAAATTCTTGAATTTACTATTTTTTTCTTATTGTTTGAAACATAGAGAAAAATAATGTTCAAGGATGTATTTTTCTGTTTGTCTGAATATATGTCTGTTGACATTCAAATACCCACAAAAATTCAAAAATTGCGGGTCGAAGAATGTTGGTTTTGGTTTTTTGTTCTAAAATGTTATGTTATTAAAACCAAGAGCTGAAGTTTTGGGGCTCTCTAGCTACAGAGCTTCCGGTTCAAAAATGCAGAAAATTAAAAAAAAATTCAATTATAAAGCGGCCTAACTGTCATTTCGCACATAGGTTTATATTAATAAACTACACATGTGTACTAAGTTTCAACTTTATAACTCAAATCGATCACTGATTAAAATTGTCAAATCGTTAAAATTGCTTCCAAGATATCGAGTCTGAAAAGTTTTCACTATTCCATCCAATTAATATCTACTTATATCATTTTTATGAACTTAGTGTTTGCATCTCATAAAAATACACAAATAGATCATATTACAGCATAACAAGTCTTGGAAAAAGTTATCGTGGGTATCAAAATACAATAAATAGAAAAAAGTAATTCATGAATGACTTATTCAACGTGGGGTGAACCGCGACCTAATATGCTGTACACCTACTTCCACTTGTAGTTCCAAATATTTCCAAGTACTTCCAAATATTTCCAAGTAATTCCAAATATTTCCAAGTAATTCCAAATACACTCACCGGCAAAAAACGTAACACCTATATTTTTTTTTAATTTTTAATGTTTTACTTTTATAATATCAATTTTTTAACAAAGTTAAAACATTTATATCATTTTTAAAGTCATTTTAAATAACTTTAAACACTGTTAATCTATATTATTAATAATTTAATTACAAATCTCTAACATTGTTTCAAAATATCAAATTTCCTTAAATTAGATTAATCAGTACAATTTTTCCTAAAAATTAAATTTTATGATTTCAGTTGAGAAAAATCATTAAAAGATGATCCGCTTGGTGATTATTTGTGATAATTAAGTGTGACAATTTAAACACATATTAGAACTTTTTTGAAAAAATAAACTTTTAATCTTAAATTAAAATTTTTATATTTAAAATTATCTTAAAAATTATATTAATGAATTTTATTTGTTCAAAGATAAATATTATAAAATTAAAATATACAAAATAAAACAAATTAGGTGTTGCGTTTTTGTTGCCGGTGAGTGTATTTTCAAGTACTTCCAAAATACTTCCAAGCAATTCCAAATATTTCCAAGTACTTCCAAAATACTTCCAAAGAGGTGTACACCTACTTCCAATCGCGGATCACCCCTTGGAAATTTCTAAACAGGATAAGCAAAAAAAGACAAAGTCTGCCCAGAGCGTACTGAGTATTATTTCTATGACTTTAAAAAGTTTGGAAAAGAGTGAAATAGATTATTAGAAATGAATTGATTACTTTATCCTTAGACCATAGAAATATATAGACACGCCCTGGTGTCGATTTGGTGAGGCCAACATCTCCTATAGACCTTGACGTCATCTGTAGGTAGGAACACCCAGAAATAGCATGGCTACTATAGGAATTATTATACATTGAGATAAATGTATCGTAGTTTAGATTATTTATTTTGGATTCCAATAATCGCAAATTAATATTAAATTAATATAACCAACATATTTATGAGAGAACGTGACGTCATATGTAGGCGATATTGGCCTCACTTCACTCTGTGTGGAGAGTAGCAGAGGGCGTGTCTAATATATTTCATGGTCTAAGACTTTATCATTCTTTTAATAAATATTAAAGAATGAAATTCTGCTACCAAAGCTTTTATTATTTTAATAAATATTTACCAAAGAGAACTCTGTAGTTTTCATTTAAAATGCGAAATAAAATACTCCAAAATAATTAGAAAATTTAAAATAAAAGATACTATTTTGATTTTACCAATGGCTCAAGAATTAAAAGAATAATTCAATTGTAAAACTTTTCTCATATATATTTATTTATTTCATAAAAAAAACTGACCTTACTGAGTATATTAATTTCCACTTTAAATCCAAAAGTTATTTCTTTTGATATTTTTTATTAAATTATATTTTTTTATAAAAATATATCGTTTTTATTGAAAAAATAAAAAATTGGAGGTAAAAGAGAAAATTTCAAGACTTGAAACGCCATTAAATTTTGCAGTAAGGATAAGCGATCCTAAAGAGAAACAAAGGGGTGTCCCCTGCTTGATGCAAATACACATAGACACATACAAATCAAATATATATATTATTTATTTGTTTGAGAGAACAAAAGAAGGCCTGACTCTCATCATAAGTCCATTTAATTAGAAAGTGCCTGGAGCGATGTTCGGTAACTTTTTGCCTCTAAATAGCTAAATAATTCATGACACGAATTATTAAGTTTTTATTATTTTATTATTTTTATATTATTATTATATTTTTGAAAATATGAATGATATAGCCTCAATAAAAAAAGTAAAAATAATTAAAACGACAAAAAAGAACAAAAAAATTACATATGTATTAGCATTGCAATAGAAATGAGGTAAAGATTAGGCAGAAAATGAGGAGTAAATATTGCTAGGAAAAATTCGACTAGACTATAGTTTCGAAGAAATTGTTCGGCCGTTCTTTGTTAGAAAAAGATAAATATATGGATGTGTACCAAAAAATGTTTTTTAAATCTACCTGGCTATTCAGCTGAGAAAGAAAAAAAAATTTCAATATCCACACGATACTGATCCCATGAAAAATATTATTTATAATTAAAAAGACTGATGATGTGGGCCAAGCCTTTGAAACTATAGTCTCAAACAAATAAATCTATATAATAAAAATGAATTTCTGTTTCTTTGTAAGCGCAGATCTCTCAAATGCCTGGACCGATTTGGCTAATTTTTTTTTTAATGTTCGTAATAGTCCAATTCAGGTTAATAGGTAAAAAAAAATTGGAAAAGTTGCCCGGAAAATTGGAAAATTCAGGAAAAACTAAAGAAAAAATTCAGGTTAGACAACATAGCTTGCCAAACAATAAAGGAACTAAACTAGCAAACTAAACATGTGTTGGCGGCCCTGTTTGTCAGATTTTTGAGTGTCATTCATTCTTAATAGTTCTAACCACATTATCGTTGAAGAAGAATTTAATACTGCAACAAAGATTTAAAAAACTATCTATTTTTTAAAGTACATTTAAAACCAAAAATTAAAAAAAAATCGTCATGATAACTAAATTTTTGAAAAAGTTATGGTTATTTAAAAAAAGATATTTTTTCAAAAATTCCTAACTTCTTTTGGGTTGGGTGAAAAAAATTTGAAAAAATTCTGAAAACCGTCTTTAATAGGGTAGAAAAAATAAAAAAGTTTCAGCCAAGCTTTTGATTATATATATAGATGAAAAATATTTAATTTAAAATAAAATATGTTATTTAAAAATCATTTTTCTTAAAAATACCCTTGGGAATCTCACCTCATCTTTTTTCTATTGTATTTAAGACCCTCAGCCATTTCAAAAGAACTAAGCCTTTTGGCTTTTGTATTCGAGCTCATTCATTCATTTCAATATTATTTATTTATTCCAAAGTTAATTATAAAGGATTATTGAAACTATACTAACTAAACTAACTGAAAGGAATTAATTATTTTGGAATTTCTTCAAAAATATATTTTAAAGATTAAAACCAAAATCTAATTAGACCGTAGAATTCTTTAAAGAAAATAAAAATCATTTGAAAACCCATTGTTATAGTGTTTTGAAATCTAGGAAAATTTCAGCCTATTGAAATTATTAAAAACCTATTTTGAGCCTAATTAAATCTGAATTTTCTATAATCTAATAATAAGCTTTTAAAAGTTTATTATTTTTAATTTTTTAATTGGATAATTCTCCCCCAAATGACGATTTTTACCTTATTTATTGAATTTTTACAAGACAAAAACTTTATTTTAATTTAAGTTGAAAGGTTCTTTTTGCGAATAATTGAGTATACAAAAGGGACAATAAAATATTGTCTTATGCTTGAAAAATAAATTTAATAAATTTTGTAAATTCATTTATAAAGAGAAATACTTTGCCTTCTTCATCAATCTATTACAATTAATTCACAAGAGTTGATATATGAAAGTGTTCTTTACACGTGTATAAAACATCAATAAAACAGCCGTGTGGGGGTCCAGAGGGTGAAGCCCCTGGCTAGCAAAAGGCCTGCCAAAGGCGGGCTTTGAAGCTAGTAATATATATATATATATATATATATAGATATATAATTTCGATATATATGTGTGTATGATTATTTGCATCAAGCAGAGGACAACCTCTTTGTTTCTCTTTGTGAGTGAACATACTGCCTTATTTCAGGTTTCTAGCCCAAAGCAGACAAAATTTTGTCACATTAAGAAAATTTGCAGCAATGGTATCAAATGTTTTACCTTTTTCTCCAATTTATTATTATATTTGAAAAAAAAAACTTTTATCAATTTTGCTATAATATAATTTAAGAAGTATTCAATAAAAATAACCAGTAAAGTTTTTTAACGAAATCGAATTTGTGTGTGAATTTGTTATTTTTTCTTCAAGGATAACAAGATCTTTCCGCTGGGTGATTTAAAAAGCAAGTCGCGTTGATCACGATATGCACTCAAATACTATATCAAGGTAGCAACCTATCTATCTATTTGCATGTTTTATTTCAAAACAACTTTTTAACTAGATAGAAATCTGTATACAAGAATATTCTATTTAAATAATATTGTCTTAAACAGAGAAAATCTACTTTCGAAATTGTCAGAAAAAGTTTTTAATTCGAAATTCAAAAATTGATCGTATTTAAAAGTTATTAGCTAAAAATTTAAATAATTAAATATTCGGTTTGAAGTCAAAAAGAAAAAAAATTATCAAATTTATTTTTCAATCTATTATAGGGAAATTCTTTTTATATTTTCATCAATTAAATTTTTAGTTTTTTAATTTAAATACAAATTAGGGAAATATGTAAAAACTTTTAAAAGACTGTACGCCTTCGGCAAGGGTTATTTGGTACTTTTATCTGCGAATATGTTGAACTACAGCCTGAAAATTCGAACGATGAAACTTATCGATTCAAACAAACAAATTTTAAGACCTGCTAATCAAATGGACCCGGGTTCGAATCCGACTCGAGGCAACCGGCTAAAAATCTGATCCCTACATAGAAGACATAATTTCATAATAGTATCCTAAATTGGATGATGGGTAAAAGGGGCGAAAAGCCAAAAAAAATTAAGACATTTCCTTTAAATATTGAAGGGTATTAGAAGCCCAAAATTAATCATTTCATTTTAATGCAAATACAAATACTTGGCACGAGAACGAACTTTCAATGTGACTTTGATCTTACTTAAGTTAACATGGATATCTAAATAAAGATAAACATAAATAACTTAATTGAAAAGTTTTTATTTTGCCGAGAGTAGCAGAGTTGTTGATTTATAAAGAGAAACAAAGAGGTTGTCTTCTGCTTGATGCAAATAAACATTTTAACTGGGTCTCAGCTAAGTAAAGATCAAAAAATTTTGAATATCCATACAATACTGACCCCATAGAAAAATAATATTTATAATTGAAAAAGACTGATGAAGAAGGCCAATCTTAGAAACTATAGTCTCAAACAAATAAATAATATATACCGGGTGAGTTTTTTTATCTTGAGACAGTCCTATAACTCAAAAACAGTGAATTATATGAAAAAAGTTTCAAATAAAAGTTTATTTCTATGGAGGGGAAACCAAACTACGCTATTGTTTGTTTACCTAGAACAACCTTTCAAGGGTATTTCAAGGTCAAGTTCTGTCTTTTAAATGGAACCTTATATGTTTCTGTACATATTCTGAATCTACAAAAAAAACTGAGCAACTTTCATAAGAACTACCCTTTTATTCGATATCAAATAAACAAAATATTAAATCAATCAGATCTCAGAAAAAAACCCTAATAATTATTTTCAACAATTATTCAACTTAATTATCAAATAATAATGATCAAATATTTTATTATTAAATAAATAATTTAATAATTTTCCGACACTGTTCTGTGATATTCCAGAGTTTCTTCGTAGCGTTTATATTTCCTGATTTTTTTAAAATAGATTTACAACAAAATAAAATGAAGCTTTTGAGGGAGTATCCCTGTCAGAAAAATGCTTGTCATTCATTTCAATTGCAGCCCAACAACGCTTCTTCCACATTCACCATGAATTAAGACCATTTTAATTCTGCCTTCAACAAAAAATGATCCATTTTTATTATGGAAATACAATATAACTATCTACTCGATTTACACGAGAAATAAACTTTTTTCAACTCAAGAATTTTAAGTATTTCAATTAAGTTTAAAATAATCTCTTAAAACTGTGTATAATGAAATTTTAAGATCATTATAAGCACTTATTTTCATTGTTTTGACTTTTCGATTTAATAATTATTTATTTAATAATTAAATATTTGATCATTTTTATTTGATAATTAAGTTGAATAATTGTTAAAAATAATTATTAGGGTTTTTTGTCTGAGATCTAATTGATTTAATATTTTGTTTATTTGATATCGAATAAAAAAACAGTTCTAATGAAAGTTGTTCAGTTTTTTTGGTAGATTCATGAATATGTAAACAAATATATAAGTTTCCATTTAAAAACAGAACTTGACCTTGAAATACCCTTGAAAGCCTGTTGTAGGTCAACAAACAATAGCGCAGTTTAGTTTCCCTCTCCATATAAATAAACTTTTTTCATATAATCGACTGTTTGTGAATTATAAGACTGTCTCAAGATAAAAATCTCACCCGGTATACAGATATATAATTTTGATATTTATGTGTGTATGTTTATTTACATCAAGCAGAGGACAACCTCTTTGTTTCTCTTTAAGATATAAATTAGTATATTTAGACATTTTTTAGTACGATTAAGAAAAAAAATGAGAGTCGGGTAGTTGAGGGAGCTAGAGCTACCGCTTCTACATTGTTGTATTGATGGCGATATTAGAGCGGGTGGTTCAAGTTCATAAATTTCAAAATTCGAAAAATAATTGAAAACTTTTTAAGGGCTAGGTATTCTTTGATCAAATTTTGATCATTTGGGAAATTTATCGTTAATGAACGGCTCATACTGGGAAGATGAAACTAAACAGAAAGCAGCAGTTCCCGAATTTCAGATCATTAGCTACATCCGGCTACAACCGTTCGAGTGCTCCCCATATACCCTCGATTGATATTTTTCTGTTTTTACCCACAACTTAAATGTTTGAAATTTAAGCAGTAAAAACTTTGATTTGAAAATTTGGGACTTTGTTGGATATTTTAATACATACAGACTAGCACTCAGAGTAAGGTGCTCTTATTTTGGATATTTTCAAATATTTACGCAGACAGGCTCATATGGTTCTAAATAAATAAATAAAAAATACCTCCCAAGTTTCAAGTCTCTATCTCAATTTTAACCTAGTGCTACACAGCGATTAAGTTTCCATTCTAAATAACATGTGGTTTTTGGCATTGAACGATCAATTTTTTATTTCGGGAATGGTTCAAAAAATTTGAAACTATGTAGGATTTATCCTTATAATAGTAGCTATCCTTAAGAATTTTTACAGATTTTTAGCTATTACAGTTTTGGAGTTATATCTAGATACAATACTGCTGATATCTTAGGATTAGTATGTTGTAGACTCCAAAATTATAATAACTAAAAATCTGTGAAAATTCTTAATAGCTACTATTATAAGGATAAACTTTACAGTGTTTCAAACTTTTTGAACCACTACTTTGGCTGGAATAAAATATTGATCGTTCAACGCCAAAAACCCCATGTTATCCAGATGGGAAATCCAATCGCTGTGTAGCACTAGGTCAAAATTAAGATAGAGATTTGAAACTTGGGGGATATTTTTTTATTTATTTATTTAGAACCATATGGGCCCCTGTTAGCGTAAATATTCGAAAATATCCAAAATAAGGAGCACCCTAACACAGAATTTAAAAAAAAAATCATGCTTGAAAATGATGCAAAAAAAAAAAAAAGTGAACATTTTTAAACGAAACTAACAAACCGGCGGTGTGAGAACGCCAGTGGAATGTACCGAGTAAAAATACCAGCAAATACTTTTAAATAGATATATGGGATTGTCACATAACCCCATGATTTTGAAATTTTGCAGGCGATTCAGAAATAGGGTTAGCTCAGAGGTCGGGGAACTTTTTAGCCATTACCCCAAAATATTTTTGCGTAGGTCGCTGTTACCCCTACATTCTGAAAAGCAAGATAAATGTATATTAAAAGAGAAATAATTCAATCTTTAAGACAAATTCTAAGATTTTAAGTAGAAATATCATTAAATTGGATGGATTCATCCCCTCAGAGTCGAACCTGAGAACTAACATGCTCACTGTAAAAATATAATATAGTAAATTTACATTTTTTTAACAGTGTAACTACAATGTCCTTCAGTCTACCAGAGCATTGTACTCGTAAACTAAATAAGATTCAAACTTGAAATTAAAAAATTACTATCGGCGAGAGGTTTTTGGGCTCGAGGTTGTGAGCTGATTGACGGTCTGTCCGCAAAGCATGTTAGTTCTCAGGTCGACTCCTGAGGGATGAATCCCCTCTGATATTGAAATTTAATAATATTTCTACTAAAATCTTAGAATTTGTCCTAAAGATTGAATTTTTCTCTTTAAAAAACATTGGTTAATCTGTACCCGAGCTAATTTTTTAAAAAACATTCAAACTATTTTCAAAAAAAAAGATGCTCAAATCTATAGTTTTATTAATGTATATTATTTATTGAATTAATTGGAATTTACATGAAAACTATCTTTAAGTAAATAAAAATTATAACATTAAAATAATTCAAGGTACTAAAATACTATATATAAGAGCCTAGATTAATTTGTAACAACTCTCAGAGAATGCTGCCGGCAGGGAGCGCTGATGCCGTCGGCAATTGCTATATTTGCGGCAAATTTGAAATATAATTGTAATTGTAATTTGAAATGAAAGACTCCAATTGATTTTAAATTAAGAAACATTAAATATATTGATAATTATTCCCCCCCCCTCACCACTCAAAAATTAAATATTCAATTCTCTTTTCTTTGCGCACAGAAAAATAAATTAATCATATCTTATTTGATTTATATTTTATATATTATTTGTTTATTTTTTAATAATTTGCCACTTTTTTATAATTTTTTAAAAATCTATATTTTGTTATTCTTATTTTTGGATTTTTACAAAATTGAACGCATGCCCGAGTTTATCATGGCAATACTGGAGGGAGCAGCCTGTCATACAAACAACACCTGATCTCTTTTAAATATTTGGAGCCTTATATCCATTATGGAATTTAAAAAAAATGATATAATAAAATTCTCCTCCTCACACGATCCCACTTATTTAAATAAAACTATTTCCACACAAAAAATATCACAATGCTGTAGATTATAGAAGAAAAAACATACTTCCAGATTCATATCTAGAGCCTCATTTCTGTAGCTGTGTCAGGACGAAAATGAGGCGAAACTTTTAAAAGACTATGTATTTTTGGGAGTTTACAGGTATACATTTGGAGTGTGGTGTTTTAAGAGGAATAAAATTTTTTGACCGAGACGCTGCCCGCCAGGGCACCAGCCCGGAGGACCGAGCTTCGAGGGCGAGCCGAAGGCACGCACGAAAAGCTCGTACTATAATAGTTTATAAAATAGAAAATTTCAAAAAATATCCTTATTACCCCCGATAGTTTTATTGTTACCCCATTTGGGGTAATTTACCCCAGTTCCCTGACCGCTGGGTTAGCTATACTGCTATTTCATTGTCCATCTTTCAATTAGTGGTTATAGGCATTGTGTCTAAATCGATTATACTCAGGACGTGAAATAGATAAGCAGACGGTTGTGACCAATCCAGGTAAGTGCTAAGTGGTTACGTTATACATTTTTGGTTATGCAAATGTTTATTATATTCATATAAATATTTTTGGTTTACATTAAAATGTCATAAGAATATCAACAAGAAAAGATTAAAAAATAAATATTGGAAGCAATTGAAAAAGATGATGATATTTACGTTGGCTCAATGGGAGAAGTCTTACATGAGGTCTCATACAAGGCTCTATTTCACAAAATGTATTATTCGAATATTTTTTTCTTCTTGATAAATGTTAGTGAATTTGTGGAGGATGTACATTGTACAGTTGATAAATTATCAAACATATCACAAGAAACTATTATTTTTTTCTAGAGTGTAAGAGCACTGTCAAAAAAGATGTGGTTAAAAGGTTGCTGGTTAAGATGTACACTGAAAAAACAATTACTTTATAGTAAATATATTGATAGAGTTGAGCATTTTTAATGAGCTCTTGTTTATTCCAAAGATATTTTAATAATAATCAAGATATATCGAAATCATTCCAAATATAACCAAATTTTTAGGTATTTAATCCAAATATATTATATACTTGAGTGATCTATTTTATTCTATTAGATATATCTTAATATTAAATTAATGTCTTGTTTACTTCTAGTGAAACCTCTTATTTTATATAAACGAATGTCTTATTATCATAAAACGACTTAGATTTTTTGCAAATAGTGATATCTTAATAATTAAGATATTAAAAAAAATTAACAAAAATTGTGTTTATTAATTGTTTTTTTTTTAATTTTAAAAGCCACTATGAAATTATAAGAAATATGAATATATATTAAAATTAGATTACCTTGTAACTTAAATCAAAAATAATAATTAAATCAAATTTTCCGATCCAATTCAACCACTTTATTTGTAAACACACCTGTAATGTTATGATTTAGATACCTGTTAATTAAAACACAACATAAAAACCTTCCTAATTTTAATATAATATATTAATATTTGCTATAACCTATTAGTGGGTTTTAAAATTAAAAAAAACCAATTAAAAATAAAATATAATTGCAAAAAATGAAAACAAACTTTTTTATTGAGATTTTCATCTATCTATAATTACTTTAATTAAGAAAAGATCAATTAAGATTAAATTTGTCGAGGTCCAGACCTGGCCAGATCGCTTTCTCATCCTCAAAACTTGTTAATAGAATTTGTTTCATCAAAATCGGTTGAGTCGTTTTCAAAATAGAACCAAGATACAAATATATATATAAATAAATATACAATTTTTGCTCGTTTAATAAGAGTAGATTGAATCATCGGTATTAGAACGAGATGATAATGAGTAAAGCGACGGGCCATGCCATTATCAAAATAGAAAAGAATTTAATATACTCGAAAAGATTCGATTAATAAGAGAAAATAGACTTGAACTAGATTTTTTTATATTATTATTGTTTATTGAAAATCTCTTCTCGAGAGATTGAAAAAATATTGTTTATTAATATATTCCTTATATAAAGAGATGGAACAAACATGGAAGAAAAGAGAATAAAACATGAAATAAATAATAATTCAACAAATGGGAAAAATAATAACTCCATTTTTTTTTTAAAGGAAAATTTAAATATTCTAAAGGGACAATTATATTTTTCAAAAATTATTCCATTTTGATCATAGAATTGTCTAAAATTAAACATTCGAATGTTTTTGGAATCAATATGTAATTGGATAGCTATTCTATTTTTCTTAAAACATGTTTAAAATTGTCAAAATTATATCATAAATACATGTAAAGACTAACTTTCCTAATAATTTAATCAAACTACTAAAAAATAACAAAATATTCATTTAGATAATAATATTAATAATAAGTATATTCTTTAACTTAATAATATACTTTAATTACAATACTTGACCATACCCTGTATGGTAAAGTAAAAAGATAGTTCTATATGTTTATTAGAAACAATTTTTTTACTTTACCATACAGGGTATGGTCAAGTATTGTAATCGTGCATGAAAAAAGTGGTTTTTTTCCTTCTTTTTTTCAAAATATCTAAAAAACGGCTGAAATTATTTCGATTAAAAAAATTGAGCGAAACCATGGCATTTAGGTCTACAAAAAATCTCTAATAAGTGAACATCGAAAAAATTATATTTTTCGAGATAATAATTGTTTTGTCAAAATTTCTGTTAGTTAGTTAGTCTGTGCGTTACCAAATTTGTGTACGAGCTAGCTCAAAAACTAGTGTGAATATCGAAACCAAATTTCACACGTAGTTTTGGTCCATTGAGATTAAGAGCTGATTAGATTTTGATGCATATCGACCCAAAATTAAGGGGGGTCGAGGGGGGTTAAAAATTAAAAATCTAGGTCGTTTGAGCAAACTCAGCCAAATTTTGTATACATAATCAGTGGACCCCCAGAAGTCTAAAAATGCAAAATCTAACCGCCCAAAATTAGGGGGGGGGGCGGAGGGTCAAAAAATGAAAATCTTTGCCATTTACCAAACTCAACCAAATTTTGTATACATAATCAGTGGGTCCCAGGAGTCTAAAAATGCAAAAACTAACCTCCCCCCCTACATGATTATAAATAATTTTATTAAATATTAAATATAAGTGAGGGGCCAGGTTGTATGGTAAAGTAAAGTGGATGGCCACATCAGAACACGTCAGCTTATTTAAATTTTATGGATATGCTTCATTTATTGAACTCAAGTAAGATAACCCTTTTTTAAATAATAGGTATCCTTTAAAAAAAAAGGAACAATTAAAAAATAGAAATACTAAAAATGATTTTTTGCCAATAGTTGCAGATTTTTTTAATTTATGAAAAATAAATCAATATGAGTGTTTTTGTGCTTGAATAAAATAAATAGTATCATTATAAAGGTTAAAATTATTTTATTAATTTGAGTCAATAGTATCAAAGAGTTTACCTTCTTCAGTCTTTTATAAAAAATACCCACAAATATTCATTCAATAATAGTTTTAAGTAAAAAATTGAATCGATTTCATAGATGGCAAGTCCCGGAACTTGCTAGCTAGTTCATGAAGTCAATAAAATTTTTCATTTAAAAACAGCAATTTAATGTATATATTTGTGAAATATTTGTAGAAAAATGAAGATAAAAGCAAAGCTTTCGAAACATTTGTCTCAAATTAAGAAAATATTTCATTTTCATAAATAATTATTTATCTATATATTTACATCAAGAAGAAGAAACAATTTTTGACGTATTCTTTATCATTTAAATAATTTTCTAATGTACTTGGGTGAAAATCAATTTAAATTAATTGATTATTATTTATGATAAATAGATTCGATTCTTTCTAAAATAAGGGAAATTTTGTTAAGAAAAGATTAGATTGAAAATGCGTTAATAGGGCCAAAGATTGGAAATGGGAATGGAAATAATAAAAAAAGTTATACACAAAAAAAAATTTGAAAAAATTATTCGGTTTTTATGTAAACACAAATTCAGTGGAACCTTAAATAAAAATAGTTATAAAGAAATGTCCAAATTAAGTTGGAATAATATAAATTTTCCCAGGGACGTGGAAAAATAAAAATATGGCAATCATTAATATATTAGAAAAATTATGACATTGAGGATATTAAAGAATAATCACAAATTTTCCTCATTCAGATTGGAACTATTAAATTGTATTTATTTTTGCCTCTAAATCATAATTTTTGTAATATATAGTATATTTTAGTTGCTGAAGAAGTTGAAATTAAATTGACGAAACGTTCCACTAAAATTGACTTATTAAATTTTTGTCCACATCCTTGTGTAAATTTATATTATCGTGATATAGAAACAAACTAGTTTAATTAATTATATTCAGTTGGAATATTATCACGGAAATGTTAGTTTGTTTCGATATTTTTTTATTAACTATTCAATTTCGCTTACATCAACTAGAAGAGACATTTTTTTATCATTTCCTTATGATAATTTTTGTCCACATACTTGTGTAAATTTATGTTATTTTGCCATAGAAACAAACTAGTATAATTAATTATATTAAGTTGAAATATTATCTTAATCATGTTTCGATATTTTTTATTCACTCTTCAATTTCGCTTATATCAACCAGAAGAGACATTTTTTTATCATTTCCTTATAAAATAGAAATATAGGTATGTTTTTTAAAAGGGAAATTTATAGAAGTGTTCCATAAAATGAATGAATTTTTTTAATGATCCATATGATTGAATGTTTTATTTTATCTTAATAAAATATTATTTATCTATGAGCGCTTTAATAATAATAATCGAGAACAAAAAATAACTTACCTGATTTGCTGGCAAAATCGGAGGTAGAAATATTCTAAAGGGATATTTTATTGTATCTTGAGATTTAATTTTTTTTTTCTCGGCACTTCTAGGGATCACTGATCTTGCGGCGAAAAAAGACACGGGTCTCGCACGCGTCAAGGTGAGACGGCTACTGGCCGAGCCGCTCCGCCGGAGCGCTCCGCCGCGGGGACTCCCCCGCCGCCCCTCCCACGGATCTAGGCCTTCCCCTCAAGCGCCGCCTACGCAGACAGATAGGCGCCTGGGAAGCAGCAAGCAGCCAGGGATGCTTACACCCCTAGATTTGGGGTAGGCCCAACAACTAACTAGCCACTTCATTGGTCATATCAGAGAGATATAGTACATCTTTGAAGCATTTCATATTGAAATTATATAATAAAAAATTATTTAGAGTAATTTTTGGAGACGGACTGATAAGTGAATTAAGTGGAAATGATAGCTATAAAAAATCTCTTGCCACGTGCCGTAAATTACAGAACGGACATAATAGACCTGAGTATTTGTTGGGACGGCATAATTGCTGATCTAAAACTTGTATAATTAAAATATAACAATGTAAATAGATAATATGTAAATAATTGTAAATAGTAAATTCGTAATTTTATTTTAAACACTTGACAAACCTTTTTAAGATTTATGAGGGGGAAAAAAAAAAATAATGAAATAAAATAAATAAATGAATGATTTATAAAAAGTTTGTATAAAAATATATGTAAAGTATAATTTAAAGTAAAATACATGTTATGGTACTATATAAATAAATAATTATGCGCACAACTGCTTTGCGCAGGGTTTATCTGAGAGGGGATTGTGGCTAATGATATGCACTTATATTAATAAAAAAAATATTTCCAAATCATTATTACATTATAATTCTGCTGAGAATGAAATACAAGATATTATTGTTACTGCCACTGAAAGAGGAGACAGAGGGGAATGCCGCATTGGATTTCCTTCACTGACTTTTCAAAGTGAGTAGAATATTATTGATTAAAAAATTGTATTCCATATAATTATATATTAATTGTATTTATATAAAAAAATAATTTGTAATGATCTTGATTGTAATGATGGCCAAATCCCATTTTAATTAATTACAGACCCTGAAGAAGGAGGGAATATCCTCCGAAACGTCGGTTTTATGAATAAAAAGATAGTGTAAATTATCTTCTTCTTTTTTTGGACTGCCTCATCAATATCCACTTAAAAAATTATTTATTTATTTTATATTAATCCAGGCAAATTACGTGAAAAAATGGAATAAACAGGAAATAATTCCCGGTAAATATTTTATTGCTGGATTACCTTTATTGGTCCTCCAATATTACTAATCTAATTTGGGGGGGGGGGGGGATTTTTTCTACGCGCCTCAAAATGAGAAAATTTCGGAGATTTTTCAGTTTTTCTTGAATAACTCTAAACCGGGTTATCAAATCAAAAAGATATTAATTAGATAAATTAAAGCTCTTTAAGTCACGCGTAAAATGATAACAATTTCATCTACGCGCCTCAAAATGAGATATTAAAATGAAAGTTTTTGCCGAGAGTAGCAGATTTTTTATATATTGAAGGAGACAATAAAAGAGTGTGTCTTCTGCTGGAATTATAAATTTTATTTATTTATAACGATCGTTATAAATAAATAAAATTTATAATTCCAGCAGAAGACACACTCTTTTATTGTCTCTTTAAAAATGAGATAACTTAGGAGTTTTTTTCAGTTTTTCTTGACGAAATCTAACTCATCCTAGAAACTTGATTCCTATCTCATTGTCTAGGAAGTTTTGTTGACTTATTTGGACCACTTTTTTGTTAAAATTCTTAAATTTATAGATATCCAGCATTTTCCATGACAAAAAATGATCTGAATCCTCAAAAGCGTCATGGAAAATCTATAAATATAAGAGTTTTATCAAAAAGTGTTCCAAGTAAACGTTCAAGTCAACAAAATTTACTGGAGAATGAGATAAATATCAAGTTTCTAGGAGGAGAGGTTTTCATTTTATGAAGGAAAAACTTCGATTTTTTGCAAAAAAACTGCAAACTTCAACCTCATTGCTGCACGAGTTACCATTATCCAATTAAGATAAAACTTTGTAGAAATTGTAACAAATTTAATCTAGTTTAAAAATCTATATAGTTGTTTTTGTCGAAACGTGCTCCTTCATGGTCAAAATGGGGAAAAATAGATAAAAGTACGAGTTTTAGGGATTTTCAAAACCGATCGCGGGGACTGTTTTTGACAGGCGCTAGTTCCGGTTCTACTTAATCTAAATAGATGAAATTGTTATCATTTAACGTGTAATTTAAAGAGCTTTAATTTATCTAATGAATATCTTTTTGATTTGATAAGCTGTTTTAGAGTTATTCAAGAAAAACTGAAAAAACTCCGAAATTTTCTCATTTTGAGGCGGGTAGAAAAATTTCCACAACACAGATTTGGAAGAAAACATAGGGTAGTAATATTAGAGCACCAATAAAGGTATTCCAGCAATAAAATCTTTACCGGGAATTATTTCCTATTAAGATCTTAATTTGCCTGGAATTTTCTATTAGTTTTTGTTCTTGAGTTATTTTGTGTATCTGAATTCAAAGAGACAAACATAAAAACTAGTTTTTGAAAATGATTCTTCATCGATTCTAACCACAAAAAGTAAGACGAAAACAATTGAAAAATTTTAAGTGAATCCAATACTTAGGTACTAGGTTTTCTAATTAATGGAGCGATCTACTTTCTTGGTTAAATATCTACTTTACACAAATGATAAAGACAAAAATTTCGAAATTAAATTCTAAAAAAATAAAAATATTTATATATTAAGCATGAGAAACAGACTAAAATTTATTCAATACAAAAGTTGTGAAAATTGAAATAGGACAAAAATAAATTAGATCTTTTGATAGCCGATATCACTTTATCACTTTATATTGTACTTATACAAGAGCTGTATAATTATTAAAAGATACGCTCATTAAAAAAATTATTGATAACCAATTCAAACATAATTTAAGTGAATGATAATAAATTATGATTAAAATGTTCGATCTCGTGATTGTATTGTGAGTGAAAGTGGTATTTAGATAGCCCAAACAAATATTTAAATCGGATTAAATAAATAATTATATTTATTGTTTTTCATTCATTCATTTGTAGAATGATTAATTTTTACTTTATCAAATGACAATCATGGGTAAAGTATTGTAGTCGGTCTCGCGGCAAGCGTGACTTTAAAGGGTCCTCAGGTAAAGACTACGGAACCCATGGTGTCAATTAAAGTCATAAATTGCTGCACCAAATGAAATGAAATTGAAAACCTACCATTATTTTAACAAAATGAAGCGCTGATTAGTTTTTGGTACATATCGGCCCACAAACATTAGTATTTTATTTCAGTACTTTTTTAGTTTTTTCTAAATATCGAATGACTTAACCAATTTTGATGAAATATAATTATGTATCTTGGGGACCACAAAAAAGGTTAAATAAAGATTTTAGTAAAAATATATTTTAAAGTACTTTACTCTAGAGTAAGATAGTAATTTTTTAAATTCTTTAAAATTTATTCATTTCATCGTTTTAATATAGCTCATTTAGCCTTGCTTAAATAAGAGTGGATAGGCTTCTCTCTGTGAAATGCTAAAAATTTGGGAGGAAATTTTATAAGTAACCATAGCAATCGCGTTGTTTTCTTATCCGTTACCTTTGCTGAAGACATAGAGGAATCTTCTTAAAACCAAAAATAGCTAGTGATTCTGATCTAATACTTGAGGAATAACAATTCTACATTGGATTTTTGACGTTTCGGTTTTATTGGTAACCAGTGCTGAAGAGATAGAGAAATCTAGCAGAGGTGTAAAAGAAAAAAGCTTCCAAAATGAGAAACCATATTTAATCTTAGAGCTATTTCAACAGGAGAGGAATCCGTGACCGAGTTGGTTAAGGCGTTCGTTCTTGGGCTAAACTAGAAAGATCGCAGGTTCGGATCCTGTCGGCTGCTTAAATTCATTTCTCCCTTTTTTTCAAAAAATAATAATATAATTTCTAGATCTGTAGAATTAAGAGTCAGGATTATTGAATAATAAATAATAATAATTGACTTCCGCCGTTCATTTATTTATGAATTTAATTCTTTTTTTTCAAATTCGCGTTTAAAAAAAAAGAAATTCCCATATATTTCTTTCTTCCTCCAATACTACTTATTTTCTTTACTACCCTCATAATAAATGGAAGGTCGTAAAAAGTTAGCTCTGGTATTTAAATGCCGAAATTATTTGATCTTTCTTTTCACGAATCATGAACCTACCCCGGACTATATTGCTTGCACTTTCTTTCGTTAATTTTCAAATAAATTTCAAATTAAATCTATTTAAAAAAAAAAGATTAAAAAAGTGCTAAATGTAAATATATTTGATTAGTTTTTATCTTGTAGATTGCAATAAGAATATATCATTTTGCAAAATCAAACTGCAAAATTGAAACGAAACGCCTAATACATAGGCAACTAATTTCCAGGGAAAAGCGACCAACTGCTGACATTAAGGGGCTATCGAAAAATTCTGATTCAAACGGGTTTTTAATTTATTTTAATAAGCAACTCTTACAAATTATAGAATTACAAAATCATACATAGTATAAGACACAATCATACATAATAAAAGAAAGAAAATATGAAATTCGAAAATTTCTCCATGGCGCTTTGGTCAGGAATTTTGACTTTTTGCTAATTAGTTATTTTCAATGTAAATATATGAATAATAATAAACCTTGATTTGGTTGAGCTAATAGAGCAGGGGTTCTCAACCGAGGTGGAATCCCCCCCCCCCCCCCCCCCCCCGTCGCTCTCCCAGGGGGAATTTTAGTATTTCTATAGTGGAATTATTCTGCGTACAAATTTCAAAAGTTGTAAAGAACGTAAATTTTATTATTCAATATCGGATGATTTAAAAAAAAAAAACGATATTTACTTGGAATAATTGGTTTATTGATTGGAATTAAAAGTACAACAGGTTATTACAATTGAGACTGGAGGTCTCAATTCAAACAGAGTCAAGACAAGCCTTGCTGCGACGATCTCGCATCGTCCTTATATACTACTTTTTCGCTGATGGCTGAGTTTGCAAGAGTTTAGGAGTCGTCATCATTTATCCTTACATGAATCGTATTAAGGTAGTTGTTCCGCCAAATGCGTTTTCTTAGGATTTTTTTGAAATTTAGACAGATTATTATTTAAATACTTCTGCATTGATTGGTGGCATAACAAAATTTATGAACAATACAGTTCCGGAGATATTAAATTTCAAAAATCGAGTTTTTCAGGCTCTTTAACATTGAACTATACGGGATATCGGAAAATTTACATACATATTTAATTATATTTAAAAATCCTTCTTGCCAATTTTATAAAAAACTAAACCAACATTAAACAATAACCAATACACATTTTAAGACAATTTTGATTCATAGTTACAACACAGTTTCTGAGATAACAATGAATAACCGCCTCCGTGGTCTAATGGTCAGAGTAACTGACTGGCAACCCGGAGGTCCCGGGTTCGATTCCCGGCTATGCTCAGAAATTTTTCTGTAAGTATAGGGTCTGGAACGGGGTTTCTCTCAGCCTCGTGAGGATAAATGAGTAGCTGCTTGATTGAGAAGTAGCGAATCTCGGTTAAGAAAACTGAAACGAAGGTTGTAGATGTGCGTTGAGCTAACCACTTGACCCCTCGGTACTGTTTCCAATTAGGACAGCAACCAATTCAGTAGGCCAAGACCCATGAAGGGTTGTCGAGTCAGAGATTTATTTATTTATTTAATGAATAAATGATGAAAAATGTATAAAAAAAATTTAGACTAAAAACAATTTGGCAACAGTGAATTTATTTAACCAGCGAAAGATGCATGCGCTAGATTTTTTCAAAATTATAATTTTCATAAGGTGTAACGTAGGCGTTGATTACATTTGTTAAAAAATAACAAAACGATTTTTATAGGAATTTAAAATATATTTTATCTGTCATTTTAATATAAAAATATTCAATCTCTTACAATGGTGCCAAATTTGTCAAACGAGCACGGGATTGGCTAGAATTGGTACATAAACAGCAACAAGTTTTGGTCTTATGAACTATGAATCCTTATTGTCTGTTCTATATACTCTAGCATTAACTTTTTGCTGTGTATTGTCGTGAAACAACTACCTTAAAGAAATAACAAAAAAAATTCTCAGGTTACTTATAAGAGACTGGATATTTAAGCAGTAAAAACTGCCAAAATATGCCTGTTCAGTCGAGCTGAAATCACTTATCCCCCCTGATTCCCTCTTTACGAGGAACACGCGGTTTTCTAACGCTCAACACCCCTTCGCTGTCAAATTGGATAAAAATCGAACAAGCGCTTTCGCCAACTCTTTTATCCCTATGACCTCCAGAGACTGGAGCTCGCTCCCTGCCACCATCTTTCCCGCGACTTATAACCTTCAGCTATTTAAGACCCGTATCCACAGATACCTTCGACCCCCGCCCAACCCATAAAATTCTTTCTTCTTCTTTTCACGATGGAGGGGCCAACCCAGGCCTTTAGGGGTTGCACATTTTTGGTATAACTCCTTCTCTCATCATTATCACTAAAAAAAAATATACAGTTAAAAATTCTGAAATATGCAAGTAATATGCAGAATACGTTGAAATATTCAAATATATGCAGTAAAAGATGGGAAAAATAAATTTTTTTATGCACTAAAAAATCAAAATTGAAGACAAAAAGACTATATATTTGAAGGAGTGCTATGGAAAATATAAAATGATAAAGTAAGTAAACTAAAGAGACCAAGTGTCAAATATGCACTTTTATTTCGTAAAAAATTGCACAAAAATTCTCATTATATTTAATATATTAAAAAATCTTTAAACTCAAAGAAATAATAGGTGCTCTTGAATAAAAAATATAATAAAGCAATTTGAACCGCGAAAGTTAAATAATATGATCAATAATTTCTTATGTTAATTCTACATTTAGAAAATTATTTTTTGATATTATTGAAAAGGAAAAATAAATTGAGCATCCGTCGGGTCTCGAACCCATTTCTCTCTCCTTTACGCGAAGAGCGGCTTAACCAACTAGCCCACGGATTCTCCCGCAAAATAAAAATTGAATGTCATTTTTCCTTTTCGCGACTTTTCTCTATTAGTTACTTAATTTTTAGACAAATTGATTTTTAAACTTAATGTTTTAATTATTTTCTTAAAACAATTTGAAAAAGCCGCGAAAAGGAAAAATGACATTCAATCTTAAGAGCTTATTCGGCGGGAGAATCCGTGGGCTAGTTGGTTAAGCCGCTCTTCGCGTAAAGGAGAGGGACACGGGTTCGAGACCCGTCGTATGCTCAATTTATTTTTCCTTTTCAATAAAATCAAAAAATAAAACAATTTTCTAAATGTAGAATTAACATAAGAAATTATTGATTATAATATGTATTTAACTTTCGCGGTTCAAATTGCTTTAAAAAAATAATTAAAACTTTAAGTTTAAAAATCAATTTGTCTAAAAAAATATAATAATTTTTCAAAAATGTGAATAGAAAAAAATACGGGGGTGGGGGTTAGTTTTATTTAACAGACACGATTGTATTGTATTGTTTTTATTTTTTATATTAAAAAATCTGTATTTGGCAAAAATATGCAGTATAAAAATTTTAACCCACAGTATCCTACCTAGATGCAGCTGATTCGGATAGATAATTGATCCCCTGGGTCGTATGTGGCGGCAAACAAAATATGCATAGCAATCCGGTCTCTACTCATCAGGTAAATATTACTTATCCTTTCCTCTAAATTAAAAATATGATACTTTGTATTTTCAAAATTAAAAGCATACTGTATTATTAAATCCTGATTTAATTTAACTTGGGATTCGCAATATGAAGTTGAAAGTAAACTTGTGTTAATAGGTTAACAAAATAGGGTCAAACTTAATGGGCAATCATGAAAGATTTTTGACTGATTGGTACGAAAAAGTAAAGATAAAGTTAATCAATTTATTTTTAATATTTTTTAAAGTTACAACATTGTGGAAGCAATTTTGGAAATATCTACCAGTGTTTTGAAATTAATGGAAATTTTAATTTCTATTTATGTTCAATGTATGCTGAAATATTTTATTATATGTATAATAATTTATTTTATTTTATTCCTATTATGGATCGTGAAAAAATAAAGGGCAATAAGGGATTTAGTAGACCTGAGTAATAATGGAGGCATCGACCTCGAATCAACCTCCGAACATTAAACTCAAACATAAAAAAGGGTTTTAAAACAATCTTGATACTTAAATTACTATTGGATATTTGCTGGTGGAATTTAGTGCTGGATGTTTTAGATCTGTTAGTAAACTGTGAAGCTAGGGGTTAATAACTTAGAGAAAACGATAAAGTTAAGTTAAAATCTTCTTTAAGTATATATTTTATTTATTCAATTAACATTTATTAGTTTGTCAGGTCTTTTCAAATGAAAGACTACGTGAGTATAAAATCGTGTTTTCGTGGTTCATAGGAATTACAGATGTGAAAACTTGAACCAAAATTTATAAAATATAATTAAATTTTCGTTTTAATACCCTTCAAAGGTGAATAATAGGGTCAAAAGCTCGCCGATTTCGATACTTAATCAGTCTATCTCTTGGAATGATTTTGCAATCACTTGAAAACTACTCCAGAATTTTGTATTCTGCTGAGAATATTTGATTGAAAATATATAATCTACATGGTTTTAGAGGAAACTCCTCTTTAGATAAACTAACTGTAGAAGAAACAAATCTACTAGATGAGCGCTTCTTAAACTTTTTTCATTCGCGACCCCATATTATATACGAGCACCGTCCCATCTCAATTGGCCCACCAATATTTTTCTTTTTAAATAAAATTATGCTAATTTACTGTAAATTTAATTTAAATATTTATTTTTATTATCATTTGGAACAACATTTTAAACAATTTAAAACATTTTATTATAACATTTAACTTAAAATTATTTTTTAATTGTTAAAAACAAGGAAAACATACAAAATCCAAAACCTTTACCACTGTGTGACGTCGTCTTTATTTTTAATTACGGCTTGAATTCTTTTGGACAACGTACTTATTAAGTTTTGACACTCATCTTGAGTGAAAGTATCCCAAATATTTTGAAGTTTGTGTTTTAATTCGACTACGTTTCTAGCTGGTTGTATTCGTAATAGCTTTTTCATTGTGTGTCAAAGAGTTTCTATTGGTGACAAGTCGGGACTGTTTGCCACCCACTCCAAAAGTGGAACATTATGATCAGAAAGCCATTTTATACATCAAGAAAATCAAATTGTTGGAACACAAAATTATTATTATTCTGCAATGCATCTGCCATTGTTGGAAGTAACAATTTTTTTAAAATCTCTAAATATTTATTGGTGTTTACAATTCCATCAATGAAGTGAAGTTTTCCAACACCTCTAGCAGACATTGAACCCCATACCATAATTGAAGCAGGAAATTTTACTTTCATTTTTAAACAATCTGAATTGAAAGCTTCATTTTTCTGATGAAAAACTCTGCTTCGATTGTCCCCAACACAAACTTCAAAACGAGATTCATCACTCCAATGGACACTATTCCATTCATAACTTGTCCAATTAATGTGACTTTTAGCCCATTTAAGCCGGTTTTTCTTTTGTTTTAATGTCATGAGTGGCTTTTCTTTCACCTAAAAAAATTAGTAAAATTACAAAAAAAATTTGGAATAAGTTGCAATAAAATTACCTTGTAAGTTTTAAAATCTAACTTAAGAGCTTCTCTATGGCACGTGGATCTTGAAACACTTCGCCTCACAGCATCGCTCCAAAAACAGATAATTCACCATAGTTCGAACACCTGTTTTTCTAATAATCTTCTTCAATGCCCGTCTATCAGCATCTGATATTTTGAATTTCGACGCATACCGAGCTTTTGTAGCTATTGTGCCCGTTGTTTTATAAACTCGAATAATATTTCTGACAATAAACTTTGATAAATTAACTAGATCGCCAATTTCCGCGTTTGATTTTCCCTATTTAAATAAATTGATAGTAATTGAGCGAATTTTTTTCATCAACAACCTTTCCACGAGTCATTTTTACTAACAATAAACAAAACAAACTTTCTTTTGTTGGAAAAAAGGCAAAGCCTACTTGATTATTTCACATATTCAAAGATTCTTAAAAAAAAAAAACTCGTGAAAAGCAAAGAACTATTTTTTATATAAAAATATGTTTTTAACAATTAAAAAATAATTTTAAGTTAAATGTTACAATAAAATGTTTTAAATTGTTTAAAATGTTGTTACAAATGATAATAAAAATAAATATTTATATTTAAATTAAATTTACCGTGAATTAGTATAATTTTATTTAAAAAGAAAATATTGGTGGGCCAATTGAGA
>JALMQS010000099.1:46322882-46795134 GCA_024734495.1 Forficula auricularia
AATATTGTAGGTTACATAGTCGAATTTTTATAATATAAGGTACCACGCCACTATTAATTGCATGAAGTTATCAACAAGATATTATTTATCAAAATATTTTTACATTTATAAATTATAAGTCAAATTACACTGCTCGACAAAAATTAAACAAAAATTTCCCCGTAAACCTAACAATGGATTTCAGTAGAGTTTTAAACGCTGATTCTCATGAATTTTCCGATTTTTTACAACAGGTCAGAGTTTTGAGATATTACCGGTCAAAATGACGAGAAAGCGCCATTTGACCTATTTTCGAGTCCCATTAAAAATTAAACAGTAATATTTGAAATCAAAATATTTTATTGGCGTAATAGAAACCAGCTTCCTCTTTGATTTTCAGATTACCACTTGTTTTTAGCTCAATTAAAACTTGAGTTATAACTAAAAAACTAAGACCTTATGTTTTTATCTATGTTTATTTCCTTTATAATCACGAAGTTTTAGTTTTTTAGTTATAACTCGAGTTCTAGAATTGAGCTAAAAACAAGTGGTAATTTGAAAATCAAAGAGGAAGCTGTTTTCTATTATGTAAACAAAATATTTTGATTTCAAATATTTCTGTTTAATATTTAATGGGACTCGAAAATAGGTCAAAAGGCCTTTTTCGTCATTTTGACCAATAATATCTCAAAACTCTGACCTGTTGTAAAAAATCGGGAAATTGCATGATAATCAGCGTTTAAAACTCTACTGGAATCCATTGTTAGGTTTATGGGGGAAATTTTTTTGTCGAACAGTATTATCTAGAAAATCACATAAAATTATTGAATTATATTTATAAGATCAGGTCCCACATCTCATTTAATTTGTAATCATCAGCCCTGTTTATATTATTATGGTGTTTTTTAATTTCTATTTTTTCTTTTCTTTTTCTTTTCCAGTAATTCTTCTCAATGTTTAATGTTAGGGCTTCATCCAGATCAATTTTGTGCCCTATCTTCAAAAAGTGCTCAACGACAGCTGATTCATTTGAGTCTAGCCACCCTTTCGTGCTAACTCATTCTTATAATTAATTGTTATGAATTTCATGAATCATAAATTAATTATTATTTGTTATTAATTTATCAATATTTATCACTTTGTTGATTTTAATGCTCATTCTGACATAGGGAAGTGCTGAGCTGGTAAGTGTACTAGGTTTTTGACTGGACTGTACTCCCGGCCTATCTATGACTTGACAATGATGTGGCCAAATCGGAGTGGGAGCTCATACTTAAGAACGACCGAAATGTCGTAATAAACGAACCGAATAAACGACCGAAACGTCGTAATTTGTTCGTGTTCAATAAATAGTTAATTATGTGTGATTTTAATAAAACTTCAAATCTTAAATATTAATATGCCTTAAACCTAACGGTAGCAAAGGCTTAGGACTAAGTAAGTAAATACTAATAATGTTAATTGCCCTTAATTTCTTAAACTAGATTGGAGTGGCGTAGTGAACATAACTGGCACCCGGGGCACCACACTTTATTGGCGCCCCCACCCCCCATCCAGAAGCACATATAGTAATATAATATATAGAATTTTCTCGTAATAAAAATAATTATAGAATGTAGTATACCTACCTTAAAATATCTGTAATATATTATGAATAGTTACTAGCTAACTACGCTTCTACAAAATACTGTACTGTTTTTCGGGATAAATATGGATACTGGTTCAGAATAGGCTTTAAATTTGAGACAAAAAATTTAGCTAAAAATGTCTAGGATTGGACTCTGAAATGTGTCTGTGTCAGTGGAAAAATCGGACATATTATTATCTAGATTTAGTTAAAAAAATAATATTAATTTTACATATTTATATTAGGCAGGTAATTGTTCTAAAAACAATAGTTTTTAAAAAAGAAAAGATAGTTAATAGTATATATATCCATGCATATATTATAATTAGATATATTAAATAATAATAATAATATAATATTATAATACATTAATACAAATAAGTACTAAGTATACATTTTTCTTGACTTTGATGAAGCAATTTATCAATTACTTCATCAAAGTCGATCATTTCAAATTTTTCTCTTTTCACCCTTAAAAATGGTAGAACACTAAGGGCCAGATGTATGTCGGTTGGTGGTGTCTTTGTAAAAGTTGACAAAGGGTGAAATTAGAATTAACATTGTGTCCCGGCGGGATAGCAAATCAGATGAAAGTGCGTGTTATCTAATTGGCCATCTGGCCGGGCACAAGGTGAATTATAAGGTTTTGTCCTTTGTCGACTTTTACAAAGATCTACCAACCGACATAAAACTGGCCCCAAGGGACTTAGGCGATTTTGTCCCATCATTATTCGTAGATATGTGAAAATTAATTTTAATTTTCTTTACGGACTTTCACAGAGACAGCTAGCAAATTGATACTGAAAAAGTAAGGTGTATTTGATTTAAAACATATTTGTGACCTACTCCGAGAAAAGAGACCTAGTGTGTCAAAAAACGGGTTTGGACTTAAGAGTGGATTCTGGTACCTAAAAGGTGTAGAATAAGATGAAATGAGTTAGATTTCTGATAAAAATTTATTTACCCCATAAAAACTGTACAAAACGAACTTGGGAAAATCTGATAAAAAATGAGAAAAACATTAAATTTTTATTTTTTTAATTTTTTGACTTTAAATTGTTTTTTGAGATATTGATAGCACTCGTTATACAGTTGGCACTAAGATCTGAAGCGTCACTTTATTCTTTCCTTCTTATAGTTATTTTTACAAAAAATACGTCACCACATAGGCATGACGTCACTAAAGTCGGCACCCAATCATAACTAACCATACCAAATCGCATCTCCCAACTGAAGGTGTGTTCAAAGTGATAATGCGTTATGAAACTTTAAATGCGTTTTTCTCAAAACTTCATTTTCACACACTAGGTCCCTTTTCTCGGAAAAGGTCACATCTTATCTGACAAATCAAGAAACGAAATAATTAATGATGTTACAATGATTATTAATTTTCCCAGAAATCGATCAAAATAGCAATGGAAAATTTCCAGAAAATCTTGTTTGTCGTCCTGGAGATCATTAGGCGTGCCCGGGGCATTTTAGAGACCCCCTTGCCCCCTCACGCTACGCCACTGCTAGACTGACCTTTCATCTTTTCATTGTTTTATGTCTATAATTTTTATTATTTTGTTTAGTATATCTCATAAAAAAGAGTTTTTGTGAAATTATTCTCGTCGTAATTAAGATCTGTTCAGTTTAGAAAAACATTTCGATTCGAAACAAGTTAGCATCTGAATAAACCCGATTAACTTCGCTTAGGTTATTGGCGAAAATCAGAATAAGAGATGTCATTTTTTCACAGTATAATCAATCAATAAATACATCAAATGAAATAATCTCACCTTCTGAAGCATGGTGGCTGAAAGTTAGCGAGGAAACAAATTTCAATCTCCAATAAAAGCGATATATTTTCTTCCCCCTTTAAATATCCCACCTGATTTGCGCCAATATTGATTTTTGGTTTTGGGTTCCGTTAGGGTAAACTCAGTCTTGCTCAGTTTTAGTCTGGAGGTCCTTATTTTGGGTATTTTCGAATTTTTAGGCTGATAGAGACTCATATGGTTAGAAATAAATAAAAAAAACATCCCCCAAGTTTCAAGTCTCTATCTCAATTTTAACCTGTGGCGCACAGAGATTAAGTTTCTCATCTAAATAACATGGGGTTTTTGGCATTGAACTATTAATTTTTTATTCCGGACAAAGTGATGTTTGAAAAAATTTGAAACACTGTAGACTTTATCCTTATAATAGTAGCTAACCTTCAGAATATTTACGTATTTTTAGCTATTATAATTTTGTAGTCAATAGCTTACCAATTCTAAGACATAACAGTATTTTATCTATCTGTAACTCCAAAATTACAATAAATAAAATTCTGAAAGATAGCTAGTATTTTATCTACTATTATTAAACGAGCAAAAATTGTATATTTATTTGTTTTTATATATATTTGTATATATATTTGTTTGTTTATATATTTGTATCTTAGTTCTATTTTGAAAACGGCTTTACCGATTTTGATGAAATTCAGGGGTTAGGGGGTTTTTGGGGTGACAATTCGATCTGTTATGGTCTCATCTTCGGCAAAATTGTTTTCGATGGGTTTTTTCGTAATCACATTAATCATTCTCAGGGAGACAAATCCCGTTCTTAGGGTTTTCAAAAAGGTTTCCATTTTCCTTTTATACCCAGGCAGACAAGGGGTTGTTTGTTTCATTGTTCTAAAAGGCCTTGAAGAAGTATTGTGATTCTGGATTTTAACATATTTTGTTCTCCCTAAACGTTAGAAATATTAATAAACGTTTTATAATTGTTTTTATAAAGAACTTTATTTATTTAATAGAACAAAAAATAATCAAAAATTTATTTAAAAATATATTTCGCATAAGCAGGTCTCAATTTTTCTGAAAAAACAACACATTTTGATAGGTTTTATTTATTAATTGGATGAATAAAAATGAATCATATGGTTGAATCAAAACAGGTGCAGAAGGTGGGGCGCAGTGGTGGGGAATCCGGGGGTAGGGAGAGGTTTCGGGGGTGGGGTCGGGCGGGGTGGAGGTGGGGGGGGGGGGGGCTACATTGGGCGACTATTATATATTTTTGTATTTTTTTAATTTGAAAGCGGCTCTCAAATAAAAATCGACCTTTTTATCAGAATTTTAAATTAAAAATAATATTAAAATAAAGCTTTTAACTGAAGGAAGAAGTTACCGAGCATCGCTCGGTGCCTCCAGGTACTGTGTGTTTAAATACAGAGTTTCAATTTTTTTGAATTATTACTTTTGCCTGAATAAAGGATTGATCCTTCAATGCCAAAGGCCCCTTGTTATTTAGATGGAGAAACTTACGCCCCTGTGGGGCACAGGTTAAAATTGAGATAGAGACTTGAACTTCTGGTAGCACAATATATTTCAAATTATATAGTAACTATATTGTGCTTATATAGATTTTGAGAATCTATATAGGCACTATATAGTTACTATATAGTTTGAAACATTGTGCTACTAGGGTTGCGGGATATTTTCTTTTATTTATTTCAAACCATATGACTATCGGGATTCATATAAATTCAAAAAATACCCTAAATAAGGACCACCCTAATATACATATATTTTTTTTTTTTGAATTGTGTTAAAAATTAATTTTTATATGTACTTTCAAATGAAAGAGATTCTTCGTAATGACGGGACAGCAAAGATTCATAATAACACAGAAAAGAAATGTTATTTTACAACTGATGTTTTGATTATTTTTTTTTAAGTATTCAAAGTGTAAAAACACTGTAGAAAATGGAATAAAATTTTCTATTATGAGCAAGAAAGGTTAGAGCCATTTTCACGTTTGCATAGATATATCGAGTACCACTCTTGCTTTGATTTCGAAACTTATAGAGACACTTTTAGACGATCCGTTCAGTTGTCTGTTTAATCTCAGTCCTCTTCTTCAATGTCTCAGTTTTCATCATAATCTTGTCAAGAGAACATGTTCGAATGTGGTAAAATTTTATAGATAGTACTAGTCTTTGCGTCATTTATCCTTTTCTCCCTTTGTTTAATCGAATCATTGAAGATGCGGCCCCTGTGGATCTCTAAAGATCCCTGAAATAGCTACCGAAGAGAAGGAAGAATATATCAAGAGAAAGGATGAAGGGCGTAGGTGTGTTTGTGCACCCGACTTTTGTGTCGAGAAAGACGGAGGCGGGGAGAGAGTTCCAGTTCCTCGAAGTCATGGTGGTAAACGTATTGGCGAATGAAGTTGTCCGGCATTTTTCCAATTTTTTATTAAAATAATGAGAGAAGAAGTTACACCAAAAAGGTACAACCCCTAAAGGGCTGAGTTGGCCCCTCCATCGTGAAAAGAAGAAGAAAGTATTTTATGGGCTGGGCGGGGGTCGAAGGTATCTGTGGATACGGGTCTTAAACAGCTGAGTTATAAGTCATGGGAAAGATGGTGGCAAGGAGCGAGTTCCAGTCTCTGGAGGTCATAGGGATAAAAGAGTTGGCGAAAGCGCTTGTTCGACTTTATCCAATTTGACAGCTGAAGGGTGCTGAGCGGTTCGAAAACCGCGTGTTTCTCGTAAAGAGGGCTTTAGGGGGGATAATTGATTTCAGCTCGACTGAACAGACACCGTGATAGTATCTGTAGTATAGGGAAAGGGCAGAAACGGTTCTTCGGTAAGCCAGGGAGTCGAGTGATTTGGTTAGAGCCGGGTCTCCTATTAGTTTAATTGCTCGCTTCTGAATCGCATCTAGTGTAGCAAGAGAATGCTTGGAGGCACCCCTCCACAGATGAGATGCCATATTCGAGACAGGGACGAATTTGAGCCTTATACAGTATAAGAAGTTGACTGGGACTATAACAGCGTCTAGACCTAAATAGGAGACCAAGCTTGCGCGCTGCAGCTTTAGCAGTGATTGAGATATGGTCATTCCATGAAAGGTCAGACCCTAGAGTTACGCCTAGCATTGAAATTTTATCCCTGAATTCTAGTGAGTTTGAGTCGAATTTAACCCCGGAAGGGTTTTAAGAATCGGCAAAACGCGTGCTACGCCTTGGCGAAAAATTACCGTCTTTAACTCATCAGAGCACATTTCATGATATTCTTCATCCATGGTAGTTAATCGTCACTACTCTGTTCTTCGCCATCATGTTATATGCAGCTGAAATGTGGACACTAAAGCAGAACATCTGCAAAAAATAGACGCCTTTGAGCTGTGGTGCTGGAGAAGAATGCTTTCAATCCCTTGGACGGCACATCGGACTAATATCTACTTCCTTCGAGAAGTCCATGCGGGACAACGTTTCTCCAGCATAGTACTCGGGAGGGTTATTAAATATTTCCGCCACCTGACAAGATCTAACACTGGTCTTGAGAGGATCGTGATTCAGAGGAGAGTGGAAGGATCTCATAGGCGTGGCAGATCACCAGCCAGATGGACAGACCAGATACGGCGAGTTGGTCTGGGCACCAGTCTACGACAAGAAACATCAAATGCTCGTCACCGCTCCAGATGGCGAAAACTGCCATCCGTGGGATCCTGGCCTTATTAGATGGAAGTCTGGGGTCACAACTCTTCCGTCAGGTAGATAACGAAGAAGAAAAAGAAGAAGAGATGATAGGTTGATGTACAACGATTTGTCTACGAGAAAAGATTGATAACTTGACTGAACTTATTTGACTTATAATACACCTCCTTTTCCGAACTCTACTAAGGAATTAGAAAAAAGTGAACAGACAACTGAACTTATCGCCTCAAATGACCATTAAAAGTAAAACGTATAATTACTGACTTTTCTGGGTCATGATTTGCTCTTAAAGAGATTTTCATCTACACTCTGTGACACCCTTTGGAATAAACGAACAGTTTTACTAATAAAATCCTTAAAAAGCATTGAAAATCACTGGTCGGACACATCGCTTAATTCAATATCTGAATCTCGTTAAACATTATGAACTCTTGGAAAGAGTTGCGGAATTTCGGTAGAGATCCATGCCTCTTGCAAATAATAGAAAATTTTTATTGATTTTTTTTCTTTAACATTTAACCCAATGATATGTATTTTAAAATAAAATTTTAATTAATTTGTCTATATTGTTTAATAATGAAAAATGTCAAAGGCAATGTTTTCAATTCATTTAAAAACATTTTTGTTATATATAATAAAAAAATAGCTGAAATAATTTATTAATCAAGATGATAATCCAAAGGTGCTCATTCCATTTTAAAACATCAATTAAAATTTAAGCCTTTGAGTTGAGCCGTAAAGAAAATAGTTAATCTTTCTAAATTTCACACCAAAGCTATATTTAAGCTATATAAATTATTTTCAAATATTTTATCATTAATTAGTTGAAAATGTGATTATATAATATAATAATTATTATCTGTATCAATTTAAAAATATTATAATTAAAAACAAACCATTCAGTATATCATCCATTTTTAATTAATTTTCTTTTAACCCTCCGTCTCATCGTCACAGTACATTCATTATAAACTAATATGAGTTTGGGCGTGTTGTTTATACCAGAAACTAGCTGCAACGCCCGGCTTCGGCGGGCCTCTTCCTAACCAAGGGACTTAATCCCCTTGATGACCTCGTCCGCCCCTGAGCCCTTTCCACTTATCCACTTCCGATCGCTTTCCACCCCACCAACCCTCTCCCTCGCTTCTCATCCACTCGACTAAACCTACCCCTGACCCATGTCCCCTCCCATTCGAACACTCTCCACCCAACCTACCCTCTCCCCGCCCCCTGATCACCTTTCACCCTTCTAAACATACCAGGTGTAGAAGTATGAAACCGGAATTTCCCTATAGATGGTGCTAGCCGAGGGGTGAACTGCGATCTAATATGCTGTACACCTACTTCCACTTGCACTCCCAAATATTTCCAAGTACTTCTAAATATTTCCAAGTACTTCCAAAATACTTCCAAAGGGGTGTACACCTGCTTCCAATCGCGGATCACCCGCATCGGTGCTACCCATCTGTTTTGGGACCGTAAAACCGCTACTATAGCGCCATCATCTCCCTCTGACAGGTGACGAAGATTTTCAACACTCAAGAACCATACACCGGTATATTTTTCTCTAACCTTAAACATGTCGAGTTTTGAGCCTACGAACTACGGTTTGCGGACCGCTTTTGCAGTGGATGTCGATGGTTCGCCTGGATTCACCCATGATTTACGACGCTTAGGATTCTCAAAATATATCCATTTTTCATCACCTGTCACGATTCGATGAAGAAATGACTTTCTTTTGTATCTGTCGAGCAGCATTTCACAAGTGGTTTTTCGATTTTCTTGCTGTCTTTCATTCAGTTCATGCGGAACCCATTTTCCCACTTTCTGAATCTTTCCCATAGCTTTCAAACGATTGGAAACGGCTTTCTGAGTCACATTCAATTGATCCGCGAGTTCTTGTTGAGTTTGAGTATCATCTTCATCCAATAAGGCTTGCAATTCGTTGTCTGCGAACTTTTTCGGTGGTTTCCCACGCTCTGCGTTTGTCACGTCAAAATCACCACTTTTGAATTTTTTGAAACACTGTGTTTTACCAAGAGCATGTTCACCATAAGCTTCGACAAGCATTCGATGCGATTCTGCAGCAGTTTTCTTCAAATGATAACAGAAAACCAATGCGGTCCGCAAATCGTAGTTCGTAGGCACAAAACTCGACATGTTTAAGGTTATAGAAAAATATACCGGTGTATGGAACTTGGGTTGTGTGTTGAAAATCTTCCTCAGCTGTCAGAGGGAGATGATCGCGCTGCAGTAGCGGTCTTACGGTCCCAAAACAGATGCCTAGCACCGAGGGGTGAATCGCGACCTACATATGCTGTACCCCTACTTCCACTTGTACTTCCAAATATTTCCAAGTAATTCCAAATATTTCCAAGTAATTCCAAATATTTCCAAGTACTTCCAAATATTTCCAAGCACTTCCAAAAATTTCCAAGCACTTCCAAATATTCCCAAGTACTTTCAAATATTTCCAGGTACTTCCAAATATTTCCAAGTACTTCCAAAATACTTCCAAAATACTTCCAAAGAGGTGTACACCTACTTCCAATCGCGGATCACCCCTCGCCTAGCACCATCTATAGTGAAATTCCGGTTTCATACTTCTACACCTGGTAAATACCCTCTGACCCCCCTTAGCCTCGAACCCCCTTCACTCCACCAAACCTATCCCTGCCCCGTGAACTCTCTTCTCCCTTCCCCGATCAGTCTTCACCCCACCAAAACTCTCCTGCCTTCGATTTTAGAAAATCATGCCTATAGAATAGGCTTAAATATTCTAATAAATTATTCATATAATTATATAAAGTAAAAATAATATTAAAAAACAAAAAACAGGTAAACTATAATTCTCAATTTTTTTAACATCACGTTTAGAAGAACCTATATTATTATATGGTATAGTTTTCGTCCTTCGTCAAAATTAATCGATTTTATCAAGGTTTTATCATGTTATTTATTTAAAAATTATGTTGAGAAAGATCAAATTATAGAGAGTACAGGCGGAATGGATCAGTGAATTAAATATGCCTTCATGAAATTAATACTCTAATTGTACTGGCTTAGGATAAAAAAGAACAATATATTAGGGGCAGATTAATGCTTTGATATTAAGATTTGTGTTTATTCGTCAAACTTTTTTTCAAATTGTGGCCACTTTTATAAGCCGGAACATTTCTGAGGATCATTTTTTGGCATATATTAATACCAATATTCTGGTATACTGGTGAAAAAATGGAGAGAAGCACCGCGGTCATCGTGCTTTAAATTTCTTTTTAACCGACTTCAAAAAATGGATGAGGTTATGTTACTGAAAGAATAGTTTGAAGGCTGGTGATGTAACTTTTAATATTCGATATATTATAAATAAAAATTTTTAAGAAAAAAATAAAACCGACTTCAAAAAAATTTAATGCAACAAATAAAATACACTAAAAGGTATAAAATAATTATTATCTTATTTAGTTACAACTAAACGACGAAATATTAACATGAAATTACTTTTTGAAGTCGGTGCCAAACAAACTATACCTATAAGCGAGCGTACCAACCAAACGTACTAAGTAAGATCCGTCGAGTGCGATTCATAAAAGGTATATGTTTTGCACCGACTTCAAAAAGTAATTTCATGTTAATATTTCGTCGTTTAGTTGTAACTAAATAAGATAATAATTATTTTATACCTTTTAGTGTATTTTATTTGTTGCATTTAATTTTTTTGAAGTCGGTTTTATTTTTTTCTTAAAAATTTTTATTTTTCTCTTTTTAGTGATGTTATTAATAGTGATCCTATCATCAGAACTTGACCAAATTAATATTGCACCATCCCTAAGATACCCCCTTTCGAATAAAAAAAGAATCATCGAAATCGGTTTATAAACAAAGAAGTTAGTCCTGAACAAACCTAACAAAAAAGGTCTAATACCTATGAAAAAAATGGGGCCAATCGGAAGGTAGACTGGAGCCAATGCAAAAAAAATTTTCAAAATCGGTCCACAATTGGCAGAGATATGAGGTAACATAGGCACAAAAAAAAATTCAGTCGAAAAGAGAACCTCCTCCTTTTTTTGAAGTCGGTTAATAAATTATGCAGTACATACCTTTATTAGAACGAAGAATATGTTTGTTTATTTTCTCTTTCAATAATAATAAATACATTGTTGTTGCCATGGCAACCTAATTAGAATTAATTAATTAGTTAATATATATCAGCTGGTAAATAAATTTCATAACATATCAGTAGGAGTAAAAAAGAAAAACGATTGCCATGTGTAATTTCCAAACTCTGAAATTTTCAGCTATAATGTGATATGCCAATTCATTTGAGTTTTAATTTTTCTTGAAAAACAACAAGGGTAGACCTTAAAGATGTGGTCCGCGAAGAAACGTTGTGTTAAATAGTTAAATGATTGGTGTCTGACGGAGGGTTAAGTTCCCCTTAATTTACTATTTTCTATATAGATATAATAAATGTCAACTAATTGATATGGTGATTGATTGTATGTTATTAGCTCGCTAAGCCATTCAGTCACAAGCCCATGTACAAGTTTGGAACCATTCCTTGGAGTCACACCGACTCCACCCTCAACAAATATTTCAAAGAGATGCATGCCTATATGCGTACCTATAATCGAACTTCAGTAACTGAAGGAATAGAATGTGTATTGAATGGGTAAGACAATTTCTATAAACATATATTATATCTCTAAACACATATATTATATCCTTTAATTACAAACTTAGCTAGGTACTGGGGAGTACCCGGAGTCCAGGGTGGTTAGATTCGCAATGAAGTCTGAAATCTCAAGTGAAAGTCATTAAATTGAATTACAATTAGATGATATATCGCCATTGTAGTTAATGATTTATCTATCACTAAATTAAATAAAAAATTGCTGGCAACAAGCGAATATTTTATCCTTCATTATAAATAAACATATCCATTACGCACCAAGTCATTAAAAGATAATAAGTAAAAATATATTTTTCTAGGTGGGCTTCACAAATAAAACAAATACACCAATACCTTGCTTTGCGTTTTTTCGAAGTTGCGTCGCTGCTTAATTAGTACTAATTTTCACTTTGCGTCGTTAGATTTTCCAGGTTGCGTTGTTTTGGTTTCGAGTCTTTAATTTTATTTTTGAAATTTTCGTTTTTTTCTAAAAGATGGCACCACTTTTGTTTCTAATTGCGCCATGCCATCAAAACTCGGGGATTCCCTTTCTAACTGAAAATCAACGCAATTTTAATACAGTTTTATACAGAAATCTTCGAAGAACAAAATTTAGCCTCCAAACAAATTTCCAAAGCGATGTGTTTGATTGACGAAGCTATGGAGATTTTTTTTTTAAAAAACGATCCTGACAGCGGAAGGAGTTTTAAAGTGTCAAAGGCGGTAGCTACGAATATCAATTGCTACAAGGAAATTTATTTTATGTTGAAAAAAAAGCTGTTCAGCAAACATTGGACCAATTTTTTGCGAAAGAAAGCCGACTTACGACAACAGCCACTATGGACTTATCAGACAGTGATTAATTTTAATTTTGTTTTTCATAAATTAATTGAATACTTTATTTTGTTTTTTTGTATGTATGTAATAAAATTGTATATTATTTTTGTTTTTTAAATGTTTACTTTGTTCAATTTTCTTTTTAAAAAGTAGTATTTTCGTAACCCTGGAACCTATCTTCGATCTTTACATGGTTTGCTATAGAAAATCTTAATTCACTTTGCGTCGTGTTTTTTTGGAACGTAACCCCGACGCAAAGTGAGGTATTGGTGTATATGTTTTGAGTTTTTATCCCGATATATATTTCGGGCTATGAGCCCATCATCTGTTTTATTTTGTAACTCCTGATGATGGGCTCATAACCCGAAATATATATCGGGATAAAAACTCAAAACATATATTTGTTTTATTTGTGAAACCCACCTAGAAAAAATATATTTTTACTTATTATCTATTAAAATGTTTCACCTAGAACCGACACCAAATTCTTTAAAGATTATAAGTCATTAAAACTTAGACGAAGAAGGGCAATTTAAAAACCGGACTTGTCTCATAACAATTTTTAGTCGTCACCAATTACTCCATAAACTTTATCTTCAAAGTACTACCCTTGAGGATCCCTACACTTTTGCATTGTTTAAAGCAGTGATTGAAGTCCGCTTCTGTCAGCTGGTTGAGAACCTCGGTCGCTTTTGATTTTACCGCTACCAAGGGTCGATTTGGACCTGAAATATAAAAAAATGTGACAGGGGGCTAGATGGGGACAGTAGGCTGGATGGCTCAACACGGTGATGCCATATTTTGCAAGGAACGCCTTCACAGCCATGTCTTCGTTAAGCACCCTTGGACTCACAAACTTTGTTAAATGATTCATTCAAAATCTGACGAACACTTTCTTTGACGATTCCTATCATTTCAACAAGACCTCGGATACTCAGACGACGATTTTCGCGAATCAATTTACCAATTTTTTCGATGTTTTCGTCCGTTTTTGACGTTGAGGGTCGTCCAGGGCGCGGATCGCCTTCGATTGTTTCACGTCTCTCTTTAAACAATTTAAACCACTCAAAAACTTGTGTGCTCGATAAGCATTCATTTCCGTATGCTTCTTTTAACATAGCATAAGCTTCTGTGGCAGTTTTCCCAAGTTTCACAAGAGGTTAATCCGCTGACCGCTTTGCATTTTTCCGACATGGAGACTACTTCGGACGATTGCTACAGACAAACTGAGCGACCTGCAGACTTGCCTAAAAAGCTGAGGGTGGGGCAAGAATCAGCAGACCCAATCATGTTCAAATCTGCCGTGGTGCACTCTCTGTTTGCCAGTAGTAGCATCAGTCCGGTTTTTAAATTGCATTTCCCCGTATATATCTATCTTTCATCATTTTCTATTAGAATTTAATAAATTACATTTGTAATCAAGTTTATTTCATTTGTCTTTGAGCGCTTGACTAGAAGCTTTGCTGTTAAAACTCATTGGAAAATATATTCTAGTTGGATGATTACTTTTCAGAAAAAAATACAATTATTTTCCCTTAAACGAACTAAAATTAAGTTTGTTTCCCTTCTAGTTCACAAAGTGTCAGTCAGTCTTTAAGGGGTTAATTGAAATTTCAGAAAAGCCAATTCCTTTGATTCATTTGCCTCTTCTCCACTTTGTTCATTCATCCAAGAAGCGTTAATTTAATTTATTCGCTGTTGATTGTGAATCAAAATGTTAATCAACATAATTAAATTAATTACTCCCAATTAATTTGAAAAACTAATTATTCACGTATTATAAATTGCCAAGATTTAGCTTGTGAATATATTTAATAATAATTTAAATAGTTAATAATTTTAAAAGGGTTAGGTGTCGCTTCAAGGTGAAACAGTTTTAATAAAAAGTAAATAAAATTTCAAGGTAGGTCTCACAAAATAAATTTTATATTTGAAGTTTTACTTACTTTTTATTTAAATAGTTAATATTTTTACGATAAGATTTATGGTAGTAAGCACCGAGAGGACGCTTTCTAAAATAGTGAGCACTAAAATGATACAGCAGCGTTTACACCAGCCGGCGGACGTGTTTACATTAAGAATATTCACAAATACAAATAATATTCACACGTGGCCTAGTTGGTAAAGGCGTTCTTCGGATAAAGGAGAGAGACACGGGTTCGAATCCAGTCGGATGCTCAATTCATTTTTCCTTTTCAAAAAAAAATTAAAATAATTTTCTAAATATGTAGAATTAACACGAGAAATTATTGATTACATAATTTAACTTTCGCGGCTCAAATTGCTTTAAGAAAAAATTAAAACTAACGGTAAATCACTCGTATCCATAATAAGCATTAATTAACAGGAATAGCAGGGAATTGGACAAAATTAAAAACAGAGTTTTTATTGAATGGGCCAGACGTTTCGTCGATAATTTTGACTTCTCAGTGGCTCATTCTATCACTTTTGTCAAAAGACAATTCCACTACGCGACGAAACATTCTTTAATCTTTTTTATTTAAACTATAATACATTGTTGGCTTATGCCTCAATTGCTCAAGAATCTTGAACTTTTTCACACTTGAACCATCAAAAAAATTAAAAACCTTTAATCAAAATTACTCTTTAAAGAGTAGAAACAACATTTTTTTGTGATAAATTTTGATTAAAGGTTTTTAATTTTTGATTGCTCAAGTGTGAAAAAGTTCAAGATTCTTGAGCAATTGAGGCATAAGCCAACAATGTATTATAGTTTAAATAAAAAAGATTAAAGGATGTTTCGTCGCGTAGTGGAATTGTCTTTTGACAAAGAGTGATATAATGAGCTACTGAGGAAGTCGAAATTAATCGACGAAACGTCTGGCCCATTCAATAAAAACTCTGTTTTTAATTTTTGTCCAATTCCCTGCTATTCCTGTTAATTAATTAAAACTAACGTTTAAACGTTTCTTTATCTAAATTATAATTAACTATACTTTAAATAGAAAAATCCGTGAAAAGGAAAAATGAAAAGAGCTTTCCTAGAGGAAACATTGGTGGCCTAGTTGGTAAAGGCGCTCTTCGGCTAAAGGAGAGAGACACGGGTTCGAATCCTGTCGGATGCTCAATTCATTTTTCCTTTTCAAAAAAAAAAATTAAAATAATTTTCTAAATATGTAGAATTAACATAAGAAATTATTGATTACATTATTTAACTTTCGCGGCTCAAATTGCTTTAAGAAAAAATTTAAACTAACGTTTAAACGTTTCTTTGTCTAAAACATAAGTAACTATACTTTAAATAGAAAAATCTGTGAAAAGGAAAAATGAAAAGAGCTTTCCTGGCGGAAACATTGGTGGCCTAGTTGGTAAAGGCGTTCTTCGGCTAAAGGAAAGAGACACTGGTTCGAATCCCATCGGGTGCTCAATACATTTTACTTTTTCAAAAAATAATAAAATAATTTTCTAAATATGTAGAATTAACATAAGAAATTATTGATTACATTATTTAACTTTCCCAGCTCAAATAGCTTTAATATTCACATATATTCAGAGATGGGTAGTATCCAAAATACAGGTATTTTCGTTACTTTTGTATTTTATATCAAAAATACATGTTTTCAGGTATTTTCTATTTTAAAAATACTCGAAATAGATTTTATTTTTATTTTCCTCGAAAACTTTTTCCAAGTTTTATATCGGGAAAATTGACAAAATGCTGTTTCTTGGTATGAAGACTCTCAGGAAAAACGGGATCTCAGATAAATGAATAAGAAGGTTCATTTCGTTTTCCAAATTTATCTCCTATATATTCAAAGTAATGGTTTAAAATTTTTGAAACTCTGTAGACGTTATCCTTATAATAATAGCTATCGTTCATAATTTGTACAGATTTTTAGCTATTATAATTTCTGGTTTATAGGAGTATTTTTGGCTGTGGGTCAGTGGCTGGAGTGTTGGGTCACTGACTCGAAGTACACTGGACTAAGTCTTGGCAGATCATATATTTGCAGTCGCCTCCTTTTGTAAATCAATGGCAACCTACCAAGAGTATAATTGCCTAGTAACCTCTCCAAACTAGCCGTTCGGAACCGGCGTTAAAAAGTAGGTCCCGTATATCTGTGTAAAAAAAAACAGCTAAACACACTCAGCACAGGTATATGTGGAGAGGTGCCGAAACATCAGGGAGACCTGATATGGGACTTAAAAGAAGAAGGAGTATTTTATCTAGCTGAAACTCCAAAATAATAAAGTTTAGGGAAAGCGGTGTTGGTTTATAGTGAAACATATTAAACACAGGAATTATTTAACGGGTTATAGTGGTTTTTCACAAAGTGGAAATAAAATTAAAAAAAATTAAAAAATTCATTTAAATTATTTTAGAGATTTTTTTATTTATCTCTATACATATTTCGGGCTATGAACCATTCATCAGGAGGTTTAACAGAAAACTGAATATAAAATTTTTTAATTGTATCGATGTTATTATAGTACAGGGCGAGTGGAGGGGGGTGAGCCAATGGGCGTTGAAAGAATTGAGTGGTTGAATTTAAAGGTATGTGGAAGGGAGAAAATGGGTATTGAACAAATTGTCTGGTCAGAGTCAGGTACATTTCAAATAGGATGTCTTTGTTCGAAATTTATTTGTATAGGATTCAGGGAATACCTATTAAAGAAATTTGTGTAAGGGTTTTAGACTATATCAATTTAGACAAAATAATTTAAAAGAATTTTTAATTTTTTTTAATTTTATTTCCACTTTGTGAAACACCACTATAACTCCGTTAAATAATTCCTGTCCAAAATAATAGCTAAAAATCTGTAAAAATTATGAACGATAGCTACTATAAGGATAAAGTCGACAGAGTTTCAAATTTTTTGAACCATTACTTTGGCTGGAATAAAAAATTGATAATCCAATTCCAAAAACTTACACTGCTGTGGGGCCCAGATAATAATTGAGATAAAAATTTGAAACTTAGGGGATGTTTTTTTTTATTTATTCAAAAATACCCAAAATAAGGCGGATCCCTCCCTGGTGGCAACACAGCTTGTTATTATTTGGGGTCTTGGGTATAAGTCCTCCCTATTTTGTATACTCAAATTCCTGGAGCCTGCTCTACTATATTAGTGAGATTACTTCCAAGTACTCATAATAAGTAAAATCTGATAAAAACTAAATTAATATAGGTATCCCTATATCTATAGCATAATCATTTTTCAAAAGACCCGGCTTCAAGTCGAATTAAATGGATTGTTATTAATATTTCACCAGAGAACTTGATGCTTTCATCTACGATGGTACAGTTCTGGATTATTTGGTTGCTCAAGACGAAGATTGTCGACTTCTTACAGTTGGTTCATGGTATGCCATGACTGGCTATGGTCTTGCCTTCAGTCGCAATAGTAAATACGTCCAAATGTTCAACAAGCGACTATTAGACCTCAGAGAAAACGGTAATATTATTTTTTAAATATTTATTTGAGCTTAGTCTTGGTTTTAAATCTCTTCTAATATCAAGCACGAATAATTTAAAATCACTTATTTAAAGCTTAAATCATGATTTACGCCCCTTGTTTATACAGGGTGGCGCAGATGGATCGGATGGTTTTAAAATACTTGTCAAACTGTGTCGGGTGGTTTTAAAATTCTTGTCAAACTATCAATTTTAAAGGTATTGGATTGAAATAAAGTGCAAAACGTGTAGTTACAATGGAAGTTTATTAACAAAAAATTAGTAAAGTTAGTTTTTAAAAATTACATCCATCAAAATGCCCTCGGAGCGACGCATTACTGTTAATTCGCAGCGTTATGTGAACATGATTGAAGAATTTCTTCTCCACAACTTGAAGAGAACAATTACGACATGGACAATATGTGATTCCAACAAGACGGGGCAACTGCACATACCGCTAGGATATCAATGCAAGCTGTACGCGCTCTGTTCCCTGGCCGTTTGATTTCCCGTAATGGAGATCTCCATTGGCCCCCTCGCTCACCGGACTTCTTCTTATGGGGCTATTTAAAAGCAAGGGTGTACATGAACAAACCCCTGACCATTCAGGAGTTGAAGGTAGCAATTCACAACCAAATCACATTAATTCCTGGTGATGTGCTTGAGCGGGCAATGCGGAACGTTAAGGACCGACCCCAAGAATGCGTCGCTCGAGAAGGAGGGCATTTGATGGATGTAATTTTTAAAAACTAGCTTTCTAATTTTTTGTTAATAAACTTCCATTGTAACTACACGTTTTGCACTTTATTTCAATCCAATACCTTTAAAATTGACAGTTTGACAAGTATTTTAAAACCACCCGACACAGTTTGACAAGTATTTTAAAACCACCCGATCCATCTGCGCCACCCTGTATATTTAGAAAAATTTTCAAGTGCTCTTCAAAATGATTATTTATTTATCTTTAGTTCGGCTCTTGGGTTCAGAAGCTGGGCTAAAACTGAGATAAATGAATATAACATTATTAACTTTTTTGGAAGCAGTTGGGCTGTTCAGAATAACACATTATAATAGGAATCACGGGACATTGTTATACTGATCTTATTTTGAAATACAGGGTGTCCGAGACAATGTTGTATACATGTAGCTTAGCTGTGAAAATTTATGTTAAGTAATAATGGAAATTTAATTAAAATTAGTTCATCATTGAGTATACAGTCCTAAGACTGGTTTGACGCAACCACCCGTCTCCACTCGACTCTGTCCCCCGCCAGTTGTTTGACCTCTCAAATTTTCTCGCATCCCATATCCCCAATTATTTGGTTGAAATATTCTAATCTGGGCCTTCCCCTTTTATTTCCCACCTCCCCTTCCTAGATATCATCCCTTAAGCAGTCCCCCATGTCTCAGTGTGTGCCCCATCATCTGACCTCTTCACTTCTTCAGACTCTTCCACAAGGTACTTCTTTCTCCGATTCCTCATAGAACTTCATCATTTGTAATTCTATCCCCATCCATTTGATATTCCTTATTCTTCTGTAGCACCACATTTATCTAATCTCTTTCTCTCCGCTACTCCATAATAGTCCAGGTTTCACGCCCGTACATGGCTATGCTCCATACTGACTCTATGTCTTCAATAGCAACTCCCTGTTTTCTAAGCTGATTGAGGATAAGCATAGTAGTTTTTGTTTTGAATTAAGCCCCATTTTTGCTTGAGCAATTATTGATTTAATTTCGTTTTCGCTCCTTCCATCCCATGTTATTTTACTTCCTAGGTAACGGAATTCGTTAACTCCGTCTAGGTTTGCTTGGTTAATTTTTGGCTAATTTTGATGCATTCCAGTTAATTTAATTTAATTTAAATTTCTCTCGAAATCAACTGTCCTCGATGTGTTATCCAAGTGCCTAAAGCTTTATGCTTTAAGCCTGACATCACTCCCCTGGATTTCTTCTTGTGGAGGTATGTTAAGGACAATATTCTCTCTATCAAAGTGACATTTCTGGAACAGCTTCGTGAGAGGATTAGAGCTGTTATTGAGACAGTTAGGCCACAAATGCTACAGGCTACCTGGAGAGAAATTGAGTATCAATTATATTTCCTCTGGGCCATTCGTGGGGCACATTTAGAAATAGTATGATTGCACAAACAAAATGTTATAACAATATGTATCCATTGTTGTATTAATCTTCTTAAGGACGTTCCCTAATATAGCTCAGATGCAGTTCTATCTTTCTTCTACTCTCACATGCGCAGAAAGGCAAAAATATTTTCACTGCGTCGTTTGTCGGATCTGGCAACATTGCATTCTTATCGTCACTAAAAGACAAAGAATAAAAAAAAAACACTTCATGAAACAGCTCAATGGGAAATTCCATATGAGAACAGTATAGTTTAGGTTGAGATAATTAGCTAAAAATCTCAAACACACTAGCTGCAGAAGTTGTTTAGATATGGAAAAAGTGAGTGATTTTAGTAGGACGTTGCCAAGTCACCATCTCTCACTGGCCATGCCATGAAAGAAAAAATGAAAACCATCAAAAGTAATACCTAACTTTTAGCACTTTTCATACAAAACGAATACCGCTTGATACAATTATTTTAACAGGAAAATATTTGTTATATCTTCAGTAAATGATTCTCAGTTTTTCAAAATAATTTCAAGAAAATTAAGATTGTTATTTAATGAAACAGTCGCTTTAACATCAATCGGGATAGGGTTTGCGTGTTAAATATACAACTTTCAAAGGTCAATATTTACAAATTTAGTGACGCAAAGGCTATTGAAAAAAATTTATACGTATAGAGGATACTTATAAATATGTGTATTCAAAGTTTTAAAAGGATTGTAAGAAAATCGATTTATTAGAGAACGTCCTTAATACATCAAATAGGTGCATGTAGTATTACAGGCAGTTCAAATTAGGGCGTTTTGTCTTGGACACCCTGTATATTCTACGGATAATTACCACAATTGCTCGTAATTTGAATTTTCCCAGCCATATATTTTTAAATAAAAATAAATAAATTTTTATAATTTTTCTCATTAATATATCAAAGAATAATTGATATATCAATGAAATTGTTTTAGATCAGCGCTTATTTGAAAAAGATATTTATCGCGAGACTACTGCGGATGACGCTATTGAGTCTGCGGAGTCTTAAGTCTGGACCAAGAGAGAAAAGATGTGATCCATTTAGCTACAATCCAACGTGAGATTGAATATATAACATCTGAGATTTCCAAATTCATTTGGTGGTCCATCCGAATGTCTAGTGGGCTATACGCGAAATGACGTTAGATTGTAGCTAAATGGATCACATCTTTTTCTCTCTTGGTCCAGACTTAAGACTCCGCAGACTCCAATAGCGTCATCCGCAGTAGTCTCGCGATAAATATCTTTTTCAAATAAGCGCGGTCAAAAACAATTCTCTTTGATATATTAATGAGAAAAATTATAAAAATTTGTTTAACATCATTATTTCAAGTTGGAAATATATAAGTTCATATATTATTTTCACTCAATATTTGACAAAAATTCCCTACATTTGATTCGCGATTGAAGCACACGTAGAAAGTATTCGATTAAAAATAAATAGTAGTAGTTAAAACTGGTGACAGATTTTTTGCGTGAATTTGACCCAACTAGAAATAATGCGTAATAGTATCGTCTATGATAGTTGTAAAGTTGTAAAAAGCATCATGCTATTTTTTTGCATGTTGTAAAAATACACTTCGAGTGGTCTGGATTCACGTCACACCACTCAAATGGTCTGGGGTGAATATATTATGTTTATAATTGACTATAAATTATAATTTTTATAATTTCATTGTTGGTCAAAAATATTTTTAATACATATACACACGGATGCGCAGTACCTAGTCCACCTGCTTAGACCAGCCAGACTGCCCATTCCTTGTACAACTATCATAGACGGTACTATTACGCATTATTTCTAGTTGGGTCAAATCCGTACTCAAAAATCTGTCACAGCTCTGGACTATAGGGATCATTAAAAATAAAATAGCTCACGATTTAAAATCCTAGTCTATTCTCGAATTAAACACATGATTAATTAATCTGGTCATTTTATTCAATAATTTGTATTTAAATATTGTGGCTTTAGGCGATCTTGAGCGGCTACGAAGATATTGGATGACGGGGACCTGTAAGCCAGGCAAGCAGGAGCATAAATCCAGCGACCCTTTGGCCCTCGAGCAGTTCTTGTCTGCATTTCTTCTACTGATGTCCGGCATCCTTCTGGCGGCGCTTCTACTCTTCCTCGAGCATCTCTACTTCAAGTACGTGCGCAAACACCTGGCGAAAACCGACCGGGGCGGATGTTGTGCACTCGTCAGCCTCGTGAGTCAAGTAAACACTCGACAGGATCACTTCATATTCACTTTTTTGTCTAGATGTCTAGCTGCCCAATTCTATTTAACACACTCTGATGTCCCTTCCACTCCAAGTTCTCTTCTAAAATCTTCTGGAAAGGTCAGCGTGTTGTTAGATTAGATTAGATTTAGGAAGGTGTTGTAGAGAATTATCGGCCGGTTGTACACGAGTCAGGGCTTAAATACTAGTAAATACATATATAGTGAAACAAGAAAATATGTGTTAAAAATAATTACTAAACATCTTTAGGAAACAATTTTCTTATTAGTATCAATAATATTAAATGAGAAAATGTTCAATAAATATTCACACAGTTTCCCCTTTCGTCTAAATATACCATATTTGCGAAATCGCTTCATAAAATTGCTCATGATGATCGCACACTTGTAAATTCATCCTAGCATTTGTCAAAATTTTCCAATCTTTTCAGCTTTATTGCCTCATTAAAAAAGATGCCCCCATCAAACTTATAGCTGCAAATTGTTAGCTTTCTGTTAGGGGGTGGTTGCGTGGTGCTTGTCCGCACTCCCCTCTTAGTTGGCGGTGACTTAACAATGATTTTGCTGGCTGGGCGCCACCCGCATAGTTGGCGGGTGAGGAGCTCCTTGTTGGTGGATGGCTCTTCCTTCGGTGATTAGTCGAGATCGAATTGCCTTACTTAATACATGACTGAAATATTATCAGTCATGCAAAGTGTCGCAACGATCTGACTGAGTCGTCTAGCGGCCGTGTCTAAAATCTCGTAGCCAAAGCAACACGGGCCGCTGCATCACACCCTTGATTTCTTTTTTAGGTGATTGCTTTACCAATTTAGTTAGCCGGGCTGGGCTCTATCCACCTAGTTGGTGGGTCAAGAGCTGCTTGCTTAGCGATCACGTCGGGGTCACCAGATTGTTAGGGGGGTGGTTGCGTGGTGCGTGTCCGCGCTCCCCTCCTAGTTGCCGGGGACCTAACAATGATTTTGCTGGCTGGGCGCCACCCGCATAGTTGGCGGGTGAGGAGCTCCTTGTTGGTGGATGGCTCCTCCGTCGATGATTAGTCGAGATCGAATTGCCTTACTTAATACATGACTGAAATATTATCAGTCATTCAAAGTGTCGCAACGATCTGACTGAGTCATCTAGCGGCCGTGTCTAAAAGCTCGTAGCCAAAGCAACAAGGGCCGCTACATTTCTAATGTCGATATTTTGAACTCGTGAGTCGCAAATTTCGAGTTCTTCGGCATCTTTCCCAACAACGTTTCGGATTCTGGTGGATCTTATATCTGATCTTATTAACGAGTAGCTGCGAAGCCCTTTTGTTAGCCAGGGGGTTCCATAATTTGGAATTCCAATAAAACGGAATTTTACTTTAATTGACTCGAAATGGGAGAAGGGTAAAAAAATAAAAATTCTAGACCTTTGGATAAAATTCAATCAAATTTTGTAGACTATCAATACAAAGTACCTCATATATCAAATGGAAAAAGAATTGATCATCTATCCGAGTCTGTGAGGTACAAAGGGTGATCAGAGTTAGGGGAAGAGGAGAGAGTCTAGGGGTAATGTATAGGGTTGGGGGGTGGATGATGATCAGAGCTGGGTCCAGGGGAGAAGGATAGGGTTGGTGGGATGGAAGGGGATTAGAGGGTGCTAGCAAGAGGCTGGAAGGCTTTCATAACTTTTCTTGAAAAGTGTAAAGCCAAAATTTTTGGCGATTCGGTGTACTGACAAAACTATAATTTTATATATCTAGATGACCACGTCAATGCAGTAACCGAAAGGCCACTTCGATGGAATTCCCATGTATGACCAAATCGTTTGACGATAGCTTGTTTTGACAGTCTGGGCATTCTGAAGTCTTCATTCCCGTCTTGTGCAATTCGTGACCGTCCATTGAAGGCTAACCGAAAAAAAAAAACAATTTAAAAGCACTTTCTCGGAGAAAATAATACCAGAAATAAATCGAGCGAAAATTTTCTGAAAATGTGTTAAAAATTGTACGAAAGAAAATCTCGGGAACTTTTTACGCACCCTGTAGGTACATAGAGCCATAGGCGCCGACTTTTGAAAATGTCATGTGGGGCTCAACTTCATCTTAAAATGTACGAAAGAGGGGTGGGACTTGTTAAAAAATTATTAGTGAAGAAAACAACAATTTTATTAACATCAAGATAAAACAAAAATATACCATATATTTAATGTACCTAGTATGTAGTATAGGTATATACAGATACTTAACAAAAAAATAATTACTCTGCAACAGTATAAAAAGTACTTCTTCTTTGATTATTTTTATTAATAAATTTATTTGCAATTTCATTTATGTTTAAACAGTTTGTTTCGTTCTTATGAACATGTAAAAGTGCAAGTTTATTTAACCGGTCTTATTTCATTGTTGATCGGAGGTAGGTTTTCAATCGTCCCAAACATGAAACAGATCTTTCTGCGGTACATGTACTTGTGGGAATCGTTAATAACAATTGGACGAATTTTACAAATTCGGATAATAATTCACTTTAATTAGGCGACATTTTTAAATAGGGGCTGGTTCCAAATCGATCCTAGCAACAAGAAAGGGACAGTGAGAATTTCGCTAAATGCAATCAGTCAAAAATCAGATTACAATTCAAAACTTGTCAAAACATGAAATATATGACTCTGCGTGTGCGCAGACAGACGCATACGGTGACGCGGTCTAGTTCCATTTCACTGCACTAGAGGCGGGAACTTACGTCGATTCACTCAGTTTAGACAACGCGCCACTATTTAAAATTAAAATTCATCAATCGTCAATAATTACTTTTTAAAAAAAAATAATTCATTATAAATTTCATGTGGGCCTCCGCCCCATGCGAATCCCTTCATGTGGGGCTCAAGCATTTGGGCACCCACAAAGTCGGCGCCTATACATAGAGCTATTAGTAGATGATACTAATAGTACTTCGCTGTCGAATACCCATAAAGTATAACCATATTGTTTTACAATTTGTCCAAACAATATAATACACTTTTTAACATCCTGTCTTATAAAAGAACTTACTAAAGAATGTCATAGAAATGCAAGAGAGAAATTTTATCGAAATTATTTTAAATTGATTGGATGGTATGAAATATTAATTAAAATTCATTATTTAAGTAAGTGAAGATGCTCAGAGCGTGTCTTGCTTTCTAATCAATCTTGGTAGGGTCTCCTTTTATTCTCATTAGAGCCGTTTCCATCAGTCTTCCAGCTCCTCTAGGGACCCTCACAAGATATATACTGACATTATAAGACATAGTTGTTAATATTTACTATTCACAATGATTATCTATTTTCAATTATTATTATTTTTATTTTCATTACTAGGAGGGAAATAAAGTATTCTTGGAGAATGAATATGTACAGTTTGAACTAATCGATCGATTGTCGATTTGGTATTTACTGAAAATATCTATCAAATTGGGGAGCGTTTCACGTGAAGCGGAACAGCAAAAAATGGAGGTTCCGAAATTCGATCACATTCGGCCTAATTGTACTTCTAGAAGATATCAAATGTGAACCCATAATTTTATTTTTCTAAGAGGTTTAGTTGTCAAGTTGTGGAGGTACGAATTTTTCGGAAGCAATTTTTCGAATTAAACAAATTTACAATAAAATATTAAACATTGTGGTTTATATAGAAAATTACTGATCATTTTAATTATGAAATCAGATTTGAAATTGAATTTTTTTCTTTTACAAAACCAGAAATAAACATTTCAAATCTGAATTTTTAATAACTTCGAACATTTTTTTTTTTTTTAATTATTTTAACTTCAAAATGGGGAGTCGGGTTGTCCAAGCTGGCTAAGGCGCTGGGCTTGCTTCAACATCGTTGATGACGATGTTCAAGCGGGAGACCCTGGTTCGAGCCTGGCTAGCATATAAAAATTTTCTACCGGCTAAAACTCGGCTCCCTCACTAACCCTACTAACACTTTACTGATATGCTGCCTAAATGAGCTTTGTTCCCGATGTTAATAAATAAATAAAAAAAAACTTCAAAATATAGCTTAAAGTATATAAATAACACATTACAAGTTTCAAAAAGGGATCTACATTAGTTTAGGACAGGGCTGGCCAACCCGCGGCCCATGGGCCTCATGCGAACGTATACGATTTGTGTTTGTTTGATTTCAGAATGTATTTTAAATCGAATTAAATCAATTAAAAGAAATAGCGTTCCCTATAATTGCACAAAGGATAACATAAAAAATAATAGTAATAAATATTTTAAAATCGCAGGAAAGTGGACAAAAAGTCAAACAGAGTTAGTTATTTAATTTACCAGACGTTTCGTCACTTTATTGAGACTTCATATATTTTAATGTAAAATGTTCGTTACTGGCTGTCTTATAGTTGAGAGATTTTTGACGAAGAGTTATATTGAATGAGCCACAGATAGCCACTGAGTCTCAATAAAGTGACGAAGAGTCTGGTAAATTAAATAACTAACTCTGTTGTTTGACTTTTTGTCCACTTCCTTGCGATTTTAAAATATTTAATAAAATATGTACGCGAATGATGAAATAATAATAATAAACTTCAACAAGAGAAATTGATTTAAAAATAGGCGAAATGAAATAGAAAAATCACACTGAACGAATAAATAGTCATATTGATATTTGTTTGTTATTTTAAAATAAGACTCGAAATCTTGTTCGGAGTATGTGACTTGACTAATAATTCGGATAGTTAAAACTTATGGAATTGATAGTCAAGGGAGAGGGGGGGGTTCGAAAATAGAAGTTCGCCTGTGTGTTGTAGGTTATGCATTCGAATCAAACGCTCTGCATTGCGGGTTGCAACATTAGGCGTTAATTAATCGAATGTTTCCTACATTTGATTTAATCGCCAATCAAGTGTGGGTGATTTTTGTCAAATATTGAGTGAATATAATATCTGAACTTATATATTTCTTACTTGAAATAATGATGTTCTGGGGGAAGACCAGTTCGGCTTTAGAAGAAACAGAGGCACCCGAGAAGCAATTCTCTCTCTTAGACTAATAATAGAAAGGGCTTTTATCAGGGAAGAATCTGTCTACATCGGATTCATAGACCTAGAAAAAGCATTCGATAACGTCAATTGGAAATTATGTTTAAAATATTAAAACAGGCGGGAATAAAATTCAGGGAGAGAAGACTAATCTACAATCTATATCAAAACCAGACGGCAATTATAAATATTGGAGATGAGCAAAGAGAAGCCAAAATAAAAAAAGGTGTAAGACAAGGATGTGTGCTGTCACCCATGATTTTCAACTTATACATAGAAGAAGCGATTAAAGAATTCAAAGACAAAATTGATACAGGTATCGAAATCCAAGGTCAAAAGATCGCTATGTTAAGATTTGCCGGTGACATTGCCCTTCTAGGAAGCAATAAAAAAGAATTAGAGGACGCCCTGAATGGAATTAACCAAATCCTAATAGAAGAAATCAAAATGAAAATAAACAAGAATAAAACCAAGGTCCTAGTAAGTACAAAAAAAGAAAAAAACGAGACAGGAATGCATCAAAATTAACCAAGAAAACCTAGAAGGAGTTAAGGAATTCCGCTACCTAGGAAGTAAAATAACATGGGATGGGAGGAGAGAAAACGAAATTAAATCAAGAAGTGTCGAAGCAAAAATGGGGTTTAATTCAAAACAAAAACTACTATGCTCCTCCTCAATCAGCTTAGAAAATAGGAAATTGCTATTGAAGACATATGTATGGAGCATAGCCATGTACGGGTGTGAAACCTGGACAATTAGAAAAGCGGAGAGAAAGAGATTAGAGGCTTTCGAAATGTGGTGCTACAGAAGAATAATATCAAATGGATGGATAAAATTACAAATGAAGAAGTTCTAGGAAGAATCGGAGAAAGAAGAACCTTGTGGAAGAGTCTGAAGAAGAGAAGAGGTCAGATGATGGGGCAGACATGGGGGACTGCTTAGGGATATCTTGGAGGGGAGGTGGGAAAGAAAAGGGGAAGACCCAGATTAGAATATTTCAACCAAATAATTGGGGATATGGGATGCCAGACATTTAGAGAGGTCAAACAGCTGGCGGGGGACAGAGTCGAGTGGAGACGGATTGTTGCATCAAACCAGTCTTAGGACTGTATACTCAATGATGATGATGAATAATAATGTTAAATAGGCGTTAAATATTAAAACCTTATGTTTTCGAATATCACTAAAATAAAAATAAATAAATAAATAAAACCTAATAATTTTGATAGTTAAAACTATTTTTAATTATGATTATTACCAAACCAATACATATATTTTGTTATTGGGTCATTCAATGCGTGTTTTCTTTTTCGTATCTGATTGTAATATTCTTTTTTCACATTTACACTGATTGAACACTTTTAGTTTACCTTTGCATTCATTTACAATAAAAATCACTAAATACGAAATCCGTTGTAAAGCAAGATCAAAAAAAAAAAAAATATTTAAAAAAATTAAAATTGTTATTTGTGTGGGGCTCTTGGTGCAATTTATGTTGGCCAGGCCTGTTTTAAGAAAAAATAGGGATATTGTAGCAGTTTACCATAAAAATATGTACTATGTAGGTTATTTTTTCGTGCAAACCAGCCTAACTAAATGGTCGAAGTTATTAAAATTTTGATTTGAAATGTTTAATTCCGGTTTTGTACAATGTGTTAAATATTAAATGTTAAATGTACAACCGTGTTAAATATTTTATTGTAAACTAGCTGCAAGGCCCGCCTTCGGCGGCCCTCTTGCTAGCCAGGGGCCACACCCCTGGACCCCCAACCTACGAACCCCCCCTCACACACCATCCCCACCCCCGAAACCCGTCCCCACCATCACTCCCCACAACACCACCCCGCCGACACCACACCCCACACCCGCGACCCCCACCCCACCCCATCCCACTTTGTCTCTAGGCCCTCACCTCAACCACCTTCTTCACCCTGCACCACCACCCCCGCACCCCACCCACCCCGGACCCCGCCCCATGCCCTCCACCTCCGCTTAGCCCCCTGGACCCCCACACCCACTACACCCCCTGGACTCCAGCCCGCACCACCCCCTTCACCCTACTCCGTCTTACTAACTCACCCACATTTTACCCCCAGCGCCCTCATCTCCCCCGGACCCCCCGCACCCCACCTCAGCACCCGTACCATCACTCCACTCCCGCACCCAGTTTTTGGATTTCTAGTCTTCTAGTGACCCACAGATTATGTATATAAAATTTGGTTAAGTTTGCTCTAAGGGTAAGAATTTTCATTTTTTCACCCCCCCTCCCGCCATTTTGGGTGGTTAGTTGCTACATTTCTAGCCTTCTAGAGGCCCACAGATTATGTATACAAAATTTGGTTGAGTTTGATCCAAGAGCAAGAATTTTCATATTTTGACCCTCCTCCCCTTTTTGGGTGAATTTTTTTTAAACAAAAGTTGTCAGAAATCACATCCCCTACAACTTTGCTCATAATAAAATTTGCCTTAGAGTTAATAGTTTAGGAGTTATTTGATAATTTTCATTCGTGCGCCCCCCAAACCTCCTTTTGGGCTCAAAATATCAAAACGTTATATAACTATCAACGTAAGTTAGAAGACATCTGATGTAAATATGAAATTCCAGAATAATCCCTTCAGCCGTTTTTACGTGAATCGTGAGCAACTTTTTGCGGAACCCATGGAAGCAGACAGACAGACAGGAATTTTGTTGAGGGTGTTTTCGTTCATAACTTTGCTTGAAACATGTGCAACCAAAATTTGGCGTGATTTGGACCAAGACAAAACCTTAATTTTATATATATATATATATTTGTTTAATTCGAAAAATTGCTTCCGAAAAATTCGTTCTTCAATTATGTTCAATTCTTTAGAAGCCCACAATTTGTTAACTAAACCTCATAGAAAAAAAATTGTGTTCACATTCATACGAACTAGAAGTACAATTAAGCCGAATGTGAACGAATTTCAGAACCCCATATTTTTTTTGTTTTCCGCTTCACGTGAAACGCCCCATTGTTGAAAGTATTTTAATTAGTTAAGTAGGTATATATATAAAATGATATTTTAAAACTTAGTACCTACTTCCATCTTAGATTTTAAAATTTAGTTTTCAATATTAGTCCTTTTATAAAACTAGTTTTTCTTCTTGTTCTAAATGTAGATCTATCTATATTTTATTATTAGTGGAAAGAAGTTAATATTAAATTAGAAAATTAGAAAATAATATGACTTTGCACTTTTAGTCTGTGCAAATTAGTTTAGAATTGATAAATCAATATGTATAAATAATTAATAGCTAAGTTTGTATAGCTGGACTCACTTAAATTGATCATTCAACTGGTCAACACCTGATGCAAATGCTTCAGTTTTCATAGCCGGGTAGAAAGCAGAGTTACTTAGGGCCGGTTGTATCTCGCAAAGTAAATGCTTTTTACAAGTGACAAATGGTAGATGATAAATGGAGGGACTGAAATGGTCAATCAGATGCACTTTGTAAAAAGCATTTACTTTGCGACATACAACCGGCCCTAAGTCTAGTAAAAACAACAGGCCTTACCCTAGGATTGAATATAAACAAATCCAAGACAAAAGTGGCGAGGTCGGCATTCCTGAGGATGAGAAACTTCTTGTCTGATCGGGAATTGAGTTTGGATGAGTTCGTGAAGTGTTACATTTATTCTGTGTTGCTCTATGGAATGGAAGCTTGAACCATGAACTTAGGTATCATGAATTGTCTGGAAGCTTTCGAGATGTGGATATTCAGGCGGATGTTAAAAATATCATCGGTGGATCTCATCACAAATCAAGAAGTGCTCTGGCTTATGAATAGGGACCGAAATTTGATAACATCTATTAAAAAGAATAAAACAGCGTGTCTTGGACATATCCTAAAACATAGCAAATACAGTCTCCTCAAACTGATGATCCTTGAAGAAAAAATCGAAGGCCGGAACTTGAAGAAGCTGAAGAACATCGGGATTGGCCTAAGCTAGAATCCCATTCGTTTCTAAGAGCTGCTGCTGATAGAAAAGAATTCGCTGTCATTGTTGCCAACCTTCAATAAATGGAGAAGGCACCGTAAATAGAAGAAGATAATTAGTCCATCAGTCTCTAAAGTTATCTTCTCTGGCTCTGAAAATAATATCAGTGCTCCCTGACTTTGATCAGGTAAATATTTCATTTCGGGGAAACCAGCTATTGGATTAAAATTACATTATATAGTACATAATTTGAAAAATATATTTTTATTTAGCTAGTAGTTGATTAATTTTTTTAATACATATAGGCATTTTTTAACACCTTTCATATTATAGGAAATGATTAAGATGATGGATGATTTTTATTATGTTTGACTCGAAGGGTTAGTTGGAAAGATATGAGCCGGGCTTGGATGGGAGGTAATCTTCAGAGATTATAATCTCTATTGGCCGCGTTAAAGCCAGAAAAATGCTTTTTAAATAAGAATTTGCACTAGGCAGTTAAAATTATGATTTTTAAAAATACGAACTTGCCAGAGGCAATTGGAAACATGCTTTTGATGAAATAATGGCACAAGGCCCGCATTTATTGCTTCTTCATTACAGAACGTGTATACAAATTACTTCTTAGACACAAGCCGTTTCGTTCCCAGGTGAGTTTTCTCCTTCGATGAGCTTTATCAACTGAATAACAACTCACAACTGACAAATGTCAACTGCCAGCTGGATGACAACTGAATTCGCTTCGAGGAGCTTGCTGCTTTTATAACCCTGGCTCTAATTAGCAATTAAGCTGATTGGTTAATTGTTCGCGCGTTTTAGGTGACGTATGGATAATTTTTCCCGCGTTTGATTCTTTATAAAAGGGGCGTGACCTTGCTGTTCACCTGTCATTTCATCGAAGGATTCTGACCGGCAAAGAGCAAGCAACGCCTTTCTCAAGGCGAAAACAAATCTTTATTTTCAAAAGCATTTTACATTGAAAGGAGTGGAGAGTAAAATCCCACAATATTATTTTTAGAAAATTTTTACCAATTATCAAGTTGGCTATAATTTTTTTTTATTGAAAATGATGAGAGAAGGAGTTACACCAAAAGGGTGCATCCCCTAAAGGCCTGGATTGAAAAGAAGAAGAAGAGGGGATTTTATGGACTGGGCAGGGCTCGAAGGTATCTGTGGATAAGGGTCTTAAACAGCTGAAGGTTGTAGGTCGCTGGAAAGACGGTGGCTGGGAGCGAGTAAAAGAGTTGGCGAAAGCGCTTGTTCGATTTTTATCCAATTTGACAGCGAAGGAGTGCTGAGCGTTGGAAAACCCCGTGTTTCTCGTAAAAAGGGCTCTAGGGGGGATAATTGATTTCAGCTCAGCTGAACACCATGATAGTATCTGTAGTACAGGGAAAGGGCAGAAACGGTTCTTCGGTGAGCCAGGGGGTCGAGTGAGTTGGTCAGGGTCTCCTTTTAATTTAATAATTCAAATCACCTACTATTAATTTCACTTTTTATTTATTTGTTTGTTTTATCTCATTTTTATATTGTCTATGGGGTGGGTAATTTTATGTTTATTAAATATTGTTTTGGAATGTTTTTCTTTTGGTGGGTAATTTGATAATATTGAATTGGGTTGCTTTTCAAAGCTGGTATAATTGATTTGCTGAAGACATGTAGGTATCGAGTTAAAATCAAAAATAGTGATTGATTCTGATCTAATACTTGAGGAATAACCATTCTATATTGGATTTTTGACGTTTCGGTTTTTATTGGTAACCATTGCTGAAGACATGGAGGTATAGAGTTAAAATCAAAAATAGTGATTGATTCTGATCTAATACTTGAGGAATAACCATTCTATATTGGATTTTTGACGTTTCGGTTTTTATTGGTAACCATTGCTGAAGACATGGAGGAATCGAGTTAAAATCAAAAATAGTGATTGATTCTGATCTAATACTTGAGGAATAACCATTCTATATTGGATTTTTGACGTTTCGGTTTTTATTGGTAACCATTGCTGAAGACATGGAGGAATCGAGTTAAAATCAAAAATAGTGATTGATTCTGATCTAATACTTGAGGAATAACCATTCTATATTGGATTTTTGACGTTTCGGTTTTTATTGGTAACCATTGCTGAAGACATGGAGGTATAGAGTTAAAATCAAAAATAGTGATTGATTCTGATCTAATACTTGAGGAATAACCATTCTATATTGGATTTTTGACGTTTCGGTTTTTATTGGTAACCATTGCTGAAGACATGGAGGAATCGAGTTAAAATCAAAAATAGTGATCGATTCTCATCTAATACTTGAGGAATAACAATTCTACATTAGGTTTTTGACGTTTTGATTATTATTGGTAACCATTGCTGAAGACATGGAGGAATCGGCTTAAAATCAAAAATAACGATCGATTCTTATCTAATACTAGCGGAATAACCTTATTGCATTCCATTTTTGATGTTTTGACTATTAATGGCAACCTCTACTGATAACGTGGAAGAATCGACTTAAAAATCAAAAAGACTAAATTCTTTTTGGTAAACAACTCAAGCTTGAGTTGTTTGCCATAAATGAATTTAGTCTTTTTGATTTTAAGTCGATTCTTCCACGTTATCAGTAGAGGTTGCCATTAATAGTCAAAACATCAAAAATGGAATGCAATAAGGTTATTCCGCTAGTATTAGATAAGAATCGATCGTTATTTTTGATTTTAAGCCGTTTCCTCCATGTCTTCAGCAATGGTTACCAATAATAATCGAAGCGTCAAAAACCTAATGTAGAATTGTTATTCCTCAAGTATTAGATGAGAATCGATCACTATTTTTGATTTTAACTCGAATCCTCCATGTCCTCAGCAATGGTTACCAATAATAACCGAAACGTCAAAATTCAATGTAGAATGGTTATTCCTCGACTATTAAATGAGAATCGATCATTATTTTTTACTTAAAGTCAACATGAACTGCAAATAGCAAATGATATCTGATTAATAATAAAGGAATAAACATATTAATATTTCAAATAAATTTGGATAAAGTTTAGCAACGATCCGTTGCAGTTTATTTTTTATTTCTCTTAATTTAGACAATGGGGAAGGGAGAAAGAAATTATTTATTTTAGTAATGGAAGTTATAATAAAAAATCTCTACTGGAACCAAAAAGCATAAATAAGACATAAAGGTGAACTCAGTGACGAAATTGAAATTCAACGTGGAGTACGGCAGGGGTGCGTTTTATCACCACTTTTGTTTAACATATACTCCGAAGAAATTTTTAACAAAACACTCTATGACTCAACAAAGGGAATCCTGGTAAATGGGATGAAGATAAACAATATAAGGTTCCCGGATGAGGCAGTGGTATTTGCGGACAGTCTGGAAGATCTACAGAGTATGATGAACGGCCTCTCGATGCACAGTCTGGAATATGGAATAAAAATAAATATAACCAAAACCAAATGGCTCTAACCAACTCACTCGAATCCCTAGCCCACCGAAGAACCGTTTCTGCCCTTTCCCTGTACTACAGATACTATCACGGTGTCTGTTCAGTCGAGCTGAAATCAATTATCCCCCCTAATGCCCTCTGTAGAAACACGCGGTTTTCTGACGCTCAGCACCCCTTCGCTGTCAAATTGGATAAAAGTCGAACAAGCGCTTTCGCCAACTCTTGTATCCCTATGACCTCCAGAGACTGGAACTCGCTCCCTGCCACCATCTTTCCCACGACTTATAACCCTCAGCTATTTAGGACCCGTATCCACAGATACCTTCGACCCCCGCCCAACCCATAAAATTCTTTCTTCTTCTTTTCACGATGGAGGGGCCCACTCAGGCCTTTGGGGGTTTCACCTTTTTGGTGTAACTCCTTCTCTCATCATTATAATAAAAAAAAATACATGGTAATAAGCAAAAATCCACCACAACCTGGAATGTTGACCATAAATAATAAAATAATTGAGAAGGTAGAAACAACCACATATTTGGGAAGTGCGGTCAAAGAGAATTGGGACCAACAAAAACTTGGGAAAACAAAAACTTTTCAATTAGAATTTCTGTTGAGATCCGCTGCCGAATAGAAAAAGCTCGAAGCACTTTCATCGGAATGTCGGGTCTGTTCAAGTGCCATTTCCTTAATTTGCCAACTAGAGTACGACTCCTCTGATGCTACGTGTTCCCTATGCTTATGTATGGAGCTGAGACATGGACGATTAAAGAGCAGCTAGTAAAAGATTGGACGTATTTGAAATGTGAGTATATCGAAGAATTTTGAGAATCCCTTGGACAGCCCATGTTATAAATAAAAATGTGTTACAAAGCCTAAATAAAGAAATGGAAATCGTGACTACAATCAAGGCAAGAAAACTGGAATATTTGGGACAGATAATGAGAAATAAAGAACGATATGGGCTCCTTCAGCTTGTACTACAGGGGAAGGTAATGGGAAAGAGAGGACCGGGCAGAAGACGCATCTCTTGGCTTAAAAACCTAAGAACTTGGTTTGCTACTTCCACTACGGGTCTATTTAGAGCCTCAGTAAATAAGATTATAATTGCCAGAATGTTTGCCAACGCCCGGTAACGGAAAGGCACTAGAAGAAGAAGAAGGGAAGGTTTATTAAAATGATTGAATTGAAGGAAGGAAAAGTATGTTTATTGAATGTAATTGGGTAAATGGATGAGGATCTGCTTCGATTTTAATTTAATTGAATAGGGGTTGGGTTGGTGTATCTTACTGGCTAAATTGGGATGAGCAATTCTCGGTACTTAATATTAGAAATAAAAAAGCAGGAGAGCCATATTATGAGATTAAATTTGGTTTATTATATTTTCATTTAATATAATCCATTATCAGCTGCAAAGCCCGCCTTCGACTAGCATCTTACTGCCCCCCCCCCCCCCTCCTGCGAGACAGCTTATCTAAATAGAGTTGATATACGGAAAAATATTTTGTATTTCTGCAGAGTGACAACTTCTTCCTACTTAATGTTTTAATAACAAAAATTATTAATAATGAGGTTAATTTCGAATAAAAATCTTTCTTTTGATAATAAAAAGAATATTGAGATAATTTTTTGCTCATTATAAAAACATGTATTTGACACAAAAACAATTTCATGAAATAGAATTGGAATTACACTAGTGCTTTTGTTATATTCTGTTGGCTGCAAATAACTTATTTTACTTTTTTTTTTACATTTATAAATAACTAATTAACTAGACTGTCAAATCTATTGAAAAATATAAAATAAATTGAAGTTGAATTATTGATTTGTATAAATTTATTGAAAATGGTATAATTTGTATAGAAGTTATATCTCTTTTAAAAGCTCGGTCAATTTACTTCGATGTTAAAAGGACAATTTTCAATAATTTATTTCTCGGTAATGGGACAGACAATAAACTTTAAATTTCTGGAATAAATATTTAATACATCAATGATTCGATGGTACAAATTTGAGAATTTTCTTATAAAAATGATAAACAGTCCCGAATCTATAATTTCAATTTCCTAATTTTATTTGTCAGGAAATATTAGTGGGTATTAAAATTAAAAAAATCACGTGGGCGTCATCGAGCAAGCCGATTATTAATAAGTATAGATATAAATAGTATTAGATAGATAGATATCTTGTGGGCCAAGTACCATTTCGATGCAGACTGATGGAACTACTTCTCCAGCCAGGCGCGGATCCAGACCTCTGATTGGGGGGGGGGGGGGGGAGGCGGTCGCTATGGAGTGCGACGGGGGCGCTCCGCCGCCCCCCGCACATAGAACTTTTATTGTATTCAATTTTTTTAAATTATAAAAAAAATTAAATAAACATATAAAAATGTTGATCTCCAATGCTTGGGAGTGGCGGTCGCCCCCATCGCCCCCCCCCCTCGATCCGCGCATGTCTCCAGCTCCAAATGTATATGTGGATGCCTGATGGATGCTGGCCTTTTTTCCGGTGTGCGAATGATAGAAGCGGCGTTGCCAAACGTAGCCAAATGTATGCTGATGATAAGACGGGTGGCTGCCGACGGTGATCTCGAGGATAAGAGACTGGCAGGCGCACAGATGATGAGTTGACGGGAAATAATAAAATAATTTATTGACCTGCATAATGAGCTTCAAGATGGCATCTTTTGTTGGCTAAAATGGCCTATAGTTCTCGAAGGCCATTAAAAAATAGATAGCATCTTTACAACTTTACAGTGCATTAGAAATTGAAAATAAATCTTTGACTGAAAATCAACTAGAATAGTAGAGGCAGTTTAAAGTGAAATAACGAACATCTATTTCAGTGACCTTATATTATACTGATTCAATATAATTTTAAAAATATAAAAAACCTATTGATATATTAAATACGAGTACAATAAAATATACAAAACCTTCTTTTTCTTTATTACTAACTGGACTATTTTCAAAATATATATTTTGTTTTTGATAACAAAAATACAATAGGTCATCTAAAAATAAACAAATTAAAGAATCTGCTTGTTAAATATTTAATTGTAAAAAATTGGGAATAGTCCAGTCAAATTATGGTGTGTTGTGTTTTTATCAGGAAGGTTTTGGAGTGGTTCTGATTTTTGCGGCACTGAATCCAAATCTGAGGTCTCCCACCAAAATTTCGTTAAGCAACATTGTATAAAATCCAAAAAAGGGTGAAATTTTTTATTTTTTGCCGGTTTTTCGAAAACTACTTGTTGTAAACAGCTTTCCTATTCAAAGTGAAAGTTCATAAAATTTCATTATTTATGTTTTTCTCCGACCGACCGTTCGGGCTCAGGCGCAAAATCCAATTTTTTGTCCCCCCCCCGTCCCCGCCCCCCACCCCGATCACCCAAAAACTCTTACTTTTTTCGATATTTTCTCATTTTGACCATGAAGGAGAACGTTTTCAACAAAGATCATTCTATACATTTTTAAACTAGATTAAATTTTCTACAATCGATACAAAGTTTCATCTTAATTGGATAAATGGTAATCCGTTCCGCAAATAGGTTGAAGTTTTGAAAAACTGAAATTTTTTACAAAAAATCGCAATTTTTCCTTCAAAAAATGAAAACCACACATTCTAGAAACTTGATTCTTATCTTATTCTTTAGGATATTTTCTCGACTTGAACGTTTACTTGGACTGCTTTTTTGATAAAACTCTTAGATTTATAGATATGTAGCATTTTCCATGGCATGATATGATCCGAATCCTCAAAAGTGTCATGAAAAATGCTACATATCTATAAATCTAAGAGTTTTATCAAAAAAGTCAATCCAAGTAAACGTTCAAGTCTAGAAAACTTCCTAGAGAATGAGACAAAAATCAAGTTTCTGGATTAAATGGTTTTCATTTTATAAAGAAAAAACTGCGATTTTTTGAAAAAATAGATCATTTCCTGTCATGGAAAATGTTGAATATCTATAAATCTAAGAGTTTTAACAAAAAAGTGAAACAAGTACACGTTCAAGTAAACAAAATTTCCTAGAGAATAAGATAATAATGAAGTTTCTACGATTAGTGGTTTTCATTATATGAAAGAGAAAATTTCAATTTTTTGCAAAAAATTACAATTTTTCAAAACTTCAACCTCATTGCGGATTATCATTTATCCAATTAAAACAAACTTTCATCTTAATTGATCAATGCCAATCCGCAATGAGGTTGAAGTTTTGAAAAATTGTAATTTTTTTCAAAAAATCGCAGTTTTTTCTTCATAAAATGAAAACGACTAATCGTAGAAACCTCATTATTATCTCATTCTCTAGGAAATTTTTTTACTTGAACGTTTACTTGATCCACTTTTTTGTTAAAACTCTTAGATTTGTAGATATCCAGCATTTTTCATGACACTTTTGAGGATTCGGATCATATCATGTCATGGAAAATGCTAGATATCTATAAATCTAAGACTTTTATCAAAAAAGTGGTCCAAGTAAACGTTTAAGTCAAGAAAATATTTTAAAGAATGAGATAAGAATCAAGTTTCTAGAATGTGTGGTTTTCATTTTATGAAGGAAAAATTGCGATTTTTTGTAAAAAATTTCAGTTTTTCAAAACTTCAACCTCATTGCGGCACGGATTACCATTTATCCAATTAAGATGAAACTTTGTTTCAATTGTAGAAAATTTAATCTAGTTTAAAAATGTATAGAGTGGTCTTTGTCGAAAACGTGCTCCTTCATGGTCAAAATGGGAAAATATCGAAAAAAGTGCGAGTTTTTGGGTGATCCGAGGTGGGCTGCCGAGCTTAAAAAATTGGATTTTGCGCCCTAACGGTTGGTCGGAGAAAAATAAGTAAAAATGAAATTTTTAGGAAATTTTATGAACTTTAATTTTGAATAGGAAGGCTATTTACGAAACGTTGATAGTTTTCGAGTTATAAGCAAAAAACCGCTAAAAATGGAAATTTTCACCTTTTTTTTTGCATTTTCTACAATGTTGCGTCTCGAACTTTTGGTGGATTTCGATTCAACGCCCCAATAAACATATATATGCAAAAAATCAGAACTACCCCAAAACTTTCCTGATAAAAACACAATTTGACTGGACCACAATATTTAAATTTATTTTCAAATAATTTTCTAAAATTAGTTAATGAATAGTCAAATTACTCGTAGATAAGTGAGAGCATAATGGACACCCCTGGCCCTTTGTGTACGACCGGCATGCCTGGTAACCATTGTTGTGGCACCCTTTCACACCGATTCGTCTATTTATCTTGTCCTGAATTGTTAGAATTAGAATTTGTTCTTAGAAATATTAAAATACAAAAATTGAAGTATAATACATTAAAAAAAGTAATCCAATAGTCTCTAGCGATGCATTTGTTTTGTTGTCTCGATGTATGAATGTATGGAATGCTGCATGTTTCTATTTTAGACGTATTGTTTGTCGGCGAAGTTTTATCAACTTTTTCGTTTAATGAAACATTTTTTTTTTAATTTATTGAAATCATATAGTACAAATTCGTCAAAGGATTTAATATTTTAGTCAGAGGTTAGGCTTGGCTATCATTCATATTCGTTCGATTCATTCATTTCACATCTCATTTCATTCATTCTGAAGCAAAAATAATAACAAGATTATAATTTATATTTTAAATATGAATATATTGAATAGACTGATTGGTCGTGCATTTTTCATTCATGAAAAATGCATGGAGTGAATGAGGATTTTATTTCTGATTTAAAAAAAACGTTGACAATTTTAGCAATGTAAATTACAAAATATACCAACAGGTAAATTTATAACGTAGAAATAACAAAAAATTAAAAATAATAGGTTTATGAACCTAAATAAATAATGCAAAAAAATCATTTTACCAATTAAAAGATACATTGTTATTTTGTGAAGGTTTCATTTTCGAACTCAAATTTTTTATTGGGGCTCTCCATGGCAAACTGGGGCCTCCGGGTTTCAATGTTCAATTTCGAGTGCCATGTCCTAGAGTCAGAAATTTTGAAAATTTCATTTCAGAACGTCCCGGGGTCCTGTCGCCGATTTCTAGGTGCATCTCTGTGGCAAATAAGCATTTTTTAATCTTGTTGATTTCTTCTGGGTGGAATGGATCAGACCTGTCCATAATGCATTCAGATTTAATTTTAGTTTATTTATTTATTTTTTTATTTTTAAATGTTTCATTTTCTCTCTCTATCCCAATGACTTTTTATTCTATTTATTTTTTATTTTTGTATATTTTATTTACTATTTTGTCCCAGTGAACGGAATTCATCATCAGATTTAGACATTTATCATTTTAAAATTATTAATTCTTCGAAACTGCAATCAGAATACCGAGAGTCTTGAAAAAGTTTCACTTTTTCCTCCAATTTGAGTTTTAAATCTCATTTAGTTGTTTAAATTTTGTACTAGGCCAGTGTTCTGCAAACTTTTTGTGATCAAGGTACATCTACCAAATCAAGAAATTTTAAAGTACACCAAAGAAATTTAAAGGTACACCAAAGAAATAAAACCAATGTTTATTTAATAAAGGGTGTTTTTTTAGAGGTTTACAAATTTAAATTAAAATAAAACAAAGAAAATGTTTTTAATATCAATGAAACTGGATTTATTGGAAAGATAATTTTATGCCCATTAATGTTTGAATATGATTTCGGACATGTGAGCTGCCGCTGATGGCGCGTAGATGGCGCAATCTGGATTTCCAATTTTCGCACTCTTTTCAGCAATTGCGAGCCGTATTTCGCCAAGAATTCGCCAAATGTTATGTTCCAAGTGTTCAATTGTCTTTGGTTTATCGGCGTAGACAAGTGACTTGACATATCCCAAACGGCGATTGAACACTTGGAATACAACATTCGGTGAATTATTGGCGAATAAGGCCGCAATTGCTGCGAAAAGGGTGTGAAAATTGGAAATCCAGAATGCGTCATCTGGACGCCAGCCGCGGTGGCCACATGGCCGAAATCATATTCAAACATTAATGGCATAAAATTGATTTTCCAATAAAGCCAGTTTCATTGATGTTGGGAATATTTTTCTTTGTTTTGTGTTGTGAACCTCTAAAAAAAACACTTTTTATTTATTTATTATTAAAATCAATATAATATTAAAAGATGTTTAATGAGAAATGTGAGCCTGGTTAACTGAGCACAGGCGAGCAGACAAAATTTGGAGCAATCGTTGATAAGGCTGATCTCATCTCTTACTACTCGTATAACTGTTCTCAGCTATGGGTAGGTGCATTATCTTCACAAAACTTGATATTTTTCCACGGCACACCAACTAATGACCACGGTACACACACTTTGCGGAACACTGTACTAGGCTATAAATACGCCATGTAAAATCTTTATTTATTTATTTATTTTGCTTCTGATATGATTTATTTCTATTCTTTTTAAATTCTATTTTTTAGAATTGTATCTAAAATCAAAACAAAATTAATTTAATAACAATTTTTCGTTCTATTATTTGAGAATTTTTCAATAAGTACTTGAAAAAATTTTCAATAAGAGAAAAATATGTCTAAACAGACCTCTGACGTCACGACATCTGTCATTTTTGGATTGCTTATAATCTTATCATTTTTCAAAACATAAACAAAATACATACCTATTCAATATTTTTCATTAAACGTAAGTATTGATTAATTCGAAAAGTTGAGTATTTTATATTTTTATTCTTTGAAAAATAGATGGAAATTTTTTAAAAATTTTAAAAAACAACTCACAAGGGCGTAATATCGTCGCAATATTTTAAACAAAATGCTTAAAAAAGTTTTTTTTTTTTGAATCTTTCAATAAGAGAAAAATGTCTAAACAGACCTCTGACAACACGTTAATTGTTTCTGACGTTATTTTGGATTGTTTAAAATCTTCTCTTAATCTAAAAGTATTGATATTTAATACAATTTTTAATTTTCCAAAGCACACTATTTTTATAGAGACAATTTAGAAAATTATAAAAGGAACATTAAATTTATTTAATACAAATAATACCTTTATATTACATTTGGGTTGTTATCGTCCATCTTTGAAAATAATTAGGCTGGATATTGGGATTTCGGACTTGAAAAAATAATCTAAACGCTACATTTTCAGAAGTTGCAACACGTTTCGTCGTATACTTTTCGACTTCTTCAGGCAATTTTTAGGATCAGCTTTCTCGATGATTGATAGATATATACAGACCATTAGACTGGATTTTGCAATGACATGATTGACAATGCTTAAACAGGCTTAATTCAAAAGATATTAAACAAAATAAATAAAAATCTCAAACAAAATTTATCATTCAAAGTATTTTTTTTTTTTTTTTTTTTTTGAATGACACATACACTGCAATGGTCTTGCGATGAGCACGTGAATTGTTCGAAATCAACCATAGAAGATACTCTCTACCTCACCTCAACTAATTGTACTGCTCAGGAATAAACATCTCATTATCTTTTGTTAATTATTGGTCAGTATTACAATTATTTCTAGAATAAGTACCAGGAAGTCCACGTCCTCAATCTCCTTCACCGTCACATATACATCTCATTTTCCATTCTAGGGATGCCGACACTTGGATCAGTCACTGAGGGACACACCCATACCCCATAAAAAAGCGAAGCAGATAAAAAAATAACAATAAACATTATAATAAATAAGTTTAACATTAACGTAAAATTAAAATAAAGCCCAATTCCCCTTGAACATAAGATTACATTGCCGCCCCTCTCGCCCCTTTTTCATCCCACCCCTTCGCGACACTTTGAATGATTAATTTTATTTAATATCTTTTGTATTAAGTTTGTTTAAGCCTTGTCAATTGTGTCATTGCAAAATCTAGCCTAATGGTCTGTAGACAGGGTGAGTTTTTTTTATCTTGAGACAGTCTTGTTACTCAAAAACAGTGCATTATATGAAAAAAAGTTTCAAATAAAAGGTTATTTATATGAAAGGAGAAACTAAACGACGCTATTGTTTGTTTACCTAGAACAAGCTCTCAAGGGTATTTAAAGGTCAAGTTCTGTTTTTTAAATGGAAACCTATATATTTGTTTACAGATTATGAATCTTCAAAAAAAATGAACAACTTTCATAAGAACTATTTTTTTATTCGATATCAAATAAACAAAATACATGAATTAATTAGATCTCCGAAAAAAACCTTAATAATTGTTTTTAACAATTATTCAACTTAATTATCAAATAATAATGATCAAATGTTTAATTATTAAATAAATAATTTAATAATAATCAATAATTATATCATTTTCCGACACTGTTCTGAGACATTATCGCAAGTTTTCTGGATGAATTCCAGTTCCAATTTCGTTATTTTGGCCTTTTATGTTTCTTCGTAGCCTTTACATTTCCTGATTTTTTTTAAATAGATCTACAACCCGATAAAATGAAGCTCTTGAGGGTGTATCCCTGTCAGGAAAATGCTTGGCATCCATTTCAATTGCAGCCCCACTCTTCTTTCACATTCACCATAAATTAAGACCATTTTAATTCTGACTTCAACAAAAAATGATCCATTTTTATTATGATAATACATTATAACTATCTATTGGTTTGACACGAGAAATAAACTTTTTTTAACACAAGAATTTTAAGTATTTCAATTAAGTAGAAAATAACTTCTTAAATCTACGTATAATGAAGTTTTAAGACCATTATAAACACTTATTTTCATTGTTTTGACTTTTTGAATTAATAATTATTTATTTAATAATTAAATATTTGATCATTGATATTTAAAAATTAAGCTGAATAATTGTTAAAAATAATTATTGGTGTTTTTTCGGAGATCTAATTAATTCATGTATTTTCATTATCGAATAAAAAAATAGTTCTTATGAAAGTTTTTGAGTTTTTTTTTGTAGATTTAGAATATGTACAGAAAGATATAGGTTTCTATTTAAAAAACAGAACTTGTCCTTGAAATAGCCTTGAAAGCTTGTTCTTGGTAAACAAACAATAGGATAGTTTAGTTTCCCCCTATATATAAATAAACTTTTATTTGAAAATTTGTTTCATATATTGCATTGTTTTTGAGTTATAAGACTGTCTCAAGATAAAAAACTCACCTGGTATATCTATTAACGAGAAGGCTGATCCTAAAAATTGGGTGAAGAAGCCGAAAAATATACGACGATACATGTTGCAACTTTTGGAAATTTAGCTTTTAATTATTTTCTCAAGTTCAAGATCACAATATCTCAGCTATCCGAGCGTGCACATTTTGACTACGGATCCCAACTGCAAATAATGCGTAAGAGTACCGTCTATGATAGTTGTACAAGGAATGGCTAGTCCTGGCTAAGTCTAAGCAGGTGGACCAGTACTGCGCATGGTGTGAGTGCGGTAAAAAATACATATGTGCTAAAAAATATTTTTGACCCACAACGAAATTATAAAAATTATAATTTATAGTCAATTATAAACATAATATACTCACTAGACCATTTGAGTGGTGGGACGTGGAACCAGACCACTCAAAGTGTATTTTTATAACATGAAAAAATATTTTTGATGCTATTTATTTCATGTTGTAAAAATACTACTTTGGGGTGGTCTGGTTCCAAGTCCACCACTCAAATGGTCTGGAGTGAATATATTATGTTTATAATTGACTATAAATTATAATTTTTATAATTTCATTGGTGGGTCAAAAGTATTTTTGAACACATATGTATTTTTTACCGCACTCATACCATGCGCAGAACCTGATCCACCTGCTACAGCCAGCCAGACTGGCCATTCCTTGTACAACTATCATAGACGGTACTATTACGCATTATTTCTAGTTGGGTCAAATCCGTAGTCAAAAATGTGTCCAGCTCTTGGACTAAGCCTAATTAAATATATATTACCTAATAATAAAAACTTCTTTCTCCAACAATGAGAGAAATATTTTTCTTAATAAATCGATTTCTTTCTCTTGATGACGATGAATTATTCTGTCCAGTTCCTACGATCATGTTGATCGGTCTTTTCTTATCATGTTATTAATGTCCGTATATAAACCATATAGTACGCCAAGAGCGAATAAGAGTTGATGTAATAATGAAATATCGATGTTGCCACCCCCGCCTCCCAACCCCCAAGTTTTCCTCCCCCCAATCTTAGAGGAGTTAGCGGCTTTGCCTGTCTGTGTGCGAGCGTGTGCGTGTGTGCGTGTGTGTGCATGCCAATCTATCAGGCGGATCCTATTAATGAACCCATGGTCTCACCCTATCCTCCTTATCCCCCCACCCCCACCCCCGCCATCCCCTTTCGTCTTGTTAAAATACAGAGTATGGGCAAATCGTTGACATTTCGGGGCGCCGTCTTCGAGGCTCAAGATATTCTCAAACATCACCGATGCCGTGACCCTATTTGTGATACCCATCTATGGAAAGTCAAACATGAACTCGATATGGCCCGAATCAAGATTCGCCAACTACAAAAAGAACTTGAAATTCATGGCATTCGGCCTATTCGAAGGTAAACTTTATTTTTCATTTTTTTTCACTTTATTAAAAATATATATTTGATTCTACACTGAAAAAACGATATATTTATAGTTAAGAAATTATATTTGATATGAATAGATGGTGAAGTTAATTATAGCAAAATCGATCTGAATAAATGATATAGGTATTTTAAGTATTCTCATATTTTTGGAGCAACTCTAGATATATTAATAGTTAAGATGCCGCTATTCGAACCAAGTACCAATAGTAGTAAATTATGAAAATATTGTTATTTGAGTAAAATAGTGGAATAGTTAAATTTAATAGTTAGGTATTTAAATGGAATAATATGTAATTACGACAAGATATGATATAAACTTGAATATTTTTTATTTATATTAAATAATATTCAAGCTTATATCATTTATATTCATTTGACGTAGAATCTATATTCAAATGATTTATTTAAATATTTAATTTAATTATTCATTTGGTTGAATTAATATAAAAAATAATTTAATTTAATTTTCTATATTTATAAGGTATAAGGTAATCTAATTCTAATTACAAGCTTTAATTTATATTAATATTTCTTCTTAAAGTGGGTTTTTTTTAATTAAAAAAACACAATTAATAATGTAAACAAAATTTTTGTTAATTTTTTTTTAATAACTTAATTATTAAGATATCACTATTTGCAGAAAATCTAAGTCGTTTTATGATAAAAAAAACATTCGTTTAGATATAATAAGAGGTTTCACTAGAAGTAAACAAGACATTTATTTGATATTAAGAGATATCTAATAGAATAAAATAGATAATTCAAGTATATAATATATTTGAATTAAATACCTAAAAATTTGGTCATATTTAGAATGATTTCGATATATCTTGATTATTAATAAAATATCTTTGGAATAAATAAGAGCTCATTAAAAATGCTCAACTCTATCAATATATTAATTATAAAGAAATTGTTTTTTCAGTGTTTGAACATATTTTTTCAAAATTAAAAAATTAAATAAAAAATTTTCACCCGATAAAACTTATCAGTATTCGTCAATCCTTCAAGGGTTTTTGTCATAATAATGAAATCACTTTAATAATTCATATAAAATACTTTTTATCTTATCTTATATTATTAAATGAGCAATTCTTGTAGTATATATGGCTTGAACGATTTCGATGAAATTGAAAAAATAACATTACTTTAATAAAATGAAGCGCTGATTATTTTTTAGTACAAACCAATCCACACCTTTGAGTGCTTTATAACTGTACTTTTTTAGTTTTTTTCTAAAGATCTTGAAAACGGCTTATCCAATTTTGATTCTATTCAAGTATCTTGAGTACCTCAAAAAAGGTTATATAAAGTTTTTAGTAAAATTACATTTTAAAGTACTTTACAGTAACATTTATTTATTTGGTTTGTTTAATATAGATAGCTCATTTAACCTTGCATTAGTAAGAATGGATAGGCTTCTCTAAGATAACTGCTAAATTTGAGAGGAAATTTTACAAGTAACCATAGCAACTGCGTTGTTTTCGTATCCGTTACCTTTGCTGAAACTATCTGGAGGAATCGATTTTAAATCAAAAAATTTCCATGGATTCTCTTCTAATACTTGAGGAATAACTATTTTGCATTGTATTTTTAACGTTTCGATTATTATTGGTAGCCAGTGATGATGACATGGAAGATTATACTTAAAACCAGGCCTCACTTTTGGAAAAAAAATATTTTGATAGATTTTTTAATTAAGTAACAGTATGGTCAAGTATTTTAATCGTTCAAGAAAAAGTGGTTTATTTTCCTTCGTTTTTTCGAAATATTTAAAAAACGGCTGAAACTATTTGAGCGAATTTCGGTCTACAAAAAAACCCTATTAAGTGAACATAGGAAAAATGATATTTTACTAGATATTAGTTATTTTGTCAGAATGTCTATCAGTACGTTAGTACATGTCTACGTTACCAAATTTTGTGTAGGCTCTAGCTCAAAAACTAGTGTGAAACGAAATTTCCCAACGCCAATCAGCCAATCGAACATTCACCTGAACGGTAGCCCCTGAGAGTTATGCATTCCGACAAACAGTAAGTGTATAGATGATATCTATCCTATAGAAACAGAAACTCAATGTTATTATGATTTTTATTTATACTCATTACGTGTAAAGGAGACTATAGAGAAGATTATTAATTTTATTTCAGTGAAATGCATGCCATTTGAAAAATAAGCTGATGTCTGCTGATGTGGCCACCCACTTGACTTTACCATACAACCTGGCCCCTCACATATATTCAATACTAGCTGCAAGGCCCGCTTTCGGTGGCCCTCTTGCTAGCCAGGAGGCACGCCCCTGGACCCCCACCCTCGAACCCCACCCTAACCCACACTCCCACCCACCACCACCCCCGAAACCCACCCAGAACTCACCCCCAACAACATGCCCAGCCCCCACCCCCACACTACCACTCAAACCCCCGCCCCCACACCATCACCCGCTCCCCACCCACCTCGGACCCCACACCACACCCCGTGCCCTCCAACACTGCGCACCACCCCCAGCACCCCCACTCTACTCCGCCTCACTCCTCACCCCACCCCCACACCCACCCGCCGCACCTAGTTTTTGCATTTCTAGCTCTCTAGAGGCCCAGAGATTATGTATACGAAATTTGGTTGAGTTTGGCCCAAGAGAAAGAATTTTCATTTTTTGAACCCCCACCCCCATTTTGGGTCGTTAGTTTCTGCATTTCTAGCTCTCTAGAGGCCCAGAGATTATGTATACACAATTTGGTTGAGTTTGGCCCAAGAGAAAGAATTTTCATTTTTTGACCCCCCCCATTTTGGGTGGTTAGTTCCTGCATTTCTAGCTCTCTAGAGGCCCAGAGATTATGTATACAAAATTTGGCTGAGTTTGCTCCAAGGACAAGAATTTAAATTTTTTCACCCTCCCCCCTTTTTGGGTGGTTTATTGGGGAAATTTTTTAAACAAAAATTGTCAGAAATCACATCTCCTACAACTTTGTTTATCATAAAATTTTGCCGTAGGGTTAATAGTTTAGGGGTTATTTGATAATTTTCATTCGTGCGCCCCCCCCCCCCCTCCAAACCCCCTTCTGGGGTCAAAATATCAAAACGTTATAATAGTTAAAAACGTAAGTTAGAAGACATCTGATCCAAATATGAAATTTCATAATAATCCCTTCAGCCGTTTTTACGTGAATCGTGAGCAACTTTTCGGAAACCACTGAAACAGACAGACATACAGACATACATACAGACAGACAGATAGACAGAAATTTTGTTAAGGGTGTTTTCGTTCATAACTTTGCTTGAAACGTGTGCAACCAAAATTTGGCGTGATTTGGACCAATGTACAGACAAAACCTTAATTTTATATATATAGATTTAATAAAATTATTTATAATCATGTAGGGGAGGGGTTAGTTTTTGCTTTTTGGACTTCTGGGATCCCACTGATTATGTATACAAAATTTGGTTGAGTTTGCGTCAAACTGGCCAAGATTTTAATTTTTTGACCATGCACCCCCCCCCTCCCCATTTTGAGCGGTTAGTTTTTGCATTTTTAGACTTCTAGGGGTACACTGATTTTGTATACAAAATTTTGTTGAGTTTGCTCAAACGGCCTAGATTTTTAACTTTTTACCCCCCCCCCCTTCCATTTTGGGCGGTTAGTTTTTCCATTTTTAGTCTTCTGGGGTCCCACTGATTATGTATACAAAATTTGGTTGAGCTTGGTCAAATGGCCTAGATTATTAAATTTTAACCCCCTCCATCCTCCTTAATTTTGAGTCGATATGCACCAAAATCTAATCAGCTCTTAATATCAATGGACCAAATCAACGTGTGAAATTTGGTTTCGATATTCATACTAGTTTTTGAGCTAGCTCGTCCAAAATATTTGGTAACGCACAGACTAACAGTCATTTTGACAAAAGAATTATTATCTCCAAAAATATAATTTTTTCGATGTTCATTTATCAGAGCTTTTTTGTAGAGCGAAATGCCATGGCTTCGTTAAATTTTTTTAATCAAAATATTTTCAGCCGTTTTTGAGATATTTCGAAAAAAAGAAGGAAAAAACCCACTTTTTTCATGCACGATTACAATACTTGACCATACCATGTATGGTAAAGTAAAAATGAAACGTCGCAAGCACTTATAAGATGGAGCAAGGGTTAAGGCTAAATCATCTTAGCAAGAAAATTAATAGGGGAGGGGGGGTTCTTTCGTAAATAAATATAAATTATTTTATTAAATATTAAATATAAGCGAGGCGCCAGATGTATGATCAAGTCATGTGGATGGCCACATCAGTTTATTTTTTAAGTGATTTCGATTTTGACATTAATTAACAAATTGGAAAATTTATAAATAATCTGAAATTAAAAAAATATATTTTATCTGAAATTAAGTGGTATTTGACTGTAATTTTTTTCTTTATAAAATGAATTTATGTGGTTCTCATAACGCATTTAACTCTCCTAGGCATGTGAAATAAATAGGTTTTCGAAATATATTTTGTTTATATTCTGGGAACATATCCGAAATATATAACAATAAAAACAAAACATATTTCAAACATATACAATTTATATCACATTCAGAATACACCAATACCTCACTTTGCGTCGGGGTTACGTTCCAAAAAAACACGACGCAAAGTGAATTAAGATTTTCTATAGCAAACCATGTAAAGATCGAAGATAGGTTCCAGGGTTACAAAAATACTACTTTTTAAAAAGAAAATTGAACAAAGTAAACATTTAAAAAACAAAAATAATATAAAATTTTATTACATACATACAAAAAACAAAAAAAAACGTATTCAATTAAAACAAAATAAACTATTCAATTAATTTATGAAAAACAAAATTAAAATTAATCACTGTCTGATGAGTCCATAGTGGCTGTTGTCGTAAGTCGGCTTTCTTTCACAAAAAATTGGTCCAATGTTTGCTGAACAGCTTTTTTTTCAACGTAAAATAAATTTCCTTGTAGCAAAAATTTATAAAAATTTTATTATTCTCTTTTAAAAAAAGCACAACACACTAATTGAAACGTTACTAAAAAGCACAACACACTACATAATTGAAACTGAACTCTAAAATTAGCAAAACAAAGTGAAAATAAAACTGTATTAAAATTGCGTTGATTTTCAGTTAGAAAGGGAATCCCCGAGTTTTGATGGCATGGCGCAATTAGAAACAAAAAGTGGTGCCATCTTTTAGAAAAAAAGAAAATTTAAAAAAAATATTAAAGACTCGAACCCAAAACAACGCAACCTCGAAAATCTAACGACGCACAGTGAAAATTAGTACTAATTATGAAGCGATGCAACTTCGAAAAAACGCAAAACGAAACCACGCAAAGCGAGGTATTGGTGTATATCTTTGAAACATAGTTAAAACATAAAAAAATTATACTAGAGCGACATAAAAATAATTATATTTTAAGAATATATAGAAAACATAAAGTTTATATAAATTTAACACAAAAATATCATATTTTTTAATATATTTTCTAAAAATATATAAAAAAACATATTTCGAAAATCTATTTATTTCCATATGGGTTAATTGTGTTATCAATGAATTTTTGAGGTATTCGATATCCCATTCCTCAAGAAGTGCACTTTTCAGTTAACCTAACAGAGGATAGAAATCTCTTCTTCAACTGTCTTTTCAACATGTCCCAGACATACTCAATGGGATTTAATTCTGGGGAGCGTGCAGGCCAATTCATTGTTTACAAATTCACTACTGACAAGGGTTAGGCTACGTGAAGGCGAGCGTTATCAGGCATTTGAATAAATTGCTCGCTAATATATGGTGCGAAAGGCATTAGATAATCTTCCAAAATGTCTGAAATATATCTTTCAGCATTCGTAGACCCATTTTACTTTACCATACAGGGTATGGTCAAGTATTGTAATCGTGCATGAAAAAAGTGTTTTTTTTCCTTCTTTTTTTCAAAATATCTAAAAAACGGCGTAAAATATTTCAATTAAAAAAATTGAGCGAAACCATGGCATTTCGGTCTACAAAAAAGCTCTGATAAGTGAACATCGAAAAAATTATATTTTTCGAGATAATAATTGTTTTGTCAAAATGTCTGTTAGTTAGCCTGTGTGTTACCAAATTTGTGGACGAGCAAGCTCAAAAACTAGTGTGAATATCGAAACCAAATTTCACACGTAGTTTTGGTCCATTGATATTAAGAGCTGATTAGATTTTGGTGCATATCGACCCAAAATTAAGGGGGATCGAGGGGGGGGGGGTTAAAAATTAAAAATCTAGGTCGTTTGAGCAAACTCAACACAATTTTGTATACATAATCAGTGGACCCCCAGAAGTCTAAAAATGCAAAAACTAACCGCCCAAAATGGGGGGGGGGGCGGAGAGTCAAAAAATGAAAATCTTTGCCATTTACCAAACTCAACCAAATTTTGTATACATAATCAGTGGGTCCCAAGAAGTCTAAAAATGTAAAAACTAACCCCCCCCCCTACATGATTATAAATAATTTTATTAAATATTAAACATAAGTGAGGGGCCAGGTTGTATGTTAAAGTCAAGTGGATGGCCACACCAGAACACGTCAGCTTATTTCAAGATGTGTAGTTCCGTAGGTCCCCCCCAAAGAGATTCCAGCCAAAACCATACCTTAGCCGCCACCTTCCGCCGATGAATTTTATCAAACCTGTCTGTGCGATGATAATCCAGCTTGGTTGAGTCTTTTAACTGTCCCAACAGACACGTCTCCTGTCCCAATTTTTGCAGTTGATTTCGGATGTCACTTCAGGTATGAACACGATTTCTCAGACCAGAGCTGAGCTAAGTACACACTAGGATTATACCAAGTTTCATCGAAATTCGTTAAGCCATTTGAACTGAACAGCTCTTCAAAAGCAAATGAGTAGTTTTTAAGTATTTAGAGGTGGAATTTTGAAAAATACTTAAAAATTTAACTTATTATATATCGAATGTTTTCTACATTTGATTCAATCGTGAATCAAATGTAGAGAATTTTTGTCAAATATTGAGTGAAAATAATATATGAACTTATATATTTCTAACTTGAAATAATGATGTTAAATAAATTTATAATTTTTCTCATTAATATATCAAAGAATAATTGATATATCAACGAGAATTATTGTGACCGCGCTTATTTGAAAAAGATATTTGTCGCGAGACTCCTGCGGATGACGCTATTGGAGTCTGCGGAGTCTTAAGTCTGGACCATGAGAGAAAAAGATGTGATCCATTTAGCTACAATCCAACGTCATTTCGCGTATAGCCCGCATGGCATTCGGATGGATCACCAAATGAATTTCAAATCTCAGATGTTATATATTCGATCTCCCAGTCCAGAGCGCTTGATCTATTACCATGTATGTTAGATGCTTGCCATAAATTAATCGAATGTTTTCTACATTTGATTCAATCGAGAATTGTAGCTAAATGGGTCACATCTTTTTCTCTCTTGGCCAGGACTTGAGACTACGCAAACTCCAATAGCGTCATCCGCAGTAGTCTCGCGATAAATATCTTTTTCAGGTCAAAATAATTCTCGTTGATATATCAATTGTTCTTTGATATATTGATGAGAAAAATTATAAATTTATTATATATCGTTTTAAAAATTGACAATGCAAAATTTAGGGTTGATCAAAGTAGGTCCGCCTCCATGGTGTAATGGTCAGAATAACTGACTGGCAACCCGGAGGTCTCGGGTTCGATTCCCGGCTATACCCAGACATTTTTTCTGTAAGTATAGGGTCTGGTAATAAAAATTAAGTGGGAGATAAATTTAACCTAATTTATCGCGCGGAGAATTTACCACTGCTCGAAGCCCCTAAAACCTTAGTAAATTGGATATTGGATTGTATCTAAGTTTCTGAGATTGGCTCGTGATCCCGGCTTCTTTACCTTCTACTCTGTTCTTTTCACGATGGAGGGGCCAGCCCATACAGGCCTTTAGGGGATGCACATTCTGGTGTATCTCCTTCTCACATCAATATCATTAAAAAAAAAAAGTAAAAAAGCGAGGACCTTTCATTTTTTAATATATAGAGATAGGGATACATATACATAAATTTGATTGATTAAAGCCCTTGAAGGTCATAAGAAAATAAATAATTTTTTAGATTAAATTTTAATTTTAAAATTAGTGAAATAAATAAATTTATTTGTATCTTAAATAATAAGAATATAGTTCTTATATTGATAGATTTTTATTTTAATATTTTATTTATAAAAGAAAAAAATATGAGGCGTTTACTTGCAAAAGCGGCTCCGTCGGTATTTTCACGAAATGACTATTTCATACGTTTGTTTGTGTGTTGGATTCAGATTATTCTGAAACCGGCTAAATCTATAGTTGTTAAATATATAGCAGAAGATTAGGCAGCGTTCAATACTAGAGCATTTTGTATTTTACATGTTTACAGAATTTCTAAATTTTTGCCTAAAGACATCAATCTACTCTTGTCAGAAAAATCATCATTTGATAAAAATTTTAACTTATTTAGCAGATTGTGTAAATTTTCATAACATAAAAAAGTCGTTGTTTAAAGTAGACGCCTTATATATATGTATATTAGGGTGTTTCAATTTAGGGAAACATTTTTTTTCTATCCAGGTTGTGAAACTAATAATTTATAGGAAAAAAAATTCTAACTTAATTAGGGGCTTAGCTCATCGAAAAATTTGATTTCCCATTTAAATAATATAGAGAAAAAAATTTCGGTTTCAACTTGATTGTGGAGTAACTTTTAGGACCAGTTTCATAAAAAAATAATCCTCGGCTTACTTAACTCTAGGTTGAGAGTTACCCTGGAGTTCCAAACAATATGAATTTCATAAAACATAATTTTTAAGAAAAAAATAAAAACCGACTTCAAAAAATTAAATGCAACAAATAAAATACACTAAAAGCGTATAAAATAAGTATTATCTTATTTAGTTACAACTAAACAACGAAATATTAACATGAAATTACTTTTTTAAGACGGTGCCAAACAAACTATACCTATAAACGAGCATATCCTCCAAACGTACTAAGTAAGATCCGTCGAGTGCGATTCATAAAAAATAACTTTAAGAAAAAAATAAAAACCGACTTCAAAAAATTAAATGCAACAAATGAAATACACTAAAAGGTATAAAATAATTATTATCTTATTTAGTTACAACTAAACGACGAAATATTAACATGAAATTACTTTTTGAAGTCGGTGCCAAACTAACTATACCTATAAGCGAGCATACCTACCCTCCAAACGTACTAAGTAAGATCCGTCGAGTGCGATTCATAAAAGGTATATGCTTGGTCACCGACTTCAAAAAGTAATTTCATGTTAATATTTCGTCGTTTAGTTGTAACTAAATAAGATAATAATTATTTTATACCTTTTAGTGTATTTCATTTGTTGCATTTAATTTTTTGAAGTCGGTTTTTATTTTTTTCTTAAAAATTATTTTTATTTTTCTCTTTTTAGTGATGTTATTAATAGTGATCATATCATCAGAACTTGACCAAATTAATATGACACCATCCCTAAGACACCCCTTTCGGATAAAAAAAGAACCATCGAAATCGGTTCATAAACAAAGAGGTTAGGTCTAAACAAACCTAATAAAAAAGGTCTAATACCTATGAAAAAATACGAAAAAAATGGGACCAATCGGAAGCTAGACTGGACCCAATGCAAAAAAAAATTTTCAAAATCGGTTCACAATTGGCGGAGATATGAGGTAACATAGGCACAAAAAAAAAAAAAAAAAAATTCAGTCGAATAGAGAACCTCCTCCTTTTTTGAAGTCGGTTAAAAATAGTGTCGAGTTAGCTCACCCTGAGTCAAGGATAGGAAAATAGGTTGGCAACGGCCAAATTCCCTAGATTTTAGTTATTTTTAGAAAAAAAAAAACAATTATGTGTAAATTTTGTTTTTGTTTTGTATTCATTTCATTCAAATAAATGAATGTCTTGTATTCTTTTATTATTTAAAAACAATCAAAATTTTTTTTCTATTTAATCATATAAAAATAAAGTGGTAAAAAAGTAAATACAACAAAACTAAGACAAATCATGTAATTTTAAAAATTTGAAATCTATTGAATAAGTGAATATTAAATTTTAGGACCAATCTTCAATTAAGCGTAAAAGAACTCCCAATTTCACAATAGAAGAGGAGAAACATCTTGTTTTTCTCGTTAATAAATATAAAGATGTGTTGGAATCTTAGCGTTCAGATTCTGATGCTAATTTAAAGAAAAAATAAAGTAAAAATATGGGATGATTTGGCATCAGAATTTAATGCTGACTCCAATCGTTTCCGATCTAATTTTATTCTACGAAATAAATATAAAAATTTAGCTATTTTATTAGAAATATCTGCTTTCTTCGATTTTAGTTTGAAATTTTTTTAATTTAATTTATTAGATATTTACTTTTAAAAAATATACCTATACCTATAATGAATTCTTTTGTTTTATTCTAGTTCCGTGTTAACATAAATTAAAATTCTATATACATGTATATAGGTATATTTGACTATATTTAATATTATATAAAATAATAATAATATTATAAAAATAAATAATATAACGATTTGTTTTGAATTCTTTTGATTTGAAACTCTAACCTATAAAATGTTTTTCTAATGTAAATAAACACAGGGTTATCCCCAGGATAAAGGTTAACCCATCGATTTCGGAGAGTTAAATATAGGGGGTTAAGTTTGAGATCACCCTATGTTTTTTATGAAACACATTTCGAGAGGTAACCCCAGGATGTTCCTTAGCATAGGGTCATCCTTGTATAAAATTAAAGATTTCTCTTTGGTTGTCGCTGGAACCTTATTAGACGCTGAACTGAGTGGACTGTATTTTAAGATGCTTATATATTAACAGGAAGGTTTATTTATATAATTTGTTCTTTTAATAAATTATAAAGCAATAAATTTGTTTATATTTATAATTTAATGAGATGATGGAAATATTTACATATGATGTTGATGGTTTGCTGATTTTCAATGAGGAAAGCTATCATCCAAGTGCGCGAGCTGCTTCTGAAGATAATCCTTTCAATCCTCATTCCATTTATAACCGATTCGAAATCTGGTTTCAAGGTTTAGTATTATTATAAGAGAAGGCCCAATTGAGTGAGATCTCCTATCCCGAGGTTTTAATTATTATTATAAGAGAAGGCACAATTGGAATCTCCTATCCGGTTAACTTGAACGTTAAAGATGGCTGACACTGAAACTAATCTTTTTTCATAGTAACTAATACTTCATGTATCGTTCCCTATCCAGGTTTTCAAACAAGTCTTTTTCAAGCAAGTGTGCCAGCCAAGGTATAATTTGCAACTAACTACGCGGCCTCTGTTTACCATACTAACTCATCCTAGGTCCGCTAGAGGCATGAGCTTCGCTCTTTTATTAAATACAAAATGTTAAAATTCGAAGTTTAAACATACTCCGGCCCAAAAGGCTGCTGAGGCTTTGAGCCTGCAGTCCTTTTACAACCTTTTAAATTTTATCTCTTGTGTGAATTTCACAGAGATTCAAATAATAAATTAATTGCTCTTTTACTGAGACAAATAAATAAGTTTATCAATTATAACTAAAGTAATTATAATTCCTTTTACTCAATAGGTAAGGGCGCAATCTTGGTTATTGCCCTTCTCACGAGTCCTTTAGTGGTTCGCACATCAACTACCCTGATTAAACCGTCTGGCCCAGCTATTAGAGTCTCTATTCTGCCCAGTGGCCATTCAGTGGGAGGGGTCGGCATTGATATTAGAACTAATTGTCCCTCCTTCAAAGGAGCGTGGATTTCACGCCACTTAGTCCTTTTTCTTAAAGAATTTATATATTCTTTAGACCAACTCCTCCAAAAGCCTTGCATTTGGCTTTGAACGAGCTGCCATCGAGATAAATAATTCTCTTTAATCTCACTTAAATTTGGTTCGGGTATCGATACCAAAGTAGAGCCCGTCAAAAAATGACCCGGAGTGAGAATGTCATTCCCATCGCGATTTGACATAACACAGAGGGGGCGTGAATTTAGAATCGCTTCTATCTGACATAGGAGGGTCGTTAACTCTTCATAAGAGTATTTATAATTTTTTCCTATTTTATATAAGTGAACCTTAAAGGATTTCACTGCGGCTTCTACTAGACCGCTAAAATGTGGGGCGTAGGGTGGATGAAAATTCCATTCTACTTGTAAATTTGCCAGATACTCAGCTGAAGAAGGTTCAAGCTGGACTATCGACTTTAAATCCTTCTTGAGCTGAGCATTAGCGCCCATAAAGGTTCTACCGCAATCAGAAAAAATCGAATGAGGAAGGCCTCTCCTAGCTATGAATCTTTTAAAAGAAGCGATAAAATTTTCACTAGTTAAATTGCTTACTAGCTCTAAATGGATTGCCTTTGTAGCATGACATACTAACACTAGGACATAGGATTTTTCAATAGAGAATTTTCTCCCTACCCTATTCTTACAAAAAAAGGGCCCCGCGTAATCCACGGAACAGTTTGTAAACGGGCGACTAGGAGTTACTCTTGTTATTGGTAAGGGGGCCATCTGCTGCTTAGCACATCTGGGATTCCCCTTAAAACACGTTAGGCACTTGTAGATAACCTTTTTAACTAACCTAGTTAATCTAGGTATGTAATACCTCGTTCTGATAAAATTAATCAAAAACCTCATTCCAGCATGGAAATATAATTCATGATAATATTTAATTAAATTAAATGTAAAAGTATTTTGATAATCCAAAATGATTGGATATTTCTCAATTTGCTTATTTTTTAATAAGGATAACCTGTCATTTGCTCTGATTATTCCCTTTGAATCTAAAAAAGGATTTAAACCCATTAGTCCATGAGACCATTTAACTTCCTTATGTTCTTCCAAACTCTTAATTTCTTGAGGGAAGGACTCTCGTTGGGCAAGTTTCACGCAAATCAACGATGCTTGCCTCAACTCAGAAGCAGATAAGGGTTGACTAAATTTTATTGAAATCTTTCTTTCTCTTATTTTAGACAACCATCTTAGCATAGTGGCTACTACTCTTATTAATTTTAAGTGGGAGGAAAACGAATTAATCAAAGGGTAAACCCTATGCGTTGAGAACACTTCTATCGCTTTCCTCTCCTCCTTTAAACAATCCTGCCTTTGAATGTCGGATAGAGGGGGAGGTGGAGAAAATGGTAAATTCCCTCCAGGACCCTTCCACCATTCTTCACAATCAATTAAATCTCTTAAATAAACTCCCCTTGATGCCATATCCGCTAGATTCGAATTGGATTGAACATATTGCCACGAAGCTTCCGGTAAATTCTCCTGAATCTTCGCTATTCGGTTGGCAACAAAAGTTTGCCACCTAAACGGCTCTGATTTAATCCAATTCAACGCTATCATAGAATCAGTTAGACAAATGATTCCTTTTAATGGCACCTCAATCGAGGGCATTAAAAAATTTAAAAACTCGCTGAGCAACAACGCTCCTGCTAATTCAAGGCGCGGTAAACTCACTACTTTTAATGGAGCTACCCTCGTCCTGGAGCCTAGCAACCAACCTTCGCTTAATTGCAAGGTTTTTGCAAAAGTTCCTCTGACCAAATACGCGACCCCTGCGTACGCTCGTTCACTTGCATCGCAGTAGCCTAAGAGAAAGAAAGATTCTTTAAATCTTACTACACCTATAAATCTTGAAATGTAAAGTTTTTCTAACAATTTCAAGTCTTCTTGGTAATGTATCCAAGTCAAATTAACTCTGTCACTGACAGGTTGGTCCCAGGTTATTTTTTCCTTACACAATTGCTGGAAAATGATTTTAAATTTTATAAGAACGGGTCCCATAAAACCCAAAGGGTCAAAAGTTTTAGCTAGCTCACTTAAGAGTTTTCTTTTAGTGAGAGAAACCATTATATTCGGAATATAAGAAATTTGAAAACTGTCTAATTTTGTATTCCAAATGAGACCTAAAGTGTTCGTAACGGGGTTTTCCGCAATTATTTTGGAATAGTTACCCTCGTCCTTGACTAAATTAGTTATTTTTACATTGTTAGATGCCCATTTATCTGTTAAAAACCCACCTAATTTCAATAATTCCTTTACCTCGAGAATAATTGTTTCGGCTTCCTTTATAGAATGCACTGAAATAAAACCGTCGTCCATATAAAGACAATTATTTAACACCCTTTGTGCTGTCGGAAATTTAAACCCGTCCACACTAGCTAGCTCCTTAAGAACTCTCAAAGCCAAGAAAGGGGACGACTTCAAACCAAATGGCAAAGTTTTTAGTCTAAAAGTCTGAACTGGATCCAAAGGTTCAAACCTCCAGACAAACCTTAAAAAATCTCTATCTCCTTCATTTATAAATATCATACTGTACATTTTTTTAAGATCAAATGTAAAAGCAATAGGTCCATTCCTAAATCTAGTTAGTAGGGACCTTATATCGCTCTGTAATGGACGACCTGTCATTAGAATGTGATTGAGACTAATACCGTTGTCGGATTTAGCTGAACCATCAAAAACTATTCTCATTTTAGTTGACAGACTCTGTTCACGTATCACTGCGTGATGAGGTAAATAATAGCAGTGTCTATCAACTACTGAATTAGGAACAATTTCTGCGAAATCTAACTTTAGCAAGTCCCTTATACTATTGGAATATTGTAATTTAAATTCCGCATTCATTTCAAATTTCTTTTCCAAAGAAAGAAAGCGTTTCAACGCACCTTGTCGCGATTCTCCCAGTAAGGTGTGAGGTTCCTTATATGGAAGAGCAACAGAAAACCTTCCTGAAGGTAATCGAAAATAATTATTTTTGAAATGCCTTTCGCATTGATCGTATTTAACTGGGTCCACTTCAGTGGGGTGATCTAAGCTCCACAATTTTTTCGATAAGTATTCCAATGTTACAAAAGACTTCATTCTACTAACAGAATTGTCCTTTAAAGTTAAAGGGCAATTCCCTAATAAAATCCATCCCAATACGCTTTCAATAGCGATTGGAGATTTTTCATCACCTTTCCGAACTCCGCCCCTTAATATCTGCGCCACCGTTTGAGATCCCAACAGCATGTCCACTGTTCCACCCTCGTGCAAACCTGGATCAGCCAATTGTAAATCCCTTAAATGGGGGAACGAATTTATATCAAAATAAAATGTATCTAAATCATCACAAATTTTATTAACTGTAAAAAATGGACAATCAATTTCTACATTTGTAGATTTCAGGGGGGAAATCTTTACTTTTACTGAACCAGTAACACTTGAAACCAAACTAGAACCCAAGCCATAAACAGGAATATCATTTTGTTTTATTACCTTCAATTGAAGTTTTGAAGCCAGTGAATTCGTTATAAAATTACTTTGACTGGCTGTGTCTATTAAACATCTAGCTGTAATCATTTCATTGGCAGTCGGCACTTGGACGATCGCTGTGCCCAAAAGAACTCGGCTTAACCCTCTGTGAAGATTAGTGCTATATGTTTTTTCAGGTGTGTCTGAAACATTTACATTTTCATTTGAAACATTTACATTTTCATTTGAAACATTTAAATTTTGATCAATTGCATTTTTAACAGTACTAGAAGTAGCAGTTTTAATATTTTTAAAATAATTATCTAATTGCATCTTGGATGCATGTAATAATGGATTATGAAAATTACCACAATGACATTTAATAGCCTTACAAGATAAAAAATCATGGTTTGGCTTTAAGCAAACCTTGCATAATTTTCTTTTAAATATAAAATTCATTTTATCATTAAAGCTCAATTTTTTAAAATTAAAACAAAGTTTCAGACAATGGTTTGTCCGATTACACCAAAAACATTTAATTGAATTGTTTTTCACCGTAGTAGAAAAATTCTTGATCTTCATATTTTTACTTTTTAAAATAGTCGGATGTAACTTGCTGTCCGAACTATCATGTTTAATGAGACCTTCGTCTGCATTCCAGGATCGAATTTGTTTTTCTAAAAAATCAAAAAGTGAAGAAACAGAAGGTACAGCTTCTGTATTTAATGTCAAATAAAACTGTTGTATAAATTTTTGAGGTAAACTTCTTATAAGAATTCGCACAAAAAATTCATCATTTCCTGGCGTAGTCCTTTTCATATTCTTCAATACTGAATATGAATTTCTAAAATGATCATACATGTTGTTTAAGCTTTCCCTTGATATTGTTTTAATCTTCGGGAAATCCAATAATTTATCAATTGTTTGGAAAATTATTTGCCTTTCTGACTCATAATAATCCTTTAAAATTTTCAAAGCAATTTCGTAATTGCTTTCCACAATGCCTAAACCCTTAATTTTATTAAGTGCAGCACCTTTTATGGAATTTTTTAAATGAATCAATTTTTCAGTTTTTGATAGATTCTTTCTTGAATCTATTTGTGCTTTAAATAAATCAAAAAATTCCATCCATTCGACGAAACCGTCTTCAAATATAGGCAATTTTATTATAGGTACGCTGGAGCTGAATTCTCCTGTAGCACCTGTATTTTTCAATTCAATGAGAGGCTTCATTTCATTTTCCAAATCTTCTTCCTTTTTTACCAACGCCCTTTGAATCTTCATTAGCGCATCTATGCATGTATTCATAGTTTTCACTAAATCGAAATCTTCATATTTTAAAGGCTGGTCCTGTGCAGAAAGTTTTTCGAATTCTTCGCAAATTTCCGCTTGCAATTCAATTTCTTGATCTATTAATGCTTTAGCATTTTGTTTCAATAAATTTAAAACTTTAAGACTTTTTAATTCTTCAAGTTCTTCTGCTTGATTAACGGAACTTTTTAATCTTTCTGTATTTAATTTAAAAATTCTCACGTTGCGTGAAGCCATCTTTTTTTTATTTTTTATATTTTTATATATAAATAAATTTTTTTATCCAAATTCAATGTTCAAGTTCCATTCAACAAATTATTTCCTTTTATTATTCTCAGAAATATATTATATAAATAATTTAAAAATTTTATAAATAAACCGATCCTATTATTTTTTTATTTTATTTAATTTTTCAGCTTTTCCAAAAATTTCACCAACTACTGTTGGCCTCCATTCGGCTACGATGGACCATGTATAAAATTAAAGATTTCTCTTTGGTTGTCGCTGGAACCTTATTAGACGCTGAACTGAGTGGACTGTATATTAAGATGCTTATATATTAACAGGAAGGTTTATTTATATAATTTGTTCTTTTAATAAATTATAAAGCAATAAATTTGTTTTATTTATAATTTAATGAGATGATGGAAATATTTACATATGATGTTGATGGTTTGCTGATTTTCAATGAGGAAAGCTATCATCCAAGTGCGCGAGCTGCTTCTGAAGATAATCCTTTCAATCCTCATTCCATTTATAACCGATTCGAAATCTGGTTTCAAGGTTTAGTATTATTATAAGAGAAGGCCCAATTGAGTGAGATCTCCTATCCCGAGGTTTTAATTATTATTATAAGAGAAGGCACAATTGGAATCTCCTATCCGGTTAACTTGAACGTTAAAGATGGCTGACACTGAAACTAATCTTTTTTCATAGTAACTAATACTTCATGTATCGTTCCCTATCCAGGTTTTCAAACAAGTCTTTTTCAAGCAAGTGTGCCAGCCAAGGTATAATTTGCAACTAACTACGCGGCCTCTGTTTACCATACTAACTCATCCTAGGTCCGCTAGAGGCATGAGCTTCGCTCTTTTATTAAATACAAAATGTTAAAATTCGAAGTTTAAACAATCCTATTTTTATGAAACTGGCCCTCAAGGAGATAGGTGTTGGTTTAAGGTGAAACATTTTTTAATATGATTAAATGATTGTTGAATATTTAAAAAATTTAAAAATTGACAATTTAAACTTTTGTAGGGCATAAAATTTTCTACAAAAATGTTTATTAGACTCAATTGTGAACGACAATATTTCTCAAATTACAGAGCATTAAAGGATAAAGGTAAACTTTTGTGCTCTGTAATTTGAGAAATATTGGTCGTTCACACTTGAGTCTAATAAAAAATTTTGTAGAAAATTTTATGCCCTACAAAAGTTTGATGCTTATTTTTTTTTTAAATTTTTTAAATAGCGAAAAATCAAGTTGAAACCGAAATTTTTTCCCATATTATTTGAATGCGAAATCAAATTTTTCGAGAGCTAAGCCCCTAATTGAAAAAAATGGTGCCCTAAAATGAATCACGCTAATGCCTAATATATATATATATATATATTTGTTGTAAGAACTTTTTGGTTCTCAAGTAATAATAATAATCTTTAGTAAATTGCAAAAAATGCTATCGAAACTGAATTTGATTTAATCTGCTGGGCTCAGGGAGATTTGTTTCGACGAATGCTGGCCCTTCTGCCGCTTACGTCTGTAAGTTAGGATTAAACAAAAACACCCGACTTTAATTCATTCCTTTCTTCCTGTAAATACTATTATGTTATACAGACAATTTGTTATTTTGAAAACCTTTATTTCCATTTAATATTCATTTTGAAATTGCACTAAATTTGTTTTTAATTTAATTGAGAAGAAGAAGATTAGAGCTAAAATGATAATCACATAAAATGAAATTATTAAAGATAAGAAGAGTTCATATAATATTACGTGTAGTAAAAAGAAATCCATTACTTTTGCATGAAATTGAAGGTTTTATTTAATATACTTAGAATGATCCGATTTAGATCAAATATGCCCCGTTTTGTTCGATAACTTGTTGCCATTTTGAACGTAAATATGTCTCTCTCATAGAAGCCCTTGTCCCTTTTGCCGAAAAACTGGGACATTTGATTTTCACAAGCCACTCTTGAGGCAAGTTTTTTACCATCAAGAAAATTTTGCAAATTCTCGAAAAGGTGATAATCGCTTGGTGTCAGGTCTGGGCTATACGGCGGGTGCGATATAACCTCCCACCCAAGCTCTCGGAGCTTCTGGCGTGTCATTAAAGATGTGTTCGGCCTGGCGTTGTCTTGGTGGAACACACCATCCTTCCTATTGGCCAATTCTGGCCGCTTCTCGTCGATTCCCAGCTTCGATCTGGTCAGTTGTTGACAGTATAGGTCCGAATTGAGTGATTGGCCCAATGGGAGCCCCTCATAGTGGATGATTCTCTTCAAATTCCACCAAACACACAGTAAATAGTCGTTAATCCGGGCTTGGCGATCGTTGGCGAGCGCTTGGACCACGATCTTTTTTGTCTGTTCTCGTTGTAACCTATTTTTCATTCGCTTCAAAAATGGGTCGATTTCGTTACACTTCAGCAAAGAATCGCAGGCATCAATTCGGTCCAAAAGGTTCTTTTGCTTCAATTCGTATGGCAGGCATACATCAAGCTTCTTCCTGAAACCAGCCTTATGCAAATGTTTCCAAACGGTTTTCTGACTAATCTTCAATTCCTGGGCAATGGAATAAGTATGCCGGTCCGACTCGACGATTTCCATGATTTCATCGATATTTTCGAGGATTGCCCTTACAGAGCGTGGTGCATCTTTGACATCGAAATTACCGGAACGGAAGCGACGAAACCAAAACTGCACTTGTTTGGCTGTTACAGTATCAGAACCATAAACACTATTCACATTTTCAGCCGCCTGGCTTGCGTTTTCACCTCAACTGTAAAATATAGGGTATTTTCTCTTTGCTGGTGTCCATCTTTAAAGTGAGCTCAAACAAAACTGAGTCATCAATTCACAAAACTGGCAAATAAGTTTTTTTAGTACCAAATGTCAGCTTTCTAACGCCATCAAGTGTAAACCGATCGGACTTTTAGAACGCGAGATACAATTTATTAAAGCCATCTATTGGAAAAATAATGGATTTATTTTTACTAGACCTATTATTATATGTTGAAAATTATTATTTTATTAAAATAAAATTAATTCATCTGTTAAGCTCTATACTAAAAATATTAGTCAGATCAGCCGCTTTCTCAATTTTTTTTACTCGTTTACCACTATCTTATACGCTATAAGTTATAACCAGAAATCGGCAGTAATCACTTACAAGTAGATATTTGAATTATAAGATACCAATTACAATTGCAATTCGTCAAATTTGTATAGCCAGCAAACTTCACAATAACATTGAAGTAAAATCATATCTTTGCAAACAGCCTAAGGACTGTACTTGATATTTTCTGAAATAAAATTGGAAAAGGTGTTGTAACAAATAAAAACAAATAGAATCTTTATTTCTATAGCCCCTTTACTTTCAAATTGTAATGCTATTGAACATTCTTAGTCAGAACTTGAAAATTGAAGGTGCACTTTTTATGGTCTTGTTATTGTTTTGTACTCATATTTTTCTGTTTTTATTTATTTTATTGACCACGCATTACTGTTTAAATAAAATGACTCCTTAATGTGTAGTTAAATTTATGTTAATCACACGAAAAGGCTACATATTTGTACATTCTTCCTGGAAATACCATTATATATAAAAAAGGTGTTTAAAGAGATCATTGAGTGAATCCAGTTGGTTGCTAAAGCATTTTCGAAATGGCACTGTTTTCCATAATAAATATTTTTTTCTTTTTTATTAAACATTTTAATGAATTTTTTTTTTATTTTTCTCCCAGGAACATCCCATTTTCATAAAAACCTATCATATGTTACTCAATATTAAATTATTCATTTATAGGAAATTATTGAAACGAGGAAATGATTCGTGAGAATAGAAAATTCGGCAAAATAAAAAAAAATCGTTTGTTTTGTCCTTTAAAAAGTTCTGTATTTAATTCAGTCAAAAGACATTTATTATTGTTAGCATTACCTAAATAATTAAGTTAATCCGATTATAAGTGAACTTAGGCCACATCTAAATTTATGTGGTTAATTCTATATATGTTCACGTTTTTTATTTTAGTCAAAAAATATCTCGATTTTATTATGATTTACGGACTACTGGCCGTATTACCTTAAATTATTCCGCTCTTATTTCTCGAGGTTCCAACATAAATCCACCCTTCTTGTATTTAAAAAATTTTAATGAAATAGTAATAATAAAGTAATTGAAACATACTTGCAAGTGTGATTAAAATTAATTATAACTTAGGTATTTATAAAGTAATTGAGACGTGATGGAAAGGCAGCCCAAGGATAATGAAAAAAATTATGTCGAATAAAATACACTGAAGTGCAAAAGAAATCGAGCCACCAATAAAAACTTTATTAAATAGTAAATAATCATTTTTAATTTTTTTACAAGTAACCATACATTATTGAAATTATTGCTTATTGCAAGTGTATTTGCCACTTGTCGTTGACTTAGCCCTTTATTAATTAGGCACACAATTTGAACTGCTTGAATTTCTGAAATATCCATTTTGTATATTTTATCTTTCTATCAATGACGCCTAATTCAAAATGATTCATTTTATTGATATTTCAAATGGAATTTGATCTTTTATTAAAACTTTATTTAAATTTAAAGTGATATTGAGAAAGTATGATAATTTGTAATTGTATCTTATAATTTAATTTTACTTATTTTTTTGATAAAATTTAATATTTATTGAATATGTTAGTTTAAGAATTAATGGAACAAATTAAATGAATATTTGTAAAAAATTTTAAAATAATTTGCTATTTAATCAAGTTTTTATTAGTGGGTCGATTTTTGGACCGTAGTGTAGATTTTTTGGGCAATGATTTGCTCCCAACCCCCTCTAAAATACCGGCGTTTTCGAGGATTTTCCTTCCTTCTTCAGGGTTTAAAAGAGGTTTCCCTCATTGACCCCTATTAAAACCTAAAGAAAGAGGGAAAATACTCCGAAACGTCGGTATTTGAGTGGGGGAATAAATGACTGTTCAATAAATCTATTTTATTCAAGAGAATTTTTTTCATTATTCTTGGTCTGCCTTTCCATCACTTTTTAATTAAAATTTTTACCAGTCCGTCTCTCTCTCCGAACAGAAAATTTCTTCTAATTTATTTATAAAGTTTTGAAAATTAATATCAAAAACCAGAGTAATTTTAAGAAAATATAAGAAATAAACCGAACCATTTTTTCAAAATTTTCTTAATATTTAATATCAGTTTGATATTTTTTTTTAATTTTTTTTTGTTTTTTGTTTTGTGTTTTACTAAAATGTGACCTTAATGATTGTTTAATATAATGATAAATCATTTTATACCAAATATTGAAGCATGGATTTTTGTAACTTTGATTTTAATTTTGAAATTGAAACATGATATTTATGGTAAATATACTTATCGTTTGAGCCCTGCTTATTCAGGTTCCAAAGTGCCGGGGATATTTTGAAGCCTCGAGATATGACCCGCAACCATGTTAGCACGACGGAATTTTCAGACACAAGATTTCATGGCGAAGGTCAACAATTCAGGTTGGTATTGATCTCAATTATAATCTAAAACAATTAGGAATTATTATACACTGGGATATTTAATCCTAGCTAGCTCAAAAACTAGTGTGAATATCGAAACCATATTACACGCGTAGTTTTGGTCCATTGAGATTAAGAGCTGATTAGATTTTGGTGCATATCGACCCAAAATTAAGAGGGGGGGTGGAAGGGGGTTAAAAATTAGAAATCTAGGCCATTTGAGCAAACTCAACCAAATTTTGTATACATAATCAGTGGACCACCAGAAGTCTAAAAATGCAAAAACTAACCGCCCAAAATGGGGAGGGAGGTCAAAAATTGAAAATCTTGGCCATTTACCAAATCCAACCAAATTTTGTATACATAATCAGTGGGACCTTAGAAGTCTAAAAATGCAAAAACTAACCGCCCAAAAAGGGGGGGGTATAGTCAAAAAATGAAAATATAGGTTCTTGTACCAAACTCAACCAAATTTTGTATATACACGAGTAACCAGTGGGCCCCCAGGAGTCTAAAAATGGAAAAACTAACCCCCTTCCCTACATGATTATAAATAATTTTATTAAATATTAAATAATTAAGTGAGGGGGCCAGGTGGTATGGTAAAGTCAAGTGGATGGCCGCATCAGAACACGTCAGCTATTTATATTCGATTTTCGTTATGGCCTTCAGAGCTGTCTGCAATTTTTACGATTTTAAAAATGAAATTGTCTTTGCATCAACGAGTTTGTATTAAATTTTGAGTTAAAAACGGTGCGAAAATGTTGAAGAAGTGTTACTTTATCGAAAACAAACTTGCATATTTGGCCCAAGTTTTCGTGAGTCCGTCGAGGATGACGAACTCAATCGACATCGAAAACCGACGAAAACGTGTATAAAATCATAGAAATTATTAAACTGTAAATTGAGCATTGGTGAGATGGCAGCGAACTTGAACATCGCTTATGAATCAGTTCAAGACATTTTGTTTAATGATTTGGCTTTGAGACGCCAAAAAACACCCGATTTGTGGGAACCATGTAACACGCTGTCGAACAATGCCATCATTATCCGCAACTTTTTGACCAAGAACAGAACAAATACCACCCAACAGTCATCGAATTCACCTGATTTACTTCACTGCGATTTCTTCCTGTTTAGTCGCCTAAAAAACCGCTCCGGAGAACGCGTTTTAGCAGACAAGAGGAGATAATACAAAAATCGCTGACAGTTCTGAAGGCCATACCAAAAATCGAATATAAAAAATGTTTCGAGGGTTTGATTAACAGCTGGTATATGTGCGTTCCAGTCGGTGGCGAGTACTTTGAAGAGGACAATATCGAATTTGATGAATAAGTTTGTATTTTTAATTTTATGAATAAATTCCTGATACTTTTTGATCAAGGTAGTATTTTACGGTAAAAGTGCATAGTGGGATGATGGACGCATTGAGCGGGAAATGTAAAAATGTTCTTACTATAGTGAGGTAAAATTTGATTGTAAATAATGAAATATAAACTACCATATATCCACATTATCAGAAAAATGTGCACACTATCTTCACTTTTGAGAATGTGAAATTAATGGGGTGAATAAAAAGTATGTGCTTATCGTCCACTATGTACGTTTGCCGTAACATATATATATATATATATATATATATATATATATATATATATATATATATATATACAGGGTGATTCACGGTCATGGTAGGTTGGACGTTTATTGAAAGCGGAACGCAGTGTTTTTCTGAAAATTTAGCACGTTACATTTTCTTACCTGTTCTATCGATCTAAAATATTTTCAGCATTGCACATTTCCGCTTCCATCGAAAAGTCGTAACAACTTTATTTTGTTAAATAGAACACCCCGTATATTAACACGTTTTTAGAACCGCTCTTTTATTAAAATACTTTTTTGTTAATATTGTCCTATACCTATCTCTATCGGTTTTCGAGATAAATAATAATTTGTGTTAAATATGGTCCAAAACATGGCCCTAATTAAACTTAAATAAATTAGTGCTCTCCATTCATAAAAAGTTGATATTTTGGTGGTAGTTTGGACACATCCGAAGTATTTAATTTACGCCGAGAAATCGTCTCCATATTATACAGGACGTGCTAAGATTACTATTATTTTCGTTATTAATAAAAGGGGTCAAAGGTCCGTTTTTTCAATTGAGTCCCCTGTATATTACCAATAAATTGAGACGAAGAAAAATGCTTTTAAGACGTTATATCATGTCCCTATACCTAAAACGTAAATTGAAAGACGAAGAAAAATGCTTTAAGACGAAATATCATGTTTCTATACCTAAAACATCAAGTTTTCTTAATAAAGGCGCTTTTTAGTGAAAAATTACATTTTAATGAATTTAATTTTAACTAACCATAGAAACATCAAGCTTATGACAGTTTGTTGACTATTTATAAGTAACTTATAAAAAAATCTCGCAAAATGACCGCAAATATTGATTATTCAAAAGAAGTTCTTATGAAATTATTTATTTTGTATTATAAGAACATCGTTTGAATAATCAATATTTGAGATCATTTTGGGAGATTTTTTTGAACATCGTCAATAAACTGTTTATAAGTTACTTATAAATAGTCAACAAACTGTCATAAGCTTGATATTTCCATGGTTAGTTAAAATTAAATTCATTAAAATGTAATTTTTCACGAAAAAGCGCCTTTATTAAGAAAACTTAATCTTTTATGTATAGGAACCTGATATATCGTCTTAAAGCATTTTTCTTCGTCTTTCAATTTATTGAGTAATATACGGGGTGTCTCATTTGAAAAAACGAACTTTTGACCCCTTTTATGAATAACAGAAATAATAGTAATTTTAGCACGCCCTGTATAATATGGAGTCGATTTTTCGCGTAAATTAAATACTTCGGGTGTGTTTAAACTACCACCAAAATATCATCTTTTTATGAATGGAGAGCACTAATTTATCTAAGTTTAATTAGGGCCATGTTTTGGACCATATTTAACACAAATTATTTTTTATCTCGAAAACCGATAGAGATAGGTATAGGACAATATTAACAAAAAAGTATTTTAATAAAAGGGCAATTCTAAAAACGTGTTAATATACGGGGTGTTCCATTGTGGTGTGCTAAATTTTCAGAAAAATCCTGCGTTCCGTTTTCCATAAACGTCTAACGTGCCATCGACCGTGAATCACCCTGTATAAAGTCTTCAGTTAAATAAAAGATTTGTTATTTTGTAAACACATTTAGATTTCTAAACATTTTTTTAATAAATAAATATATTTTTTTCAGGCCTTATCGCACTGAAATAGCAGAAATGGAAACTGTTCTATGATGGTAAAAGTAATGACTTTTTTGTCAATGGTAAAAAAAAACAAAAAAAAAAAAAATAAAGACATTTTAGTGTATAATAAAAAGAAATATATATATTATATATGTTAATAAATAGATAAGTTCAACCATTGTTCATTCATTCATCGATCTCAAAAGACACTCGGCTCATCTTCATGCCTATATGCCAAGTGGTTCACTGTGAGGAAGTGAACACCGGTCCTTGTAAACATATTATACATATAAGATTAGTTATTATATTTATTATTGTATTATTATATATTAATATTTTTGTGAATAGCTACAATAGTACAAAAATGCACTTCAGATCCTACGATATCATCGACTTCAAGTAGTGATCTTATGGGAAAATTTAATTAATTATTCTCTTTTTTTTGGCAACATTATTTTCAAAAACGTAAAAAGAATAATCAATCATTTGAATGAACTACATAATTCTTGCAACAGAGGAAAAGGAATAGTGTGGGGATACAAAGTGCTCAATGAATTCAATGGTGCTATCCGATCTTAAGTAAAATCTGAAGTATATGGAATAATAGGAGAATAAAGATGCTTATACCAAACATATATATATATATATATATATACAGTTTCATGGTATATATATATACCTATCTATAAATATTTACATGTATTTATTGTGTGTTTACATAAATATTGCCTGTATTTTTTTTACTAAATTTTTTATTGGTATTTTTTTAATTCTAATTATTTATTAGCAAAGTTGCATTAAATCAAAAAAACATTTTACATGTGTGACCAGTCGAATTTCACTGCCTGACTCTGTAGAAAATTTACTCTTAGAAAGTAGCCCAGTCATATTAGGGGTTTCACCTCGGAATGAAAGATGATAAGCTGTAAATTGGTATAAACCTTTGTTTTGTCGTTCTAAATGTTGTCTCAAAGGTCACAAATGCTATCGTGTCCGCGTCTTAAGATATTGAAGGTCAAAGTTCATAAAAATCGGTTTTTCGCGAATGTCTGGCTTCCTATTGTTTGGATGAGATTTGCACTGATATGAAAGTTGTAGAGTATAAAATTCTCTACAACTTTTGTTTGAACTCTTTTTTCATACGATCAACCGTTTTTGGAGTGGAGCGCGAGGAGCGCGCAGCGTACAGCCATATATGGCCGGATGCAGGGTCAAGCGTGAGTTACGGTTGTCAGTACGTTGTATAAAGTCAAATATTTACTAAAAAATTATAATTATTAAACAATTCCCATTATTTATGTATTAATTATTAATTATTTATTTTTAATTAAAATAAGTAACTTAATTATTTATATTTAACTATAGTATATTATTAATTCTGCATTATATATTTTATAGACAAGTATTTCCAGGTATATAAGTATTAAAAAATTTACACGTTTTAAGGAAAACATATATAATGTCGTTTTAACTTAAAATATAACTAAAATATATAACCCAGAATTAATAATATACTTTAAAAACATTCCATTCATTCAGGTAAAACTCTTTAGAAAAAGCCTAAACAATAGAGTAACCCAGATATTGCTCCAGTTACATTCTAATCTCCCAAGAGGAAACATGAAGAAAAAGACATTATATATTTTTCAAAATTTTCAATGTAAAAATCTTAACAATAGAGTAACCCAGATATTGCTCCAGTTACATTCTAATCTCCCAAGAGGAAACATGAAGAAAAAGACATTATATATTTTTCAAAATTTTCAATGTAAAAATCTTAATTAGTAACTAATTTGAAATATTTGTGATAGACTGATGATGAAGGCAATGCCTTCGAAACTATAGTCTCTAGAAATAATTAAAAATTATTTTATTTAAAAAACAGAAGACTCTCTCATTTTATTTTTAACCTAAAATATACTATAGTTAAATATAAATAATTAATGAACATGAATTTAGGTCATTTATCAAAGATATTAATAGATAAGTTTATATTGCATGTATTTACATAATCTACATAAATAATTAAGTTACTTATTTTGATTAAATATAAATGATTAATAATTGGTACATAAATGATGGGCATTGTTTAATAATTGTAATTTTTTAGTAAATGATTGACTTTATACAACGTACTGATAACCGTAACTCACGCTTGACCTTGCATTGGGCCATATGTGACTGTACGCTGCGCGCTCTTCGCGCTCTACTCCAAGAACGGTTGATCGAATGAAGGCAAAGTTCAAACAAGGGTTGTAGAGAGTTTTATATTCTACAACTTTTATAATTAGTGCAAATCTCATTTGAGCAATGGGAGGCCGGATATTCGCGAAAAACCGATTTTTATGACCTTTGACCTTCAATATCTTAAGACGCGGACACGATAGCATTTGTGACTTTTGAGACAACATTTGGGACGACAAAACAAAGGTTTATACCAATTTACAGCTTATTATCTTTCATTCCGAGGTTGACCCCTTTTTTACCTAATATGACTGGGCTAAAGTAGTTATAAATAAATAAATATATATATCTATAAATGTACAGGAGTGCCCCTCTAGATTCATAACTCACCCCTTCCCCACATTTTCATTAAAAGTAACCCCCACCACCTTTGTATCACCCCAACTTCATAAAAAATAACCCTCCACCAGTAAATTTCATTTCCTTATAAAAAATTACAAGAGGTTTTTATTAGCTTTTGTTGAAGTTATAAAACTTGACCGTTTTTATTTTTAGCATATAATGCTAATTTTGAAACAATTTTCAAACCCCAGACATTTCAGTGACGCACTATGCGTCTTAACTAAGGTGACCAGACGTCCCGATTTTTAACAATTTGTCCCGCGTCCCGCGGCGTATTAAAAAAGACACGATTTTTGGAAAGAATTCGAATTAATAAGGAAAAGGTTAAATCAACAGGATCAAATATTTTTTTTCATGTTTGTAAAAATACACTTTGGGGTGGTCTGGTTCCACGTCCCACCACTCAAATGGTCTGGGGTGAATATATTATGTTTATAATTGACTATAAATTATAATTTTTATAATTTCATTGTGGGTCAAAAATATTTTTTAACACATATGTATTTTTTACCGCACTCCCACCATGCGCAGTACCTGGTCCACCTGCTACAGCCAGCCAGACTGGCCATTCCCTGTACAACTATCATAGACGATACTATTACGCATTATTTCTAGTTGGGTCAAATCCGTAGTCAAAATGTGTCACCAGCTCTTGGACTAATAAGTCTATCGATAACGAGCAAACTAGCCGCATTAGGGCACAGATCGTACAATTTGTGTAAAAACTGGGACGATTTTAATGCATGGACTGTTACTAGACATGGAGAACCCTTTATAGAGCCACATATATATAGAGACGCAACAATCACAACAGAGAACAAATGGTTAGAAATATTATATCATTTTGAAAAAACCCATGTTCCATACAATAATTAATTAAAAATTGTGGAATACGCGCTGTTCTTACCAGAAACTAATGTTGCTACAGAACGCGTTTTTTCTAACCTAAATAAATTGTGGTGATCTGATAAATCACAATTAATTGTTGAGACTTTGAAAGCCATATTATGGGAGAAATATAATTTAACAAGTTCTTGCTATAAATTTCATGACGTTTTAAACAACGACAGAAATCTACTAAAAAAAATTCAATCAAATGAGAAATATGCAAAAGAATAGGTTTTTAAAATTTATAACATAATATTATACTATATATAGTACTTATTATATATACATATTTATTATATTTATAAATTTTATATAAATATGTTGAAATTTAAAAAGTAAATTACAATACAATTTTCGCGTTCTATGAAAAATAAATTTATGTTGCTCTAGACCAATTTTTTTTAAACAAGACCCCCCCCCCTCTTCCCCCGTCAATGGTGTCCCACTTCAACAATGTTAAAATCTGGTCACCTTAGTCTTAACCTCCCCTGTGGGCACCCCTGATATATATGTCGTGGTCATTGGTGAAACACATATCGTGTAATGCCAATATATTTCATAAAATTTTTTCTGAAATAGGTAGGGGAGACCGGGTCTAGTTGATACACTTTTTACTTCCTGGTTTTTGTAATTTTTTCCTATCATCATTTTGAAATAAAGTAGGTGTAATTCTTAACTATAACTTGTGACATTTAAATTCTTTATAAAATTAAATTTGTCTTTTCAAAAAAAAGTTTTAAAAAATTTGCAAGATATATCAACTTAACCCAGTCTGGGTCAAGCTAATACAGTGTCAGGAACTAATAAAATAATAGACAAAACAGAAATATGAACAAGTTTTATTGTAACTATAAAAGATATTTTAAAATCAACAACATTTTGGGAAAACTTAAAGCTGTAACAATCATTGATTGTGACCGATTACTCCGACTCTGAAGAGGAATTTGGGTCTGATTGACAGTTAATATAAGTGTAAAAGGGGTTGTTATTTGCACAGGCGATGTGTGTCCACTTCTTGCAGGAAATACACCGGATCCAGTCTTGGCCAGGTTTGGATGAAGAATAACTCTTGAAACACGTCAAACAAAAAAGCTCTCTTAAGTTGATACGCCGTATCAATTTGACCCAAAATAAGCGTATCAACTTGACCCAAACATCGCCATTAGACTAAACTCTAAAATACGTGAAACCGGAAACAGTTAGAACAAAGTTAAAAAGGTGAAATTCTTATCTTTATAACATGTAACAACGTGATGTCGTCGATAACACAATTTACGAACAAATGAACTTACAATAATAATTGAAAAACAGTAGTGAAAATTTACTTTCGGCGATGAAAAACAGTTTTTAGTTCACAACTAACAAAGCAAAGCAACCTCCTCCAAGTGATCACGCGTGATTGCAGAGTACCAATCGGTTGTCTAGCTAAGACAGTTGCGACTTGCCTGTGTCTGCTCATTAGGAAATGTTTTGGTCTATATCAACCAGGAATAGTACTCTGCAATATTCCGGCACTATTTTATACATATATATTAACATATTGAAATATTATTGTAATATTGCAGGAATACCTTGGCATTAACAGTAACATTCTTGCAATATTACAATCGAGGTCACCAGTGTTACTGACTGCGCGCGTTTGTGACGCCGCCAGTGTTAGTGGTGGAGGTGTCCGATGCTAACTAGGATGTCGGAAGGGGTTGGTTGTCGGAGGAGAAGGGGAATGCCCCTTTGCCCCGACTGTTTGTCCAACCACGAGTGAAGATAAGGTAGTGGATAATGAATAATCAAAAACACATGAGCAGACCTTATTTTGGTGTTAGCTGAATTAACTTGATTCGAGTTGACGCATTTATAACATTAAAAGAAAATCATGGCTCACGCCACTCAATGCGTTGACTCGGCTCTCATTAATTCATTGGTTTATTATTTCATTCATGATTGATTGACTCACGTAATTTACAATGTGTTTAACAATTTGACGGTCGAGTACTTAAAGAATTGTTTTAAAGTACTGTTTAGTTGAATTCATATGAGGTCGCAGTGCGATCTAGCAGTGAGCGCTAGGACTGGACCGGACATATTGTTGTTATATTTCAGGAATATTTTTCTGAAAAATATTGGCATTGAACGATGTAACGTGATTCAATAAGTGACCACGACATAGTATAATATATATGCATCTATTTATTAAAACGGATATGTATATAATATATAATTAGAAAATGATTTTAGTAACAAAAATGCGGGCAAATATTAAAAACAGTTGTTATTGTTGATGTTCTATCGTTGTTAATGTTTTATTTAGAGAAAAATATTTTAATGATTATTTATTAGTAAATTTCTAAATTTAAAACTAATGTGTGAATGTTAAAATAAAAAAATAGAAAATTAAATAGCAATTAAATTAAAATTTTTCGAAAATAATAACCAACATGTGTATAAATAATAAAAAAATACTAAAAAAAAAATTAAAATAAACTTTAAAAAAAACTTTGAATATAAAAAAATGAAAGAAATGAATATAAAAAGATTCAATTGCTGTGATCTAGATTATACTTTAGATAATTATAAACGAGATGAGAAACTTTACACAGAGCAAAACATAAACAGATGATGATGATGATCACTCCTAGAAAAGGATTCCTAGAAGAATGGCGCAATTTCTTGCTCTTCATACCATATAAGATTATAAAGTCCATTTTTTTGAAATTGTGATATTTACAAGGCATGAAGCAAAAGCAGAAAATAATTAATTTCTTCATTCCTTGTTTATTCTACACAGGGAGATAGGGAGAGAGCATATGGCTAGAAAAGTGTCGCCTGCCTACGGCATCCGCTGACTCACAGTCCGCCATCTTGGATCTTTCAAAACATTGAGATTTCCAATATGGTCCTATACTAAAATATATATCATTTTACCTTCGATTTTCAAAATTATAAGGTCCCCTAAATAAAAAAACTAATAAAAGAACTATTTTAAATTATAGTTTTTTGATTTTGACAGATTTCTAGCGAAAATTGAAATTAATTAAAATTATTAATTATTATGTAGCTGCCCGCGTTGCTCTGGTTATGAGCTTTTAGACACAGCCGCTAGATGACACAGTCAGATCATTCCAACACTTTGCATGACTGATTCAGTCATGTATTAAATAAGGCAATTCGATCTCGATCCAGCAAGCAGCCCTTGACCCACCAACTAGGTGGGTAGAGCCCTTCCCCACCACCGAAGCAGCTCTTTACCAGGGCACGAACATCACCCTGTCCAAATCATTGTTAGGTCCCCACCAACTAGGTGGGCAGCGCGGACACGCACCACGCACCACCCCCTAGCAATTAAAATTATTTCACATTAAAATAAGATGAATATACACAAAATAGTCATAGGAACATAGACTGTATTTATATTAAAGAAAAATGTGCTTATATGAGAGTATTAGCTCTTTGTTAAACATATATTTCTCATTTGATAACGTTATGTTTGGCAATGTTTTGAACTATGCAAGATGGCGGTCGAGCTTCTTCTTCTCCCCCCCCCCCCCCCGCTTCAGGAGACAATTTCTTCGACTAAGTTCTAAGCTTACAGGCACTCCCTATCTCCCTGATTCTACATATAATATGGTTTATTTAAAAACAATGTATTTTTAATTTTTAACAACATATATACTAACAAGTGTATATTTCAATTAAATCAGACACCATTATTATGTATTCGATAGAGATGGCTCTATTTGGAAACATACATTAATAATAATCGCTATTATGTATTCGAGATATTTATGTGTTTGTATATACATATATAGTTTAACATCAAATTCCATAATATGCAAGATGAAAAATAAACTAAAGCTACTTCACTTTTGTATATATTTTAGAGAAAAGAAAATATGTATGTCTATGTCAAAATCTGGACTATATCAGTCCAAGTTAAGTTTAAATTGAACATAACTGTGCTCTCTGACCAAAATATATAACCTATAGTTGATTCACCGAATTGACCCTTGAAAATGCCCAACTTGACCATTACGCTATCCTTGCCCCTAAAACGCCTTCTTTTGACCTCTGCTGGGACTTCTATTAATAATTACCTACCACAAAGGTAACTGTACTAGGAGCCCATCGAAGAGGAAATCGAAAGGCTGAAAATTAGGGATAAGGATACTTGTTCGATTCGAAACAGCCAAGGGACTTTATTCGTTGACTCTACTAGAGTAACAAAAATGTGATTAGAACATAATTAATACAAAATTATTCCAGAGACACCAACTTTTGTCATTTTTTTTTTTACTTGGCACATTTATTTCGATGCCATTGATGGAATTAATTTTAAATTATATTATGTATTCTCCAATCCGGTCTAATTTCCACAAATGCAAATAAAATCAACAATTTTAGATTTAATTTAAAAAATATTTTATCTAACGTTTCGAATTGGCTTGGCCTAAAATCGTCCTTCTTCAATTCTAATGAATTTGAATGTAACTTAGTTAAATATTTTATCCATTAGTTCATTCAGAATTGTCACTGAATCTAAGCCGTTAGTAAAAGTGCCAGTGGGTGTGTCAATGTCAAAGGAAACTCTACCATTTTTTAGTAGAGAATCAAAATGAAACAAAAATATTAACACATATTTTTCTTAATATATAAATAAGAAAATACCAAATTTAGACCTGGATCACCTTAAATAAAGGAAATAGCTTATTATACATTATATATATATATATATTATATATATATATATATATATATATATATATATATATATATATATATATATAAACTTATTAAAAAATAAAATTTGGGAAAAATTTGAATAAAAAAAAGATTAATATTTCTACTAGAAAGAAACACCACCTCCTACAAATTAGAATTTTATTTAATGTAGTTAGCAAATTTTTGTGACGCTTTACATGTTTTTTACTTTCTTTTGAATGTTTTATTTTTCAATTTTGTAAACAGTTAGAAATGAGATAACCAATATCTTAAATACAAGGCCGGAATAATAACAGTTACTATTCATTCGTTTCGAGTGTACTTTTTCTAAAACCCAGTGGCGGCGTCAGCTTTTGCTTAACAGTTGGGCGACACCCTGCAGAAAAATTTACAGGGTGGGCAGTAAAAATGTGCATTATTTCGAGTAACACAGATTTTTGTATAATTAGGATATTTTTGATTTGTGAAATTCAAACTACAATTAAAAAATTGGATAAAAAAATTATTGACACTATTTAAAAGTTTTTTTTTTTACAAAGAAACAAATGATAATTTTATAATGTTTTACATTTTGTTAATTTCATCAACTAGCTTTTTCAATGATGTTTTGATCAAATGCTTATGTTGGGCGAACGGTTGGGCGAGAATAATTTGGGTTGGGCGCTCGCCCAACCGCGCTCACCTCTAGCGCCGCCATTGCTAAAACATCAATTTCCTTCTTCCTGGCTTGTATTTAAAGAAATCTCTTTCTCTTTTCTTAACTATAAATATTGTCTAATGACACAATGTAAATAATCCTTTAAGCAAAAAAAATATATTGACATACCATAAAAATGTAGCTGTAAACAGACAAATAGACCATTCTATGGTTCTTGATAGGAAAATGTAACTCCGCGTTTAAAATGCATGGAACGTGTAAAAAATATAATCGTATATATTTAAAAAAAATCTTTTAAATGATATTGATTTCAACATAATCTAAACATTGAAAATTAAACCTCTCCTTAAAAATCCATTAAAATAAACAAAACTTAAATCAATTAATAAATTAAAGCAAATTAAATATTATCTTTAATTTAAAATAATTTTCTAAAATTAAAAAAAAAATTATTTTTTAGTTTATTTATTTATTTTTTATTTTTAGTTTATTTTTTTTTTTTATTTTTTAGTTTACTTTAAATTTGTTTTCATTTAATCATTCTCTTGGCTTGGCAATTATTTGTGATTTATTAAAAAAAAAAGTTTAATTGATTAAAGGACTAAATGATCAGATATCTGTTACTAGGGAAATTTCACTTTAGAATTTCCAATTTATTAATGAACCCAGGCAAATATTGTATATATCAATACAGGACAGCCTGTCAAAATCTTCGGTATCATGAAAACTGCGCACTCTACCGGGCTAGGATTAAAATACATATAGCTCATAATAAAAAATATCACATGTAAGTAGTTAATTTGAAATAGAGATTTGAAAGAAGCACATGCATTAATGCTGGGCCAGCTCGGCCACCAAGATTTCATCCTTGTCCGCATGGCGGCGCTGAAATTCATCAATCCAAAAACCGTTAATTTTCTATAGGATTTTGACAGGCTGTCCTGTATTGATATATACAGTATTTGACCCAGGGGCGCCGCATGGTTAAGAGGCGCCTGTGTGCTAAAGAAATTTAGCGCCCTTTTCCATGATACAAAATTTGTAAATTAAACAAAAAATTAATTTGAATTCAAAAAAATGTTTATTTAGTTGCTAAATCTTATATTTGTATTTATTTATTAATTTTCATTATATCGGATGTTTCTTGAAACCTTAGGGGTCTTTCATAAATTACGTCACAAGAATTTTAAGATTTTTAGACCCCCCCCCCCCCCCCACCTCGCCTGTGCCACATTCTGTCATTTTCTTTGAGCCCCCTGAATTGTCACGTCACACTATCACTTTCATATCCTATAATTTAATAATTGAAGAATTTTTTATAAATTAAACACTAAAGGGATTTAATATAAAAATTTAATATATTTTAAGTTTAACATTATTTTTATTCATATCACTTAACTATTATTATATTATTATATTGCATTGTAAATAAATTTAAAAAATATGTAAATTTGATTCTTTGGTTTAGGGACTTTTATGTTATTAAGTTATTGTTTATTCACTTTTCATTGTTATTTATTTACAAAAATACTTGAAATGGCTTAATTATGATTAAAAATAGGTGAAGGTTCGTTTCGGGATTCACCTGGAATGAGTGTATTGTAGCCCCTCCGAAAGTTGTTGTCGGTGAGAGGAAATAAAGGAAAAAATCACACAACGTGCAGGAAAATTATTTTTCATTTATTATTTACCATATTTATAGAAACAGAGACATGTTTCGACGGATGTTCCCTGTCATCATCGGTCTCTGTCTGTAGAATGCAAGTAATCAGGACCCAAATGTACAGGACAACTTATTTAAGTACTTAAATAATAATTTTGTTTGTTGGATGGATTTGTTATTGTAATGTGTGAACCGGGGCATTGTTCATTTGTGTGTGATCTGATTTTGTGATGTTTCTATTTTTATAAAGACGACTGAGCAACGCATTATCTAAGTATTTAAGTTGTCCTGTACCTTTGGTCCTGATTACTTGCATTTCATAGACAGAGACTGATGAGGACAGGGGATGTCTGTCGAGGCATGTATCTGTTTCTATAAATAAAAAAAAAAGAATTTTCCTGCACGTTGTGTGATTTTTTATTTTATTTTTTTCTCACCGACAGCAACTTTCTGAGGGGCTATAGTATGCTCATTCCAGGTGGATCCTGAAACGGATTTTCACCTATTTTTAATCGTTGTTTATTTATTTGTTTATAGTTGGTTGATAAATTTTTTCTCATTTCTATTTTATTCATAGAATATCTTATTATGTTAATTGTATCTGTGTTAAGATAAAACCATTAGAATAAGGATTTATAAATTCTATTCTATATTTTTATAACAATCATTTATAATCCTTAAAGAAGCCAGTTTTACAAATGTCCACGGCCATCTTCAGGAGTGTTTTAATAAGATTAAAGTAATTTTTGGAGACGGACTGATCTTAGAGTTTGTCCTAAAAATTAAATTCTTTCTCTATTATCTATATACTTATTTATAAATATGTTACTAGGTGGAGTTACTGGGTGACGACAACCTTTCTGACATGTAATAAAGATAAAGAGGATGGCTATTTATTTTAATAAGATTGAAGTAATTTTTGGAGACGGGCTGATAAGTGAAATTGGGTGGATATTGATGAGGCAGTCCAAAAAAGAAGAAAATAATTTATACTATCTTTTTATTTTTATTCAAAAACCGACGTTTCGGAGGCTGTTCCCTCCTTCTTCAGGGTTTTGGAAAGTCATAACTTCTTTGATTATGAACTGATTTCGATGATTCTTTTTATATTGGAAAGAGGGTGCCTTACGGGTGGTCCCATTTTAATTTAGTCAAGTTCTGATGATTTGATTATTGACGAATTAACGTAAATTTCCAATTCTTATGAACAAATAATCGAAATTATAATAAATAAAATATTTTCTAAAAAAATCAATCTTAAAACTTTCATTTAAAACCCGCAAACGTTTCTAGAAAATTTCTATCTTTATGAATTTAATTTTATTATCATTTTCTGATTCATTTACCCGACTCTTTCTTATACGAGATGCATGCAAGGTATTATATTAAGTCACTATTAATAACATCACTAAAAAGAGAAAAATAAAAATAAATTTTATAAAAAATTAAAAATAAATAAAACCGACTTCAAAAATATTAAATGTAACAAATAAAATAATAATAACTTAAAAATCAAATAAAATGCACTAAAACGTATAAAATAATAATCTAATTTAGTTACAATTAAACGATGAAATATTAATATGAAATTACTTTTTGATGTCGGTGCCAAACAAACTATACCTATAAGGGCCAGTTTCATAAAAAAATAATCCTCGGCTTACTCAACTCCAGGTTGAGAGTGAGCCTGGAGTTCCAAACAATATGAATTTCATAAAACAAAATAAAACAAAATAAAACAAAGAGGAAATAAAATTAAAAAAATTAAATTTCATAAAACAAAATAAAACAAAATAAAACAAAGAGGAAATAAAATTAAAAAAATTAAATTTCATAAAACAAAATAAAACAAAGAGGTAATAAAATTAAAAAATTAAATTTCATAAAACAAAATAAAACAAAGAGGAAATAAAATTAAAAAAATTAAATTTTTTTTTAAATAATATTTTGGAGATTTTTTATTTATCTCTATTCATATTTATGATAGGCTATGAACCCTTCATCAGGAGGTTTAACAAAAGAATTTATACATATTCTAAGAAAAGAATATGTAAAATTCTTTGTTAAACCTCCTGATGAAGGGTTCATAGCCTATCATAAATATGAATAGAGATAAATAAAAAATCTCCAAAATATAATTTAAAAAAAATTTAATTTTTTTAATTTTATTTCCTCTCTGTGAAACACTACTATAATCCGTCAAATAATTCCTATGAATAAATATTGTATTGCATTCTTAGCAGAATTATAGTGTATTCACTGACTTTTCAAAACCCTGAAGAAGGAGGGAATAGCCTCCGAAACGTCTGTTTATGAATAAAAAGATAGTATAAATAATTTTCTTCTTTTTTTGGACTGCCTCATCGATATCCACTCAGTTTCACTTGTCAGTCAGTTCCAAAAATTGCTTCAATCTTATTAAAACACTACTGAAGATGGCTGTAAGTACACAACTAACTTAAAATGAAATCTTACGCCTTTACAAATATATTTTAAAGTTTTTTAAATTTTTTAATTTAATTTTTGTGACATCATAATTTCTAAGATTTCCGGGCTCCCCTGTCACATTTTATCACAAATCTGAGATGCCCCCTCGCCCCTTAGTGTGTGTCGTAATTTATGAACGACCCCTTAGCATGAACACATCAAAAGTAGAGAAATTATCTTGGCAACATGGCGCCCCTTCGATGAAGTGCCCGTGTGCGGGGCACAACCTTGCCACCCGCATGCGGCGGCCCTGACTGAACCTCAATTAATTAACTACAGAAAATATTTGTTTAACAAGTAGCTTATTGAGCAAAAATTTTTATAGCGAAAGTGATATTTTGTATTATTTAATTATTGTTTTTAAATATAATTTGATTAAATTAAATAGTACTTACAAACTGTTGAATGGCATCAAAAGTAAATTTTAATTAATCTAAAATAATATTTGAGATTTTGCTGGCTTGGTGTGTACTGGATATATTAATTTTTTATTGTTCAAGGATAAATAAATTGAATTGCTTCTTTCCAGTAATTTATTTTATTATTCAAATGGTTAATCCAAATATTTCGAGAGCGCTTGCGGCATCTCTTCCTCAGTGGAAACTGTGGGACCATACAAGAGGCAAGTCAGTGAGTTATTATTAATTACAGATGTCAAAGGTACTCACCCACTCCCCCACCAATGTGCCGACCCCATCAGTTTGTGCAGAACATTGATAAAAGCTTGATTAAACACCATATTATACCATATATATACACAAATTCACAAACTGAGATAACATTTACGAATATATTCAACTATGTACATTTATTCACAATGAAGTCTGAATGAAATTTTGTTCAGACTTCATTGTGAATAAATGTACATAGTTGAATATATTCGTAAATGTTATCTCAGTTTGTGAATTTGTGTATATATATGGTATAATATGGTGTTTAATCAAGCTTTTATCAATGTTCTGTACAAACTGATGGGGTCGGCACATTGCTGGGGGAGTGGGCGAGTACCTTTGACATCTGTAATTAATAATAACTCACTGGCTTGCCTCTTGTATGGTCCCACAGTTTCCACTGAGGAAGAGATGCCGCAAGCGCTCTCGAAATATTTGGATTGACCATTTGAATGATAAAATGAATTGCTGGAGGGAAGCAATTCAATTTATTTATTCTTTAACAATAAAAAAATATTTGAGATGTTTAGACTTTTTACACTAAAAATTTAATAATCCTATAGAAATATTTTTTAAAGAAATTGACAAAAATAAAAAAAAAATAATTATATTGCACTATATTTAGTAAAAGACTTAATATCTCACAAACCACGTTTTGATGAGCTATCTCAATGGTTGGTATATTATTTAATTAAAAATGATATTTTACATAATAGAGAGAATATATATTCTAATAAATACTATAATATATAATGATTAAAATTGGGAAATCAATACGCTTTTCATAAAATAGCACAATTTATTTTTTGTTTTTGTTTAATTTCATTCAATTTAATTATTTAGCCCTCATCACTGCGCTTAAGGTAATGTGACTTTAAATATTTATTTATTATTAAATATGATTTTAACTTTGAGCAATCAAATTCAATTAGAAATTTAATAAACTTATATTTTTTAAATATTATTTATTATACATTAAATAAAACGAGCTTAGGGGTAATATAAATATATATAAGTATATATTATATATATATGCATAATAATAAAAATTATTCAAAAGAAAGTATAGAGAATTTGTATTATATATGTCAATTTGGATAATTTGGAAAAAATTGAAAGAAGATTATTAGCAAAATGTACTATAAAAATAAATATTTTAATAATAAATTTAACCTTTTTACTATACGATACAATTCAACTCACCAACCTTGAACTTCCCTCATTTCGTATCGAATAAATTGTTAAGTTTTCTGCCACAAGATGGCAGGAGCAATCAACCCTTATTTTTACCCCTATATTTCATCTTTATCTCATCCATAAATAAAATAAAAATTCTATTGTTATTTTTTAATAAAATTATAGTAAATGATATAGGGGAATATTTCTTTGTTACTAGTAGTCTACAGTTTCAGATTAAAAGAAATCAAAGCTTAGTAAAATGAACAACGCGCCCATTTTAAGATTGTTATCGACTTAAGAGGTTTTTATAATTTTAAAAACAATTTAATTTTCGTGACCCCTTCAAGAACTATACATATCAAATGTCAATTAACTTACGATTCGTAAGAGTAAAGGCTAGTAGACACCATGTGCGGATCCAGGAGGGGGGCGATCGACCCCAAAGCATTGGAGAACTAAATTTTTTATATGTTTATTTAAAACTATTGAGCTAGTTATATGTAACGGGGAAAGCTGGCAACTACCGAAATAAAAATTCACAATGAAATAAAAAAATTTAGAAAAATATTTTCTTCAATTTACATTAATTAAAACATCTGGTGGGGGGGTCAGATAGGCTAGGGGTTAGGGTGCCAGCCGGCTAACTAGGGGACCCCGGTTCGAATCCGACTCAAGGCATCGAGCTAAAAACTGTCCCCGGGGGGTACCCTAGTAGAGACAAATTTAAAAAAATAAATAGTATCGTAAATTGGCTAGAAAGGCCGAAAAGCCAAAAAAAACATCTGGTAAAACTTGGTTGCTCCCTCCCCAATAAGAGGTCCGAATCTGCGCCTGGTAGACACCGTGCTACTTTTCTCACGGAAAATGTCTTGAAACACGAGACATGTTTCTCGTGTACCGCGACAGTCGCAATACAAAAGTCACATGTCACAGATTGAAAATAATATCAGATTTTCAAGCCTTCCCCCCCCCCCACCCGCTGGGATCATAAATTCACAAATGTCGGGGAGTCTGCACAAACCTACTAGAAAGAACGTGCCTTTTATCTAGTATCTAAATATTTTACATGTTTTTTTTTAATGTTCGAGAAGTGCATTAAATTAAAAACGTGTTAAAAGTGAGGTCCAATAACAAAATAGGTAACAGAAGGCATTTGTGCCGGTGATCTTCTAAATGGGGCTAAAATCGCCGCCTTTTTCGGAAACTCTTGAAAGACACAGATGCAGGCGTCTAACAAATCCCGAAAAAGAAGAATAAAAAAAGATAAATTTGCAAAAAATAGACATACCTAGGTAAGTTATCAAGATACGAAAATGATGATAAAAGATATTGGATAAGTAACTCAACCTGCCCAGACAGATTTATGCTTGTTAATGCAAATCTTTAAGGCTGGTGTTCTTTAAATAATAAAACAACTTTTGGGAGACAATGATTTATTAAACTTTTTGAAACGAAACAAATTGTAAACAGAAAAATAGTAAAAACAAAGATTTAAGTATCTTTTTGAGTGTCTTTTTTTGAAAAAAGATGGAAATTATTTCAAAATCAACCCAGTATATAATATTATTAAATGAATTTAACTTTTAAGGACATCATAGATATTAGAGAAATATTTTTACATTGCATATCAGAGAGGTTCGTCCCTTTAGGAATCGAACCCAAGCGCTAACTAAGCTTGCCGGGCCAGTAGCCAAACCCTTAAGACAAATTTCTCTCTGACATGCAACATATATAAGTATTATAGCTAAAGATTTTTCACTCTCTTCAATTCAAAGGGAATAGTGAAAATTCCTGCTAAACTGAAAAAAGTTTTCAGTGAGGGACCCATGGATTTTACAGTGAAAACAAAGATTTAAGTATCTTTTTGAGTGTCTTTTTTAAAAAAAAATGGAAATTATTTCAAAAATCAACCCAGTATATAATATTATTAAATGAATTTAACTTTTAAGGACATCATAGATATTAGAGAAATATTTTTACATTGCATATAGTAGTTTGAAAAATAATAACAATAATAATGAAGATTAAATGTCTATTAAATGTTCAAGAAAATTACGAAAATTGAATATTTGTTTACAAAGGAAAATTAAAATCTGTGTTTTGAATATTAATAATAGCCATTAGAATTAATTAAAATTAGAGTTATGAAATATTGAAGTTAACAGAAATAAGGTTTTACTTAAATCTATTTACAAAAGAAATAAGCTGTTGAAAAATACAAGAAAATCATACAATTGGTAGAATGTTATAGTTAATAATTAAATGATTAAGATTTAATGAAAATAAACAGTGTTATCTATATAATAAAAATGAATTTGTTTCTTTGTAACCGCAGATCTCTCAAATGCTTGGACCGATTTGGCTAATTTTTTTTTAATGTTCGTAATAGGCCAATTCGGGAAAACGTAAAAAAAAATTTGAAAAGTTGCCCGGAAAATTGGAAAACTCAGGAAAAACTAAAAAAAAATCAGGCTAGCCAACATAGCTTGCCAAACAATAAAAGAACTAAACTAGCAAACTGAACATGTGTTGGCGGCCCTGTTTGTCAGATTTTTGAGTGCCATTCATTCTTAATAGTTCTAACCACATTATCGTTGAAGAAGAATTTAATAATGCAACAAAGATTAAAAAAACTATCTATTTTTTTAAAGTACATTTAAAAACAAATATTAAAAAATAAACTGCAACGGATCGTTGCTAAACTTTATCCAAATTCATTTGAAATATTAATATGTTTATTTCTTAATTATTAATCAGATATCACTTGCAATTTGCAGTTCATGTTGACTTTAATTAAAAAATAATGATCGATTGTCATTTAACAGTCGGGGAATAACCATTCTAGATTCGATTTTTGACGTTTCGGTTTTTATTGGTAGCCATTGGTGAAGACATGGAGGAATCGACTTAAAATCAAAAATAGCAATCGATTCTTATCTAATACTAGAGGAATAGCCTTATTGCATTACATTTTTGATGTTTTGACTATTAATGGCAAGCTCTACTGAAAACGTGGAAGAATCGACTTAAAATCAATAAGACTAAATTCTTTTATGCTAAACAACTCAAGCTTGATAATAAGAGAATTTTTTATAAATAGATTGTATTGTATATACTTTTGTGTCTAGCAAAATAAATAATAAATGTAATTTTCAAGTCTTCTTATCTATAATAATACCTACATATTACGGCGGGCCTTGTATGAAATGAAAATAGTGAATAATGAAAATTATTATATGTTAAATTGGTACTCAGGAGTTGTTGAAACGGAGATGGGAAAATTTCCGAATAAAATAAGATGGCTTCAGTAAGCTGGGATGAATTTCTTTCCAACTAGAAAATTGATAGATTGCCTTAATCAAAACAACCAAATGAATCTCTCAATCCCAATGGATCGATCAAGAAGAAATAGAAACACAACGCGTCAAAGAAAATATTAATTTTAAGCAATCGTGATCCACCAATTTGGTCACTAGAAAAGATTCGTTGTGTACGAGAGAAAAAACAAAAACAGACTCATTGTTTTGAAAAAAATATAAATAAACATTAAAAAACATTAGCAACCGGTATGGTTGTTATACTCAGTGAAACGCGCCCTTCTGCTGAGTGGATCATCTCTTGCGAATATTTAATATTTTGTGAAAAATATTCTCAAAAGTTGCAAAAGAGAAAACTTGCGCAACTAGATATATATTGCAGGAATGTTCAACGCGACTGTTGCGATTTTTAGCCTAAAACTAAAAGTACAATATTTTATTTATAATTCCTTTGTATTATTTTTAAATGTTCCTATAAGTTCAGGTAAATGAATTAATTTGGATTACTGGAGGCCAAACAGCGAGTTGAGCGAATACGATTAAGATAAGAATTAGCAAAGCATTTATTTATTTATTTTAAATAATAATAAAATAAATACAAATAAATCTGTGATCATTACGAATGGTCCTCATATGAATATTAGGAACCAGAAAGATTTACCACCAATTCAATTCAAAAAAAAAATTGTTTGGTCAAGTAATGTCATTTAAGAATAAAATAATTCTTATAAAAAAAAATAAAGTAATAAAACCGACTTCAAAAAAATTAAATGCAACAAATAAAATATTAAGAACTCAAAAATCAAATAAAATACACTAAAAGGTATAAAATAATTATCTAATTTAGTTACAACTAAACGACGAAATACTTACATGAAATTACTTTTTGAAGTCGGTGCCAAACATATACATTTTTTAAATCAAACTCGATGGATCTTACTTAGTACGTTTGTCGGGTAAACTCGCTCGTATAGTTTGTTTGGCACCGACTTCAAAAAGTGATTACATGTAATAAATTCATCGTTTAGTTTTAACTAAATAAGATAATTAATTTACAATTTTTTTTTTTTTTTATAAAAATTATTTTTATTTTTCTCTTTTTAGTGATGTTATTAATAGTGACTTATAATATTATGTATGTATCTCGTAAGAGAGCGTAGGGTGAATGATTCAGAAAATTATAAAAAATTCAAATGATGAATATAGAAATTCTCTTGAAACCTTTCCGGGTTTTAAATGAACATTTTAAGATTGTTTTTTTTTTAAAGATTTTATTTATTACTAGCTGCAAAGCCCCCCTTCGGCGGCCCTCTTGCTAGCCAGTGGGCAAGCCCACTGGGCCCCCAGCCCTCGAACCCCACCCTCACCCCCAACCCCCGCCCCCAAAACCCCTCCAGCACCCCCACCCCCGAACAATGCACCCGTTCCCAACCCCCGCCACCACACAACCACCCGCAGCCCACCCACCTCGGACACCGCACCCCATCCACCACGGACCCCACCCCGCGCCCTCCAACCCTGCTCGCCACACCCCCGCTATGCTCCCTGGACTCCACACCGCACCACCCCCTGCACCCCACCCTACTCCGCCTCACTCCTCACGCCACCCCCATTCCACCCCCGCACCCACCCTCCGTACCCAGTTTTTGCATTTATAGCCTTCTAGTGACCCACAGATAATGTATACAAAATTTGGTTGAGTTTGGCCCAAGAGAAAGAATTTTCATTTTTTGACCCCCCCCCCATTTTGGGTGGTAGTTTTTGCATTTCTAGCTCTCTAGAGGCCCAGAGATTATGTATACAAAATTTGGTTGAGTTTGTTCCAAGGGCAAGAATTTACATTTTTTCACCCCCCCCCCTTTTTGGGAAGTTTTTTTGGGAAAATTTTTTTAAACAAAAGTTGTCAGAAATCACATCCCCTACAACTTTGTTTATGATAAAATTTGCCATAGGGTTAATAGTTTAGGAGTTATTTAATCATTTTCATTCGTGCCCCCATCCCCTTCTGGGGTCAAAATATCAAAACGCTATATAGCTAAAAACCTAAGTTAGAAGACATCTGATGTAAATATGAAATTTCATAATAATCCCTTCAGCCGTTTTGACGTGAATCCTGAGCAACTTTTCGCGGAAACCACGGAAACAGACAGACAGACAGGAATTTTGTTGAGGGTGTTTTCGTTCATAACTTTGCTTGAAGCGTGTGCAACCAAAATTTGACGTGATTTGGAGCAATGTACAGACAAAACTTTAATTTTATATAAATAGATAAATTCGATTATTTGCTCATAAGAATTGGAGATTTACGTTATTTTGTCATTGATCATATCATCAGAACTTGATCAAATTAATATGGAACCACCTCTAAAGTACCCCCATAAAAAAAGAAATATTGAATTCAGTCCACGTAGCGAAAAGTTCTCGCTGAAAATACGTAAAATAAATAAATAGTTAGGTATCCTGACTACCTTGGAGCTATACTGATCCAAATACATAAAGAATCATTCAAATCGGTTCATAAACAAAGAAGTTATGCCTGAACAAACATAACAAAAAGGTCCAATACCAATGAAATTTATATGGTATCAATCGGAAACTATACTAAACCCAATGCAAAAATATCATCATAATCGATTCACAATTGTTTAAGAAATCAAATAACATAGATACAAAAAAAAATCAGTCGAATTGATAACCTCCTCCTTTTTTGAAGTCGGTTAAAAATGGTTTTAGAAAGTAATAGAAGAAAAAGTCTAGCATGGAATGATTTCTGGAGATTAAAATAAATAGGTATTTTAAAACAACGAAATCACTCTACAAAATAAAATTAAGACCGATAAAACTTGTGTTGTCCCTGTGCTTACTTACGTAGGTATATGGAACCCAGGCCTGGACCATTACAGCTAAAACTCTACTATGGCTAGAGAGAACGCAAAGAGCTATAATAAGATCCATACGACAAATAAAAAGAATAGACCATATAAAAACCGAATCAATGTATAAAAGGACCAAGATTGAAGACCTAAGACTAAAATAAAAAAGATGTAAATGGAGATGGGCAGGACATCTGGCTTGGAGAGAAGATGATAGATGATGGTCCAAGATATTAATCCAATGGTGTTTTGAATGGGTAATGAAAAAAAGGGGTAGACAGAACACGAGATGGAGGGACGACATGGCCGAAATTGGGGTAGGATTAGGGGATGGCCAGGCAGAGAAAGACTTGGCAATTTCTAGGAGAGGCCTATGCCCATAAGGGCCTAATTTCAACATAATTAATTTTGTAAAAAATAAGTATCTACTCTTATTAAACGAGCAAAAATTGTTTATATATTTATATTTTTGTATCTTAGTTCTATTTTGAAAACGGCTTTACCGATTTTGATGAAACCAACTCTATAGTACCAATAAGTTTTGAGGATGAGAAAGCGATCGGGCTAGGTCTGGACCTCGACAAATTTCATCTTAATTGATCTTTTCTTAATTAAAGTAATTAGTGACAGATGAAAATCTCAATAAAAAAGTTTGTTTACATTTTTTTCAATTATCTTTTATTTTTAATTTTAAAACCCACTAATAGGTTATAGCATATATTAATATATTATATTAAAATTAGGAATTTTTTTTTTTTTTTAATTAACAGGTGTCTAAATCATAACATTACAGGTGTGTTTACAAATAAAGTGGTTGAAGTGGCTTTTTTTATATAACTTGGAAACAAATCTTATTTAATTTTTATGTTTTTATTTCAGATCTTATACGATTATTTTTTTTTTTATTATTTATTTTTTATAATGTTTATCAATATGAACGAATGTGGGCAAATTGGTGTAAGAGTAAACAAATATACACATAATAATATGTAGACCATTGGAAAGCTAGAAATGCAAAAACTGGGTGCGGGGTGGGGTGAATGTGGGAGATGCAGGAGGTGGGGTGCAGTTGTGGGGATCCGAAGGTAGGGCGGAGTGGGGGTGCAGTGGTGCAGTGGTTTCGGAGGGGTGGGGGGCGGGGTCAGGGGTTACCGTGCATCGCTCGGTGCCTCCAGGTATACTAATGTACAATAAAGGTTTATATAAAAAATACATGTCAATTTAACGGCAGGAGTTTCTGCACAATAAAATATGAGTCCAAAATAATAAATGAATCAATTCATTCTACTTGCTATTGCATCTTTGAAAGTGTGTCCATGCAAAAAGCCTTTTAAATTGAAATTTAATAAAATAATGGTCAAATCAGCCAGTATATTAGTGAATTTTAAATCAATTTGTTTTTTTTTCCCAAGTTTGGTTTTATAAAATAAACATTTTATTCTAATTTTATTTTGTTTTATGACGTGTACTTAATTAAGTGTCATAAGATGTTAGTAGTGTATAAATTGTAATCCGATTGAAATATAGAAAGAGGGTGTAAATTAGGAGAGGAAATTTTACTAGTAACCATATCATAAAAAAGTAAAAAAATAAGATGACGTGTTCTGATGTGGCCATCCACTTGACTTTACCATACAACCTGGCCCTCACGTATATTTAATATTTAATAAAAATATTTGTAATCATGTAGGGGAGGGAGTTTTTGCATTTTTAGATTACTCTGGGCCCACTGATTACGTATACAAAATTTGGTTGAGTTTGGTACAAGGGCCTAGATTTTAATATTTTGACCCCCCACCCCCATTTTAGGCGGTTAGTTTTTCCATTTTTAGTCTTCTGGGGTCCCACTGATTATGTATACAAAATTTGGTTGAGTTTGGTACAAGTGGCCTAGATTTTAATATTTTGACCCCCCCACCCCCATTTTAGGCGGTTAGTTTTTCCATTTTTAGTCTTCTGGGGTCCCACTGATTATGTATACAAAATTTGGTTGAGTTTGGTCAAATAGCCTAGATTTTTAATTTTTAACCCCCCCTCCACCCCCCTTAATTTTGGGTCGATATGCACCAAAATCTAATCAGCACTTAATCTCAATGGACCAAAACTACGTGTGAAATTTGGTTTCGATATTCACACTAGTTTTTGAGCTAGCTCGTCCACAAAATTTGGTAACGCAACAGACTAACTAACTAACAGACATTTTGACAAAACAATTATTATCTCAAAAAATATAATTTTTTTGATGTTCACTTTATTAGAGCTTTTTTTGTAGAGCGAAATGCCATGGTTTCGCTCAATTTTTTTAATCAAAATAGTTTCATCCGTTTTTGAGATATTTCGAAAAAAAGAAGGAAAAAAAAACACTTTTTTCATGCACGATTACAATACTTTGACCATACCCTGTATGGTAAAGTAAAAAGCAGCTGCGTTGTTATCGTTCCGTTACTTTGATGAAAATAGAGTGATATCGACTGAAAATTGAAAATGGCCATCGATACTCATTTAATACTTGAGGAATAACCAAAGCTACACTGAGTTTTTGATGACTTACTCACTTAAAACAAGCTCTCACTTTTGGAAAAAATATTTTAATAGATTTTTCAATTAAACTATTTATTAACAGGTAGTTGGATAAAAATGAAGCATAAGTTTTTTTTTATAAGTTTTGCATGTCTTGTGATGGTTGAGAGAAGGAATTGAATGTAGCGCGAAGTTATCCATTTCAAATGGATAGAGTGGGCCTTCCCACGTCGCGGCGCACTACCTCGGGCGGCACCGTTCCCACAATGGGTTGGCGCGACGAGATCAGCAAAATCACAGAGGCCGTGGCAAGCTCACCTATGTTCTTTCTTTTAAAGCCGAGTTGCATTTTTATCGGACGCGCGCCACAGGTAAAGTCGCGCTACCTCGGGCAGCATCCTTCCCACGGCCTGTTGGCGCGAGCAGGCGCGTCGCGGTCCGCGAAATCACAGGCCGTGGGAAGACACTTTTAGAAAGACGGAACAAGTAGGTTATAATGAAAGGAAGTTCATAAATTATTTAAATTTTATTCAATTTCCGACGTTTCGGAGACTTTTTTCTCTCCTTCTTCAGGGTATTGAATAGTTATCGATGGGCGAGTATAACTCGGTTCCTATTTGTCTCTCCTTTCAGTGATAGCAACAGTATTACAATATTTTACAGCATTATACCATAAGTGTGCTTGGTTTACTCTAATCTATTTGTTTTATTTGTTGTATTAAATTTTTTAAAACATAAATAAACGTTCGAAGAACGTGATATATATAGTCGCCTTAGACTGTAAACCTACTAACTCCATGTTTTATCATATACTAGGTGTGCCGGTTAATAATGTCCTTTTTTTCGGCATGAGGAAAACATAAATTTAACAAACACAAAAGTGGTTTATTCAAAGTATGCACCATCGGATTCTACACATTTTGACCAACGATCCGGCAAATTGTGTATCCCTCCCCGTAGAATTTCACCCCTTTCGAGGCGAGCCAAGATTCGAGCCATTTTTCCACTTCTTCGTAATTAGCGAAGTGCTGGTCAGCCAATCCATGTGCCATTGACCTAAAGAGGTGGTAATCCGATGGAGCGAGGTCTGGAGAGTAGGGCGGGTGGGGTAGGGCCTCCCATTCGAGCGCTTTGATGGTTTCTTTCTTCGATTTGGCGGTGTTGTCGTGGAGCAAAATGACACGTCCATGTCTTCGAGCCCATTGCGGCCGTTTTTCGATCAATGCATGATTCAAATTGATCAATTGTTGTCTGTAGCGCATTCCTTGCGATTGGCGCGGATCCTTTTGCCAGCAAGTTCTCCAGGTCAGCATCCTCAAACTTTGTCAGCTGTCCAGGCCGTTCCTTGTCGTTCACATCAAAATCACCACTTCGAAACCGTCCAAACCAACGTTGGCAGATTTTTTCAGATGGAGCATGGTCCCCATAAACTCCCCCGATAATACAAGCCGTTTCCGCAGCCGATTTCTTCATTAAAAAATAGTGCAACATCACCTCCCGCAAATGCTCTTTTTCGGCACAAAATCCGCCATGTTTACAAGCCAATATCTCATACACAAAATGAACCGAATGTTGACATGTTATATGCTGTTTGAAAGGTGATTACCAACACTATACCAAAAAAAATTGGATGAGTTTGGTGGAAAAATACCGAAATTCCATTTGTTAGAAAAAAGGCACATTATTAACCGGCACACCTAGTATGACATATTAATACCGTTCGAAAGAAAAAGAAATGCACCATCGTCCAAGTAAAACTTATACTTAAAATTAACAAAGTTTCATCTAAATTGGATAAATGGTAATCTGTGCCGCAATGAGGTTGAAGTTTTGAAAAACTGCAATTTTTCCTTCATAAAATGAAAAACACTTATCCAATTTTATTGACTTGAACGTTTACTTGGACCACTTTTTTGATAAAACTCTAGATTTATAGATATCTAGCATTTTCCATGACAGGATATGATCCTAATCCTCAAAAGTGTCATGGAAAATGCTGAATATCTATAAATCTGAGAGTTTTATCAAAAAAAGTAGTCCAAGTAAACGTTCAAGTCAATAAAATTTCCTAGAGAAGGAGACAAGATTCAAATTTCTACGATGAATAGTTTTCATTTTATAAAAGAAAAACTGAGATTTGTCATAGCAAATGCTTGATATCTATAAATATAAGACTTGTAATAAAAAAGTTGTACAAGTAAACGTTCAAGTCAACAAAATTTTCTAGAGAATGAGATAAGATTCGAATTTCTACGATGAGTAGTTTTCATTTTATGAAGGAAAAATTTCGATCTTTTGCAAAAAATTTCAGTTTTTCAAAACTTCAAACTTATTGCGGCACGGATTACCATTTATCCATTAAGATGAAACATTGTTTTAATTGTAGCAAATTTAATCTATTTTAAAAATGTAGATTGGTCTTTGTCGAAAACATTGCTCCTTCATGATAAAAATTGGAAAATATCGAAAAAAGTGTGAGTTTTTAGGTGATCCGGGGTGGGGGGGGGGGGGGCTGCCGAAATCGAAAAACTTGATTTCTGCGCTTGAGCCCGAACGGTTGGTTGGAGAAAAAACCTAAATAAAAAAATCTATAGGAAATTTTATGAACTTTTTTTGAAAAATAAGTTTATTTACGAAAAGTTGATAGTTTTCGAGATATAAGCAAAAAACAGCTAAAAAATGGAAATTTTCACCTTTTTTGGCATTTTCTACAATGTTGCGTCAAGAAATTTTAATGGGGACCTAATATTTGGATTTAGCGCCTCAAAAAACATAATATATATGCAAAAAATCAGAACTACCCCAAAACTTTCATGATAAAACACAATTTGACTGGACTACTATATATAAATGAGAAAGAAAAGATCGCTGAATAACTTAGTATCGAAAAATAGTTAACATATCTGATAAAAAATTTGAACCCCTCTAATCTACTCTTATTAAACGAGCAAAAATTGTATATTTATTTGTTTGTTTATATATTTGTATCTTAGGTATATTTTGAAAACGACTCTACCGATTTTGATGAAATTTACGGGTTAGGGGTTATTGGGCTGACAATTCGATCTGTCACGGTCTCATTTTCGACAAAATTGTTTTTGATGGGTTTTTTCGTAATCAAATTAATTATTCTCAGGTAGACAAATCCCATTCTTAGGGTTTTAAAAAAGGTTTCTCTTTTCCTTTTGTAGCCAGGCAGACAATGGGTTGCCTTATTTCCTTGTTCTAAAAGGCCTTGAAGAAGTATTGTGATTGTGGATTTTAACATATTTTGTTCAACCTAAACGTTAGAAATATTAATAAACGTTTTATAATTGTTTTTATAAAGAACATTAATAGAATAAAAAATAATCAAAAAAATATATTTCGCATAAGCAGGTCTCAATTTTCTGAAAAAACAACACATTTTGATAGGTTTTATTTAATAACAATTGGATGAATAAAAATGAATCATATGGTTGAATCAAAACAGGTGCAGGAGGTGGGGTGCAGTGGTGGGGGATCCGGGGGTATGGCGAGGTGGTGGGGGTACAGTAGGCGAATACTATATATATTTGTATTTTTTTAATTTGAAAACGGCTCTCAAAAAAAAATCGACCTTTTTATCAGAATTTTAAATTAAAAATAATATTAAAATAAAGGTTATAACTGAAGGAAGAAGTTACCGAGCATCGCTCGGTGCCTCCAGGTATTATATTGTTAAAGTTGTAACCTCGAAGGGACTAATAGTTATTGTATAGTAAGATGAGTTTTCGATCAAGACCTGATCTATTGATAAAACTAAATATTTTCAAAGAATCCTTAATGTCGAGTATCAGAAAGTAGATATATTGTTAAAGAGTTTTAAAAAATGTAAAATTGATGATAAAGCCACCATCAATTTTTCATCATTATATTTCAAAATGAAATAGAATTTTTTTGAAATCGGTTAAAAATACATAGATTAAAAACCTACCTCAATGATGTATTTGTTAATAACATTTTTACTTTTGATTTTATTACTAACCATTTCCTAACTTTAATATATTTTCTGTTTAATACTTGTATTCTTAGTTGAATTAAAACAAATGTGCTTTTTTTAAAGAAAATGTTAATAATCTTTTATAGGGTAAACATATAAGAATTTGTTTCGACAAAAAAAGCTTTATTAAATTTTAGCAAATCCCATCATATTAAACAAAATGTTGCTGCAATTTATTAATTTACGCCTGGCAAGATTTCTTCAATATTAAAATTTAAATTCTTTTAATAATTTATTTCTATAAGCTAGACAGATAATTAACAACATTAATAATCAACTGGTGTGTTTACCACACGACTTTCACATTTTCATTTTTTTTAAATCATCGCGAAACTTTTAATTAATTAATACACCCCTTCCTTTATTTCGTTTTTTTTTTCAAAAACGGCTCGAACGATTTTTTTAAAAATTAGTGTATTTATCAAGTATCATGAGATATTAGATGTGTCAAATTTTTAATGCCATTGATTTAAAGGAAGGGGTTGTAAATTAGGAGTGTCGAAAAATAAATATTTTAATAGTTCATATCTCGTCTTCGGAAAGTCGCAGAGCCTTGAAATTTGAAAATTAAGCTATCTAAAAGCTAAAAGGAGTATAACAAGATTTTGACTAAAATAGAAAAACCGGAAGTTGATGTTTACGTACGTAAGAATTTACCCCCCCCCCCCGTTCGTTTCGAAACCATAAATCTCAGAGATACGAAATTCGAAACTTAAGCTTGAAGGAGTATATCAAGCTTTTGGTTGAAATCGGAAAATCGGAAGTGAACATTTATATGAAAGAGCCGCGACACTCCATTTTACACCCCCTTCCTTTATTTCAATCGGATTAAAAATGTGACACAACTTATAATAACTCATGACACATGATAAATACACTAATTATTAAAAAAATCATTCGAGCCCTTTTTGAGAAAATTAAAAAAAAACATCTTTCACCTAAATGTATACTTCGTTTTTCCGATTTCAACTAAAAGCTTGCTTTACTCCTTCTAGCCTATATCGAGCTTAAGTTTCGAATTTCGTATCTCTGAGACTTATGCTTGCGAAACGAAGAGTGGGGGGTACATATGTACATACGTATGCGCTGGCTAATGGATTTGTTGCCCCTTTTTGGCCTCTAGGGACCACAATTTCCGGTTTTATGTCCTAAACCCGATTTCCAACTATTAAGGGCATCGATTCCTTCCACCTAAAATTTACAAAATGAAATGAACTTTTTTTCATCTCTGGGATACAAGCTCTCAAAGAGTCAGGACATCACAGTACTTCCCCATTATATTCTATTAATATAAATGTGACAGTAATAATATATACTGATATCTATTAATAATGCTCTTAATAGGCATTGATCAACATATTAAATTAATAAGCACTTTCAGTTCCGTCTTTTCCATAAGGGCAGATGGGGCACGAGCCCAGGGCCCCCAGCCTGATGCCGTCGTCATAGTTTAACTTGTATGTAAAATTGTTGTAGTAATCTTAATCTCAAGTTCTGGTTGCTTGGAATTACCGTCAACTTGGCTATCAAGGTCTTTCTAGAAATCACTTCTAGACATCGATGTCGACGCTGTCGTTGGATGAGGATTCCCCTGAAGTCTCAAACTTAAGCGAATCGTTTTATTATAAATTATTAAGTAGTATAATAAAGTGTAGTCACGTTTAATTATGTCGAAAAGAACATATTTAAGTAATTCAGAAAAAAATAAAAAAAATTGCAACTCAAAAAGAAAATATAAGCAAACTTCCTCCTAAACTAACCCCTCCTATTTTACACTTGAAGAAACTAACATGCAGACTAATACTTCGACCTCATTATCTCAAGATGCCTCTAAATCTCAAAGCTCAGAAACGGAGCCCAGGTTTGACATAGAAGATAAAATTAATAATGAATAAGTTTCTTTTTTATAAAAGATTTTATAATTTCGATTATTTGCACATAAGAATTAAAGATTTCCGTTATTTTGTCATTGATCGTATCATCAGAACTTGACAAAGTTAATATGGGAGCTCCCCTAAGATACCGAATGGAAATAAATAGATTTTCGAAATATGTTTTTTATATATTTTAGAAAATATATTTAAAATATTAATTTTTTTGTGTTAAATTTATATAAAGTTTATGTTTTCTTTATATTCTTAAAATATAATTATATTAATATATACAAAACATAAATTATATATAAATTTAACACAAAAATTTTATATTTTTAATATATTTTCTAAAACATATAAAAAACATATTTCGAAAATCTATTTATTTCCATATGGGGCCCCTTTCCAATAAAAGAAAAATCATCAAAATCGGTCGATAAACAAAGAAATTATGTCTGAACAAACATAACAAAAAAGTTCCAATAACAATGAAATTTATACGGGACCAATCGGCAACTATACTGAACCCAATGCAAAAAAATTATCGAAATCGGTCCACATGGTAAAGAGAAATTGACAAACAAACATCATCAGAACTTGAACAAATTAATATGGGACCACTCCTAACGTACCCCCTTTCCAATAAAGGAAGAATCATTGAAATCGGTCCATAAACAAAGAAGTTATGCGTCAACATACATAACAAAAAAAGTCCAATGCCAATGGGAAAAAAACGAGACCAATGCAAAAAAATCATCGAAATCGCTCCACATGGTAAAGATAAATAAATGTGCAAAAAAAAACAAAAAAAAAAATACATTCCGTTGAATTGATAACTTCTTCTTTTTTCAAAGTCGGTTAAAAATGAAGTGAATTCAATACTAGGCCCAATCGGAAAGCAAGCGAAGCCTCTCGGGCATACTGGGTAATAGTCCAAGAGCTCACGACCCATTTTTCATGAAGTGTTTGATTCAAGTAGATATTTCACCTAGAGATATTAATAGCATAGATGAGTAGGGAATCGGCTGTTTTTTTGATCTATCTGGGTATTGCTACTACTGCGCATAAGAGAAAGTTGTAAAAAATGTTCGCCAAAAAAAGTGTTTGATTCAAAATCCAACAAATACTATTCGACAGTTAAGTTGATTTTAAATTAAAAATTAACTAAGCCAGACACTTTTAGGGGGGGGTATATATATAACTTTTTAAAAAACAACTTTAGGGTTGTCTGGCTCAGTGTTACCCCCCCCCCTAAAAGTGTCTGGCTTAGTTAATTTTTAATTTAAAATCAACTTAACTGTCGAATAGTATTTGTTGGATTTTGAATCAAACACTTTTTTTGGCGAACATTTTTTTACAATTTTCTCTTATGCGCAGTAGTAGCAATACCCAGATAGATCAAAAAACAGCCGATTCCCTACTCATCTATGCTATTAATACCTCTAGGTGAAATATCTACTTGAATCAAACACTTCATGAAAAATGGGTCGTGGGCTCTTGGACTATAAAGTTTGAATTTAATTAAAATAAAAATTATTTGATTTTTTTGAAAATTTGAATTAATGATCATATATTTTTTGATAATATTTAGAGCCTAAAGTTGCAACCCACAATACAGGTCGTACCTTTTGAATGCATACTTGCATACTGGCAGGCGACGTCGACGCTGGGTGGCTTCCTCGATTATGTCATTGACTAGAACATAAGTAAATATCATAACATGTTGTAGCTATTGTTACTATAAAAATAAACAAGTATATGTATAACGAATGACTATGGTAATGAAAAAATTAAATTAAAAGAACCAACAAGAAAAAAATTTCATTAAAATTGATGAAATGCGAATGTCACGTTTCCTTAGACCTCCTCCCCCCACACCCCTCCCTCTTGTCACATATAATGATACTAAGCAATACCCCTCCATCCCCTTTGTTTGCGAACGTATTTCATGAATGGCCTCCCTAAATCTGAAAAAAGTTTTGACATTTAATTTAAATGTGAGGAAATTATTTTTTGAAAAATTGAAAATTTTGTTGGTTCCTTTTCATATTGTTTTCAACTGGTCCACTGGTTAATTATCGAAATGGGAGGCGCGTGCGCCCCTCAAACAGCCGTGAGCAACAAGTGGGGTCGTAGGGCCCCGACAGAGGCTTCTCCGTCAGTCGATGGGCGATCTCTCCAGCATCCCTGAGGGCTCCAAGGAGGACAGTTACAGGTACAGTTTACTTCCATTATCTTCCGTAATATAAGATTTTTTAACACATCATTGGCGAACAAAGGAAAGTTTTTTTTAATAACTTGAAATTTTAATATACTAAAATAATTTTTTTAGTCCCAATACTAAAATATAGGAATAAGGAACTTGCAGCCTTAAGGATGAAGAATTTTTAGACCATTAAGTGTAAACTTTTTTTTAATGAATCCAAATTTTGCCTTTTATTCTTTGCTCAGTACGCTCTCGTTAGGGTGTCCCTAATTTTTTGATTTTAACTTTTTTTGACACAAGACTTCTCATTTTTAGATAGATATCTTATCTTCAAATCTAAAAAGTTTTAACTAACAAGTGGTCCGAATAAAACTTAAGCCAAAAAAATTTCCTAGAAAATGAGACAAAAATGACGTTTCTAGGACCAACGGTTTATATTTTATCAACAAAAAACTGCGATTTGTTGCAAAAATTGAAATGTTTCGATCCGATACGACACAGGCAGTTCAAATAATACAAAATTTCATTTCTCAATGTTTTAAGATAAAACAACAAAAATGAGAGGTGGTAAGTCAAAAAAAAATTAAAATCGAAAACTAAGGGCCAACGTAGCTTTCGGATCCGAAGTGTTGAAATTACTAAAAAAAAATTCTATTGTTATTTTTACTTTATCCAATGCAAAGCATGGGTAAAGTATTGTAATCGCTCTCGGGGCAAGCGTGGCTTCAAAGGGTCCTCAGGTAAAGACTACGGAACCCATGGACTCAATTAGTCACAAATTGTAGTATTCAATTAGGTTGAATATTAGCACGTGACGGTTTTGCCAAAAATTACATGGGGTCTCGTCGAGAGGACAAAAAGTGCAATTTTTTCATTTAGTGCGTGCGGATGGATGTATGGATGGATGGATGTATGGATGTATGTTATCGCTTTTTTGGCCCACGATTTTTTCCACACCGTTGCACCGATTGAAATGAAATTGAAAACCTACCATTAGTTTAACAAAATGAAGCGCTGATTAGTTTTTGGTACATATCGGCCCACAAACATTAGTACTTTATTTCAGTACTTTTTTAGTTTTTACTAAATATCTTGAAAATGACTTAACCAATTTTGATGAAATTTAATATCCTAATTAAGTACCTTGGGGACCACAAAAAAGGTTAAATAAAGATTTTAGTAAAATTATATTTTAAAGTACTTTACTCTAGAGTAAGATGGTACTTTTTAATTTTTTTAATTCTTTAAAATTTATTCATTTGAAAGTTTTAATATAGCTCATTTAGCCTTGCTTAAGTAAGAATGGATAGGCTTCTCTCTGTGAAATGCTAAAAATTTGGGAGGAATTTTTATGAGTAACCATAGCAACTGCGTTGTTTTCTTATCCGTTACCTTTGCTGAAGACAGAGAAATCGATTTTAAACCAAAAATAGCGATTGATTCTCATCTAGTACTTGAGGAATAATCATTCTATATTGGATTTTTGACGTTTCGGTTTTTATTAGTAACCATTGCTGAAGACATAGAGAAATCGATTTTAAAGCCAAAAATAGCGATTGATTCTCATCTAGTTCTTGAGGAATAATCATTCTATATTGGATTTTTGACGTTTCGGTTTTTATTAGTAACCATTGCTGAAGACATAGAGAAATCGACTTTAAACCAAAAATAGCGATTGATTCTCATCTAGTACTTGAGGAATAATCATTCTATATTGGATTTTTGACGTTTCGGTTTTTATTAGTAACCATTGCTGAAGCCATAGAGAAATCGACTTTAAACCAAAAATAGCGATTGATTCTCATCTAGTACTTGAGGAATAATCATTCTATATTGGATTTTTGACGTTTCGGTTTTTATTAGTAACCATTGCTGAAGACATGGAGAAATCAACTTTAAACCAAAAATAGCGATTGATTCTCATCTAATACTTGAGGAATAATCATTCTATATTGGATTTTTGACGTTTCGGTTTTATTGGTAACCATTGCTGAAGACATAGAGGAATCGACTTAAAATCAAAAATAGCGATTGATTTTCATCTAATACTTGAGGAATAACAATTCTACATTAGGTTTTTGACGTTTCGATTATTATTGGTAACCATTGCTGAAGACATGGAGGAATCGACTTAAAATCAAAAATAACAATCGATTCTTATCTAATACTAGAGGAATAACCTTATTGAATTCCATTTTGATGTTTTGACTATTAATGGAAACCTCTACTGAAAATGTAGAAGAATCGACTTAAAATCAAAAAGACTAAATTCTTTTTGGTAAACAACTCAAGCTTGAGTTGTTTGCCATAAAAGAATTTAGTCTTTTTGATTTTAAGTCGATTCTTCTACATTTTCAGTAGAGGTTTCCATTAATAGTCAAAACATCAAAAATGGAATTCAATAAGGTTATTCCTCTAGTATTAGATAAGAATCGATTGTTATTTTTGATTTTAAGTCGTTTCCTCCATGTCTTCAGCAATGGTTACCAATAATTTTCGAAACGTCAAAAGCCTAATGTAGAATTGTTATTCCTCAAGTATTAGATGAGAATCGATGGCTATTTTTGATTTTAAGTCGATTCCTCTATGTCTTCAGCAATGGTTACCAATAAAAACCGAAACGTCAAAAATCCAATGTAGAATGGTTATTCCTCGACTCTTAAATGAGAATTATTTTTGAATTAATTTCAATATGAACTACAAATTGCAAGTGATATCTGATTAATAATAAAGGAACAAACATATTAATATTTCAAATGAATTTGGATAAAGTTTAGCAACGATCCGTTGCAGTTTATTCTATTTGAATTTAAAAAATTCGAAGCGTGAAGAAAAATCATTTTCAAAAATTATTTGTTTCTGTCTGTATGTATGTCGGTATTTCGATATCCAAGATAGCTCAAAAAAGGTTCTAACTTGATTGTATTTTCAAAAAACTGATTAGATTTCGTTTCAAAAGTTATTGTTCAGAAATAAAAAAAAATGAAATAGAATTGTATTAACACTAGAACGCCCGGACTTTGAGATCCCCTAGAACGCCCGGATGCCGTCAATTTGACGACTTGCATTTTTCAACACTCAAACTAAATAAAATCATTCTGTTTCCTTTTATTTAATATTTTTTTTATTTTTTCTAATAATAAATATAAACTAAATAAAATCATTCTGTTTCCTTTTATTTAATATTTTTTTATTTTTTCTAATAATAAATATAAACTAAATAAAATCATTCTGTTTCCTTTTATTTAATATTTTTTTATTTTTTCTAATAATAAATATAAACTAAATAAAATCATTCTGTTTCCTTTTATTTAATATTTTTTTTATTTTTTCTAATAATAAATATAAACTAAATAAAATCATTCTGTTTCCTTTTATTTAATATTTTTTTTATTTTTTCTATTAATAAATATAAACTAAATAAAATCATTCTGTTTCCTTTTATTTAATATTTTTTTTATTTTTTCTAATAATAAATATAATTCTATTATCAATTTATATATTAAAAATACATATTAATATATTACATTTTAATAATCATTATATAAAATGAAAAATTAACATGCTATATTTATGGAGTATTATCATTAACAAAACCAGTAGTTCTATATTATATGTTATTATTATAAATATTATACTTGAAAATTTAATTTAAAATATAAAAATTGGGGTAAAAAAGTGTAACCGTCAAATTGACGGCTTTTGGGCGTTCTTCTATTTTGTTAATGATAATACTCCATAATTTTCTCCTAAATAAAAATTCATAGGGTGCTATTTTTTTTTATTAGAAAGCTATTCAAAAATGATTAAAAGTCAGCGAGTTTCAAAGTTCTAACTTAAATAGTAAAGAAATGAAAGAGAAATGAAATGTGAAAACCGTCAAATTGACGGCTTCGGGCGTTCTAGTGTTAAACCGGTGTAGCTAATGAGCTGAAATTCGGTATACGAGTAGTTATTAATGACCCAAGTTTCAACTTTATTACTCAAAAAATGACTAAAATTTGCATAAAAGATTATTGAGTAGTCTTAAATGTTTTTCTCAAATTAATTTAATAATAATATAGTGAGTGGAAAACTTTTTGAGGTGTTTGGGAATTTGTTATCGGATGTGTAGTAATTGTAGGATTGAATAAAAAGAAATTCAAATTTTATGAGTTTTGAAGGTGAACATTATAGTATAATAAATATTTCGGTCATTTTGACCCACATTAGCACCTGAGAATACATAGAAATTAACAAATGTGAGTATTTTGTTTCATATCTGAAGAAATAATAAGTGAAACACAAATTACAAAATAGATGAATTAGAATCAGAACCACTATTTACAAAAAGGGTAGAAAAAAGAATTTATAAAAAACCTCACAGAAAAATGCTTTAAAAATTACCTTGGCCCATTTATTTTATTCGCAACACATTTAAGCTATTATTGAAATAGCTTTCAACAGAAAAGCCACAGTGAGCTGGAAGGCTTGTTCTCTGTATGTGACAAGGGTGGCTCCAACTTAATGATTAAAAATTTATTAATATGATAATGCTTTATTTAAGACTAAAATATGCTCGGAATGTATGCACTTGGAAAATACTTTACTCGACAAAATTCATTTGGTTGAAAATATTCACCATGTTTTGCCCTAATCTATGTTTTGGTTAACAAAAAGGTTAAATAAAGAAGAACTTTTTCTGTTTTATTCTTGTTCTTTTGTCCAGATAGGTGGTCATTTTGATTTTTTATACATTATATAAGATATACAGGGTGGTGACTTGGCCGACGCAGCATAGCGATTACAATGTTAATTTTTGAATGTGCATTTATTTGCTCTTAGAGTTAAAGTTCTTATAGGTTTTTTTGTAGAGAAAAAAATACTGAATCCAAACATATTTTTGTTTTCAAATTTTGAAATTTCAAAACCGTAATAATCAACATTATAAATAATTGTATTTTTACAAAAATCACTGAGGCCATGGAATTATTAAAACAAACAAGGCATTTTCATTTTTCTTAAATGAAAATTTAACTGAACAGCGCTTTTGCAGTTATTGGAAGAGGATATAGTTCCGGCTGTAACGAAAAATGCTCGAGAAAACCAAGATATTTGGTTCCAGATGGATGGTTGCCCCGCACACAACAGCCGCGATGTCCGTGGATTTTTAAATAATCATTTTGAGAATAAAATCATTGGTCCGAGCCCAAATAGCAAAGTAGCTGTATAATTTTAGGTTATATAACATTTATGTTTTGTTGCTGTTTTATAAGTGCCCCATAACGCTTATACAACATCAATACAACATAACAGTTGTATAACCTAAAATTATATAGCTATTTTGCTAGTAGGGGAGGTTTACGATTAGCTGGCCTGCAAGGTCCCCCGATCTTTCTCCCAACGATTTTTTTCTTTGGGGACATTTAAAATCAAATATTTACTCTGGACAAACATTTCAAAACTTAGATCAACTCAAAAATCGTATACAAGCCGAATGTGATAAAATATCACAATACCAATTAACAAATGTCAGACGAGAATTTTACGAAAGGTTGGGCCATTGTTTAGTGGTAAATGGTGGTTTATTCGAACATTCGCTATGATTGTTATTTTTTGTTATAATTTTATGCATTTGTTAATTATGTTAAAAAATTAAATTCTGTTTACCTTACTAATTTTATTTTTTTAATTACGTTTAAAAATATTACTTATAATTTCGTTGATTATTCTTGTGAAAATTTAAAAGCTCGTTCTAAACTTCATCTACGTGAATCTACTATTTTTATTTATCAACGAGCAGTACCCGGCGTGCCTACGGCACGCCCAGCACCGCTCGGCCCTCCGGGCTGGTGGCCCTGGCGGGCAGCGTCTCGAGATGTGATTATTAGCTGTCCGTAATTATATGTTTTGAAAAAAATATTTTTTTGAATAATGAATATTGATCAAAGAAAGATGAAAAATATCAGTAAATGCTTTATAAATACTTTATTAGAGCATGCAACCATTTCTCTCGAAGAAGAAATTAATTTATATACTAAAATTTAAAGAATTTATATATTTGTCTACTAATATTTTTCGACTTTTTTAATAATACATTTCGATATTTAAATTTATCTAAAAAGTGTTCTAAATTAAATATATATAATAATTTTAAAATTAATTTATCTACTAAAATTTCAAACGAGCCGCGCAGTAATAAATTAAGAATTAATCTCATTATCCCATTAAATCATATCTCATTAAAACTTATATTATAAATTAAATATATATATATATATATATTTAAAAATTAATTTGTCTACTAAAATTTCAAGAATTTATATTTTTCTTAAATTCAAAAAAAAAAATAATAATTTTCGCGGTATGAATTATTTCCAAAAAATTAAATATATATTAATATATAATATATTTTAAAATTAATAAATTTGTCTACTAAAATTTCAAATGAGACACGCCGTAAATCCAATATTCTAAGCTATATTAGAGGAATATATTAATTTATAGAGATATTAAAGATATAATATATATAGAGAATAGAGATGTTTTATTTGAAAAATTTGACAATCTAGCAACTGTCATTGAATATTAGTTGCTTTTTCTCCCACATGTTCACCTGACAGCGCCACGGGTACTGTCTGACAAGGGCTTTTATATACAGGGTGGTGCCGAATTCATGGTACAAACTTTAATGGTAGGTGCAGGACATTGTAACAATGAGTTATTGTATAGGAATGTATAGTGTAATAAGCATATGTAATATGTATATGTATGTATAGTGTAATAGTAATATAGTGTATAATGTATGTATAATGTATAGCCGTTATTTCCCCTGTTTACGCCTCACCGCGTCACTTGCGACTATACATTCCTATACAATAACTCATTGTTACAATGTCTTGTACCTACCATTAACGTTTGTACCATGAATTCGGGACCACCCTGTATAAGATGACGAATACAAAACTCAGCCCATTCAAATTTAACGAGTTTCTCATTATGGTAATCAATAAATTCTAATAAGAACTGATTTTAAAAAGTTCAAATATAACAAAAGGCACTTACAAACAACAAATGAAAATGTCTTGTTTGTTTTAATAATTCCATGGCCTCAGTGATTTTTGTAAAAATACAATTATTTATAATGTTGATTATTACGGTTCTGAAATTCCAAAATTTGAAAACAAAAATATGTTCGGATTCAGTATTTTTTTCTCTACCATAAAAGCTATAAGAACTTTAACTCTAAAATAATTAGGGGAGCAAATAAATGCACATTCAAAAATTAACATTGTAATCGCTATGCTGCGTCGGCCAAGTCACCACCCTGTATATAATCAAATAATCAAATTGAAAAGTTTTTATTTTGCCGAGAATAGCAGAGTTGTTGATTCATATAGAGAAACAAAGAGGTTGTCCTCTGCTTGATGCAAATATATATATATATATATATATATATATATATATATATCGTCGTTGATCTTACAAAACCTCGTAAGTCCGGTTTTGGGTCAAATACGTATTACACGTTTATACCGACCAACTTTTAACGGCGCCTCTATCTTATTGAAACCTTATTTTTCTATCCCAATTTAATTTTTTCGCTACGGACAAATAATAAATATTGCATTGTATTTGTATGAATTGTTGTTTAAAATGGTTTTTCTTGTTTTCTGGCAAACATTGAATTTAGGACTTACAAGGTTTTGTAAGACAGCGACGATATATTTCATATATGGTATATGTGTGTATGTTTATTTGAATCAAGCAGAGGACAACCTCTGTGTTTCTCTTTATGAAATAATCAAAATTTGTTTTTATTTTATTTTCATTCTTTGTTGTCTTTTACGATTTTGGCGCGTTTATTGAATGTTAAAATTTTTTATTTTTTTAAAAGAAAATATTTCTTTAAAAATTACATTTTTTAGATTTCTTAAGATAAAACGCGATAAATTTTCGTAAAAATAATTACGAAAATAAATCGTAATATAGACAAAAAACTTTTTTTTCTATTTATTTGAGGTAAAACAATCACATTTTTTTCGAAGTTCACTTCACACCGAGTAAGTGGAAAATTGCTTAACACACACATACACACACACACACACATAATAGATATTATACATCTTTATCCTCAGGGGATCTTGAAATAAACGAAAATGAAATTAAAAATATCTTAACTTAGAATTTTTTCACGAAACCAAGATTTCCATTCCTTCTAGAAATTCCCATTTTTATTACTTTACCATACAGGGTATGGTCAAATATTGTAATCGTGCATGAAAAAAGTGGTTTTTTTCCTTCTTTTTTTTGAAATATCTCAAAAACGGCTGAAACCATTTTGATTTAAAAATTGAGTCAAACCATGGCATTTCGCTCTACAAAAAAGCCCTAATAAGGGAACACCGATAAAATTATATTATTTGAGATAATAATTTTTTTGTCAAAATGTATGTTAGACTGTCTGATAGTCTGTGCGTTACCAAATTTTGTGGACGAGCTAGCTCAAAAACTAGTGTGAATATCGAAACCAAATTTCACACGTAGTTTTGGTCCATTGAAATTAAGAGCTGATTAGATTTTGGTGCATATCGACCCAAATTTAAGGGGGGGTGGAGGGGGGTTAAATATTAAAAATCTAGGTCATTTGAGCAAACTCAACCAAATTTTATATACATAATCAGTGGACCCCAGAAATCTAAAAATGCAAAAACTAACCGCCCAAAATGGGGTGGGGGGTTTAGGGCCAAAAATTAAAAATCTAGGACATTTGAGCAAACTCAACCAAATTTTGTATACATAATCAGTGGGACCCAAGAAGTCTAAAATGCAAAAACTAACCCCCTCCCCTACATGATTATAAATAATTTTATTAAATATAAACTATAAGTGAGGGGGCAGGTTGTATGGTAAAGTCAAGTGGATGGCCACATCAGAACACGTCAGCTTATTTAATGTTTTCCGGAGAAACAAAAAAAGAAATAAATATTATTTTATGATGAGGCAAACACAATACATCTTGTTTGTTCTGTAATAGGAATGACCTGGCTGACCGAGTGCTCGGAAATTTGTGGCGTTATATTAATATTTTGCAGCTGTCTATAATTCCACCGAAGCATTGTATCAAGAAGAATATACCATGTTTTAAAAACCTTAGGCAATTATTTTATTGCTGGTGGAGACTACAATGCCAAGCATCACTCCTTTGGATCAAGGCTAACAACCCCACTAAAGGCAGGGAGCTATGTAAAGCAGGTATCGACTTGAAATGTAAATTCGTTTCAGCAGGCGGCTGCACATGCTGGCCAAGTGACCCAAACAAGCTCCCAGATCTGATAGACTTCTTTATTACAAAAGGAATATCCACTAACTACTTCCATGTTAAAGATTGCTATGATTTAACTTCTGACCATAGCACAGTAATAATGACACTCAGCAAGCTGATAACCAAGAAAAGTATAGAAATCACGCTTGAAAATAAATCCACAAACTGGGAAATGGTAAAAGAAAGAAATTGAGAGGACAATAAACCTAAAAGTTCCTCTAAAAACAAATCAACAGCTGGATACGGAAGCAAATAATTTTATTTTAACTTTACAAAGTGCAGTAGAAAAACACACAATAAATTATGAAAGAAGAGCTCAAGAAATAAGCTACCCTATGGAGATCCGAGAGAGAGTGGCGGAAAAGCGCAGGGCAAGGAAAAAATGGCAAAACACCCGCTATCCGTCTGATAAAATATACCTAAACCGACTAACGCACGAGCTCACTGCAGCTATAAAAAAGTATAAGCAGGATTCGATCAGTGGCTTCCGCTTAAAGATTTGTCTTCAGACAAGGCCTCTGACTATTCTCTGTGGAAAGCCACAAAGAAATAAAGAGACCGATCATTCAGGCGACTCCGCTAAAAAAAAGTAATGGTACATGGGCTAGAACAAATGAGGAAAAAGGCAATATGTTTGCAGATCATCTTGAAAAAATTTTCCAGCCTCTACCCAGGCAGACAGAGCAAGAAAACACGCTTCCAGTGGATAGTGGGGAAAACTGTGAAATTAAATACGTCACAACTGAAGAAGTCAAAAGAGAAATCGAATCAAATATTAACATCAGAAAAGCTCCTGGATTGGATTTAATTACCGGAAAAATTTTAAAAGAACTACCGAAGAAGGCTCTAACCAAACTCACCTACTTGTATAATGCTGCTTTCCGATTAAAATATGTGCCTAAACAATGGAAGATAGCTCAGATAATTATGATTCCTAAACCTGGTAAGCCATTGGAGGAGGTAACTTCATATAGACCAATATCACTATTGTCTATAATTTCTAAACTGTTCGAAAAACTATTCCTGAAACGTCTTATGCCAATTATCGAAAGTAAACGATTAATCCCACCTCACCAGTTTGGTTTTAGGGAAGAACACTCTACTATTGATCAGGTGCACCGTATCACTGATGTCATAGAATCAAGCCTAGAAGAAAAGAAGATTTGCTCGGCAGTTTTCTTGGATGTATCGCAAGCATTTGACAGAGTCTGGCACCGAGGCCTTGAATTAAAATTAAGAAGATACCTTCCAAAATCCTATAGTATATTACTAAAATCTTATATATCAGATAGATATTTTCGTGTTAAGCAGGAGGATAAATATACAAGCTTCCGTGGGATTGGTGCAGGAGTTCCTCAGGGAAGCGTCTTGGGACCGATTCTATACTTAATATACACGTGTGATATTCCATATAATAGGGACGCTATTATCGGTACCTTTGCAGATGATACAGCTTTACTCTCTACTGGAGCAACTATAGAAGAAGCGACATCCAAGTTACAGCGTGCATTAAATAAAGTTTTATTATGGACCAAAAAATGGCGAATGAAACTTAACGAGAGTAAATCTCAGCAGGTAATCTTTACCAATCGTAAATGTATTGCCTTGCCTGTACAAATTAATGGCGTAGATGTTCCTATGTCCAACACAGCTAAATATCTGGGTATGACATTGGACACCAAACTACGATGGAAAGCGCACGTTAAAATGAAAAGAAAAGAATTAAATCTAAAATTTAGTAAAATGTATTGGCTGCTGGGCCGTCAATCGCAGCTTTCCATAGCAAACAAACTATTGGTATACCAACAAATACTAAAGCCTGTGTGGACCTACGGGGCGCAGTTGTGGGGCTGTGCGAAAAAAAGTCATATTGAGACGATACAAAAATTTCAAAACAAGATCCTGCGCTGCATCGTGGATGCTCCCAGATATATGCGTACGGATCGCCTACATAAGGACTTGAAAATTAAGACAGTCAGCGAGGTAATCAAGGATCTTGCCACGAAACATGGACAACGTCTGGAAAACCACAGAAATAGTGAAGCATCAAGACTCCTCAATACTGCTGGGAGAATAAGAAGACTGAAAAGGCTAAAACCGAATGATCTTGTGTAAACAAATGCATTTACACTTAAATATTAAGCGACCATTGGCATAGGCCAAAAGAGTTGCACAAACAATGAACTTTTATTTGAGCGAACAAATACTCGTTACATGCGAAATGTAGTTGTATTTAAAGAAAATAATATTTTGTAATAATATTTTGTAATAAAAAAAAAAAAAAAATATTAATATTATTTTTAATCCATTTTATTTTTATCCAGGATTAAAGAAAATTGATATACAAAAGCTCACTTCTTTGTAGTCGAAACCTTTAGGAAAAAATAATTAAGTTTTGTTTCAATTTTCTTTAATGATGGCAGCAAGTAGAAAGCAACCCTTTTATGTGAATAGAAAATTAAAAATAATATTATTTTTTACTTAATCTTGACTGGAAAACGAAGAAGAAATCGTTTAAATTCGTAAACAGAGCCAAAATGTCTTAATTTTTTTATTAATAATATTTTTAATCAATGTGATCATATTTTTATTATTTAAAATTTTTAACAGCACAATTAACTATTCTCTTCTTCAAACTTGTATAACTCAAAAAATTGAAAATGTAAAAAAAAAAAAACTTCAAAAAAAATTGTATTGTCTAAGAAATGTTTCGGGTCTAGTTGAACCCATACACAAGTGCGAAGTGTTCATTTGTAAATTGTATGTAGGGGACAGTTGCTTTGTCTTAATAACTGAAAATGGGTTCAACTAGACCCGAAACATGTCTTAGACAATAAAAAAAATTTTGAAATTTTTTTTTTTTTACATTTTCAAATTTCTGAATTTTTTTATAAAATTGAAATTTTTTCCTTTTTTACTATATCCAATGCAAAGCATGGGTAAAGTATTGTAATCGCTCTCGGGGCAAGCGTGGCTTCAAAGGGTCCTCAGGTAAAGACTACGGAACCCATGGACTCAATTAAAGTCACAAATTGTAGTATTCAATTAGGTTGAATTTTAGCACGTGACGGTTTTGCCAAAAATTATATGGGGTCTCGTCGAGAGGCCAAAAAGTGCCATTTTTTCATTTAGTGCGTGCGGATGGATGGATGGATGGATGTTATCGTTTCTTTGGCCCACGATTTTTTCAACACCGTTACACCGATTGAAATGAAATTGAAAACCTAGCATTCTTTTAACAAAATGAAGCGCTGATTAGTTTTTGGTACATATCGACCCACAAACATTAGTACTTTATTTCAGTACTTTTTTAGTTTTTCTAAATATCTTGAAAATGACTTAACCAATTTTGATGAAATTTAATATCCTAATTAAGTAAATCAAGCTTGAGTTGTTTGCAATAAAAGAATTTAGTCTTTTTGATTTTAAGTCGATTCTTCCACGTTTTCAGTAGAGGTTGCCATTAATAGTCAAAACATCAAAAATGGAATGCAATAAGGTTATTCCTCTAGTATTAGATGAGAATCGATCGTTATTTTTGATTTTAAGTCGATTCCTCCATGTCTTCAGCAATGGTTACCAATAATAATCGAAACGTCAAAAACCCAATGTAGAATTGTTATTCCTCAAGTATTAGATGAGAATCGATGGCCATTTTTGATTTTAAGTCGATTCCTCCATGTCTTCAGCAATGGTTACAATAATAACCGAAATGTCAAAAATCAAATGTAGAATGGTTATTCCTCGACTATTAAATGAGAATTATTTTTGAATTAATGTCAATATGAACTACAAATTGCAAGTGATATCTCATTAATAATAAAGGAACAAACATATTAATATTTCAAATGAATTTGGATAAAGTTTAGCAACGATCCGTTGCAGTTTATTTCTTTACATTTTCAAATTTTTGAGCTATTCATGATTGAAGAGGAGTCGTGTTGGCCGAGCTGGCTAACACGCTGGCCCCGCTTCAGAATCCTTGATGACGATGTTCAAGCGGGTGGCCGGGGTTCGATCCTGGCTAGCATATAAAATATCTACCGGCTAAAACTCGGCTCCCTCACTAACCCTACTAACACTTTACTGATGTACAGTCTAAATGGGCTTTGTTCCCGGTGACAATAAATAAATAAATATATAAATAAAAAAGATTGAAGAGAATAGTTAATTGTGCTGTTATCAAGTTATCGCGGTCGCAGATTTGCGATATAAACTTTCGATAATTTAAATTCATAATGTTTAGAAATTTCAATATATTCTGTGAATTGGCGAAGGCATTTTTATTTTATAATAAGTTAATTGTTTAAGGGTCGTATTTTGGTGGGACAGATGGCTCTGAGGCATTCTTTTTCTTTATTATAAAAACGTGCTTATTGACAATAGACGAATTGGTAGTGGAATATTTTGGATAAAAAGCAATTGAATAACAATAAATTTGGATGACTTGTTTACATAAATGTAGGATGGCTTTTAGCAGCAAATGCCAAGTGAATTTGAGGGTTTCTCTGAATTTTGCCAGGAAGAAACTCGTGAAAGAATTTCTAAACTGGGTGTTTCAAATATATTACCACGCCCTTCTCATTAGAAAATTAGCTAATCCAAGCCCAGAGTCTGTGAATTTTCGGGGTTGAAGCAAAAAGAGACAAGTCAGTCGAGGCGAGCAGTCAGTTAGTGGAGTTACCGAGTAGACAGTGAGGAGTTGAATCTAAAAATGTACTACCCCACTTACACCAAAATAAAAACCATATAAAAGAAAATGTGTTCTATTTCAACCCTTGCCTAAGAGATAGCGAACTCTTTTCATCAACAGCACACATCTTCCAGCAAACATCCACGATCTACGAGGTTCACAATTACCATTAGTAGGCCATTATAATCCTTTCGGGACTATAATACGGCCCGCTATAAATAAATAATTAATTATGTTTGCAGCAAACACCACAGGTCGCGACATAATTTGGTCGCACCGGAGTGTAAACCTCCTTGGCGCAACAAAGTGTTGGAATCAAGAATATTTTAATTTTGAATAAAATTTTTAAAATTAATCTTTTTAAATGAATTTTTCACTAGATTAATTGGAGTCTTACGCCGTTATTTTAGTATGTGTGCTTTATAAATTAATTTATAAAAATGATAACAAATCATTTATATTTTAAAATAATATGTTGAAAGCTATAATTATATTATGGTCCATTCCACGCAAAATCGACCACTTGTGATAACGGCCCAACTAAAAACATTTTTGTGAATTTTCTCAAATTTTTTACCAACCGAAAAAAAGTTATATTGATAAAATGCCTATTTTTTCAAATACTCATAACATTTTCAATACTACACTGAATGAGACGGGTTTTTTGTCAAATTCTTCGTTATTAAACGTAATTTTCAGAAAAAAATACAAAACAAAATATTCAAATTCATATTCTATGAAATTTTTCAGTTTTTCGGCAAAAAAATTAATTTTTCAAAGTGCGCCATGTTTAATCTTCTTTTTGTTTTTAACTTTGATTCATTCTGCGTTTAATGCCGCCCAATCTCATCGAGGGATATTTTTCTATTTTTTTTTTTTTTTTTGATTCAAGAAATCTAAATTTTTTAACTTTTCGGAATTAAAAATGTTATTAATGTTTTTATGATAGCGATGCAGGAAGATGTTACATCAAGAAAGTGTAACTATTAAAATAGAAACCTGCATCGTGAAAAAAAAACAGTAAGAGAAAAAGGAATTTCAGGGGTTATGTCGTATTCCTAGAGGCCTGTACATAGAGTACATATATTGAAATATTAAAAGGTTGTAATGTCACGTGAAAAACGGAGGCGTAAATCCTATTATATTAAACGAGCAAAGTTTTAATATATATATAATGTGTATTTTCATTTTTATTCAATTTCCTTTTAATAAATAATTGTTTTTCTAATTTTATATCCCACAATAAGATCATTAGAATTATTATTATATATATATATATTAAAATTTTGAAAATTTAATTGATTAAAAATTAAATCCCACAAGCGTATTTTTCTGTATTAGAATTGGGAAATTTAATTGGTGAACTCAAAAATTGTTATTTAAATAAAAATTATTTAGTTTTCCTTGTAGACTGATGATGGTGTGAGAATGTCCGCCGAATCGTCTCATAAGTTTTTCATGAAAATGGATTTGTTGGAATATAAAGAAATTTTGTTTCCTTTTTCCTGGCGAAGACATTACATCTGTTTTCGGGGTTTTCGGGAGCCTCAAAAAACACCACAATTTGTAATGAAAAATTATTATTATACGATATTTATTTATATACCTATACATGTATACATATATACACATAATCTGTGGGCCACTACAAGACTTGAAATGCAAAAACTGGGTGAGGGGGTGGGGGCGAGGGTGGAGGTGACGGTGGGGGTGCGGTGGTGGAGAGGCACGGGGGGCGAGGGAGTGTTTCGGGGGTGGGGCGGCATTGGAGTTGGGTGGGGGTGGAGGGGTTCAGGAGGTGGGGTGAAGTGGCTTGGTCCGGGGGGCGAAGGGGTGGGTTTGGGGATTAATATATAGCTTTTAACTGAAGCAAAAAGTTACCGAGCATCGCTCTGTGGCCAGGTACTGAAAATCTTAAAAGACATGAAAATGAATGAGTTTGGAAATGCGTTTGTTCGATTCGTATCTTATTTGACCGCCAAGAAAATGCGCTTGTTTGAAAAGTTGATGATGATTATGAAGATGAATGGCAAATACATTATTAGACGAATAATTGTTTTAGAAATTAGGAAGTAAAAAACAGGCTGCATAATATTTAGATTTTTCCGTTTAAAATAAGTGATATTATGCTTGTTAAAGGAACTCGCTTCTTTAACTATTAGAAATGTTTAACATGTAGGAAGTGATCAGATTTATTAATATTGGTTTAGCTATAAAAATATTTTTATTGATGTTGATTTCTTACGAATCAATAAACGTTAATTAAGTAGATATATCTATATATATAAAATTCTTTGCCCGATACACTCACTCACTCACTCATCATCAAAACATCCAGAACCACTGGACATAGAAACATGAAATTTGGAGAGGATTATTACATCTATGACATAGGGGCTCACTAAGAAAGGATTTTTCGAAATTCGACCCCTAAGGGGGTCAAAGGGGGCAAAGTGTGTTTTCACTAATCATGCGATATCTCTTAAGGACGATAAAATATCTACTTGCTTTTTACTTATAAAAAAACTAAATTAAAATATCTAAAAAAACTATTTTAGGATTTTTTGAAATTCGACCCCTAAAGGGGTCAAAAGGGGCAAAATATCTTTGCATGTGCTTACACTAATTATGCATTTTCAATTAAGAACAATAAGATATCTACTTGATTTTTACTTAATAAAATTCTAAATACAAATATCTAAAAATTGATTTCAGGATTTTTTGAAATTCGACTCGCAACTATCCAAAATGTGAGTGGGGGCAAAAATTAAAACTCTCTCCAATCTTGATCAAATTTTGTAGAGTTATTCTTTATTACTTTAAGAAACTATTCCTGTAAAAATCAACTATCAAAATTGACTGTATGGGGGCGAAAGGGGGGGGGGGCAAAATATAGAAATTTTTAGCTTTTTTGTACTTTTACTCTTTAGAAAATTGAAAGTTATTTATTTGCAAATATCTAAAAAATAATTTCAACCTCCCAAAATGTGAGTGGGGGCAAAAAATTAATACTCTCTCCGATATAGATCAAATTTTGTAATGTTGGTTTTTAAGACTATATAAAATGTATGCTGTAAAAATCAATAGCCAAAATGAGTGCGTGAGGGCGAAAGAGGTGGCAAAATAGTAGAAATATATATTACAGACCTAATAATCACATGCCGAGAAGCCGCCCGCCAGGGCCACCTGCCCGGGGGGCCGGAGGCACGCCCTCTGCAGCTCGTATATATATATATATATATATATATATATATATATATATATATATATATATATAAATTTACTACAATTTCCATCTGTCTGATTCTTTGGGGAATCAGAAACAGATTAATTTTGTTCAGATATTCAATAATAAATTTTATTTAGAATGTTTATATGTTAACATTAAATGAAAGCGAATGATAAAAACTTTTAACCGGTCACTGCCCTATTTTGGTGCACTTGGGACCAGACTCGTTTTGATAGTGAACCAAGAGTTGAAAAAAAGATACAGGACCCAGCCGGGTATGATCCGACATCTACCGCGTTAAGCTCGCAGATGTCTTCTCCATTTAGGCGATGGATCCCCTGACTAGATTCTAAAATCAAATTTTATATATATTCAACTCTTTAGCTCAAGCACGCTTTTCTTCTATTTTCCTAATAGAATGGTTCTTATAAATTTACTACAATTTCCATCTGTCTAATTCTTTGGGGAATCGAAACAGATTAATTTTGTTCAGATATTCAATAATAAATTTCATTTAAAATGTTTATGTGTTAACATTAAATCAAAGCGAAAGTTAAAAGCTTTTATCCGGTCACTTCCCTATTTTTGTGCACTTGGGACCAGACTCGTTTTGATATTGATCTATTAGGAAAATAGAAGAAAAACGTGCTTGAGCTAAAGAGTTGAATATATATAAAATTTGATTTTTAGAATCCATCGCCTAAATGGAGAAGACATCTGCGAGCTTAACGCGGTAGATGTCGGATCATACCCGGCTGGGTCCTATATCTTTTTTTCAACTCTTGGTTCACTATCAAAACGAGTCTGGTCCCAAATGCACCAAAATAGGGCAGTGACCCGATAAAAGTTTTTATAAATTTTATTAAACCAATTATTTTACATTAATTAATGTATACCTTGTATTTTAGCTTCGATTCCGGAGATTGCTTCTCCACCATCGAGTGTCCTTATTGATCTTTAGTCCTTGTTTTTAATAAGAGGAAAAATCTAATTAGATAAAAAAACCTCTTTTCCGATAATTATTTCAATTCCATTATTCCCCAATCAAGTCGATTGGATCTCCTCCTCCATCCTCCTCCTCCGATAAAAGTTTTTAACTTTCGCTTTCATTTAATGTTAATATATATATGAACAATATAACGGGATTTATAAGAGATTGGTAATAAATTATTTTTAAATTAATTGGAAAAATCATCGGTTGCTTATTATTATTTAACTTAATTTAGAAATAAGATATCGCAAATTGAGAGTCGGATCACATACCTTATAATTTCCAAAATACTTGAAATATCAGCTTCGTTTTTGGAAAAAATACAGAGAATATGAGACACAAATTTGTTGATTAATTGGACTGTTTACATTTTTTGTTACTAAGTCAACTGATTCAAAGAATAATTAGTAGAGATTGTGGTGTTGGTGAAAGGTGAAACATCTTTAATAAAGATTAGAGTAAATAAATATTATATTTAATATTGATTTACAATGAGTTAAGGATTCTAGGTCACTTATTTCACATTAAAATAAAATTTAATGCGAAATAAGTGACCTAGAATCCTTAACTCAGAGAAAATCAATATTAAATATAATATTTATTTACTCTTATCTTGATTCAAAGAAATAAACAAAAGTGTCTTTTTGTATTATGAGTGGCAGTGAATTAAGTTAGTGTGTCGCCCGACACATCAGAGCTCCCCCACGGAGAGATTAAAACCGACAATTGCAAGAGATTGTTTTAATATCTTATATAAGAATAATTACCTATGACTATAGATAGATTCACGTAGATATTGTCAATTAAAGTAAAGAAAAGAGTGTAGCCGGGTTTGTATGGGAAACTGCGCCCGGCTTCATCACAATGGCACGTTGTCGCTTCCAGTGGACGACTGGAAAAAATAATTTTTATAAAAAAAATAAAACCGAATTCAAAAAAATTAAATGTAACAAATAAAATAATAAGAACTTAAAAATCAAATAAAATACACAAAAAGGTATAAAATAATTATTAACTTATTTAGTTACAACTAAACGACGAAATATTAACATGAAATTACTTTTTGAAGTCGGTTCCAAACAAACTATACCTATAAGCGAGCGTACCCGCCAAACGTACTAAGTAAGATCCGTCGAGTGCAATTCATAAAATGTATATGTTTGGCATCGACTTCAAAAAGTGATTTCATGTTAATATTTCGTCGTTTAGTTGTAACTAAATAAGATAATAATTATTTTATACCTTTTAGTGGACTTTATATTATTACTTTACCATACAGGGTATGGTCAAGTATTGTAATCGTGCATGGAAAAAGTGTTTTTTTCCTTCTTTTTTTCGAAATATTGGAACAGAATATTTTTAATTATATGTCAGAGGGGTTGTTTTTCACCCCTCGGGAATCGAACCCGAGTGCCAGTAACAGCAATCCGGGCCATCTGGCTCACCTGTGGGATGCGAACCTCTGACATATGTACAGGCATAAAATATCTTACTCGAAGATTGTTATCTTAATTTGTAAAATTTCGCGATCTAGTGATTCTAAATTTAAACACATAGCCATGCCATATAATTTAAATAAAGGTATTTACGAGATTACATATGTCAGAGAGGTTCGAGGTGAGCCAGATGGCCCGGATTGATGTTACTGGCACTCGGGTTCGATTCCCGAGGGGATGAAAAACAGCCCCTCTGACATATAATTAAAAATATTCCTTTCCATCGGATTTAATAGATGACACCATCTTATGATTTTCTAGTAAATTTGAATCTATTACCATCGGCAAATTAATATCTTTGAAACTAGAATTTATTGAAATTTGGATGAAAATTGTCAAAATGGCATTAAAAGGAACTTTTTAGCCAACTGGTTGAATTCTATAAGATCTGGTAAATTGTTATTAGGGGTGGATTCTAATTAATTTAGAATAAGAAATCGTTAACTGAATTCATTTCTAGTCTTATTAATTTCTATAGAGTTTGCCTGTGAGACTGAGAGATATATATATATATATATGATGATATATGAGTGAGTCCCTTGGGAAGGGATTCTCTATTGTTATTTTCTCTCTGCTATATTCCAGTTAAAGAGGAGAAATAGAAGGAATATTTTCAATAATTTAATAAATTGTCTTTAAAAATGCATTTCTAGTTATTAATTCTTCTCACCACCCCCACTCAAATTTAATATTAATAAAATTGAGAAAAATCATAGAAGAAATCCCAGGAATTGGATAAATTAAAATACAGAGCTTTTATTAAGTGGGCCAGACGTTTCGTCAATTTATTTTGACTTCCTCGGTGACTCATTTAATCACTCTTTCTCAAAAACATTTTTTTCTTTAAGACAAAACATAATATTCTATTCATTGATCTTTCCTTTAGCACATATTCTTGGCTTACAATTATCTTGGAAACGACTTTTGCTTGAATAACTAAAATTTGTCGTCGTTTTATACAAAAATAACGTAATAATACTACACTGAAAAAACGATATATTTATAGTTAAGAAATTTTATTTGATATGATAAGATGGTGAAGTTAATTATGGCCAAATCGATCTCTGTTCAATATGAATAAATGATATACATATTTTAAGTATTCTCATATTTTTGCAGCAACTCTAGATATATTAATAGTTAAGATGCCGCTATTTGAACCAAGCACCAATAAGTAAATTATTAAAATATTGTTATTGAGGAAAATAGTGGAATAGTTAATTTGATAGTTTGGTATTTAAATACAATAATACGTAATTACGATAAGAAATGATATGTGCTTGAATATTTTTTATTTATAATAAATATAGGTATATATTTCTGACTAGAAGATGAGTATATATTCATTTGATGTAGAATCTATATTCAATCAAATGAATTATAAGAATATTTATTTTGATTATTCATTTGAATTAATTAGATAAAAATTTGAATTATTTGATTTGATTTAAGATACGAGATAAGATAAGAAATTTTTTATTTTACAATTATAATTACATATGTACATTTTTCATACATGATGAATATACATTCTTTGTCAACTTTATTTCTAATGGTGACTTCGGGCTTGCTGCCCACAATTCATTCTCCTATACAACTTTGTTTAATATTTTGTAGATCGTTCGATTCACCAAGTAATGATATAATGATTAAGATACGAGGTAATCTAATTTTAATATATATTAATATTTCTTATAATCTATATAGTGGGTTTTAAAATTAAAAAAAATATCTTAATTTTTAAGATATCACTATTTGCAAAAAATATTATATATATTAATAAATTATATTTAACATTTATTTATTAAATTTGAATTTTTTTTAAAAAATCGAAAAAATTACTTGAAAAATTTTGAGTATTTCTTACTTATATATGAATAGAGTATTATAAAGATATCTTACCTTAACAGAGAAAGTCTCTTGCTTGGACCTGGAATAGATACTCTGGCCACAAATGTTAATATTAGTAGGACGAGCACCTACCTGGAAAAAGAAAAAAATATTATTAGTAAAAACATATAGGGAAGTGAAAGTATTTTTTTAAAAAAAATTTCGGAATAAAATTATATTTAATATATTATTTATATAATGGTTTTTTATTTTTTAAAAATTATAAAAAAGTACTTGAAAAATTTATAGTAATTCTTACTTATATAATTATAAGAATAGAGTATTATAAAGATATGTTACCTTTAGAGCCAATGTCTGGTGTCTGAACCTGGAATACTGTGACCCCACAGGAACGGAACACACTTACGTACACTCCCGCACAAGTAAATATATACTCGCAGAAACACTTCGTAGGAATAAGTAATTGTGAAAACATGGATAGAAAACAGTTGGTTAGGATTAGGGATAGGACATGATTCTCTTAATATTTGGGCAGGGATGTCAGCACCTGAAGTGGATCTGTATATCTTTATCTATAAGAACAATAGAAGTACCTACCTACCCGTTACCCAGATATTAATATTTTATTCACGTTCGCAAATTTAATAAATAAATTTATATTTAATGGCTTCTTGGATTCTATGCAGTTAAATAATATAAGGTATGAAGAGTTGTTTATTAGTGAAGGTTGGAGTCAGTTGAGAGGGCGGATGAAGGTGGAGAGGCTATATTGAAACACTCACAGTCGATGTTTCATTCGTCACTGACTGACACATATTTACCATCTCCCTACCTTTCTCTCCTTTATATACCCCTCACCAGGTTCCCATTGTCCCTATATTCCCCCTCCTTATACTCAAAGTCGATGTTTCACTCGTCACTGACTGACACATACTGACCATCTCCCTGTCTCTCTCCCCCTTATATAGCCCTCGCAACGGGGAACCATTGTCCCTATCTCCCCCTCATTTACCCCTCCCTATCTCCCCCCTCATTTACATTATCAATTTTTTAGCCGTGTTTACTGAATACCATTCGACTTTCACTCGCCTCTAACGATGAACTCAAAGTAAAATTCAAAATTGGTTACCAAGAGTACTGGCCTCAAAAAACAATACCAGTTTTCTACCCTGGATTGTCGGCAATAGTTTTAAAGTTTTTAATTGAATTTCATTCGTCTTATATGGCTGAGCCTGAACTCAGTGCGTAGATTTATGTTTATCTTATTATTTTTTATTTCTTATAGTGACCATGTGTCACGACTTTAGCGCCAACTGGCGACGAAAATGTAATCTTTGGGGGATGATTTATTAAACGTCCAATACAAAGGGACTCGCTAACGCCCATCTAGGCTCTGTGAACTTGTTTACCTATGATACTATATACTATAGTACAATATTTACCCCAATTCTTTCACGTGGATTCCTCCATGTCTTCAGCAATGGTTACCAATAAAAACCGAAACGTCAAAAATCCAATATAGAATGGTTATTCCTCAAGTATTAGATCATAATCAATCACTATTTTTGAATTTAACTCGATACCTTCATGTCTCCAGCAAAGGTAACGGATAAAAAAACAACGCAGTTGCTATGGTTACTTATAAAATTTCCTCCCAAATTTTTATCATTTCACAGCGAGAAGCCTAACCATTCTTACTTAAACAAGTTTAAATGAGCTATATTACCGATCAAATGAATAAATTTTAAAGTTTTTTTTTTAAATTTTGGTAAAATAAGGAATTTAAAAAAGTACAATCTTACTCTAGAGTAAAGTACTTTAAAATATACTTTTACTAAAAACTTTATTTAACCTTTTTTGTTGTTCCTAAGGTACTTAATTAGGATATTAAATTTCATCAAAATTGGTTAAGTCATTTTCAAGATATTTAGAAAAAACTAAAAAAGTACTGAAATAAAGTACTAATGTTTGTGGGCCAATATGTACCAAAAACTAATCAGCGCTTCATTTTGTTAAACTAATGGTAGGTTTTTAATTTCATTTCAATCGGTGTAACGGTGTGGAAAAAATCGTGGACCAAAAAAACGATAACATACATCCATACAGACATCCGCACGCACTAAATGAAAAAATCGCACTTTTTGGCCTCTCGACGAGACCCCTTGTAATTTTTGACAAAACCGTCACGTGCTAAAATTCAACCTAATTGAATACTACAATTTGTGACTTTAATTGAGTCCATGGGTTCCGTAGTCTTTACCTGAGGACCCTTTGAAGTCGCGCTTGCCGCGAGACCGATCACAATACTTTCCCCATGCTTCGCATTGGATAAAGTAAAAAACATTCGTTTATATATAATAAGAAGTTTCACTAGAAGTATAAACAAGACATTCTATTAGATATTAAGAGTTATCTAATAGAATTAAATAAATCACTCAAGTATATAATATATTTGAATTAAATACCCTAAAAATTTGGTCATATTTGAAATGATTTCGATATATCTTGATTATTAATCAAATATTTTTGGAATAAATAAGAGCTCATTAAAAATGCTTAACTCTATCAATATATTTATTATAACGAAATTGTTTTTTTTAGTGTACAGTCAACTATCGAGTACAAGGGCAAAAGCGTCTACTATCTACTGGGACGATAAAACGCCACTATAGTTGATAGTTGTTTCGTAGCCGAAGCGTTATTTGTTACACTTGAAATATTTTTCAAAGTCAATAGTGCTATTGGGGATTTTGTAATTATCCAAAATGTGTTATTTGTTTGTTCAAGATAAAATTTTACTTGGGGATTCGGGTTGTCCGAGCTGACTAACGCGCTGGCTCCGCTTCAGCATCTTTGATGACGATGTTCAAGCGGGAGGCCGGGGTTCGATCCTGGCTAGCATATAAAATTTCTACCGGCTAAAAACTTGGCTCCCTCACTAACCCTACTAACATTTTACTGATGTGCTGTCTAAATGGGCTTTAATCGAATGTTTTCTACATTTGATTCAATCGCGAATCAAATGTAGGGAATTTTGTCAAATATTGAGTGAAAATAATATCTGAACTCATATATTTCTAATTTGAAATAATGATGTTAAATAAATTTTTATAATTTTTCTCATTAATATATCAAAGAATAATTGATATATCAATGAGAATTGTTTTGACCGCGCTTATTTGAAAAAGATATTTATCGCGAGACTACTTCGGATTACGCTATTGGAGTCTGCGGAGTCTTAAGTCTGGTCCAAGAGAGAAAAAGATGTGATCCATTTAGCTACAATCCAACGTTATTTCTTGTAAAGCCCGCATGACATTCGGATGGATCACCTTAAAAAGATGTGATCCATTTAGCTACAATCCAACGTCATTTCGCGTATAGCCCGCATGACATTCGGATGGATCACCAAATGAATTTGAAATCTCAGATGTTATATATTCGATGGTGATCCATCCGAATGTCATGCAGGCTATACGCGAAATGACTGTTGGATTGTAGCTAAATGGATCACATCTTTTCTCTCTTGGTCCAGACTTAAGACTCCGCAGACTCCAATAGCGTAATCCGCAGTAGTCTCGTGATAAATATATTTTTCAAATAAGCGCGGTCAAAAACAATTCTCATTGATATATCAATTATTCTTTGATATATTAATGAGAAAAATTAAAAATTTAAATGGGATTTGTTCCCGATGACAATAAATAAATAAATAAATAAAATATTATTATTGGAAAATATTATACTAATTACAGAATCACTCTGACTCATAAAAATATGTTAAATAATACAATTATTAAGGATTTTAATAATATCTTCTACCCACTAGAAATTATGATAATTTGTTTTATTCCAAAAATAAAACTAAAGTAATTGATTGGATGGATGTATTTTGTATGTGCAGGGCGGCGAAATGGTGGGTTCGGCTGTCCTCCTGGCTGTTTTAGTGGTATGTGATGTATCGGCTGCTCCGCTGATATTAAATGGAAATCGATCAATTTTAAAACAAGAATCGAATACCAACTCTTCCGAGCAATTGACAAGCAACCCTTCCAACAAGATATTAAAGCCAACAAAGACGATAATGTTTGGTGCCCTGGTCCCTCATCGAACTTTTTTCCCCAGGCGCTTTCATAAAGCGATTAGTGCAGTGATTGACGATATCAAAAGTTACCCAAGACTTTCCCTACTACGATTTAATCATTCCTCTGATGTGAATTATAAAGTGGACTTTCATATAGTGTACATCAAACACAACCCCAGCCCAAAAGGTATTTATAATATTCTTACTATATTAAACATATATTAATAAAGAAATAAATACACTACGGTGCAAAAAAATTGAGCCACCAATAAAAACTTGATTAAATAGCAAATAATTTTTTAAAATTTTTAGAAATATTCATAAAATTTGTTCCATTAACTCTTAAACTAACATATTCAATAAATTTTGTTGATCATTTTTGAATTTTATAAAAAAAAATTAGTAAAATTAAATTAAAAGATACAATTACAAATTATCATACTTTCTCAATATCACTTTACATTTAAATAAAGTTTCAATAAAAAGATCAAATTCCATTTGAAATATATCAATAAATTGAATAATTTTGAATTAAGCATCATTGATAGAAAGATAAAATATACAAAATGGATATTTCTGAAGTTGAAGCAGTTCAAATTGTTTGCCTAATTAATCAAGGGATAAGTCAACGACAAGTGTACTTGCAATAATCAATAATTTCAATCATGTATATTTCCTAGTAAAAAATGATTTACTATTTAATAAAGGTTTTATTGGTGGGTCGATTTTTTGAACTTCAGTTAGTGCATAAAAAATTAAATTTGAAAATGCTTATCTTCATTTAGAGCAGGGCTGGTCAACCCGCAGCCCCAGCCGCACTTACGGGAGGTCCAAGGTCTATGACTTATGAATTGTACGTTTTTACTTTATCCAATGTGAAGCATGGGTAAAGTATTGTAATCGTTCTCGCGGCAAAGACTTCAGAGGGTCCTCAGGTAAAGACTACCATAGGTTCTATGGTCTCAATTAAAGTCGCAAATTGTGGTATTCAATTAGGTTGAATTTTAGCATGTGGCGGTTTTTCCAAAAATTACATAGGGTCTCGTCCAGATGCCAAAAAGTGCGATTTTTACATTGGATGGATGTGGTCGTTTATTTCGTCGAAGATTTTTTCCACACCGTTACACTGATTGAAATGAAATTGAAAACCTAGCATTACTTTAAGAAAATGAAGAGTTGATTAGTTTTTGGTACATATCGGCCCACAAACATTAGTATTTTTTGATTTTTTCTGAATTGAAAATGACTGAACTAATTTTGATGAAATTTAATATCCTAATTATGTACATTGGGGACCACAAAAAGATTAAATAATGTTTTCAGTAAAATTATATTTTAAAGTACTTTTCCTAGAGTAAGATAGTACTTTTTTAAATTCTTTAAAATTTATTCATTTGATCGGTTTAATATAGCTCATTTAACCTTGCTTAGGTACAAATGGATAGGCTTCTCTCTGTGAAATGCTAAAAATTTGGGAGGAAATTTTATAAATAAACATAGCAACTGCGTTGTTTTCTTATCCGTTACCTTTGTTGAAGACATAGAAGAATCGACTTAAAATCAAAAATAGCGATTGATTCTCATCTAGTACTTGAGGAATAACCTTATTACATTCTATTTTTTATGTTTTGAATATTAATAGTAACCTCTTCTGAAAATATGGAAAAATTGACTTAAAATCAAAAAGACTAAATTCTTTTTTGATAAACAACTCAAGCTATGTTTCCATGTTTTCAGAAGAGGTTACTATTAATAGTCAAAACATCAAAAATAGAATCCAATAAGGTTATTCCTATAGAATCAGATAAGAATCGATGGTTATTTTTTATTTTAAGTAGATTCCTCCATGTCTTCAACAATGGTTACCAATAATAACACAATTAAACAAAAATTTCTCCCCGTAAACCTAACAATGGATTCCAGTAGAGTTTTAAACGATGATTCTCATGCAATTTCCCGATTTTTTACAACATGTGTGAGTTTTGAGAAATTATCGGTCAAAATGACGAAAAAGGCCATTTTGACCTATTTTCGAGTCCCATTAAATGTTAAAGAACAATATTTGAAAAGAAAATATTTTATTGACGAAATAGAAACCAGCTTCCTCTTTGATTTCTTTTTTAGTTATAACTTGAGTTCTAATTGAGCTACAAACAAGTGGTAATTTGAAAATCAAAGAGGAAGCTGTTTTCTATTAGGTCAACAAATTTTTGATATCAAATATTGCTGTTTAATATTTAATGGGACTCGAAAATAGGTCGAAATGGCCTTTTTCGTCAAATTGACCGATAATATCTCAAAACTCTGACGTGTTCTAAAAAATCGGGAAATTGCATGAGAATCAGTCTACAAAACTCTACTGGAATCGATTGTTATATTTACGGGGAAATATTTTTGTTTTATTTTTGTCGAAGGGTCATAATTCCAATGTAGAATTGTTATTCTTTGAATATTAGATGAGTATCAATGGCTATTTTTGACTGCAAATAGCCAGTGATATCTGATTAATAACAAAGGAATAAACATATCGATATTTCAAATCAATTTGGATAAAATTTAGCAACTATATCTTGCAGTTTATTTTTTTAAAGGGTATTTCAGAATGTATTTTAAATAGCATTAAATTAATTAAAATAAATAGCGTTTTCTATAATTGCACAAGGAATGACTTAAATAATAATAATAATTATTATTATAATAAGCTTTAACAAGAGAAATTGATTTAGACATAGGCGAAATGACATGAAAAAAACACCCTGAACGAATAAATAGCCGATGGTAATAGATTTTCTTAGAAAATCATAAGATGGTCTCATCTATTAAATCCGATGGAATGGAATATATTATTATATTAAACGAGCAAATCTTGTATATATGTCGTGGCCACATCGTAGAATTGACCATTTCATGAAATGCTCGAGAATTTCATGAAATGGTCACATTTCATTAAATATTTCAATGTCTATTGGCCACATCATGATGTGCCTTGGCCAGATCAATGATATAAAATCGTTTGTCGATATGGTCAACAAAACGCGCGGCTACTTCATGACCTATTATAATAAAAGAGAGCGGGAATTCAAATCGCTTATTTGAAAACCGAGCAGAACTGAATATATATTAACCGAACCGAAGCGGTCCAATAACTAAGATAGGGGAGTGAGAGGTGAGCAGAGTGGGGAACCCTTTTGACAACGAAATTGGCGCTTAAAAAAGGAGACCCACAGCGTTGCTTTTACCCTAAATATTTGTTTGTTTTCTAAAAATAATAATGTAACTTGACGTGTTCGATGTTTAATTTTGTAAGGATAATATTAGGAACCTATATAAATGAATAGGTAACTTAAATTAAAATAATATTTTTTCTACATTGTGGCATTTCAGATTTGGTATGTTGTATTTTAAGATTGGCCACATCATGAAATGTGCACATTTCATTAAATAGTCAATTCTACGATGTGGCCACGACATATATATATATATATATATATATATATCCGGTTGGGTTTTTGAAAACGGCTCTAACGATTTGGATGAAATTCATGGGTTAGGAGGGTTTTGTGTTGGACATTTGATCTGTCACGGTCTCATCTTCGGCTAAGTTATTTTTGATGGGTTTTTTGTTAATTGAAATAATTATTCACAGGTGGGGAGGGAGAAAAGGTAGGAAGTCTACTTTGGATTAATTTTGAATGGCCTTTTGAGAAAAGAGGATTTCGAATTTGAATACAACTCAATGGTAAAATTTATTTTTAAGATAACAAATGGGTAAATATTTAAAATTAGTGGAGGGAGAAGTCTATTTTGTTTAATTTTGAATGGTCTTCTGTGAAATGAGAATTTGTGTGTAAATTCTCATTTCTCCCATATATACGATATTTATTTATATACCTTTACCTATATACCATATTAAATTGAAAGTTTTTGCCGAGAGTAGCAGAATTTTTATATATTGAAGGAGACAATAAAAGAGTGTGTCTTCTGCTGGAATTATAAATTTTATTTATTTATAACGAGACTATAGTTTCGAGGGCTTTGCCCTCTTCATCAGTCTATTACAATGTATTCACAGGAATTAATTTATGAATGAAAGTATTACATTTTTCATGTGTTAAGGTTATAAATTACATAGAGTGGGCAAGTTAAGAATTGACACTTATACTTGTTTTATTATTTTGACTGTAGTTGGCGTTCGTGAAGTTTATATTTTAGCCGCTATTTTTAAAATAAAGCTTTCGGGAATTTCTATTTTACGATTTAAGAATTTTTTGGTGAATTATTGTATGATTTTAAAATTTCTAACGATTCGAAAATACTAATTTTTAAGGGATCTAATTCTGATCTAATTAATTTAATATTTGATTCATCTGGAAAACAATGTTTCTCGGAAATTAGGTGGTCTGCAAATGCACTATGCCCTGAACCCCCTTTAAAAATCCTTTTGTGTTCCGAAATGCGCGTGTTTAAATTTCGTTCTGTTTTTCCTATATAGGTCGAATCACATTCTCCACATGTTATGGAATAGACACCTTTTTTGTCCATTTTTTCAATTTTGTCTTTCTTATTATTGCTAATATCAGATCCCAATGTTCTAGAGGATTTGAAAATGGTTTGATATCCTAAAGTTTTGAATTTTAATTTTAAAGTTTCCGAAATTTTTCCATAGTATGGGATTATTAATTTTGGTTTTAATTCTGGCTCGGACATTTGGGAATAAATCAGATTCAGAGTTGACTTTTCAATTTTCTTTTTTAATAGTTTGTCAATAAGGGTTTTCTCGTAACCGTTTTTAGCTGCTATTTGTTTAATTATTTCTAATTCTTTATTGAAATTTGTTTTATCTAAAGGGATATTGGTTAATCTATGAATCATTGAGTGGAATCCTGCTAATTTGTGTGTGATAGGTCTACAGGAATTATTATTTATAGCTATGTCTGTGGTCGTGGGTTTTCTAAATATTCCAAAAGTATGTTTTTTATTTGAAATTTTGATTTCTACATCTAAATAATTTAGTGTTTTATCTTTTTCGATTTCGCTGGTAAATTTAATTTTGTCGTGGATAGAATTTATATTGTTGATAAATTCACCCATAACGCGCTTTGTACCTGTCCATAGTAAAATAATATCATCTACATACCGGTAGTAATAGTGAATGTATTTGAAATATTTGTATTCTACGTTAAGAAATTTTGTTTCGAAATTGTCTAAAAATATTTCCGCTAGTAGGGGTGATAATGGACTACCTATCGCTATTCCATTTTTTTGTTTATATATTTTATTATTAAATTGAAAGAAATTGTGATTTATACAGAGGTTCATCAATTCGCTTAAATTTTGTTTTTCTCTAGCTTGTAAATTAGGGGATTTAAATATGATTTTGTTAACTAATTCTTGAGTTTCTTCTGGTGGAATATTTGTAAAAAGGCTTGTGATGTCCAGAGAGATTAATTTACCATTATCGGGAATTTCAACATCTTTGATTTTATTTATTAATTCAAGTGAGTTTTTAATTGAGTTTTTGGGGATGAATTTAGTTTTTTCTTTAAATATTTTGTTTAAATGTTTGGCAAGTTTTGTAATTGATGAATTTGTATAACTAACTACCGGTCTAATTGGAATATCTTCCAATTTTTCAGACTTGTGAATTTTTGGAAGAGAGTATAATCTGGGACATTGTGGATTCTTTTCTGGGAGTGAATATTTTTCTTTGTCTGTTAATATAATAGAATTTTTTATTTTTTCTTTAACTATTTTATCAAAACTTTTAACTGGATTTTTAATTTCTTCAAAATTATTTGACTTTAGAAAATTCTCCGTTTTTTCTTTGTAAATTTCATTGTCTAATATGCAGACTGTATTTCCTTTATCACTTTTTATTACTTGTAAATCATTTTCCCTGATTTTTGATTTTAATTGCTTTAAAGTTTTATTTTCTTTGAAATTTATATTGTTATGATTTGACTGGCTTGTTTGAAAACTATAGTCTCGTTATAAATAAATAAAATTTATAATTCCAGCAGAAGACACACTCTTTTATTGTCTCCTTCAATATATACACATAATCTGTGGGCGACTACAAGGCTAGAAGTGCAAAAACTGGGTGAGAGGGCGGAGGCGAGGGTTGAGGTGACGGTGGGGGAGATGTGGGGGGTGCGGTGGTGAAGGGCTACGGTGGGGCGAGGGAAGTGGCTTCGAGGTTGGGGGTGGAATCGGGGTAGGGTGAGGGTGTAGACGGGGGTGGATGTGAGGTGGAGGGGTGCAGGAGGTGGAATGAAGTAGTGGTCCGAGGTGAGGGGGGTTCGGGATTAATATATAGTTTTTTACTGAAGCAAAAAGATACCGAGCATCGCTCGGTGGCCAGGTACTTTTTAATTATATGTCAGATGGTTTGTTTTTCACCCCTCTCCGGAAATCGAACCCGAGTGCCAGTAACAGCAATCCGGGCCATTTGGTTACCCTGAGAAATGCAAACCTCTCTGACATATGTATAAACGCGTAAAATATTTTACTCAAAGATTGTTATCTTAATTTGTAAAATTTCGCGATATAGTGATTCTAAATTTAAACATATAGCCATTCTATATAATTTTCTAAGAAAATTTGAATCTATTACCATCGGCAAATTGAAATCTTTCATATTCAATTAGGAAAAGTCATTCCATTGCTTTTCGAATTTTGAATCTCTTCAAAATTCGAAACACCCAACGACCTTTATTTAAATTATATTGCATGGCTATATGTTTAAATTTAAAATCACTATATCGCGAAATTTTACAAATTAAGATAACAATCTTTGAATAAAATATTTAACCTGTTTACATATGTCAGAGAGGTTCGCACATCTCAGGTGAGCCAGATGGCCCGATTGATGTTACTGGCGCTCGGGTTCGATTTCCGGGGAGGGGTGAAAAACAACCCATCTGACATATAATTAAAAATATTCCATTACATCGGATTTAATAGATGACACCATCTTATGATTTTCTAAGAAAAAGATATTTGTTTGTTATTTTAAAATAAGACTCGAAATATTGTTCGGTGTATTTGACTTGACTAATAATTTTGATAGTTAACACTATTTAGTATTTACCTTATGAAAAAGACTTACTATGTGAAATTGATAGTGACTGAAAAGAGGGGGGGGGGGGAGAATTAGATAGCTAGAGCATCGCCTGTGTGTTCCAGGTTAAGCATTCGAATCGAACGCTCTTCCTTGCGGGTTGCATCATTAGGCGTTAAATATTAAAACCTTATGTTTTTGAATATCACTAAAATAAAAAAAAAATACAAAATACAAAATAATAATATAGGAAATGATTAATATGATGGATGATTTTATTATGTTTGGCTCGAAGGGTTAGTTGGAAAGAGATTCGCCGGTCTTGGATGGGAGATAATCTTCAGAGATTAGAATCTCTATTGGCGGCGTTAAAGCCAGAAAAAATGCTATTTTAAATAAGAACTTGCACTAGGCAGTTGAAATATACTTTTTATGAAATAATAGCACAAGGCCCGCATTTATTGCTTCTTCGTTACAGAACGTGTATACAAATTACTTCTTAGACACAAGCCGTTTCGTTCCAAATCGTTCCAAGGCGAGCTGCCTCATTCAATGAGTTTCAACAAGTGACAACTCACAAACGACAACTGAATGACAACAACTGAATTCGCTTCGAGGAGCTGGATTCTTTTATAACCCTTGCTCTAATTAGCAATTAAGCTGATTGGTTAATTATTCCCGTTTTATGTGAAGTATATATAATTTTTCGCGCGCTGGCTTCTTTATAAAAGGGGCGTGTCCCTGCTGCTCGCCTGTCATTTCATCGAAGGATTCTAACGGGAAAAGATCAAGCAACGCCTTTCTCAAGGCGAAAACAAATCTTTAATTTCAAAGGGATTTTACATTAAAAGGAGTGGAGAGTAAAATCCCAGAATAATTTTTTAGTTAAAACTATTTTTAATTATGATTATTACCAGAAAGGGGATTTACGTGCAGTAAAAAACTAAGTTTCATGCAGTAAATACTCCGTCCAATAAAAACTGCTTTTTCGTGCAGAAAAAAATAAAGTAAAAATGAAAACATTTCAATAAAAAAAAAAACTTAAAAACTTTATTAATCCGGAAATTTGAAAAATTTATAATAATTATCGTTTCTATATTTATATCCAGTAAATTATGACGACTATCATCCAAAATATGTTTAAACGTCCTGAATAAAGGTCTAAAACATTGCGTAGAAAAACCAATTAGACAAAACGAAATAGAGGACATCGCTATTAATATGGCAGCATCGTTAATAAAAAATAGGGAAAATGACACCAACAAAACAATTTGTGCTAAAATCCTAGGACAAGAAATAGAAAAAAATAGGAACAAAATCAATTATTCGGAAAATAAAACAATAAAATCACTAAAATCAAAAATTAAGGAAAACAATTTAACAGTAGTAAAAAGTGACAAAGGAAATTCAATAGTTATACTAGATCAAAAAATTTATAAAGAGAAAACCGAAACCTTCTTGAAAACACAAAATTTCAATCAAATTAAAAACCCAGTAAATAAATATAACAAATTAGTTAGGGACAAAATTAAAAATTCCAAAATTTTAAACGAAAAAACCAAAATGTCGTTAATAGAAAAGAACCCAAAGTGTCCTAGATTGTATTCCCTTCCGAAAATTCATAAATCGGAAAAACTAGACGAAATACCAATTAGACCTGTAGTAAGCTACTCAGGAGCGTGTGTAACAAAATTAGCCAAAAGCCTAAATAAAATCTTCAAAGAAAAAACTAATTTTCAACCAGATCACTCAATTTTAAATTCATTAGACTTAATAAATAAAATTAAAAACATAGATATCCCCAATAACGCAAAATTAATCTCTTTAGATATCATAAGTTTATTTACAAACGTCCCCCCTTCAGAAACAAAAGACCTAGTTGACCAGATAATTTATACATGTCCAAATTTGAACATAAAAGAAAAAACAGACCTAAGTGATTTAATGGAGTTATGTCTAAATCACAATTTTTTCCAATACAACGATAAATTTTATGAACAAAAAAATGGTTTAGCAATCGGAAACCCTCTGTCACCATTATTTGCCGAAATTTTCCTAAAACATTTCGAAAAACAATTTTTAAATATAAAGTGCGAATTCTCTCAATATATCAAATATTATTATAGATATGTTGACGATGTGATTGTCTTATGGACAGGGACTGAAAGAATTCTCAATAAATTCATAAAACATATAAATTCATTACATGAAAAAATCAAATTTACCGTAGAAAAAGAAAAAGAAAAAACATTAAATTATTTAGACCTTAAAATTAAAATTGAAGAAAATAAACACACATTCGAAATTTATAGGAAAGATACATCTACAGATACCGTAATTCACAACATGGCTTGTCGACCAATGTCACATAAATTAGCAGCATTCCATTCAATGATCCACCGTTTAAATAGTATCCCATTAAAGAAAGAGCATTTTTTAACAGAACTAGAGATAATCAAAGAAATAGCTATAAATAATGGTTATGAAAGCAATTTAATAGATCAAATATTAAAAGGTAAAATTCAAAAATCAAATTTAAATTTAATCTATTCACAAAATTCCCAAATTAAAGATCTGCCAAAACTAATATTACCATATTATGGTAAGATGTCCGAAAGAATAAAGCATAAATTAAAATCTTTAGGGTACGCAACAATCTTTAGATCACCATATACATTAGGAAGTGAATTAAGTCAAATTAAAGATAAAATTCCGGAAAATGAAAAATCCGGTGTATATAAATTGACATGCCAAGATTGCAATGCAACTTATATAGGAAAAACGGAAAGAAATTTATCTATTAGGATCAATGAACACAAGAGAGCCTACAAATTAAAATATGAAAATTATGCATTTGCAGGGCATTTAAATGCTAACAATCATAGTTTTCCAGATCAATCCAAAATTAAATTGATCAAAGAAGTCAATGACCCCTTAATTCTTTCTTTAAAAGAATCCATTGAAATATTAAAATCCTTGGAAAAAAGCCCAATTGAATCTTTAAATGAAAAACTAGAAATTATCAATGACCCTTTTTTAAAAACATTCCATTCATTCAGGTAAAACTCTTTAGAAAATACCTAAACAAAAGAGTAACCCAGATATTGATCCAGGTATATTCTAAACTCCCAAGAAGAAACATGAAGAAAAAGACATTATATATTTTTCAAATTTTCTATGTATAAATCTTAATTTGTAACTAATTTGAAATATTTGTGATAGACTGATGATGAAGGCTATGCCTTCGAAACTATAGTCTCTAGAAATAATTAAAAATTATTTTATTTAAAAAACAGAAGACTCTCTCATTTTATTTTATTTTTAACCTAAAATAAAAACAATTCTGTTACCATCGACAGTGAAATCTTTTATTCAACTAATATGTTTAAATGTTTTATTTTTCTTATATACTACACTGTGAACCATATTTATTACACCATTTGCACTATATTACACGTTTGAAGCATTTTCTTCTAAACTCGCAAATTCTCGGTGCCATAAGATAATTTTTTTCAGATCTACATTTTTCAATCTGGTTTTCTTGATTTTTTAAGCATATAATCTCATAGCATAAATAGTTATCGTGTTATTGACTCGATTTCTAGGGGGACAAGGAATTTTCTAGGGTGGGGGAATGCCCCCTTACCCCCCCCCCCATTACCTACGCGCATGGAAATAGTCCAGACTCTTTTCAATACTGTCTCCATTGAGGTCCATTCATAATGTTTTTATAACTACCTATTCTAGAAGAAGCTTTCAAAAAAAAAATTTCTTCCCATTATTAACAAGCTCGTTTACTAAAGGAAAAGTTTCTCTAATTTTCTCAGCAACTCCAGTGATTCCATGAGTCAGACATGTAATATGTAGGACATTTTTATAAAAAATTGTATGTACCATGTATGGTGCCAAATCAGTTATAATTAATAAAACTTTTTCTTTTTAAACTAGTATTGACGAATTGCACTATAGTTTCATGATTTGTTTTTTACTTTACCATACATGGTATGGTAAAGTATTTTGTAATCGTGCATGAAAAAAATGGTTTTTTTCCTTCTTTTTTTCGAAATATCTCAAAAAAGGCTGAAACTATTTCGATTAAAAAAATTGAGCGAAACCATGCCATTTCGCTCTACAAAAAAGCTCTAGTAAGTGAACATCGAAAAAATTATATTTTTCGAGATAATAATTGTTTTGTCAAAATGTCTGTTAGTCTGTCTATTAGTCTGTGCGTTACCAAATTTTGTGGACGAGCTAGCTCAAAAACTAGTGTGAATATCGAAACCAAATTTCATACGTAGTTTTGTTCCATTGAGATTAAGAGCTGATTAGATTTTGGTGCACATGGACCCAAAATTAAAGGGGGTTCGAGGGGGTTAAAAATTAAAAATCTTAGCCATTTGACCAAACTCAACCAAATTTTGTATATATAATCAGTGGGACCCCAGAAGACTAAAAATAGAAAAACTAACCGTCTAAAATGGGGGAGGGGTAAAAATTAAAAATCTAGGCCGTTTGAGCAAACTCAACCAAATTTTGTATACATAATCAGTGGACCCCCAGAAGTCTAAAAATGAAAAAACTAACCGCCCAAAATGGGAAGGGGGGGGGTACATGGTCAAAAAATTAAAATCTTGGTCATTTGACCAAACTCAACCAAATTTTGTATACATAATCAGTGGAACCCCAGAAGTCTAAAAAGCAAAAACTAACCCCCTCTCCTACATAATTATAAATAATTTTATTAAATATTAAATATAAGTGAGGGACCAGGATGTATGGTAAAGTCAAGTGAATGGCCACATCAGAACACGTCAGCTTATTTTTCAGTAATTTAAAAAGAAATTAAAAAATATTTTCTTTCCTCTTCGGGATGTAGCACTCCAATTTTATTTACCTTTAATAATTTCATTTATTTTTTTTGTTGTTGTTTTCAATTAACCTAAAAAAAAGCGATTTCGTGCAACATCATACAAAAAATGCAATTTCACATAGAATATAAGAATTGATAGATAGCTTATAAAATATGCTCTCGCGTAGATACTAATTATAACATGGCTAACTATTAGCAAAAAAAAAGTGCAATAACATGTGAATCCGCTCTCTGGATATTACTATACAAATATGTACATTTTGTTGTTATGTCATTCAATGCATGATTTCTTTTCGTATATCGTTTTAGCATTCTTTTTACTAACTTTTAAGGAGTTCGGTTTTGGTTCTAGGTGAAACATTTTAATATAATAATAAAACTTGAGTAAGATACGAGGTAGGTTTCAAAAAAAGAAATAAAACAAAATTGAGTTTTGAATTCTATATATTTCGGGGGTTAGCCCATCATCAGGAGTCTAAGAAAACTGATTATATATTGGAAAAATAGTTTTACAAGTAACAATTTTTAAAAAATTTTAAATGTATGTGGTGAGGGGAAGTAGGGGAAGAGGAGAAGTTGTTCTAAGAATTAATATTTTTTATTGAGATTTGAACTGGCTGAAAGGAAGCTATACGTGCTATTATAATAAAGAATGGACAAGTACCTAAGAAGGTACAACTTGAAAGGTACATGAGAGAGTACAATTACCCTAGTATATTCAATGTGCGAACAATGGAAGGAATGTTTAGTTAATTTATTATATCATATAATCAATAATTGTATTTTTATACACTTCCAATTGATTATTTAAAATATTTGAATTATTAGAGAGGGCTATTTTTATTTCGGTGGATTCTAAGAGATCCAATTTAAGGCCTTTTCTTTCGAAATGAATGGGGATAGGGTTATTATTAGAGGTTGAATGGTTGGATTCATGTAAGTGAATTGCTAAGGCTGAGGTCGAATCTAAATTAATGTTATCGGATTTATTGAGATGATTAAGAGCTCTTACATGCTTGGAGTAACGTATTTTGAATGAGCGGCCTGTCTGCCCTATATAAAAAGCATCACAATCTTGACAAGTTAATTTATACACTCCTGATTTGTCTAATTTATCAATTTTGTCTATTTTATTGTTAATTGATTGCCTTAAAAGACCAACCAACTTAAGCTTGATATAGGCTAGAAGGAGTATATAAAGCTTTTGGTTGAAATCGGAAAACAGGAAGTGAACATTTAAATGAAAAATGTTGCGTTTTTTTTTTAATTTTCTCAAAAACGATTCCTACGATTTTCTTAAAAATTAGTGTATTTATCAAGTGTCATGAGTTATTAGTTGTGTCAAATTTTTAACCCGATTGAAATAAAGGAAGAGGGTGTAAAGTAGCAGTGTCTTGGCGCCGAAGGAGGTACATTCATCAACTTCCGGTTTTTCTATTTTAGCCAAAATCTTGTGATACTTTTTGTAGCCTCTAAATAGCTTAAGTTTCAAATTTTTTCCGAAGACGGGATATGAATGATTAAAATATTTATTCTACGACATTCCTAATTTACAACCCCTTTCTTTATTTCAATCGGATTATAATTTTGACACAACTATTAGCTCATGACACTTGATAAATACACTAATTTAAAAAAAAATCGTTCAAGCCGTTTTTGAGAAAATAAAAATAAAAACGAAATCAAGGAAGGGGGTGTAAATTAGTAGTGTCGCGATGACTTCAAATAAATGAAAATGTGAAAGTCGTATGGTGAACACACCAGTTGATTTTAAAAATGATGAAAATATCACCTACAATTTTCACCCTTCATTTTAGGGGTTGAAAGAGAGAAAGTCACGGTTTTTACTATATTTCCTTTATTATTACCCCTTATTCTATCATTATGCAAAATTTTAGCATCCTAGATTTCATATATAATAGATGTAAATAATTTAAAAAATGTTTCATCAAGCACCAACACCAAATTCATTAAAAACTATCGATGGAAATTATCCCTTCAATCTTCAGCTCTTCATTTTAGGGGTTGAAGGATAGAAAGTTTGGGTTTTTAGAATTTTTTCTTTATTTCTGTCCCAAACTCTACTAGCATATGAACTTTCATGATGAATGATTAGAAGTATCCTATATTTTTGATTACCTGTCTGTCAGTGAGTGAGTGTCAAAATTAGCCATTTTCTCAAGTCCATATCTCATAATCTATTTAATTTATATATATATTTATATATATAAAAATCAATCTGTGTTGGTTCTTTCCAATGAACTTCGACATCGTTTATCCGATTGAGATGAAATTTTGAACACATATTTATCACAGTCTACAGGATGATGATGATATACTTTCATCAATTTAAAATTAGTTTCATTTTTCAATTTTATTCAAAGGCCATAAATTTTATTCAAATCTCTAAAAGGGTCGTGAAATAATGAAAAAGTTTAAAATGGTCAGGCCGACAAACAAAGAACCCATCTTCACAGTTAGCATTTTTTTTTCATTTTCTTTTTTTTTAAAGTTTGAGAATATTTATAGAGAGATTACTCATAAAAAAATGACACATGTTATAAATGTATAGCTATATAGTATACATATAAGTTAAAGGTATAAACAGGGCCGGGCTAAGAGAAAATTTTACTACAAGCATGAAATATTTTTGCGCCCCCCCCAGCAAATTTAGCAACAATCATAATAGAACAATATACATATATAGGTATATAGTATACATATAAGTTTAAGGTAAAAACAGGGCCGGACTAAGAGAAAATTTTACTACAAGCATGAAATATTTTTGCGCCACCCCCCCCCCCCCAGCAATTTTAGCAACAATCATAATAGAACAATATACATTCAAATTTTGTATGTTTATTTTCTTTATAGAATTCAATATCAACTGTTGCCGAAGGCGGGCCTCACAGCTAGTATTTATATATATATTTGTATCTTGGTTCTATTTTGAAAACGACTCTACGGATTTTGATGAAACAAATTCTATTAACAAGTTTTGAGGATGAGATAGCGATCTGGCCAGGTCTGGATCTCGGCAAATTTCATCTTAATTTATCTTTTCTTATTTAAATTAATTATTGACAGATGAAAATCTCAATAAAAAAGTTTGTTTACATTTTTTTCAATTATCTTTTATTTTTAATTGGATTTTTAATTTTAAAACCCACTAATGGGTTATAGCAAATATTAATATATTATATTAAAATTAGGAATTTTTTTGTTTGTTTTTAATTAACAGGTGTCTAAATCATAACATTACAGGTGTGTTTGCAAATAAAGTGGTTGAAGTGGCTTTTTTATATAACTTGGAAACAAATCTTATTTATTTATTTATTTTTTTTGACTTTTCGGCTTTTCTAGCCATAAGCCTAATTACGATACTAGTTATATTTTTTTTAAATTTGTCTCTACCCCCGGGGGTCAGATTTTAGCTGGATGCCTCGAGTCGGATTCGAACCCTGGTCCCCTGGTTAGCTCGCTGTCACGCTACCGCCTAGCCTATCTGACCCCGCCAAATCTTATTTAATTTTATGTTTTTATTTCAGATCCTATACTATTATTTTTTTTATTATTATTTTCCTATTTATTAATTTATAATGTTTATCAATATGAACGAATGTGGGCAAATTGGTGTACGAGTAAACAAATATAAACATAATATGTAAACCATTAGAAAGAAAGAAATGCAAAAACTGGGTGCGGGGTGGGGTGGATGTAAGAGGTGCAGGAGGTGGGGTGCAATTGTGGGGGTGCATTGGTGGGTGCAAGGTGTGTGGTTTCGGGAGGGAGGGGTCAAGTGTTACCGTGCATCGCTCGGTGACTCCAGGTACTATTATTGAAATTAGGTAGTCTCTACAAGATGAATTACATAAATATATGTGTATAATTTCAGCTATTTACAAGAACAAGAACGCTAGCGTACACTATTATTTCTGTTAAAATGAATTTCTTTATTTTTCTTACTCAAAATTAAATATTTTTTTTTATATTTTCGTTATCAAATCATGTTTTCTGTCAGCGGTTCAATAATAATATACGACAGATGGACGGACCTGGCCTATTTGGCTCAACCCTTTTTTTTCGCTTCGAAAACACATTATTTGGAGTTATTTCATTATTTATATGTTCTTGTTAAAAGAAAGAGACATTAATATATATCACAGTTAGTTTATTTGCTAGTGGATGAAAAAATATGGCTGATATCAATATTGATTAAGTATTTAATAAAAAAAATAATACAATAAATTAAAAAAAATATCTGTTAATCTATTATTCATTAAATTATTTAACAAACGGAATATCTTCAAATGAATTCTAAATTAGAAGAAATTTTTTCTTCGGAGAGAGACGAATTGGTAGAAATTTTAATTGAGAAGTGATGGAAAGTCACCCGAAGGATAATGAAAAAATTTCTATGGAATAAAATAGATTTATTGGAAATTTATTTTTTTCCCACACTCGAAAATCAATTTTTCGGGGGATTTTCTCTCCTTCTTCAGAGTTTAAAGGGGTCATTGAGGAAAAAATACAAGATATTTCTCCCTTCTCTAGCAGGGCTCGAAATTTGTTTTTTCTCAACAGAAGAATATTCCGTTCTCTAAAAAATTCTATTGATGACTCTGTTGAGAAAAGAAAAATTTGGAGCGCTGCTAGAGAAGGGAGAAACATCTTGTATTTTTCCCTCAATGACTCCTTTAATCCTTGAAGAAGGAGGAAAAATCCTCCGAAATATTGGTTTTTGAGTGAGAAAAAAAAATTTCTAATAAATCTACATTGCGGTGCAAAAAAATCGAGCCATTAATAAAAACTTTATTAAATAGCAAATTATTTTTAAAATTTTTACAAATATTCATATAATTTATTCCATTAACTCTTAAACTAACATATTCAATAAATTTTGTTGATAGTTTTTTGAATTTTATAAAAAAAAAAAAAAATAAGTAAAATTAAATTAAAAGATACAATTACAAATAATCCTACTTTCTCAATATCCCTTTATATTTAAATAAAGTTTTAATAAAAGATCAAATTTCATTTGAAATATCAATAAATTGAATAATTTTAAATTAATCATCATTGATAGAAACATAAAATATAAAAAATGCATATTTCTCAAGTTCAAGCAGTTCAAATTGTGGGTGCCTAATTAATCAAGGGATAAGTCAACGACAAGTGCCAAGTACACTTGCAATAAGCAATAGTTTTAATAATGTATGGTTACTTGTAAAAAATTAAAAATGATTTAGTATTTAATAAAGTTTTTATTGGTGGGTCGATTTACATTATAACCATTCTTCTTTCAATTACTATAATAATTAATTTTTATAAACTATGAACTATAAGTATCTTAAATTTTTCCTTAATGTATTTTTGATAACTAAATACTCGTAAATTTAAAAGCCTAAATAATATCAGTTTAAGATAAATTCAGTGTTAAAAAGAAAGGGAAGAATATGGGAAAAGAGGGTTTTAAAACTTATTCAATGAATAAGCTGGCCAAGTCTCGAAGGTTCCGAAAATCTTTCAAAACACTTGATTTATCAAATTCGTTATTATTTGTCGTTTATAAGGAGGGAATGACCGAATTTGTGAAATGTCCACCTCAGAACGCCGATATGTACATAATATAAAAATAGCCGCTTTTGAGCCTTCTAACATGGTTTTTTTCAAGTGAATTCAATTTGAAAAATGGACGAAAAAATTGACTTTTTCAGAACTTTATAAGATCATCTATAATACCTATATTATGACACAGCCTTAAAATACCAATAAATAAATATAGAAAAAATTATGTTTTCTATATTTTTGAACAAAAATTTCTGAAGTTAGTGAATCCAAAATAAAAATCAATGGTCCGCAATGAAAATAAAATATTATGGAGAAAGAAAGAACTTTCTACGACTTTCCCTACTTAAATTATAGTATAGATATCTGAATCGACAGACAGGAAAAACAAAAAGTAAATCATCAATACTATAGGCCCGCCCGGAAGGCAGAATTCGCCTGGCCACCCCCCCCCCCCCCCCCCCACCCCGTTCGTGATCCCAAGATGGGCCACCCTATTTTGGCAATGAAATCTTAAGATTTTCATCATTTATACACTGTACAATTTGAATTATACATATTATCGTGCTAAATATTCTTTAAAGTCACTAAACAGGCATTAGAGTAACTAAATATTATTTAATTGAAAAGTTTTTGTTTTGCCGAGAGTAGCAGAGTTGTTGATTCACAAAGAGAAACAAAGAGGTTGTCCTCTGCTTGATGCAAATAAACATATACACATATATATCAAGATGATATATCTGTATATATATTATTTATTTGTTTGAGACTATAGTTTCGAAGACTTGGTCTTCATCATTAGTCTTTCTTCAATTATAAATGTTTTTCATGGAGTCAATATCATATGGATATTGAAGACTTGGTGTTCCTTCGTCACCGCTGGAAGGCTAGGAACTTGTTGAATGTCTTTGTTAGTTCCTAGCCTTCCAGCGGTGACGAAGGAACACCAAGTTTTCAATATCCATATGATATTGACTCCATGAAAAACATTTATAATTGAAGAAAGACTGATGATGAAGACCAAGTCTTCGAAACTATAGTCTCAAACAAATAAATAATATATATATAGTATGTGTATATGTTTATTTGCATCAAGCAGAGGACAACCTCTTTGTTTCTCTTTGTAAATATTATTTGTTGAAAAAATCACTTTCCTTAACAGATTTCTTAATCAGAAGTTAAAACAATCACAAATACACGTCTCTTTAGCAAAATAATCCAAACACTTGACACAAAGTAAAGGAATGAACTGAATTCCAGTGCTCAGGTATCCTAGCAGGAAGTAGTCAATGAGCCGTATCCCTTCCACTGCCCCAGGTAACAAAAGACTCTTTATTTCTCAACATTTTAAAGGGGTGGCCCATTATAGGAGCATGGCCCATTACTGGAGCGCTTGCCTTAATAGAGATCGTGGTGTTGGTGCAAGGTGAAACAACTTTAATAAATATTTATTTACTTTTATCTTTACTAATACTACTTTATTCCATTTTCTAATTGTCGCTCTTCATCTTCGTAGCGAGTTGTGATTGGGGTTAGGCGCTTTACGCGGGATTAGAGGAAGCTTGGAAGAGGCCCGCCGACAGCGTAGCGATACTATAATCAATAGGATCCCGTTTTACGGAACCCTAAAAATGATAAGTCAGATTTGTTGCCAGGTCAAGGAAGGTAAAGGTAGTAGGAAAGTGGAGATTCCATGTGATTAGTCTTTAATGATTTGCTAAGTAGTTCAGCTGATCACTAAAACCCCATCACGTCAAATGCGTTAATGGCTGGTTACTTGGGCTTGGCTTGAGGTCACACAGAACAGACATCCGCCCACCCATTCCATCATGCCTAATTACTCTTGCCACTTTCTAACCCTATTAGATAATCCTTTACTATCACTAAATGAAAATCATTTCAAAGAAAAATCGAGATATATAATATATATACCGGGTGAGTTTTTTATCTTGAGACAGTCTTATAATTCAAAAACCGTGCATTATATGGAAAAAAAGTTCCAAATAAAAGTTTATTTATAACTAGGGGGAAACTAAACTACCCTATTGTTTGTCGACGTAGAACAAACTTTCAAGGGTATTTCTAGGTCAAGATCTGTTTTTTAAATGGAACCCTATATTTTTCATTGCGTCTAGTTAATTTTCAAAAAAAACTGAACAACTTTCATAAGAACTATTTTTTTATACTACATCAAATAAACAAAATACATGAATCAATTAGATCAGGGGTTCCCAACCTTTTTTGCACCTGCGTACCAATTGACTTTTTGAGAAATTTTGGCGTACCACCAGACCTAAATATTTTAATAAACGTATAATATTTACTCTTCTAAAAGTGTTCAAATGCTTTTTGAATTAAATTCCTGAGAAAACTTCATATTATATGGTTAGATATTTGTTTATTTATAACATGCTTATAATAAAGGAGAAATAAAAAGATTATAATGGTATTAACTTACAGTTTTATTTATTACCCAAAGGTCTAAAAACATACAAATAAAAAATTAGTACAAAATCAGCAAAAAATTAATCATCATACAAAATATACTTTTATAGTATTTAGTGCGAAACTTGTTTTTGTTTGCCTGTGATTAAAATATCAACATTAGGAGTAATGGAACTTATCTTCACTCTTAAATCCTCTTCAACACTTATTCTGCTTATATGTTTATTTTTTATGTACAAGAGTTCAGAAAATCCACTCTCACACAAGTAACTCGTAACAAATTACATCAAAAATAGCAGAGCTTGCCCGAAGATCAAAGGGTACTCGGTTTTACATCGGATCCAGAAGTTAATTAAAAATTTCTCTTTAAAATAATCTTTCATGGAACTATCTTCTGTAAGATCGATAAAACTATATTTAGTTCCAATTCATTTGGTGAGGTTCTCGAAAAAGGATTTCTGTCCAGTCCAATTTTGAATAATCTTCAGAGAAATACTTCTTAAAGCTTTTTTGAAGGCCTTCCAAGTGGACAATGATATCTGCAACCACATCTGGCTTTTGAGATATTTCATTTTCTTCAAAAAATGAAGATAGAGTGGGAAATGCAAATAAATTCTCCTCCTGTATTTGTGAACAAAACAGGACCAACTTTCTCTTGAAGGAGTTTATTTTGTCACTGACTGTGAAGGCTGTGGTGTTTGGTCCCTGAAGTCCCAAGTTCAGTGTGTTGAGTTTGTCAAAAATGTCGGCTAGATAATCCAATCTTGACAGCCATTCTTCATCAGCAAATAATTTTTTCATGTCATGATTTTTTTCACTTAAAAATATAAACGCACTCACGCGTACCACCGGTTGGGAACCTCTTAATTAGATCTCAAAAAAAAATCTTAATAATTATTATTAACAATTTCGAGAATTCACTGAGCCAAATATCAACGGATTAATGTCCCAAAAACAATGACAAACTTTTCACTATAATTTTATGTTGCTGATTTGTCTCTTACTATTATAATAAAAAATTTATAAAGTAACAAAGCTTAATTTCTTAAGTATATTAAGTGCATATTGTACGTTTTTGCTCACCAGCTATTATTAGCGTTAGTGTATTTTATGTGTGGCCCAAAACAGCTCATATTCTTCCAATATGGCCCAGGGAAGCTAAAAGGTTGGACGCCCCTGTTTTAGAGGTACATCAAAGAAAAAACCCAATGTTTATTTAATATTTATTTATTATTAAAATCAATATAATATGAAAAATTTAGTTGGTTCCTGTCCATTTTAATAATAAATAATAGATTCACGGGTTTTATTTATAACTAGCTTCAAGGCCCGCCTTTGGCGGGCCTTTGTTAACCAGAGGGCTTCGCCCCCTGGACCCCCACCTGGCTGCTTTTATTGATGTTTTATTAGTTACAGAGAATAAATATAATTGTTTTATAATAAAGTCTTAAATATATATAATTTGAGATTCTATTTAACTGCAATATACACTCATAACAAATAAGATGAAACAAAAAAATTAAAAAAAAAGTTATATTATATGTAGGTATTATTATAGAGAAGAAGACTTGAAAATTACAATTATTATTCATTTTGCTAGACACAAAAGTATATACAATCTATTTATAAAAAATTCTCTTATTCTCAAGCTTGAGTTGTTTATCATAAAAGAATTTAGTCTTTTTGATTTTAAGTCGATTCTTCCACGTTTTCAGTAGAGCTTGCCATTAATAGTCAAAAGATCAAAAATGTAATGCAATAAGGTTATTCCTCTACTATTAAATATTTCTCAAGTATTAGATGAGATCAATCGTTATTTTTGATTTTAAGTCGATTCCTCCATGTCTTCACCAATGGCTACCGATAAAAACCGAAACGTAAAAAATCGAATGTAGAATGGTTATTCCTCGACTGTTAAATGAGAATCGATCATTATTTTTGAATTAAAGTCAACATGAACTAGCAAATTGCAAGTGATATCTGATTAATAATAAAGAAATAAACATATTAGGGTTAATAAACTTATAAAGGATAATCCTTTCTTTGTCTGTTTAAAGAGTAGAAACATATTTTTTTTTTTTGTGATAAATTTTGATTAAAGGTTTTAATTTTTTGATTGTTCAAGTGTGTAAAAGTTCAAGATTCTTGAGCAATTGGGGCATGATCCAACAATGTATTATAGTTTAAATAAAAAGGATTAAAGGATGTTTCGTCGCGTAGTGGAATTGTCTTTTGACAAAGAGTGATAGAATGAGCCACTGAGGAAGTCGAAATTAATCGACGAAACGTCTGGTCCATTCAATAAAAACTCTGTTTTTTATTTTTGTCCAATTCCCTGCTATTCCTGTTAATTAATGCTTATTATGGATACGAGTGATTTACCGAAACATTAATATTTCAAATGAATTTGGATAAAGTTTAGCAACGATCCGTTGCAGTTTATTTTTTAAATTTTTGTTTTTAAATGTACTTTAAAAAAAAATAGATAGTTTTTTAAATCTTTGTTGCATTATTAAATTCTTCTTCAACGATAATGTGGTTAGAACTATTAAGAATGAATGGTACTCAAAAATCTGACAAACAGGGCCGCCAACACATGTTTAGTTTGCTAGTTTAGTTCTTTTATTGTTTGTCAAGCTATGTTAGCTAACCTGATTTTTTTTTTTTAGTTTTTCCTGAATTTTCCAATTTTCCGGGCAACTTTTCAAATTTTTTTTTGCGTATTAACATGAATTGGACTATTACGAACATTTAAAAAAAAAATTAGCCAAATCGGTCAATTTCAGCTATGTGTAGGTATATTATCTCCACAAAATTTCACATTTTTCCGTGGCACACCAACTAATGACCAAGGTACACCAGTGAGCCGCGGCACACACTTCGCGGAACACTGTTCTATAACAATAATTTTAAGTTAGAAAACTAATCCAAATACAAAATTTCAAAAATATTCCTTCAGCTGTTTTTATGCCAATTTCGGGCAAAATTTGACAGAAAGGAATTTTGTTGAGGGGTCGTAACCTTGCTTGAAACGTGTATATCCGAAATTTGGAGCGATTTGGACCAATGTATAGACAAAATCTTAATTTTATATTTATAGATTTCCATAATAAAAACTTTGATAGTCAGTTAATATTTTTAAATGAAAATTTCAATACATTCTGTATTTTATAGATGATCAGAAAAATAAAAGTGTTTTTTTAATATTTTATTGTTTTATTTTATTGAACTTAAAAAGCTTTCTTCTAAGATCAATGATTGGACATTTTGAAAAGATGTCATGAACTTGTATCTTTTATTCACCAGCCTCTCAAAAAAAGAGATGGTCCACAATGAGTGACTATAGCTTATATTATATTAATAAGTTTATTCTTGACATAATAAATATTAGAAAATATTTTTTAACAATATTCTTGGATGAAGAAGAGAATTCTGACTTCATAATTTATTGATTTCCTTGTTAATAAGTAGGTAGGAAGCGGCCGTCTTATTAATTAGGTTTAAATTATTAAATATTGTTGAGTGGGTATTGATGAGACAGCCTAAAATTCAAAAAAAGAAATTAATTTAAACTATCTTTTTATTCATAAGCCGACGTTTCGGAGGCTTATTTCCTCCTTCTTCAGGGTTTTGAAAGGTTTCAATTTTGAACTGCCTCATCAATATCCACTAAATTCACTTTCAGTCTGTCTCAAAAAATTACTTCAATCTTATTAAATACTAGCTGCAAGGCCCGCCTTCGGCGGCTCCTCTTGCTAGCCAGGGGGCACACCCCTGGACACCCAAACCACGAACCCCACCCTCATACCCCACTCCCACCCAGCATCTTCCACTCCCCGCACCATGCACCCGTGCCCAACCGCCGCCCCACCCCACCACCCCACTACGGCTCTGGACCCTCACCTAAATCCTCCACTCCACCCTGCACCCAGTTTTTTCATTTCTAGCCTTCTAGTGACCCACAGATTATGTATACAAAATTTGGTTGAGTTTGGTCCAAGAGCAAGAATTTTCATATTTTGACCCCCCCCCTTTGGGTGGTTTTTTGGCGGAATTTTTTAAACAAAAGTTATCAGAAATCACATCCCCTACAACTTAGCTCAAAATAAAATTTGCATAGAGTTAATAGTTTAGGAGTTATTTGATAATTTTCATTGGTGTGCTCCCCAAACCCCCTTCTGGGGTCAAAATATCAAAACGTAAGTTAAAAGACATCTTATGTAAATATGAAATTTCATAATAATCCCTTAAGCCGTTTTTACGTGAATCGTGAGCAACTTTTCGGAAACGACGGAAACATACAGACATACAGACAGATACAGACAGACAGACATACAGACATGGATTTTGTTGAGGGTGTTTTCGTTCATAGCTTTGCTTGAAACGTGTACAACCAAAATTTGGCGTGATTTGGAGCAATGTACAGACAAAACCTTAATTTTACATATATAGATATAGATACATTAGGATGCAAAAAAATTGAGCCACCATTAAAAAATTGATTAAATACCAAATTATTTTTGAAATTTTTACAAATATTCATATAATTTGTTCTATTAACTATCAAATTCAATAAATTTTGTTGATAATTTTTGAATTTTATAAAAAAAATAAGTAAAATTAAATTAAAAGATTCAATTACAAATTATCATACTTTTTAAATATCATTTACATTTAAATAAAGTTTTGATTAAAGATCAAATTCCATTTGAAATATCAATAAAATGAATAATTTCGAATTAAACATCATTGATAGAAAGATAAAATATACAAAATGGATATTTCTGAAGTTCAAGCAGTTCAAATTGTGTGCCTAATTAATCAAGGGCCAAGACAACGACAAATGGCAAGTACATTTGCAATAAGCAATAATTTCAATAATGTATGTATCCTTGTAAAAAAAAATAATAATGATTTACTATTTAATAAAGTTTTTATTGGTGGCTCGATTTTTGTGCACTTCATTGTAGTATTTTAGAATGAAAGTATGTACAGTGAAAATGCTTTTTGAATAGATTAATCTTAAATGGTTACTACAATTTTAATTGAGGATTCGTGGACAAAATTACTCTTTCAAAAACATAAATTATTCAGTATTCAACGTTTTGTCGGTTTATTTTACTTCATCAACAACACTTTAAGTTTTATGTTGCCTAAATTAAAATTCGTTTTTAGAATAAGCTAGATAATTTATCTAACTAAGCTGTTAGGCTCGAGAAGACCGACTATAATGGATGACTACCTCTGGTACTTTCCTTAGAAATTTAAAGTCTACTATTATTATCGACAGTATTTAGTCTTATATTATAGGACAGGGAGAAAAAGGAAGAGAGAAGAAGCCAAAGAAGATATGAAATTATATCGGAAATACTTAAGTTTAAAAATTGTAAACTGAGTAATGTAAAAAGAGTAAGATTCCAAAACCCGAGCAGGGTATGGGTTGAAAATAAATAGTCTTGTATTCAATTTGGGAAAAGTCATTTCATTGATCTTTGATTTTTCAAAATTCACTACCCTGCCTTAAATAATGAGATACGGTAGCTGCAAATTTACATGTTTTATAATTCTAATTTTTGTTACCCATTCCTGAATAACCCTTCTATTGAGTAGAATTCAAAATAAAATCATAACTACTATACTTTTGGAGAAAAAAAATATTTCTGCCTGACTTAAGTTTTAAAAAATGTTCATCATCTAACTTTGATTCATCTTTAATGTAAATAAGTTTAGTAAACAAGCATGGCAAGTTATTTAAAAGATTGACCAATTTTGTCAAGATTTCAAAGTGGTACAGTGTAATTTACTTTTTTTAGAAAAAAAAATATCGATATTTTTTGGAAAAATTATCTGATTTAAAAACATATTTTGATAGTGTTTTTTTATTTAATATGTTAATCAATTATGTTGCATCTTAATTAATCTAATCTTTGGCTATTATAGACATTAATACTATAAAAGCTAATAATAATGCCAATAATAGTCAAAGATTTGTCGAATCAAAATGCGATATATTGTTTTATTTTGAATTCTGGTCAATAGCAGGATTATTCAGGATTGGGCAACAAAAATTCCAATAATAAAATATGTAAATTTGTAGCCACAGCATCTTGATATTTATGGCAGGGTAACGACTTTCAACATTTTCAAAATAAGCTGACGTGTTCTGATGTGGCCATCCACTTGACTTTTCCATACAACCTGACCCTTAAATTATTTATAATCATGTAGGGGAGGGGGTTAGTTTTTGCATTTTTATACTCGTACTTCTGTGATCCCACTAATTATGTATACAAAATTTGGTTGAGTTTGGTAAATGGCCAAGATTTTCATTTTTTAACCCTACACCCCTCCCCCTATTTCGGGCAGTGAATATGTATTGAATATGTATTCAAAAAAATTTTGAGTTTGGTACAAGAGGCTAGATTTTTATTTTTTGACCGAAACTACGTGTGAAATTTGGTTTCGATATTCACACCAGTTTTTGAGCTAGCTCGTCCACAAAAATTTGATAACGCACAGACTAACTAACTAGCTAACAGAAATTTTGACAAAACAATTATTATCTGGAAAAATATAAAAAAAAATTTGATGTTTACTTATTAAGGCTTTTTTGTAGACCAAAATGCCATGGTTTCGCTCAATTTTTTAATCAAAATAGTTTCAGTCGTTTTTTAGATATTTCAAAAAAAAAGAAGGAAAAAACACTTTTTTCATGCACGGTTACAATACTTGACCATACCCTGCAAGGGCGGATCCACGGGGGGGGGCGACCCGCCCCCCCCCCATACAAGCCCGTGCCTGGCGGGAGGAGGCGCACGCAGAGGCCAAAAAACGGCGGCCAAATCGACAGGGAATTTATAACAATTTTTTTATTATTTTTTTTTATTTTAATGAACTTAAAATATGAGATATGAAATTTGTAAAAAAAAACATTTTTTTTTTTAATTTTAAAATTGAAAATAAAGTTCTATGTGTGTGGGGGGCGGAGGCGTCTCTGCCCCCCCCCCCCCCCCCCGCTTGGATAATTCGATCGCGACACACTTTCGAGATAAAAAGCAGATCTTATATACATCGGGCACCTTATATACATTCTCCCCTCCCCCATAAAAAATTCCTAGATCCGCCCTTGATACCCTGTATGGTTAAGTAAAAAAAGTTATATTCAGGACCGTCTTAAATTGACCTATCTCCTGTTCATGGTTTATTGTTGTGATACGGGACACCCTGTAGGTAATTAATATTCATTTAAGTGATGAGTGATTTTCTAATAGCTTTTAGAATAAGAAGCAAAACATCGAATTAATAATTTACATATATAATGAATAAAATATGTAATAAGTGAAACACAAATTCAAATTAGCAGATTATAAACTTTCGTTCTAATTCGTTTAGCTGTGAGTGTTATCCTTGAATATACACTTTAATGAGAAATAGAAACTATTTCTTACCTTACGCATTATCTAAATTGGAATTTATTGTGGTGAAGGGGAGAAGGGTTAAGTTTATAATAAAGTATCTGAGTGCGTCATACCATAATGCGTATCCTTGTTGGATCTAATAAATAGTAGGAGTAAACGTTGCTGTTTAGTCTCCCAGGTGGCTGGCTGGCTGGCTGAACACCACACACCTCTCGTGAGATGTCAACAAGTAGTAGCAAAATAAAATGAAAGAAATGCGATGAAAGGAAGCAAACACAGAGGAAATAAACAATTCCTTTTACGTTACTTTTAATGGACTTTTGGAGAATCTGGAACGGAAAATAATAATTTGATAATCGACTAGTGATGTCTTATGGTTTATTTATTTATTTATTTTTTGCATCACTGAAGAAAAAATAAATCAGCAAAAAAAAGATGAGTAATAAAAATATAAGATTTCCCAATTAAATCTATTAGGTTTATTAGTAAATTATATATTCTTATTAAACGAGCAAAAATTGTTTATATATTTATTTATTTATTTGTATATATATATATTTGTATCTTAGTTCTATTTTGAAAACGGGTCTACCGATTTTGATGAAACAAAATCTATTAACAAGTTTTGAAGATGAGAAAGCAATCTGGCTAGGTCTGGACCTCAGACAAATTTAATCTTAATTGATCTTTTCTTAATTAAAGTAATTATTTATAGGTAAAAATCTCAACAAAAAAAGTTCTTCTTACATTTTTTTCAATTATCTTTTATTTATTAATTGGTTTTTTAATTTTAAAACCCACTAATAGGTTATAGCAAATATTAATATATTATATTAAAATTAGGAATTTTTCGTTCGTGAGAGATGGAGAGAGGGGGAGAGATACCAATCGATTTGATTGGGGAATAATGGAATTGAAATAATTATCGGAAAAGAGGTTTTTATCTAATTAGATTTTTCCTCTTATTAAAAACAAGGACTAAAGATTAATAAGGACACTCGATGGTGGAGAAGCAATCTCCGAAATCGAAGCTAAAATACAAGGTATACATTAATTAATGTAAAATAATTGGTTTAATAAAATTTATAAAAAAAAAAAAAAAAAAAATTTCGTTCGTTTTTAATTAACAGGTGGGGGGTCAGATAGGCTAGGCGGTAGCGTGACAGCGAGCTAACCAGGGGACCCGGGTTCGAATCCGACTCGAGGCATCCAGCTAAATCTGACCCCGGGGGTAGAGACAAATTTAAAAAAAAAAAAAAAAAAAAAATATAACTAGTATCGTAATTAGGCTTATGGCTAGAAAGGCCGAAAAGCCAAAAAAAAATTAACAGGTGTCTAAATCATAACAAAACAGGTGTGTTTACAAATAAAGTGGTTGAAGTGGCTTTTTTTATATAACTTGAAAACAAATCTTATTTAATTTTATGTTTTTATTTCAGATCCCATACGATTATTTTTTTATTATTATTTTCCTATTTATTTTTTTATAATGTTTATTAATATGAACGAATGTGGTGTACGAGTAAACAAATAGGTATACACATAATATGTAAACCATTAGAAAGCTAGAAATGCAAAAAATAATTTTTAAGAAAAAAATAAAAACCGACTTCAAAAAATTAAATGCAACAAATAAAATACACTAAAAGGAATAAAATAATTATTATCTTATCTAGTTACAATTAAACGACGAAATATTAACATGAAATTACTTTTTGAAGTCGGTACCAAACAAACTATACCTATAAGCGAGCGTACTCGCCAAACGTACTACGTAAGATCAGTCAAGTGCGATTCATAAAAGGTATATGTTTGGTACCGACTTAAAAAAGTAATTTCATGTTAATATTTCGTCGTTTAGTTGTAACTAAATAAGATAATAATTATTTTATACCTTTTAGTGTATTTTATTTGTTGCATTTAATTTTTTGAAGTCGGTTTTTATTTTTTCTTAAAATTATTTTTATTTTTCTCTTTTAGTGATGTTATTAATAGTGATCATATCATCAGAACTTGACCAAATTAATATGACACCCTCTCTAAGACACCCCCTTTCGGATAAAAAAGAACCATCGAAATCGGTTCATAAACAAAGAGGTTAGGTCTAAACAAACCTAATAAAAAAGGTCTAATACCTATGAAAAAAAAAACGAAAAAAAAATGGGACCAATCGGAAGCTAGACTGGACCCAATGCAATTTTTTTTTCAAAATCGGTTGACAATTGGCGGAGATATGAGGTAACATAGGCACAAAAAAAAAAAAAAAAAAATTCAGTCGAATAGAGAATCTCCTCCTTTTTTGAAGTCGGTTAAAAACTAGGTGCGGGGTGGGGTGAATGTGGGAGGTGCAGTTATGGGGGATACGGGGGTGGGAGGCGTGGTTGGAGTGGGGTGGGGCGGAGTGGGGGTGCAGTGGGGGGGCAAGGTGTGTGGTTTCGGGGGGGAGGGGGGTTGCCGAGCATCACTCGGTGCTCCAGGCACTATTTATTGAAAGGGTGATGAAACAGGGCACAAGAAATGAATTATATTTTAGAGATACCCTAAAAATGTGTGACAGCCTATCCATGCTTGGCGTCTCTGTCACACTCTGACCTGTCTTGGAATGAACACATCTCCTCTGTGGCGAAATCTGCAGCAAGGAAGATTGGCTTCTTATTCAGGTCCAAGCGATTTTACAAACCCCCACAACTTCTCACCATCTACAAGGCCCAGATCCGCCCCTGTCTCGAATACGGCTCTCATCTGTGGAGAGGGGCCTCAAAATACTCTCTTGCTACCCTGGATGCAATTCAGAAACGAGCCGTCAGGCTAATTGACGATTCTACCCTCACCGACTCCCTCGACTCGCTGGCTCATCGAAGAGATGTCTCTGCCCTTTCCCTTTTCTATAGATACTATCACGGCAGGTGCTCTGATGAGATAAAATCAATAATTCCCCCCAAAGCATGCTTTGCACGTAGCACGCGTTTTGCCGACTCCCAACACTCTTTTGCGGTCAAACTAGAAAAGTGCCGGACCACTTCATTCGCCAATACATATATCCCCATGACTTCAAGGAACTGGAACTCTCTTCCAGCCTCTATCTTTCCCAGCACCTATAATCTTCAAACCTTCAAAACCGGAGTGCATAGACACCTACGTCTACACCCTCTCACTTAATCAACTTTCTCTTCTCTTCGGTAATGCAAGGGTCTTTCGAGATCCATAGGGGCTGCATCTTTACTGGTGCACCCCTTCTTGCATTCGATTGCATTAAAAAAAAAAAAAAAAAAAAAAAAAGGACTCGAGGAATTTAATTTTTTACCAGCTGAAGTGAGAAATGCATCAAGTCTGATTCAATTTAAGAACCAAGTGGGGATATATCTTAGAAGGGACAGTTGAGCATTTTTATTGAGAAATATTATAACTTTAATATTAAAATTTGTAATATTGTAATATATATTACAACAACCTACACGGGTCTTTGGTCTTTCTTAAAAGTTTGGCCTATAAGGAAGTTACATCCCTTCTGGGAGCAGGCTGAAAGTTTTATTTTTATATAGATTGAAATGAGGGTAGCAAGACCAGAGCTATCCTATCTACTTCGCGTTTTTCGGCTTCCGGTTGAAAGCGCCCCACCCTTTCCTAAACCAAGCCCCGATACAGATGCTATTCTATACTATATATATTGATCTATATTAATTTGTAACAACGCTAAGAGAAATTTCTCTAAAAAAATTTCCCTCTTGACTAGAATCGAACCTACGAACTCTTGAACTAGGGTCATCTGCTTTGGGCACTGGACCAATGTAAGATTAATATTTATACTATGATTTCTATTACTAAAACTATAAATTTTTGATTTAGACTTTGTGTCGAGATAATATTGTATTCATTTGAACTCAAATGAAAATGAAAAAACACCAATTGATTTTAAATTAAAAAACATTGAATATATATTAATTAACGAGGCAAATTTGAAATATAATTGTCAGCTATGATTTTAAACTGACAGCTCCAATTGATTTTCATTAACCAGGCAAATTTGAAATATAATTTTAATTTGCACTCGAATTTTGAAATGAAAGACTCCAATTCATTTTAAATTAAGAAACATTAAATATATTTTTTGTAATTAATTAAATTAATTGAACCGCGTAAATTTAAATAATTTCCATGATTCAGCCTGCGAATTTTTTGCAGTTCATAAATCATTTCATTATTTTTGTTTTGAAAAGGAAAAATGAAATTTAAATTTAAATTTTAAATTTAAATATATTCATAATTATTCCTCCCCCCCCCCCTCCACTCAAAATTTAAAAAGACGATGTATTTTCGGTAGTTTACGGGTATACATTTGGAGTGTGGTTTTTTAAGAGGAATAAAATTTTTGGACCGAGACGCTGCCCGCCAGGGCATCCAGCCCGGAGGGCCGAGCTTCGAGGGCGTGCCGAAGGCACGCACGAAAAGCTCGTATAGGTATAAATTTCGATAAATAAAAAAATAATTAAATAATCAGAGGTGCTGTTGAGGGTAAAATAAAAATTAAATTAAATATTAATTCGAGCGTTTATTAAAAAAAAAATCCGAAAAATAATAAAAAAATATTTCAAACTAGCTTCAAGGCCCGCCTTCGAAATAAACATATTAATATTTCAAATGAATTTGGATAAAGTTTAGCAACGATCCGTTGCAGTTTATTTTCTAATTTTTGTTTTTAAATGTACTTTAAAAAAATAGACAGTTTTATTAAATCTTTGTTGCATTATTAAATTCTTCTTCAACGATAATGTGGTTAGAACTATTAAGAATGAATGACTTAAAAATCTTAAAAACAGGGCCGTCAACACATGTTTAGTTTGCTAGTTTAGTTCTTTTATTGTTTGGCAAGCTATGTTGGCTAACCTGAATTTTTTTTTAGTTTTTCCTGAATTTTCCAATTTTCCGGGCAACTTTTCCAATTTTTTTTTTACGTATTAACTTGAATTGGACTATTACGAACATTTAAAAAAATAGCCAAATCGGTTCAGGCATTTGAGAGATCTGCACTTACAAAGAAACAGAAATTCATTTTTATTATATAGATTAAATCTTAAAAAAGAACACAAATTGGAGAGATGAAAAAAGAAAAATTAAAAATTACAAAAAAAATGTTGTGATTGAAATTTAACAATAAATCAACTGGTGTGTTCACCATAAGACTTTCACATTTTCATTTATTTGAACTTATCGTGATACTTCTAATTTACACCCTCTTTCCTTTATTTCCTTTTTTTTTTATTTTCTCAAAAACGGCTCAAATGATTTTTTTTAAAAATTAGTCTATTTATGAAGTGTCATGAGTTAATAGTTATGTCAAATTTTTAGTCCGATTGAAAATTTGACACATCTATTAACTCATGACACTTCATAAATAGACTAATTTTTTAAAAAATGTTAGAGCCGTTTTTGAAAAATCAAAAAAAAAAAAAAAAATCTTTCATATAAATGTCCACTTCCGGTTTTTTGATTTCAATGACTAATGATTTATTGCGCCACTCAGAGTGAGGCAGCCCTTTACAGATTTTTTTCAAATAATAATGCAACTAAGTGGATATTGATGAGGCGGTCCAAAAAAGAAGAAGATAATTTACACTTTCTTTTTATTCATAAAACCGACGTTTCGGAGGCTATTCCCTCCTTCTTCAGGGTTTTGAAAAGTCAGTGAAGGAAATCCAATGCGGCATTCCCCTCTGTCTCCTCTTTCAGTGGCAGTAACAATAATATCTTGTATTTCATTCTCAGCAGAATTATAATGTAATAATGAGAATGAAATACAAGATATTATTGTTACTGCCACTGAAAGAGGAGACAGAGGGGAATGCCGCATTGGATTTCCTTCAGTGACTTTTCAAAACCCTGAAGAAGGAGGGAATAGCCTCCGAAACGTCGGTTTTATGAATAAAGATAGTGTAAATTATCTTCTTCTTTTGGACTGCCTCATCAATATCCACTTAATTCACTTATCAGTCCGTCTCCAAAAATTACTCCAATCTTAATAATGCAACTCCTCATCAGCCGACCAAATAAAATCGCCAGATGTTGTGGCTATTAATAATTAGAATACATGCATATATGGACGCCAGTAGATCACAACTCCAGAACAGCGGCCAAAGTGTTGGGAGCACCAACAGCGCCCCACAACTGTACAAAGCAATTAACATATTAAAAGAAAAAAATCAATAAATAAATGTAGGTTTGAAATTTTAATAAGAAATTTCCCACTTGTATTATCTGCAAACCAGATGTAATGGTCAAGTGATTTCCAAACAAACCCTCCTTTCAAGTAACGTAATTTTTGGCAAAACCGTCACGTGCTATAATTCAACCTAATTGAATACTACAATTTGTGACCTTAATTGAGACCATGGGTTCCGTAGTCTTTACATGAGGACCATTTGAAGCCACGCGTGCCGCGAGACCGATTACAATACTTTACCCATGCTTTGCATTGGATAAAGTAAAAAAATATAAATAAAACTCGTTTCAAATGAGCTGGCCACCGCAGAAAGGTCATTTGTCGGGGAAAGCCATCCCAGCACTGCACTTTAAAAAAACATTTTTTTCTTGCACATACAATACTTGACAATTTTGATAATCAATGAAAATGTAACCAGAAAATTTAATTTAATATAAATTCTTCACGTGGATTTTTTTCTAGATATTCTCAGGAACCTGTGCGAGGAATTTCTAGCTTATAATGTTTCAACTATACTCTACACCACGAATTTCGAAACTTATGGAAGTTCAACAGCGTCAGCTCAATACTTTCTCCAATTGGCAGCCTATGTGGGAATTCCCGTTATCGGTTGGCATGCCGATAATTCAGGCCTCGAAAGGGTGAGTTCAATAATTGATTTAATTACGATATTCTTTAATCTATAAAGTTGTCAAAGAAAAGCTTCAAATTTAAAATAATTCTAAAAAAAATGTATTTTTTTAAACTAACATTTTCATGAAAATATAAATAATAATTGATTTATCAATTATGATAATTAATATAATTATAAATGATTTATATAATAATAAATAAATAATTAATCAGCATCTATTTGTTTTTTTCTTCAATTTATGGTTTTAATGAATGCATTAAATTTAATTTAATTTTGATATATGTCACTGTCAGAGGCGTAGCCGGGGTGGAGGGGTTCTGACCTCCCCCCACATTCAAGGGCAGGGTTCATGGGATGATTAACGGCAACGCAAACCGTTTCTTATGGCAAACTAATCGTAATTAAATATATTTCATATGTTTAATCAAGAATTATGTTCTTTTTCAATTACTTGAAGTACTTTTTATTTAAGGAATTTGGTGTTGGTACTTGGTGAAACATTTTTAAAAATTATTGGATAAAAAATACTTGGTAGCTTTCACATTAAGATATAAAAATTAAACGTGTAGCGGCCTGCTTTGCTTTGGCCACGAGCCTTTAGACTCTGCCGCTAGATGGCACAGTCAGATCATTGCATCTAGCACAGCAAGCATTCACCCACCAACTAGGCGGCTAGCACTCTACATTCACGCAGGGCACGAACATCGCCCTGCGAGCATTTGCTGGAGCGAGCAACCATTGTTAGGTCCCCACCAAATAGGCGGGATCAACGCGTAGAACAACGGCGCCAACCGGCACCAACAACCACCGGACAACCGACCTATCAATGGGCTCACCCCCAGCATCCACCAGGGCACGAACATCGCCCTGCGAGCATTCGCCAAAACTTTGTGGCCTGCTCAATTCTTTTAGCTTTCCCCTTCCAACCACCTTCACTCCGTCGCGGCTATATGCTTGAACCCAGACAAAGGTTAATCCCAAGTCTGGGGACAGTATGAACCTCGCCCCTTCCAACTTCATTGTTAGGTCCCCACCAACTAGGCGGGCAGCGCGGACACGCACCACGCAACGACGCAACACCCCCTAACAAACGAATTTATTTTGGAGAGTCTTTAATCTCGATATATATATTTCGGGTGGCTAACCCATCTTCAGGAGCAACAGAAAGTAACTGATGGGTTAGCCACCCGAAATATATATATCGAGATTAAAGACTCTCCAAAAATAAATTCGTTTTATTTTTATATCTTAATGTGAAACCTACCAAGTATTTTTTATCCAATAATACTTAAAGTACCTTTTTAGTTGAGTTAAATTTTTCCCTAAAGAGCACCTCGCGGGAAAGGTTTGGGGTAGTTCTAATTTCTTGATCCTATAGGTTTTTTGGTGTGCTGAATCCGAATCTGAGGTTTTGTTAACAAAATTTGTTGTCAAAAAAACAAAAAAAAAAAAAGGTAAAAAATCTCATTTTTGGGGGGTTTTTTGCTTATAACTCGAAAACTGTCAACTTTTCGTAAATAATCTTCCTTTTCAAAATGAAAGTTCATAAAATTTCCTACAAAGGATATGATCCGAATCCTCAAAAGTGTCATTGAAAATACTGGATATCTATAAATCTAAGAGTTTTAACAAAAAAGTTGTCCAAGTACCATATATGTTTGAGTCAACAACATTTTCTAGAGAATGAGACAGAAATCAAGTTTCTAGGATGAGTGGTTTTCATTTTATGAAAAACTACGATTTTTTGCAAAAAATTGCAGTTTTTCAAAAATTCAACCTCATTGCGGCACTGGTTACCATTATCCAATTAAGATGAAACTTTGTTTGAATTGTATCAAATTTAATCTAATGTAAAAATGTATAGAGTGGTCTTTGTCGAAAACGTGCTCTTTCATGTTCAAAATATGGGAAAAAATCGAAAAAAGTGCGAGTTTTTGGGATATGTAACAAACTAGATGGTCAAAACATTAGTCATACGTAATATAAATAAGCTGACGTGTTCGAATGTGGCCACCCACTTGACTTTACCATACAACCTGGCCCCTCACTTATATTTAATATTTAATAAAATTATTTATAATCATGTAGGGGGGGGAGGGGTTAGTTTTTGCATTTTTAGACTCCTGGGACCCACTGATTATGTATACAAAATTTGGTTGAGTTTGGTTAATGGCCAAGATTTTCATTTTTTGACCCCCCCCCCCCATTTCGGGCGGTTAGTTTTTGCATTTTTAGACTCCTGGGGACCCACTGATTATGTATACAAAATTTGGTTGAGTTTGGTAAATAGCCAAGATTTTCATTTTTTGACCTTCCCCCCCCCCCATTTTGGGCGGTTAGATTTTGCATTTTTAGACTTCTGGGGGTCCACTGATTATGTATACAAAATTTGGTTGAGTTTGCTCAAACGACCTAGATTTTTAATTTTTAACCCCCCTCAATCCGCTTTAATTTTGGGTCGATATGCACCAAAATCTAATCAGCTCTTAATCTCAATGGACCAAAACTACGTGTGAAATTTGGTTTCGATATTCACACTAGTTTTTGAGCTAGCTCGTACACAAATTTGGTAACGCACAGACTAACTAACTAACAGATATTTTGACAAAACAATTATTATCTCGAAAAATATAATTTTTTCGATGTTCACTTAGTAGAGCTTTTTTGTAGACCGAAATGCCATGGTTTTGCTCAATTTTTTTAATCGAAATTGTTTCAGCCGTTTTTTAGATATTTTGAAAAAAAAGAAGGAAAAAAACCCACTTTTTTCATGCACGATTACAATACTTGACCATAGTAAAAAGTTTTCAAGTTATAAGCAAAAAATTAGATTTTTTACATTTTTTTCATTTTTGACAATGTTTCGTCACGAAATTTTCTTAGCAAACCTCAGATTCAGAGAAAACATAAACGCTCGAAGAAACTACAACTACCCCAAAACTTTCCGTGTTAAAAACACTATTTAACTGGACTATTTTTTTTAATAAAAAAAAATTCCCACTAAATATTTTGTTTTGTGGGTTAACCCTCCCCCCTCCCCTCGCCCATGAAAATTTTCTGGCTACGCCACTGGTCACTGTATCACTTTATTCACTATAATTTTATATTATTATCACTATTAAGGTAGTTGTTTCGCAACACTACTAGCAAAAAGGTAATACTAGAGTATATAGTACAGACAATAAGGATTCATAATTCATAAGCCCAAAACTTTTTGCTGTTTATGTACTACTTCTAGCCCAGGGCTGTCCAACCCGCGGCCCAGCACTGCAATGAATGAGGCCCGAAATAAAATTATAAACTTCCTTAAAGATTTTTTATGTACAAGAAAATCATAAGTTGGTGTCATCTCTTAAATCCGATGGAATGGAATATTTTTAATTATATGTCAGAGGGGTTGTTTTTCACCTCCTCGGGAATTGAACCCCTTGTGCCAGATGGCCTGGATTGCTGTTAGTGGCACTCGGGTTCGATTCCCGAGGGGGTGAAAAACAACCCCTCTGACATATAAATAAAAATATTCCATTCCATCGGATTTGAAGATGACAGCAACGTATGATTTTCTTGTAAATTTGAATCTATTACCATCGGCAAATTAATATCTTTCAGATTTTTATGTAGTTACTGAAAAACATATCTGATTCAATTTGACCCTAAAATAAAAAAAACGAAACGCGATTAAAAATACAAAAAATAGAAGAAAAAATAAAAACTTTTTCAAGACTCGATACGCTTTCTAAATAAAGCTTCAACAAGTAATTTCTTTTGTAGATTTTTGTCTGAAATTTATATGAAGTCCAAGTGAATATTCTCTCTCTCTCTCTCCATAACGAGTATCGTTTTGGTCCGAGTGGAAAAAGCAATTCCTAGAATAATAGAAATTAAGAAATTAAACTCAAAAACGCATCTCAATGTTAGTCAATCTCTCACCGCGTGGCAAAGGATTATTATTAAATATTCATCTTATCAAAAATATATAATATGTAAGAGCATTTGTAAATAAATAATTCCTCGTTGTCAAATTTAAGTACGGGATTTGAATGTGTATTCAGGCCCCGCAAAAGGCCCTGACGGCAGTTGAGAAACTCTGGATTAAAAGATAAAACAAAACTTTACAAAAAGGTGTTAAAAAAGAAGGTATACCTATTAACAAATTTAATTTAAAAAAATTTTAACAGTCGAGTAGAAATTTAAACAATAAATTTTATTCAAAAGTATTTTGTAAATTTAAAATGATTTTCTGAACGAAGAATTTTATGAAAAAAATCGGTTGTCTGTAAAGTCGGTTTACTGACGATAGTTGAACGTGACAACGTCATAAGAAAATACCATTCCATCAGTATTTTCTTATGACGTTGTCACGTTCAACTATCGTCAGTAAACCGACTTTACAGACAACCGATTTTTCATAAAATTCTTCGTTCAGAAAATCATTTTAAATTTACAAAATACTTGAATAAAATTTATTGTTTAAATTTCTACTCGACTGTTAAAATTTAATTTTTGATTTTATTATTTTATAATAATAAATTTTGTATTGACATTATTTCTTTCAGCAAGTAAACTGAATAAAAGTTGTTGTTCAATTAGTTACTTAATTATTTTTGCAAATTTAATTGTAATTTGTTGTAAAAAAGTAATAATTTTGAATAATTTATTATAAGAATAAACTGTGATTAAATTATTGTTCATAAATCTTAAATTTAAAATTTAAAATTCGGAAACATCTCTAAAATTTTTGTAACTATAGCTTTTAAAAAGCCCGCCTCAATCTTTGTCGCTCGTTCAGCGCTCTCGCTTGCACTTCAAGCCTTAAATGGAACGCCTCAGAGCGAGGTAACGCCGCATGAGTCATGTTTTTTCGAGCGTGTAGCCGGCTCCATCGAATTATAAGACGTTGTCACGTCAAAAAAATATTTTAAAAATAAAGAAAGTGAAATTGAGAAGCAACTTGTGTGTTGTTTCCAACAACATGTTTTTCTATTTTCTTGGTTTCTCTTTCAATCTAATTTATAGCCGGCCTCTCAATCAACGTTACAATTGCAATTGGCACCTTCATTGGAACATCAGACCACAGCGATGTTGAGTATTCTCCAAAGATATAAATGGCATCAATTCTCAGTAGTCACTAGTCAAATAGCTGGGCATGATGACTTTATTCAAGCAATTAGGGAGCAAGTACTTCATTCACAGTACAAGTAAGTGCGCCTACTTCGTAACTAATATAAACTTATATCAAATAAACTGATGTGGCCATCCACATGACTTTACCAAGCACCTGGCCCCTCTCCTATATTTAATTTTTAATAAAATAATTTATAATTATTTACGAAGAAGAAGAACCCCCTCTTAATTTTGGGCCCATTGGCAATTAATAATATCTCCTTTTAATTATGAGAATATTTTATTAGAAACTAGCTGCAAGGCCCGCCATCAGCGGCCTCTTGCTAGCCAGGGTCACGCCCCTGGACCCCAATCCACGAACCCCACCCTCACACTCCACTCCCACCCACCAGACCCACTTAGCACCCCCGCACCCGTGCCCAACCCCTGCCCCCACCCCCACCACTCCATCCTGTACCCGACCAAAATCGGACCCCCACCCCTGTATCACCCCACTACGCCACTGGGCACACCCCATGGCCTAGCCCACCACTCATTCCACCTCCGCACCCACACCCAACCTCTGCACCATCACTCCACCTCCACACCCGCCCTCCGCACCCAGCTTTTGCATTTCTAGCCTTCTAGTGACCCACAGATTATGTATACAAAATTTGGTTGAGTTTGGTCCAAGAGCAAGAATTTTCATATTTTGACCCTCCCTCCCCTCCCCATTTTGGGTGGTTAGTTTTTGCATTTCTAGCTCTCTATAGGCCCAGAGATTATGTATACAAAATTTGGTTGAATTTGCTCCTAGGGCAAGAATTTAAATATTTTTCACCCTCCCCCACTCTTTGGGTGATTTTTTGCGGAAATTTTTTTAAACAAAAGTTGTCGGAAATCACACCTCCTACAACTTTGCACATTATAAATTTTGCTGTAGAGCTAATAGTTTAGGAGTTATTTGATAATTTTTATTCGTGCGCCCCCCCCCAAACCCCTTTCTGGGGTCAAAATATCAAAACATTATATAGCTATAAACGTAAGTTAGAAGACATCTGATATAAATATGAAATTTGATAATAATCCCTTCAGCGTTTTTACGTGAATCGTGAGCAACTTTTCGCGGAAACCACTGAAACGGACAGACATACAGACAGACAGAAATTTTGTTGAGGGTGTTTTCGTTCATAACTTTGCTTGAAACGTGTGCAACCAAAATTTGGCGTGATTTGGACCAATGTACAGACAAAACCTTAATTTTATATATACAGATAACAGCTTTCATCGATTTTTGTTTTAAATTATTTTTAAAACCTCGCTCCCCCCATATTTTGGATCACAAACAATTTTACATAGCGAGACATTTTTATGATCTCATATAGGATGCAAATACGAAATTAGTAGAAATCTATTAAAGGGTCTAGAACAGTGTTTCTCCAACTTTTTCTGGTTGACGGTACACTAAAAATATCTAAAATCATTTATAGCACACCTGAATATAAAAAAAATGTTAAAGTTGTAAGTATGATACAAAAAAAAATTGAAGTAATTTCAATTACTATTTCCAAGTTACAAAATACATGCAATTTTAATTATTTGTCAAAAAACCACAATTGACAATATCTCGCGGCACACTGACGTTCCGGGGCACACAGGTTGAAAAACACTGGTCTAGTTGTATAGAACATATATTGATAGTTCTATTTTTTTGAACCCCCCCCCCTCAATTTTTGCGCCAGAAAAAATAATAACTTTTTTTTATTATATGTAGATTCATTTTATAGTATATATCATTTTTTTTGTTTTTTTAGTTTGAAAATTTTATAATTTTAATTTTTTAAGAGCCCGCCCCTTAATTTTTGGTCCGATTTCAACCAAATTTTGAAGAAAATTGAAAAGTCAACTCTGAACCTGATTTATTCCCAAATGTCCGAGCCAGAATCAAAACCCAAATTAATAATCCCATACTATGGAAAAATTTCGGAAACTTTAAAATTAAAATTCAAAACTTTAGGATATCAAACTATTTTCAAATCCTCTAGAACATTGGGATCTGATATTAGCAATAATAAGAAAGACAAAATTCAAAAAATGGACAAAAAAGGTGTCTATTCCATAACATGTGGAGAATGTGATTCGACCTATATAGGAAAAACAGAACGAAATTTAAACACACGCATTTCGGAACACAAAAGGGTTTTTAAAGGGGGTTCGGGGCATAGTGCATTTGCAGACCATTTAATCTCCGAGAAACATTGTTTTCCAGATGAATCAAATATTAAATTAATTAGATCAGAATTAGATCCCTTAAAAATTAGTATTTTCGAATCGTTAGAAATTTTAAAATCATACAATAATTCACCAAAAAAATTCTTAAATCGGAAAATAGAAATTCCCGAAAGCTTTATTTTAAAAATAGCCGCTAAAATATAAACTTCACGAACGCCACCTACAGCCAAAATAATAAAACAAGTATAAATTTCAATTCTGAACTTGCCCACACTGTATATTTTCTTAACCTAACCACATGAAAGATTTTAACCTTTCATTCATAAATTAATTCCTGTGAATACATTGTAATAGACTGATGAAGAGGGCAAAGCCCTCGAAACTATAGTCTCGTTATAAATAAATAAAATTTATAATTCCAGCAGAAGACACACTCTTTTATTGTCTCCTTCAATAATCACTTCTTAATCTCAATGCACCAAAACTACATGAATTTAGTTTTAATATTCACACTAGTTTTTGATTTTTTTTTTAGTTAGAGCACACACAAAAATATTTAGTAACGTAACATACGTACCAGTCAGTGGTGGACGGTGACTTTTCAACCAGGGGATGCTGTCCAAAAAAATACCCAGAATTTTTTAAATTTTCTTTTATTATTCTTTTTTTTTTTGCAAATTTCATCCACTACTTACAGCATCATAGAATTTTTCGTATTTTTTCAAATTTAATATTATAATTTTTTATGACCCACGGTATGCAAATACTCTAAATGTTTAGGAATTTTTGGTATGCGCCGCATCCACAGAATCCATGGACCGCACACCACTGATACGTACGTATACGTTGGTCCATCTTAGAAGCGCTTCCGACGTTTGTATTTTTTAGAAATATTGCGCATTTGTATGCATTCAGGGGCGTAGCCACGGGGGAGGGGGGTCAGAACCCAAGGGCAGGGCTCATGGTATGAGTAACGGCAACGACAAACCGTTTCTTATGACAAACTAACCGTAATTAAATATGTTTCATCAAGAATTATGTTCTTTTTTTAATTTCTTGAAGTACCTATTTTCCCACTAAATATTTTGCTTTGTGGATTGACCCGCCACCATGAAAATTTTCTGGATACATTTCTGCATGCATTTCACTGAAATAAAATTAATAATCTTCTCTATAGTCTCCTTTCCATGTATTGAGTAGGGAAGACCGGGTCTAGTTGATACACTTTTTACTACCTGATTTTTTCCTGTCATCATTTTGAAATAAAGTAAGTGTAATTCGTAACTATAGCTATTTGGCTATAACTTGTGATATTTAAATTCTTTTTAAAATTAAATTTGTCTTGTCAAAAAAAGTTGCCTTGACGCTGTCTGGGTCAAGTTGATACGCCTTTGGGTAAGCTAATACGGTGTCAGGAATTAATAAAATAATAGAGAATACAGAAATTTTATTGTAACTATAAAAGATATTTTAAAATCTACAACATTTTGGGAAAAATGAAAGCTGTAACAATCATTGATTGTGACCGATTACTACGACTCTGAAGAGGAATTTGGGTCTGATTGACAGTTAATACAAGTGTAAAAGAGGTTGTTATTTGCACAGGCGATGTGTCCCCATTCTCGGCCAGGTTTGGATGAAGAATAACTCTTGAAACGCTTGTGAGTTAAGTTGATACGCCGTATCAATTTGACCCAAACGTGTTTATTAGACTAAACTCTAAAATACGTAAAACCGGAAACAGTTAGAACAAAGTTAAAAGGTGAAATTCTTACCTTTATAACATGTAACAACGTGATGTCGTCGATAACACAATTTACGAACAAATGAATTTACAATAATATTTGAAAATTTACTTTCGACGATGAAAAACAGTTTTTAGTTCACAACTAACAAAGCGAAGCAAACTCGTCCAAGTGATCACGCGTGATTGCAGAGTACCAATCGGTTGTCTAGCCAAGCCAGTTGCGACTCATCTTAACCTATGTCACCCACACCTGGAACAATACTCTAGAGGCCGGAAAAGAAACCCTCGCTATAGCCCTTGATATCTCCAAAGCTTTTGACCAGGTTTGGCACAAAATCTTCTTGCCAAACTGCCAGCCTTTGGATTCACACCAACACTTCGCAAATGGATAGAAAGCTTTCTGACAAACCGAAGTATAAAAGTTGTGGTAGATGGAATATCATCTGAATCATTCTCCACAAACGCTGGTGTTCCCCAAGGCTCTGTAATCTCCTCCACACTCTTCCTAATTTATATAAACGACCTTATCAATCAAACGGCAAACCCCACTCATTGTTACGCCGACGATACCACTCTACACGGCAAACCCTTTCTCCCGAATAATCGAATCAATGTTGCCTCCTCAATTACTCTCGACCTAGACAAACTGAATAAATGGGGCTCTCAAAATTTAGTTAACTTTAATTCAAACAAGACTCAATGTTGTCTAATTTCTAGGCGCGAAAATAAAGATTTCCCTGATATTCACTTCGATTCGAATACCCTGAAAATGTGTGACAACCTATCCATGTTGGGCGTCTCTGTCGCATCTGACCTGTCTTGGAATGAACACATCTCCTCTGTAGCGAAATCTGCAGCAAGGAAGATTGGCTTCTTATTCAGGTCCAAGCGATTTTACAAACCCCCACAACTTCTCACCATCTACAAGACCCAAATCCGCCCCTGTCTCGAATACGGCTCTCATCTATGGAGAGGAGCCTCAAAATATTCTCTTGCTACCCTAGATGCAATTCAGAAACGAGCCGTCAGGCTAATTGACGATTCCACCCTCACCGACTCCCTCGACTCGCTGGCTCATCGAAGAAATGTCTCTGCCCTTTCCCTTTTCTATAGATACTATCACGCCACGTGTTCTGATGAGATAAAATCAATAATTCCCCCCAAAGCATGCTTTGCACGTAGCACGCGTTTTGCCGACTCCCAAAACTCTCTCGCGGTCAAATTAGAAAAGTGCCGGACCACTTCATTCGCGAATACATATATCCCCATGACTTCAAGGAACTGGAACTCTCTCCCAGCCTCTATCTTTCCCAGCACCTATAATCTTCAAACCTTCAAAACCGGGGTACATAGACACCTACGTCTACACCCTCTCACTTAATCAACTTTCCCTTCTCTTCGGTAATGCAAGGGTCTTTCGAGATCCATAGGAGCTGCATCTTTACTGGTGCACCCCTTCTTGCATTCGATTGCATTAAAAAAAAAAAAAAAAAAAAAACTTGTCTGTGTCTGCTCATTAGGGAGTGTTTTGGCCTGTATCAACTTGACACTGTATCAACTAGACCCAGTCTCCCCTATTAATAACGATAATAATAAAATAGAGTTTCTGTTTCTATAATATAAATATCATCTGAATAATTACTGTCGATTCTAATGCATAACTCTCAGGGGTTACTGTTCAGACGAAAACTCGATTGATTGCTTGGCGTTACTAGACATTATTACCTTCAGAATTTCCGGTTGAAAAATGCAGAAATTAAAGGGTCTAGAACTTATATTGATTGTTATATTTTTTAAACACCCTCCTCCTCCCTTCCAATTTTAAACCCCGAAAAAAACAAAAACTCTCTTTTTTATTATAGGTTCATTTTATACAGGATGGGGCATAAAGATCTCGCACATTTTGAAGAGGTACAAAAAATGAAAAAATTTAACTAGAAAAAAACTGAATATATCTTTGAAAAGAACATAAAATAATAAAATAATTTTTGTTTTTTTAATGTGTTTTAAACATTATCAAACAAAAAAGGAGGAAGGGCGTGGGGCAAAAATGAAAATCTAGCTCTTTCGACCAAACTCAACCAAATTTTGTATACATAATCGTTATGCCCCCAAAAGCCTAGAAATTCAAAAACTAACCACCAAAAATGGGGGGTGGGTCAAAAATGAAAATTCTAGCCCTTTCGACCAAACTCAACCAAATTTTGTATACATAATCGGTAGGCCCCCAAAAGGCTAGAAATTCAAAAACTAACCACCATAAATGGGGGAGGGTCAAAAATGTAAATTCTAGCCCTTTTGACAAACTCAGCCAAATTTTGTATACATATTCTGTGGACGCCCAGAAGGCTAGAAATGCAAAAACTAACCAAATTTTGTATACATAGTTTGGTCGAACTGTGGGTCAGTGATCAGAGTGTCGGGCCGCTGGCCTGAAATACGCTGATTCGAGACTGAGTTTCGGCAGATATTTGCAGTCGCATCCTCTTGGAAAGCAATGGCAACCTACCAAGAGTATAATTGGTTAATAACCTCTCCAAACTAGCCGTTCGGAACCGGCGTTAAAAAGTAGGTCCCGTGTATCTGTGTAAAAAAACTTACACACTCAACACAGGTATATGTGGAGAGGAGCCGAAACGTCAGGGCAACCTGATATGGCACTTAAAGAAGAAGAGAAGTTTGGTCGAAAGGGCTTGTATTTTCATTTTTGACTCTCTCCCCCCATTTTTGGTGCTTAGTTTTTGCATTTCTAGCCTTCTGGGGTCCACAGAATATGTATACAAAATTTGGTTGAGTTTGGTCGAAAGGGCTACAATTTTCATTTTTGACCACCCACCCCTTTCGTCTGATATAATTTTGAAAACACATTTAAAAAAAAATTATTTTATGTTCTTTTTAAAAATATATTCAGTTTTTTTCTAGTTAAATTTTTTCATTTTTTATTTCTCTTCAAATGTGTGAGATCTTTATGCCGCACCCTGTATATTTAATTTCTGATGAACATGCATCTCTAATGACAAATTTCATGAAAATATTGCTTGCAATGTTGATCTATAATTGTCAATCAAGGACTACACATTGTAAATATTAAACTCTAATATCATTTAATGTCCTAACATATTTTTTGTGCAATAAAAACACGCACAAATACTTTGAGTATATTTGTCTATAACTCCAGCTGTCCAGACTTTATGACCCTATAGCTTATAAATGCTATTTAAACAGATATTTTTTGTATAATTCTGAAGCTTTAAATTATGCATTGTCAAAATTCACTATATTAGCATATATATTCAAATTAGAAAGTAGTAGACTCTTTATAAATCATCGCTAAGCGAAGTTTCAACAAATAATACGAATTTCAATGAAATGATGATAAATTGGTATAGGTATTTGCCTGTGTTATTATATCTCATAATATATAAGAGGATTGTCACATAATAATTGTATTGATAACCTTATCATATCAAAATATAAATTATTGTTAATACACCCACAATGATTAATATGCTTTAGATGCTTATAAAAGGATTCGTTATGGATTAATATAAAAATAGTGCAATGATATAAAAACCCTTTAGAAGTTCACAGAGCAATTTAAAAGATGGTATTGAAAATCATTTTAAAATTATCTTATTATATTAAACGAGGAAAGTTTGTATATTATATATATCCGGTCGGGTTCTCGAAAACGGCCCTAACGATTTGGATGAAATTCACTGGTTAGGAAGGTTTTGTGTTGGACATTCGATCTGACAGGGTCTCATCTTCGGCTAAGTTGTTTTTGATGGGTTTTTTTGTTAAATGAAATAATTATTCACAGGTGGTTGTCTCGATAAAAATGTTTATTTACATTTTTAATCAATTTCCTTTTAATAAATAATTGGTTTTTTAATTTTATATCCCACAATAATATTATTACAATTATTATTATATATTAAAAATTGGGCAATTTTATTGATTAAAAATCGAGTTTTAAATCTCACAAATATTAATTTGACAATTTAATTGATGAACTCAAAAATTGTTATTTAATTAAAAAAATAATTATACCCTATTTATTTATTATATACACATAATCTGTGGGTCACTGAAGGGTAGAAATGCAAAAACTGGGTGAGGCGGCGGGGGGGGGGGTTCCTAGATTAATATATAGCTATTAACTGAAGCAAAAATTTACCAAGCATTGTACTTGATATAATTACGAAAGGAAAGAAGCAGTTATTTAGAGCATTATTTTTTGAACATCAACTAAAACAACTTAGTTATTAATTAAGAATAATTTAAAATAAGCTGACGTGTTCTGATGTGGCCATCCACTTGACTTTACCATACAACCTGTCCCATCACTTATATTTAATATTTAATAAAATTATTTATATTCATGTAGGGGGGGTTAGTTTTTGCATTTTTAGACTCCTGGGTGCCCATTGATTATGTATATAAAATTTGGTTGAGTTTGTTCAAATGGCCTAGATTTTTAATTTTTAACCCCCCACTCCTTAGGGTCGATATGCACCAAAATCTTATCAGTCCTTAATCTTAATGGACCAAAACTACGTGTGAAATTTGGTTTTGATATTCAAACTACTTTTTGAGCTAGTTCGTCCACAAAAATTTGGTAACGCACAGACTAACAGACACCCAACCAGAAAACCAGAAAGACAGACAAATTGCAACTGTGACCCGTGTAAAGTGGCTAATCAACTAAAAACCTTTATCTTTAACAAGTCTTTCTCATTAGGCCCTCGAAGAGCTATGCAAAAACTAACCGCCAAAAATGGGGGGGGGTTAGGATCAAAAAATTAAAATCTTGGCCATTTAACCAAACTCAACCAAATTTTGTATACATAATCAGTGGGACCCCAGAAGTATAAAAATGTAAAAACTAACCCCCCCCCCTACATTATTATAAATAATTTTAGGTGCCAGGTTGTATGGTAAAGTCAAGTGTATGGCCACATCAAAACACGTCAGCTTATTTTTTAATCAATGTCACCTTTTGTAAGGTAAAGGGTAGTTTTTATTTTTAATATGATGTTTCTTACTATCTAAAATTTTTAATAATTATTTTAAACCATGACAAATTATTAATAATTCTTCTAAGGTGTTTATCATTCTAGAGCTAAATTTAACGAATTTCTACTATTTCTTTCAGATTCGATCTGGAAACACTGGCACATTTTTTGTGTGTTTCTGTGCTCGGTGTATCCAGTTAAACCAATAGATAATAGATCTTTATTGTTTCTCGCAGTCGTAGGTTGCAAATACGTGAATAATCATGGCTCTAAAATTATTAATTTGGAAGTTTTTTACCAAAACATCCAAATAAAATTAATTAATTAACAAATTAATAAAAATATATCGATATATCGTATATATTGATATATTTGCTGCGATATATTTATTATAGAAGTAATAGCTATTGCAATTGCATGTTGATGAAGGCAGTAGTGGTTGTAAAAAATAATAATATTGGGCAAACTAAACGAAAAGCAAGTGAGAGATTACGTGAACCCGAAATGTCCATCTCAAAAACTGATAAAAATAATACAGCCCTCGCGATTCACGCCCAAGAAAAAAATCACAAATTCAATTTCAACGAATTTAATATCATTTTCCAGGAAAATAATTATTTTAAACGAAAAATCCTGGAAATGATTGCAATTAAAAATCTCTTATCGCGCGCAGTAAATTACAGATCCGACTTGATGGAGATGATTATTTGCTGGGATGGCATAATTAATAATTTAAAACTCATGTGACGAATTTAATTAAAAAAAATGAATAATATGTAAATAAATTAATGACGTTTCGAACTATGTTTTTAAAAGAAAAAAAAAGAACTTTGTATATAATTTTGGAAAATTTTGGGACTGATGATGACCATATTTATAAATGTGTAAATAATTGTAATATATTAAAAATAATAATAATAACAAATCAACAACTATATATGCGCAACGATATTCTGCGCATCCAATGATTGGTGGGGACATGTTATACATTCATTCATTTATATATATCTCATTAACACATTAATCATCAATTGCTTTTTTCTATTCGAGATGAAAAAATTTTATAATGTTTTTTTGGCATTGTCAAAGGAGACAGGAAGTAATTATGATTTGAACTACTTTCATTGACTTTTTGTTGTAAGTAGATTTATGATACTTATTTTTATTTTGTGTATATTATTTTGTTTTTTATATTAGGAATGACATGTGAAAATCCCAATACTAATTGATGTTCGTCTTCCCCTCAATTATATAGACCCTGAAGAAGGAGAGAATAAATCTCCAAAACGTCGGTTTAACGAATAAATGTAAAATAATAAAACCATTTTAGTCTTATTTTATACAACCACCGTGGACTGCCTTCATCAACATCCAATTGCATATTTATACCAGTCCGTCTCCTAAAGAAAAACGCTATCAGTTATAGCTAATATCGATATATTAAAATAATTTTCCATCCCTATCTGTAGCTGCGCCCATCCTCGATTAACGCAACGGCTTTCGCAGAATCTGTAATGCTAAGCGGCATAATTTTGATGTGTTTAGTCGAAAAGACACTCAAATAATGGATTTCAAGCATATTATCAAAAGAAAAACAGGCATTGAAAGATTAAAATAAGGATATTAGATTTCATCAAAAATCGAGAAATATCAATTTATCCGCGTTCGAAATATATCATATTAAAAGTTTTTTCAATTTCATTGCATTAAAAATACATTTTATTAGTTATTTAAAAAAAATCTAACTGTTACGTTTTTTTTGCCGGTAGTGTATGTATATAGGAACCACAAGCTTAAAAATTAAAATGCTCAACTATCAAGTTCGTTGGCTCGGGAACAAATCTCCCTTCAACAATCTTCATCGTTGACAAAAATCGAAGACACTATAATGCCCTTTAAAGCTCAAGCTCGGAAAACGATGGTGTAAAAATTCAAATGAGGTTTATTAGCTTTCCGACTCCTCATTTGAATTTTGCCACCGACGTCTTTCGATGGCGAAGAATTAGATCCTCAAGCGATGAAACCACTTAACCACCACTTAAGTAAGAGGATCAGTAAATTATATACATTGTTTATAGTTAGCTTAATAAAATATAATCACGTTGGATTGTTTATTGCTTAAGAAAGATGAGCTTAAGACCAAGCTTTAGTAAAAATACGTACGGGAAACATTTTTTTTTTTTTGTTACAAAAGTTTCCTTTATTATTACCAAAAAAAGTAATGTTAAATTTAAATACAGTGTGTCAATTTGAAAACTAACCACCCCTAGTATCGCTAAACTGGCAAATTATTTCAAAATCACCTGCATTTGATTCGTTATTGAATCAAATATAGGAAACATACTATTAATTAATGGCAAGCACCTAACATACGTGTTAACAGATCGGGCGCTCTGGAATGGGAGATTGAATATATAACATATCAGATTTCAAATTCATTTGGTGATCCATCCAAGTGTCATGCGGGCTAAACGCGAAAATGACGTTGGATTATAGCTAAATGGATCATAACTTTTTCATTCTCTCTTGGTCCAGGCTTAAGACTCAGCAGACTCCAATAGCTTCAACCAGTAGTAGTCTCGCGATATATTTCTTGTTTAAAAAACGTGATCAAAACAATTCTCGTTAATATGTTAATTATTGTTTAATATATTAATGAGAAAATTATAAATTTATAAATAAGATCGCCCCCTTCACCCACCTACACCCCAGAGCCCCCCCCCCCCCAAATCTTAAATAGAAAAAGGGGGTCGAGTGTGCCATTTTTTAAATTTGAGTGCTGCGTTGCCAAGTTAGGCGACTTTTGAATATTGCAAAAATTGAATTTTGTAATTATTTGTGTGATACATTAAACTTATAAATTCTCATTAAAACAGGTTCATCAATTTTTACAGATAAAGTAGCATCATACCTACTAGATTAACCTAAACCACGAACAAATTAGAACGGGTTTTTATTCTTGTACATTTATTTTGCAAATGATTAACAAAACAAAATTGAAAACACCAAAATTAAAGTAAACATAAAAAACAATAATTAAAGTTTTTGAGCATCTTTTTTTTGAAAATAGTTGGTAGTTTTTTCAAAAAATCAGCTCGGGTTCAGATTAACCAAGATGTATTTTAAAAAGAGAAAGAATTCAATCAATCTTTTTCGGACAAATTCTAAGATTTTAGTAGAAATATTATTAAATTGCGATATCAGAGGGGATTCATCCCCCAGGAGTCGAACCTGAGAACTAACACGCTATCCGGGCAGTCAGCTCACACCCTCGAGACAAAAACCTCTCTCTGAATCGCAATATATGATATAAGCACAGAAATTTTTTACTCCATTCTTCTAGAACGGAAATTAAAAAATTTAGCTTAAAATGAAAAAAGTTTTTCATACAAGTCCTCTTATTTAAATGTATAATTAAAGTTTTGAGCATCTTTTTTTTGAAAATAGTTGGTAGTTTTTTCAAAAAATCAGCTCGGGTTCAGATTAACCAAGATGTATTTTAAAAGAGAAAGAATTCAATCAATCTTTTTCGGACAAATTCTAAGATTTTAGTAGAAATATTATTAAATTGCGATATCAGAGGGGATTCATCCCCACATTTAAATAAGAGGTCTTGTATGAAAAACTTTTTTTCATTTTAAACTAAATTTTTTAATTTCCGTTCTAGAAGAATGGAGTAAAAAATTTCTGTGCTTATATCATATATTGCAATTCAGAGAGAGGTTTTTGTCTCGAGGGTGTGAGATGACTGCCCGGATAGCGCGGTTCTCAGGTTCGACTCCTCGGGGAGATGAATCCCTTCGATATCGCAATTTAATAATATTTCTACTAAAATCTTAGAGTTTGTCCGAAAAAGATTGATTGAATTCTTCTCTCTATAAAAAACAATAATTACAATAATTTTCAATTTTGACTTTGCTGTTTTCAATTTTGTTTTGTTAATCATTATGCAAAATAAATGTACAAGAATAAAAACGCGTTCTAATTTCTTTGTGGTTTAGGTTAATCTAGTAGGTATGATGCTACTTATCTGTAAAAATTGATGAACTGTTTTAATGAGAATTTATAAGTTTAATGTTTATAAAAAAACCGACTTCAAAAAAAAATTAAATGCAACAAATAAAATAATGTGAACTCAAAAATCAAGTAAAATCCACTAAAAGGTATCAAATAATTATTATCTTATTTAGTTACAACTAAACGACGAAATATTAACATGAAATCACTTTTGAAGTCGGTGCCAAACATATATATTTTATTTTACGTTTGGCGGGTACGCTCGCTTATATAATTTGTTTAGCACCGACTTCAAAAAGTGATTTCATATAAAAATTTCGTCGTTTAGTTGCAAAACTACAACAAGATAATTATTTTATATCTTTTAGTGTATTTTTTTTTTTGAGTTTACTATTATTTTATTTGTTGCATTTAATTCTTTTGAAGTCGGTTTTATTTTTTTATAAAAATTATTTTTCTTTTTTTCTTTTTAGTAATGTTATTAATAGTGACTTAATATAATACCTTACATGCATCTCGTAAGAGAAAGTGTCGGGCGAAGAAATCAGAAAATGATATAAATAAACCAATTATTTTACATGAATTAATGTATACATTGTATTTTAGCTTCGACTCCGGAGATTACTTCTCCACCATCGAGTGTCCTTGATCATCTTTTTAGTCCTTGTTTTTAATAAGAGGAAAAATCTAATTAAATAAAAAAGCCTCTTTTCCGATAATTATTTCAATTCAATTATCGTCCCTTTTCATTCCAGAAAATGATAAATTTATTAAACCAATTATTTTACATTAATAATGTATACATTGTATTTTGCTTCGATTTCGGAGATAACTTCTCCACCATCGAGTGTCCTTATTTATCTTTAGTCCTTGTTTTTAATAAGAGGAAAAATCTAATTAGATGAAAAAACCTCTTTTCCGACAATTATTTTAATTCCATTATGCCTTAATCAAATCATTGGATCTACTCCATTGTCCATCCCCCGGGAAATGATAATAAAATTCAATTCATAAATAGAGAAATTATCTCGAAACGTTTGCGAGTTTTAAATTAATGTTTTAAGATTTTTTTTATAAAGATTTTATTTATTATAACTTCGATTATTTGCTCATAAGAATTGGAGATTTACGTTATTTCGTCATTGATCATATCTATAAGAACTTGACCAAATTAATATGGTACTCACCCTAAGGTACCCCTATTTCCAATAAAAAAAGAATCATCGAAATCGGTCGACGTGGCAAAAGATCTCATTGAACATAAAATAAATAAATAAATAGTTGACCATCTTGGAGCTATACTGATCCCAACTCAGAATAAATCATTAAAATTGGTTCATAAACAAAGAAGTCATGGGTGAATAAACATAACAAAAAAGGTCCAATACCAATGAAAAAAAAACGGGACCAATCGGAAACTTGACTGAACCCAATGCAAAAAAATCATCAAAATCGGTTCGCAATTTGTGAAGATATCAGGTAACATACACACAAAAAAAAATCAGTCAATTTTTTGAAGTCGGTTAAAAATTCAATTTTTTCAATATTCAAAGGAGCCTAACTTGACAACGCAGCACTCAATTTTAAAAAATAGTACGCCATAATGTAGAGAATAAAAAGCCCTTCAAAATGATGTCTCACTCGACCCCCTTTCCCATTTAAGATTTTTTTGGGGGTGGTGGCTCTGAGGGGTAGGTGGGTGAAGGGTGCGATCTAATTTATATTCCCCCTCGAATACAAATTTGACGTGTCTCAGCGATTTTTGAAATAATTTGCCAGTTTAGCGATACTAGGGGTGGTTAGTATTCAAATTGACACACTGTATAAACTTGTTTGTTAAATACCTACTTGTATATTCTAATTGGAAGTTGTAATCTAGGCTCCGTATTATCGATACGGTGATTGTAAGCGTTATGACGGATCTCAACAGCCTGGTGGGGTCCGAAGCCAGGATTATGCTCCTCTATTCAACAAGGATGGAAGCAAGGAACATCTTGTCGCACGCCTCCAAATTGAAACTCACAGGTGAACAAGCATTTATTTATTCTCTCTTATATATAATAAAACAATAATTTTAATTTTAAAATGTTTAATATTAATGAATAATAGATTTATCGATTTTGGGACCGCGACATTTCATCCCCCGACAAAATATACAAAGGACAAAATATCCCAAGGACAAAATATCCCCCGGCATAATATCTTCTGACAAAATATTCCCCAGTATAAGGGAGAATACAAAAGAGACACCCTGCCCGACAATTTAATTGATGAACTCAAAGAATTGTTATTTAATTAAATAAACTGCAACGGATCGTTGCTAAACTTTATCCAAATTCATTTGAAATATTAATATGTTTATTCGTTTATTATTAATCAGATATCACTTGCAATTTGCGTTGATGTTGACCATGCGCGGATGCAGGGGGGGGGCGATGGGGGCGACCCGCCCCCCCCAAAGCATTGGAGATCAACATTTTTTATATGTTTATTTAATTTATTTTTATATAACATTAAATTTTAAAATTGAAGAAAATAAAGTTCTATGTGGGGGGGGGGCGTCTCTGACCCCCCCCCCCCGCTTGGACAATTCGACCGCGACACACTTCCGAGATCAAAAGTAGATCTTATATACCGGCGACCGCCCCCCCCCCACCCAAATCAGAGGTCTGGATCCGCGCCTGATGTTGACTTTATTTCAAAAATAATGATCGATTCTCATTTAACAGTCGAGGAATAACCATTCTACATTCGATTTTTGACGTTTCGGTTTTTATTGGTAGCCATTGGTGAAGACATGGAGGAATCGACTTAAAATCAAAAATAGCAATCGATTCTTATCTAATACTTGAGGAATAACAATTCTACATTAGATTTTTGACCCTTCGATTATTATTGGTAACCATTGCTGAAGACATGGAGGAATCGACTTAAAATCAAAAATAACGATCGATTCTTATCTAATACTAGAGGAATAACCTTATTGCATTCCATTTTTGATGTTTTGACTATTAATGGCAAGCTCTACTGAAAACGTGGAAGAATCGACTTAAAATCAATAAGACTAAATTCTTTTATGATAAACAACTCAAGCTTGAGAATAAGAGAATTTTTTATAAATAGAGATTTTTAATACATTTTAAATATTTGTTTCATCTTATTTGTTATGAGTGTATATTACAGTTAAATAGAATCTCAAATTATATCTATTTAAGACTTTATAATAAAACAATTATATTTATTCTCTGTTACTAATAAAACATCAATAAAGCAGCCACGTGGGGGTCCAGGGGCGAAGCCCCCTGGCTAGCAAAAGGCTGCCGAAGGCGGGCCTTGAAGCTAGTATCATAATAATTTTGACACTTATTAAAACTACATAATTACAATTATTAAATCAAAATATTATTTCGATGGATCTGCTTGTTTTGATACACTTTGCAATCTTGTATATTTATTTATTTGTTTCTTTCTTTATTTTTCTGTTTGGCATTCGTTGATCATTGGCTAGGTACTTTGTTCCGTTTAAAATGTAATTTGCTCCAACTATTCCCTTGATCACTTTTTAGTCATAATGGAAATTCTACAACACATCTATTTTCTATTTCATTAATAAATAGACGTGTTATAGAATTTCCATTATGATCTAAAAAGTATTAAATAGAGAAAATAAATAAAAAAAAAAATATTTTTAAAAAATACACTTTTTAATCACAGAACCGTAGTAATAAAGCAGAAAATAAATTCTAGGATTTCTGGGCTATTGTTTTGTGGTTATAGTTGGATTCGCTCAGTTTTAATTAAATGAGAAGTACAATAATCGTACGATGCTGAAAAACCAAGAGGATAAAAAATTAATAGAAAAATGATTTATATACTCTTGGTTAGATTCACATACGATCTACATAATAGAAATATTCTTTTAAGGATATTGCTGTCAATAAGAAAATAGTTCTCCGATTTCGGGCAATTTTTACTTTATTTCTATTTAACTTTCCTTGGACACATTACACGTCTGTAGGCTAGCTGCCAAGGGCAGGGCTCATGGGATGAGTAACGGCAACGACAAACCGTTTCTTATGGCAAACTAACCATAATTAAATACAAATTTCATATGTTTAATCAAGGTTGGATTGGTCCCATTTTTTTTGTAGGTATTAGACCTTTTTTGTTAGGTTTGTTCAGGACTAACTTCTTTGTTTATGAACCGATTTCGATGATTCTTTTTTTATTGGAAAGGGGTATCTTAGGGATGGTGCAATATTAATTTGGTTAAGTTCTGATGATAGGATCACTATTAATAACATCACTAAAAAGAAAAATAAAAATAATTTTAAGTAAAAAATAAAACCGACTTCAAAAAATTAAATGCAACAAATAAAATACACTAAAAAGGTATAAAATAATTATTATCTTATTTAGTTACAACTAACCGACGAAATATTAACATGAAATTACTTTTTGAAGTCGGTGCCAAGCATACACCTTACATGAATCGCACTCGACGTATCTTACTTAGTACGTTTGAAGGGTATGCTCGCTTATAGGTATAGTTTGTTTGGCACCGACTTCAAAAAGTAATTTCATGTTAATATTTCGTCGTTTAGTTGTAATTAAATTAGATAATAATTATTTTATACCTTTTAGTGGATTTTATTTGTTCCATTTAATTTTTTTGAAGTCGGTTTTATTTTTTACTTAAATTTTTTTATTAATTTCTCCATGTATATTTTTAGTCCAGTTAAATTGTTCTCTAAAGGGCCTCTCACGGAAAAGTCTTGGGGTAGTTTTGATTTTCTGATCCTATATGTTTTTTGGTGTACTGAATCCGAATCTGAGGTTTGCTAACAAAATTTCATTACGAAACATTGTCAAAAATGCCCAAAAAGATAACAAAATCTCATTTTTTGGAGGTTTTTTGCTTATAACTCGAAAACTATCAACTTTTCATAAATAAACTTCCTTTTTAAAATGAAATTTGATAACATTTCCTACAAATTTAATCATTTAGGTTTTTTCTCCGACCAACCGTTTGTTCGGGCTCAAGCGCTAGTTTAAAATTGCCGTATTTTTTTTGTTTCTGCAAATCCCAAAAACTCACACTTTTTTCGATTTTTTCCAATTTTGACCACGAAGGAACACGTTTTCGTCAGATGCCACAATGTATATTTTTAAACTAAATTAAATTTGATACAATTCGAACTAAGTTTTATCTTAATTTGATAATGGTAACCCGTGCCGCAATGAGGTTGATGTTTTGAAAAACTGCAATTTTTTCAAAAAATCGCAGTTTTTCTTTCATAAAATGAAAACTACTGATCCTAGAAGCTTAATTCCTATTTCATTATCTAGGAAATTTTGTTGACTTGAACGTTTACCTGGACCACTTTTTTGTTAAAACTCTTAAATTTATAGATATCTAGCATTGTCTATGACAGGATATGATCCGAATCCTCAAAAGTGTCATGGAAAATGCTAGATATCTATAAATCTAAGAGTTATATAAAAAAAAGCGGTCCAAGTAAACGTTCAAGTCAACAAAATTTCCTGGAGATTGAGACAGGAATAAAGTTTCTAGGACGAGCGGTTTTCATTTTATGAAGGAAAAACTGCAATTTTTGGAAGAAAATGGATCATTTCCTGACATGGAAAATGCTTGTTATCTATAAATTTAAGAATTTTACCAAAAAAAGTAGTCCAAGTAAACGTTCAAGTCAACAAAATTTCAAAGAGAATGATTCTGAAATCAAGTGGTTTTCATTTTATGAAGGAAAACTGCGATTTTTTGCCAAAAATTGCAGTTTTTCAAAACTTCAACCTCATATCGGCACGGGTTACTATTATCCAATTAAGATAAATTGAATTGTGGAAAATTTAATCTAGTTTTAAAATGTATAGAGTGATCTTTGTAGAAAACGTGCTATTTCATGGTCAAAATGGGACAAAAATCAAAAAATGTGTCAGTTTTTAGGATTTCCGGAAAGAGAAAAAATACGTCAATTTTCAACTAGCGCTTGAGACCGAACGGTTGGTCGGAAAAAACTCTATTTCTATGAAATTTTATGACCTATCATTTTGAATAGGAAGATTATTTACGAAAAGTTGATAGTTTTCGAGTTATGAGCAAAAAACCGCCAAAAAATGTGATTTTTTTTTAAATGTTTTTTTGGCATTTTTTTACTATGTTCCGTCAGGAAATTTTGTTAGCAAACTTCAGATTCGGATTCAGCACACCAAAAAACATAAAGGGTCGGAGAAATTACAATTACCCCAAAACTTTCCGGGTAAAAACACAATTTAACTGGACCATAATAAAAAAAAAATTCCCACTAAATATTTTGCTTTGTGGATTGACCCCCCCCCCCCCCATGAAAAGTGGCTAGCTGATTTTACTTTTAGTCAAAAATATACCCCAGTTTTATTTTTTATTCTTAATGTAATGTATTCTTTCTTTAAAAGTATTTAATTTTTTGATGTTTTATCAATTATTTTTGTGCAAATCCAAGTCTAAACAAATATTCTCACAAAACACGTAAAAACTGAACGCATATTTTTTAAATAAATAAATTTTCCTTGAATTGGCAAAAAAATTTTAGCTTTTAAAGATTTTTTTTTCATTGCGGATTTCGGTCACAAATCGGAAGCTGAAAGTGAAATGATGATGATTGATAGCCCTCCGGAGGGGATATATAAAAAGTGTCATTTTTCTATGAAATCGAAAACAATGGCTGGTTAGAAGAAAAGTTGGAAAAATTGCAAGATGAATCATTTGATAATCATTAGAAAAAGAGATTCCTTTTCATTTGTTTAAGGGTAGTTGGGCAATTTATTCTCTGTTGTATTCTCAATCAAACAATACATACAAGTACAGTACCTACTCTATTTTCTGAGCAAACACTCATACATTTGAACACAATTTGACTGCACTATATGTGAAAGTGCAAGTGCCCTTACCCCTTATCTTCATCTACCAGATTTTTTAGGAATGGCAAAAATGTGAGTTAAATGTGGATATAATTTTTGATTAGGTACATATTTGAATTCAGTAGCAAATTTTCATTCGGAATTGAATAATAGCGAGAGTAAAAATGAAAGAAATAAACAATTTTCAAAATTTAAACGGATATAAATAACTCAAAACTAAGTTTTTTACTTTTAAATATTCAACAATAATTCATAACAAAAAGTATTTGTTCAGTTGTTTCTATAGAAACAGGATGCCCTTAGCTCGATTTTGACCATGTGAAGATAAGGACCACTTTTGCTCAATCTTTCGCCAAGTATCAAGTAAAGTTAAACAAAAAACAATTTTTTATAATCAATAATTGTAATAAAAAATTGCATGTAATTTTTATATTGTGGCTGGGTGACATTTTTATAACTTAAAAATGGACTATTAAATTGAAAGTTTTTGTGCCGAGAGTAGCAGAAATTTTATATATTGAAGGAGACAATAAAAAAATAATTTTTAAGAAAAAAATAAAACCGACTTCAAAAATTAAATGCAATAAATAAAATACACTAAAAGGTATAAAATAAATATTATCTTATTTAGTTACAACTAAACTACGAAATAATAACATGAAATTACTTTTTGAAGTCGGTGCCAAACAAACTATACCTATAAGCGAGCATACCCTCCAAACGTACTAAGTAAGATCCGTCGAGTGCGATTCATAAAAAGTATATGTTTGGTACCGACTTAAAAAGTAATTTCATGTTAATATTTCGTAGTTTAGTTGTAAGTAAATAAGATAATAATTATTTTATACCTTTTACTGTATTTTATTTGTTGCATTTAATTTTTTTGAAGTCGGTTTTATTTTTTTCTTAAAAATTATTTTTATTTTTCTCTTTTTAGTGATGTTATTAATAGTGATCCTATCATCAGAACTTGACCAAATTAATATTTCACCATCCCTATGATAATCCATTTCCAATAAATAAAGAATCATCGAAATCGGTTCATAAACAAAGAATTTAGTCCTGAACAAACTTAACAAAAAAGGTCTAATACCTATGAAAAAAAATGGGACCAATCTGAAGGTAGACTGGACCCAATGCAAAACCGAAGTATAAAAGTTGTGGTGGATGGAACATCATCTGAATCGTTCTCCACAAACTCTGGTGTTCCCCAAGGCTCCGTAATCTCCTCCACACTCTTCCTAATTTATATAAACGACCTTTTCGATCAAACGGCAAACCCCACTCATTGTTACGCCGACGATAGCACTCTACACGGTAAACCCTCACTCCCGAATAATCGAATCAATGTTACCTCCTCAATTACTCTCGACCTAGACAAACTGAATAAATGGGGCTCACAAAATTTAGTTAACTTCAATTCAAACAAGACTCAATGTTGTCTAATTTCTAGGCGCGAAAATAAAGATTTCCCTGATATTCACTTCGATTCGAATACCCTAAAAATGTGTGACAGCCTATCCATGCTGGGCGTCTCTGTCGCATCTGACCTGTCTTGGAATGAACACATCTCCTCTGTGGCGAAATCTGCAGCAAGGAAGATTGGCTTCTTATTCAGGTCCAAGCGATTTTACAAACCCCCACAACTTCTCACCATCTACAAGGCCCAAATCCGCCCCTGTCTCGAATACGGCTCTCATCTGTGGAGAGGAGCCTCAAAATACTCTCTTGCTACCCTGGATGCAATTCAGAAACGAGCCGTCAGGCTAATTGACGATTCTACCCTCACCGACTCCCTCGACTCGCTGGCTCATCGAAGAGATGTCTCTGCCCTTTCCCTTTTCTATAGATACTATCACGGCAGGTGCTCTGATGAGATAAAATCAATAATTCCCCCAAAGCATGCTTTGCACGTAGCACGCGTTTTGCCGACTCCCAACACTCTCTCGCGGTCAAACTAGAAAAGTGCCGGACCACTTCATTCGCCAATACATATATCCCCATGACTTCAAGGAACTGGAACTCTCTTCCAGCCTCTATCTTTCCCAGCACCTATAATCTTCAAACCTTCAAAACCGGAGTGCATAGACACCTACGTCTACACCCTCTCACTTAATCAACTTTCTCTTCTCTTCGGTAATGCAAGGGTCTTTCGAGATCCATAGGGGCTGCATCTTTACTGGTGCACCCCTTCTTGCAATCGATTGCATTAAAAAAAAAAAAAAAAAAAAAAATTTCAAAATCGGTTCACAATTGGCGGAGATATGAGGTAACATAGGCACAAAAAAAAAATCATTTGAATAGAGAACCTTCTCCTTTTTTTGAAGTCGGTTAAAAAGAGTGTGTCTTCTGCTGGAATTATAAATTTTATTTATTTATAACGAGATTATAGTTTCGAGGGCTTCGCCCTCTTCATCAGTCTATTAGTATTCACAGGAATTAATTTATGAATCATAATTATAACTATGGCCTCGTTATAAATAAATAAAATTTATAATTCCAGCAGAAGACACACTCTTTTATTGTCTCCTTCAATTAAAAATGGACGATTAATAAAGTTTAGTAACTAGTGATTTCAATAATTACTTTGGTTGTTGGCGAAAAATGATTTTTTCTTGTCCAGGAGTCAACTACCTGTGGGTGGCAACGCAGAGCGTTCTCGGGAGTTCCAAAGACGCGCCCATTGAATTTCCTACTGGAATGTTAGGTAAGTTTATGCAAATTCGATTATTTTTTGTACTCACCTTGTGTATCTTTATAAATGAGTTATTATTGTATAAGTACGATTTTATCTTTTATAAATTATATGATGAATCTCTTAAATGTTATATTTACATTCCCTTTATGGTGGTGCATTATTACAACCATGAATAAAATAAAGTAAGTGTAGATCCAAAAATTACTTGTGGAACTGTCGACTTGTACCAGTCAGGTGTAAATTAAGAATATAAAACTTGACAGTGTATAATGAAAAATATAATATTTTATAATAATAGAGTTCTATATCTAATAAAGCAATGTTTTTTAATTGTAGACCTGAGGATGCCTTTCCTGTTAAGCCAAAACTGTTGTGAATTCAGCGCTAAAAACAGTTGTCCGAATAAATCTTGATCCTGTAAAATAATTAATTTAAATTTGGCCTCTCCATCTTGGCTGAGTTCTAAGAAACTTCTGGATTTACACTTTCATTATAAAAATCTTGTATTGCTTCACATAATATAATATGAATAAAATGGTTTATTAATTCTATACTGAAGTCCAAAAACATCGATCCACCAATAAAAACTTTATTAAATAGTAAATCATTTTTAATTTTTTTACAAAGTAACCATATATTATTAAAATTATTACTTATTGCAAGTGTAATTGCCACTTGTCGTTGACTTAGGCCTTGATTAATTAGGGATGCACACAATTTGAACTTCTTGAACTTCAGAAATATCCATTTTGTATATTTTATTCTTTTCTATCAATGATGATTATAATTCTAAATTATTCATTTTATTGATATTTCAAATGGAATTTGATCTTTTATTAAAACTTTATTTAAATAAAAGTGATATTGAAAAAGTAGGATAATTTGTAATTGTATCTTTTAATTTAATTTTACTTATTTTTTTTTATAAAATTCAAAAATTATCAACAAATTTATTGAATATGTTAGTTTAAGAGTTAATGGAACAAATTATATGAATATTTGTAAAAATTTTAAAAATAATTTGCTATTTAATAAAGTTTTTATTAGTGGGTCGATTTTTTGCACCGTAGTGTAGAATCGGTAAGTCAGTTTTGTAAAGAAAAATACGTTTAACTTTTACGTATATTAGGATCCAGAGACCCCAAACATTTGCAAAATTTAGGGAGTACTTGTTCATAAGGCAATTCGTTATTTTATAATTATCTAGGAATCGCCAAGGAAACTGAGAAGGTTTCCCTTGAACTGACTCCCTAACGAAACAGTTTTCCTTTTATGTTAATATTCTATGAAATCGAGGGGATCTTTTTTAAAATACTCACATTCTCTTGAAGACACATATTTAGAAAAACAAAATTTTAAATTAAATTATGTTGATTAATGTCCATTATAATTAGTAGATTAAAAATTCAGTTTATTGGACAAAGTTTTTTTTATTGAAGTTCTTCTTCAATTTTTGTACAACGTTTCGTCTCTCTCGAGACTTTTTCAAGTACTGAATTGGTTAGAACAACATTGGTTGAAATAAAGATAAAAATAACTGAGACATAGTAGAATTTTTCTTTCTAGATTAATACCATAAAACAATATAAGTATAGATGAGAGACGAAACGTTGTACAAAAATTGAAGAAGAACTTCAATAAAAAAACTTTGTCCAATAAACTGAATTTTTAAATTAAATTTTAACAATCTAATTGGCATATGAAAGATATTAATTTGCCGATGGTAATAGATTCAAATTTACTAGAAAATCATAGATCAAAGATGGTGTCATCTATTAATTCCGATGGAGTGGAATATTTTTAATTATATGTCAGAGGGGTTGTTTTTCACCCCCTCGGGAATCGAACCCGAGTGCCAGTAACAGCAATCGGGCCACCTGGCTCACCTGCGGGATACGAACCTCTCTGACATATGCAAACGCGTAAAATATTTTACTCAAAGATTGTTATCTTAATTTGTAAAATTTCGCGATATAGTGATTCTAAATTTAAACAACACCCTCTGACATATAATTAAAAATATTCCACTCCATCGGAATTAATAGATGACACCATCTTTGATCTATGATTTTCTAATCTAATTGGCATTCATCAGTATTTAAGTTCAGAAGAAGAACCCTCATTATTACTTTACCATACAGGGAATGGTCAAGTATTGTAATCGTGCATGAAATAAGTGGGTTTTTTCCTTCTTTTTTTCAAAATATCTAAAAAACGGCTGAAACTATTTCGATTAAAAAAATTGAGCGAAACCATGGCATTTAGGTCTACAAAAAAGCTCTAATAAGTGAACATCGAAAAAATTATATTTTTTGAGATAATAATTGTTGTGTCAAAATATCTATTAGTTTTTTTGTCAAAATGACTGTTAAGTCTGTTAGTCTGTGCGTTACCAAATTTTTGTGGACGAGCTAGCTCAAAAACTAGTGTAAATATCGAAACCAAATTTCACACGTAGTTTTGGTCCATTAAGATTAAGAACTTAAGAGATTAGATTTTGGTGAATATCTAGCCAAAATTAAGGGGGGTGGAGGGGGTTAAAAATTAAAAATCTAGGCCGTTTGAGCAAACTCAACCAAATTTTGTATACATAATCAGTAGGCCCCCAGAAGTCTAAAAATGTAAAAACTAACAGCCCAAAATGGGGGGGGGGGCAGGCGTAGAGTCAAAAAATGAAAATCTTAGGCCTGTGTACCAAACTAAACCAAATTTTGTATACATAATCAGTGGGACCCAAGAAGTCTAAAAATTCAAAAACTAACCGCCCAAAATGGGGGGGGGGTCAAAAAATGAAAATCTTTGTCATTTACCAAACTCAACCAAATTTTGAATGCATAATCAGTGGGTCCCAGGAGTCTAAAAATGCAAAAACTAAGGTTGTATGGTAAAGTCAAGTGGATGGCCGGCCACATCAGAACACGTCAGCTTATTTTTTTTTAATGCCAGGCTTGCCAACTCGTGAATATGGTTCAATTTTTATCGTGTTAAAAATATCTGAATTGAGGAGAAATGTCATTTCCAAGCATGAGTTTTTTCTGGATTTACATTATTTGAGCTAGTCTGTCGGAATCGCACTACAAGAATTGGGCTTTTTAGCTTAAGAAGTCATGTTTGAATAATACTAGACTTAGTTTTTTTCTATAAAATATACAATTTCAAATTACTCGAAATAATTAATGAAGTCTTTGCGTATAGATTTACACATAGAGATGAAAAAATTCTCAGCTAATCTGTATATCTGTAAAAAAAATGTCGGATAGTGACGTCAAAGCTCCTTTTCCTAGCGTTTGTAATCATTTTAAAAGGTAATGAATAGATCAATTGATTTTTTCTTTAAAAAATGAATTTTTTTTTACTATGCACCATATTATTGATCTAACTAATAAAAATAGTCGGTTCAAAAATTCTGAGTAAAAAATTTTTAAAAAATTGTATCAATCATTTAACTCTAAAATGCTTCGATTCCGGGATAAGGTTTGACGAAGTTTCAGAACCGAATCAAAAATATTAGTTTCCCACATATCTGTTAACTCACAAAAATATTTTTTTTCTCATCTACTCTTATTAAACGAGCAAAAATTGTATATTTATTTGTATATATATTTGTTTGTATATTTGTATCTTGGTTCTATTTTGAAAACGACTCTACTGATTTTGATGAAATTCACTGGTTAGGGGTTTTTGGGGTGACAATTCGATCTGTCACGGTCTCATCTTCGACAAAATTGTTTTTTGATGGGTTTTTTCGTAATCAAATTAATTATTCTCAGGTAGACAAATCCCATTCTTAGGGTTTTAAAAAATGTTACTCTTTTCCTTTTGTACCCAGGCAGACAATGGGTTGCCTTAATTCATTGTTCTAAAAGGCCTTGAAGAATAAGTATTGTGATTGTGGATTTAGCATATTTTGTTCTCCATAAACGTTAGAAATATTAATAAACGTTTTATAATTGTTTTTATAAAGAGCTTTATTTATTTAATAGAATAAAAAATAATCAAGAATTTATTTAAAAATATATTTCGCATAAGCAGGTCTCAATTTTCTGAAAAAACAACACATTTTGATAGGTTTTATTTATTAACAATTGGATGAATAAAAATGAATCATATGGTTGAATCAAAACAGGTGCAGGAGGTGGGGTGCAGTGGTGGGGATCCGGGGTAGGGCAAGGTTTCGGGGGTGGGATCAAGCGGGGTGGGGGGTGGGGGTACAGTGGCGAATACTATATATATTTGTATTTTTTTTAACTTGAAAACGGCTCTCAAATAAAAATCGACCTTTTTATCAGAATTTTAAATTAAAAATAATATTAAAATAAAGGTTTTAACTGAAGGAAGAAGTTACCGAGCATCGCTCGGTGCCTTCCAGGTACTTTAAATTATAAGAAATGGTCACAATTCTGAGCTTGAATGCAATTTGAGTAATCTTACTTTGCTGGTTGCGTAAATACAGGCGTTGTCATGCAGTGGTGCCCTCTTCTAGTCTTGAAGCGGTCAGATTGGTAATTAAAATTTAGTTCCATGATGATAATATGCTCTATAGAAAAGTAATTTTAAAAAAACGACAAAAATTAAAATCAAAACAACTAAAAAGTCCTCTTGTATTTTTTTTAAACCGACTTCGATTTTTTTTCTTTCCCTTCCCTGGTCTAACTCAAAACAAAGCATTTGGCCAACACCATAGTATTATAATATTATTTTAACCCCATAATAAGGATCAATATGACACCGGAGAGACGCATTCAGAGAGCGCCCCCAAAATAAACCGATTCCTAAAAAATTAAATGCAACAAATAAAATAATAAGAACTGAACAATCATTACAAAGTATAAGCCCCAGTATCGTTTATGTGCTCAAAAGAATTGAAGGTTTCCGTTATTATCACATTGATCATATCATCAGAACTTGGCCAAATTAATATGGGACCACCCCTAAGGCAACCCCTTTCCAATAAAAAAACAATAATCGAAATCGGTCCATATGGTAAAAAATTATCGCTGAACATACATAAATAAGCTGACGTGTTCTGATGTGGCCATCCACTTGACTTTTCCATACAACCTGGTCCCTCACTTATATTTATTATTTAATAAAATTATTTATAATCATGTAGGGGTGGGGGTTAGTTTTTGCATTTTTAAATTATTGTGGGCCCACTGATTATGTATACAAAATTTGGTTGAGTTTGGAACAAGAGCCTATATTTTCATTTTCTGACCTTACACCCCCCCCCCCACCAATTTTGGGCGGTTAGTTTTTGCATTTTTAGACTTCTGGAGTCGCACTGATTATGTATACAAAATTTGGTTGAGTTTGGTACAAGAGCCTATATTTTCATTTTCTGGCCTTACACCCCCCCTCCCCCTACCAATTTTGGGCGGTTAGTTTTTGCATTTTTAGACTTCTGGGGGTCCACTGATTATGTATACAAAATTTGGTTGAGTTTGCTCAAACGGCCTAGATTTTTAATTTTTAACCCCCCTCCACCCCCCTTAATTATAGGTCGATATGCACCAAAATCTAATCAGCTCTTAATCTCAATGGACTAAAACTACATGTGAAATTTGGTTTCGATATTCACACTAGATTTTGAGCTAGCTCGTCCACAAAAATTTGGTAACGCACGGACTAACTTACTAACAGACATTTTGACAAAACAATTATTATCTCGAAAAATATAATTTTTTCGATGTTCACTTATTAGAGATTTTTTGTAGAGCAAAATGCCATGGTTTCGCTCAATTTTTTTAATCAAAATAGTTTCAGCTATTTTTGAGATATTTCGAAAAAATGAGGAAAAATCCACTTTTTTCATGCATACCCTGTATGGTAAAGTAAAAAGTCGCCGACGAATTGATTAAAAAGTAACTATTTTTATAATTTGTGAATTTATTCATTATTCTCCAAAATGAGATAAAAATTACTGTCTTTATTAAAATAAGTATTTTTTCATACAAAATCTGTGAGCACAAGTTTATTTTTCATATTCAAATTAAAGCAGTTTAATGGTTAAATTGAAAACTGCCAAATGTCATTTAATTTAATGACTTCCATTGAGGTATTTCACCGTGTAATATGTGAGGTGACCACAAAGCTAAATGCTCTGATTTCGCTCGTACACCGAGGGTGACGTTTCCTAGGTTGTTTAATCCCTAAACTAAATTAATAATCGCTTGGAAAGTGCATGCAAGTTGCATGTGGGATTGCTCTAGATAGAGAGATATTTCTCCCTGGGGAACTGAATATACGTACACATAAACTTTGAAAATGCCTTCGAAGCTCGTAATATTGTAATGTGCTTTGTTAAAATAACAAAATATAAAATAGAAAAATTAAATGCAACAAATAGTAAACTCAGAAATCAAATAAAATACACTGAAAGGTATAATATAATAATATAATTTAGTTACAATTAAACGATGAAATATTAACATGAAATTACTTTTTGAAGTCGGTGCCAAACAAACTATACCTATAAGCGAGAGTACCCGCCAAACGTACTAAGTAAGATTCGTCGAGTGCGATTCCATAAAATGTATATTTTTGGCACCGACTTCAAAAAGTAATTTCATGTTAATATTTCATCGTTTAATTGTAACTAAATTAGATTATTATTTTATACCTTTTAGTGTATTTTATTTTATTTTGAGTTTATTATTATTTTATTTGTTGCATTTAATTTTTTTGAAGTCGATTTTATTTATTTTTATAAAAATTATTTTTATTTTTCTCTTTTTAGTCATGTTATTAATAGTGACTTAATATAATACTCTTTATAAAAGATTTTATTTATTATAATTTCGATTATTTGCTTTTAATAGGTTATTTGGGCTATTAATAGTTTTATTTTAGATGTTTGAGATTTTTGATGGTAAGAAATGCTTACTTGTTAATTAATTTTGATCTGCTTCGCGGTGGTGTATCTCAGTGGAAATCCCTTTGTCTTAAATTGGCTATAATTATTCTACTGATTTTAATTTTGATATGCTACTTTACTTTAAATTCTATGTATATGTATAATAAAACAAAAAAATAAATAAAAGAAGGAATAATAAAAATAATTAATTATACTAAAAGGGTTGGATGGATATCGGGAACGGTAGGTGAGGGGATTTAAATACTAAGGGTAATGAATTAAATTTTTAGGTTTTAACTCGATAAGAATGATAGAACAAGAAATTATATAGATATATGACAATTTATTAATGGCGGAAAGAAAAAAATCAATATATTAAACAAATAAATGTGATGAAATTGGAAATACTTCAATGGCAATCAGAGTTACTCATATATCAATATTATAAGCATTTATTATTCGCAGTGAGCGCAAATCAAAGCAGGAGCAGATAAAAGATGGACTTCTTGGCTTACAACAATTGAGAAAAAAACAAGATGAGATTACGTATATGTGTCCAGCAGCAATTATAGTCCGTTTTCAGATGATGTTGCGAGAGGTGCCTGTTGTGCCCCGTCCGTGATCTTGGTTCCGTATTTTGGGAGTTGTGCTGGCACTTTCAATTTTTCTCTCAAATGATATCGAAGAAATCGTTGGAGCGTTCGATTTATATTTGTGATTTATAATGTGTATAGATATTTATATAAAGTATGAGGTATAATGTAGAATTTATAATATATAAATATATATCTATAATATTTTATTTATAATGTGTAAGTTGTAATCATAGTAATATATATATATATATATATGTATAAAGGATATATATATAATAGATATAATAATATGTTTAGTGTATAATGGATATAGTGTATAAAGGATAATGTATAATAGATAATGTTTGATGTGTGCGGCCTTTTACGGGATAATTTCTCCTTCTTTCTTCCATTTTCCTCTTCCGAGCCCATGTGTTGTAATATGATATCGTGATTGGTTATCTGTCTTTTCTCCTTGTTTTGCATATGATGGGGGATGGGGTTCCAAGTATTTCTTTATGGCCCTGCATTCGCTCATTGACCTGCTCTGTTTAAATATTAATCTATTCTAATTGCCATTTCCTTGAACTTTTCCTTAAATATTACATTATATTGAATATTAATGAAAAAAAATTAAATTTTACTAATATCTATTTGCTTTATTGATGGATTAAAAATTTTTATTAAATTATAATTTTTTTTTAATTTAAATCTCTTAAATGAATTTGTGTTTCTTTTTTATATTTAATATTTCATACAATGTAGGATACATTGTATGCTCATAAGAATTGGAGATTTACGTTATTTCGTCGTTGATCATATATCAGAACTTGACCAAATTAATATGGCACCATCCCTAAGATACTCCCTTTCCAATAAAAAAATCATCGAAATCGGTTCATAAACAAAGAAGTTAGGCATGAACAAACCTAACAAAAAAGGTCTAATACCAATGAAAAAAAACGGGACCAATCGGAAGCTAGACTGAACCCAATGCAAAAAAAAATTCAAAATCGGTTCACAATTGACGGAGATATGAGGTAACATAGGCACAAAAAAAAAAAAATAATAGAGAACCTCCTCCTTTTTTTGAAGTCGGTTAAAAATAACAAAATATAAAGTAAAATCAGAAAAATAGATTAATATCGATAGGAAATGATAATTTATTATTATTTCTTCTTAAATTGTGTTCTTTCCGGCCTTTCCAGGAGTCCATTTCGGGACGAATGACGACTCCCTCCTGGAATGGCTGTCAAGGTCCACGAGAGTGTTTCTCCACGGATTAGAGCATTACCTGTCAGCAGGCTCGCCGACATCCATGATTCCGAGCATCTCCTGCCAAGTTAACGGCAGTGTCAGCTGGTCAAATGGAGAGCTTTTCTACCGGTAGGCAATACTCGACCATATCCCCTTTAATGCATTTCCAACAAAAACCCTCAAATTAGCTTTTTATAATACCTACATAAATAGGAACCGTTTTTAAAAATGAAAACATTTAAAAAATGCATTTACATAACAGAAATAGAAAAAAACACGTTTTTATTTTAAAATAAGTAGGTACGTACACTGAAAAAACGATATATAGGTATTTATAGTTGAGAAATTTTATTTGATATGAATAGATGGTGAAGTTAATTATGGCGAAATCGATCTCTGTTCAATATGAATAAATGATATACGTATTTTAAGTATTCTCATATTTTTGGAGCAACTCTAGATATATTAATAGTTAAGATACCGCTATTTGAACCAAGCACCAATAAGTAAATTATGAAAATATTGTTATTTGAGTAAAATAGTGGAATAGTTAAATTTAATAGTTGGGTATTTAAATGAAATAATATATAATTACAACAAGAAATCATATTAACTTGAATATTTTTTATTTATAATAAAAATATTCAAGCTTATATCATTTATATTCATTTGATGTAGAGTCTATATTCAAATGAATTATATAAATATTTAATTATTAATTTGGTTGAATTAATAAAAAAAATTTAATTTAATTTTTTTTAATTTTCTATATTTATAAGGTATAAGGTCGTAATCTAATTTTAATATATATTAATATTTTTTATAATCTTATAGTGGGTTTTAAAATTAAAAAAACAAAACAATTAATAATGTAAACAAAATTTCTGTTAATTTTTTTTTAAATGTCTTAATTATTGAGATATCACTAATTGCAGAAAATTTAAGTCGTTTTATGATAACAAGACATTCGTTTAGATATAATAAGTGATTTTACTAGAAGTAAACCAGACATTCATTTGATATTAAGAGATATCTAATAAAATAAAATCGATAATTCAAGTATATAATGTATTTGTATTAAATACCTAAAAATTTGATCATATTTGGAATGATTTCGATATATCTTGATTATTAATCAAATATCTTTGCAATAATTTTTAAGAAAAAATAAAAACCGACTTCAAAAAATTAAATGCAACAAATAAAATACACTAAAAGATATAAAATAATTATTATCTTATTTAGTTACAACTAAACGACGAAATATTAACATGAAATTACTTTTTGAAGTCGGTGCCAAACAAACTATACCTATAAGCGAGCGTACCCGCCAAACGTACTAAGTAAGATCCGTCGAGTGCGATTCATAAAAGGTATATATTTGGCACCAACTTCAAAAGTAATTTCATGTTAATATTTCGTCGTTTAGTTGTAACTAAATAAGATAATAATTATTTTATACCTTTTAGTGTATTTTATTTGTTGCATTTAATTTTTTGAAGTCGGTTTTTATTTTTTCTTAAAAATTATTTTTATTTTTCTCTTTTTAGTGATGTCATTAATAGTGATCATATCATCAGAACTTGACCAAATTAATATGACACCATCCCTAAGACACCCCCTTTCGGATAAAAAAAGAACCATCGAAATCGGTTCATAAACAAAGAGGTTAGGTCTAAACAAACCTAATAAAAAAGGTCTAATACCTATGGAAAAAAATCGAAAAAAAATGGGACCAATCGGAAGCTAGACTGGACCCAATGCAAAAAAAATTTCAAAATCGGTTCACAATTGGCGGAGATATGAGGTAACATAGGCACACAAAAAAAAATTCAATCGAATAGAGAACCTCCTCCTTTTTTGAAGTCGGTTAATAAATAAGAGCTCATTAAAAATACTCAACACTATCAATATATATATTATAAAGAATTTTGTTTTTTCATTCACTCCATTAAAGGTAGAAAAAAACCCACTTTTTCATGCACGATTACAATACTTGACCATACCCTGTATGGTAAAGTAATAAGATTGAAGTAATTTTTGAAGACGGACTGATAAATGAATTAAGTGGATATTAATGAAACAGTCTAAAATTAAGAGTATGTCTTCTGCTGGAATTATAAATTTTATTTATAACGAGACTATAGTTTCGAGGGCTTTGCATTCATACATTAATTCCTGTGAATCAATTGTAATAGACTGAGGAAGAGGACAAAGCCCTCGAAACTATAGTCTCGTTATAAATAAAATTTATAATTCCAGCAGAAGACACACTCTTTATTGTCTCCTTCAATATATAAAAATTCTGCTACCCTCGGCACAAAAACTTTTAATTTATCTTTTTAATCATAAATCGACATTTTGGAGGCTATTCCCTCCTTCTTCAGGGCTTCGTCTAACCCAGTGGTTCCCAACCTGGGGCGATCGCCCCCAAGTGGGCGATTTTGGGTTATCAGGGGGCCATAATTGAGTAGGGGCGATTGGGGTGGGGGGAGGGCGATGAGTATTCAAAGAAGGAAAATTAAAATACACTAACGTGCAAGGAAATGGAATCACTTCCCTTGCGAGTTGTTAAATGTAATTTTCATTCTCAAACATAAATAATGTTATATTAATATTTTTTAGAAAAAATATTCAAATTTCTAATAAATTACAAAGAAACATACTGTTGTTAGCACGGCATTTAGAGTATTTTTTTTCTTGATAATAATATAATTCTTTATAATGGTAATATTTTGGAGTAGCAGGCGGTATGTCATTTGATGCTGGAACATACCTTATTTGACAATAGGATGGTGGGACTTTACAATTCCCACTTTATGAATTTCAATAAATTTAATTTATGTTTGTCATATTTTGGGTTGATTAACCAACTTACCTCATTGTTCCAAAATATCTTTACGCTATTAGAAATACCTGCGGATTGGAAAGTGAGCACTAATAATACCCGTCTTTAAAAAAGGTAATACAAAAGACCCAGAGAACTATAGAGGGATAAATTTGTTGAACTCTACACTTAAGCTACTCTCCAAACTTGTCCTAAATAAACTGCTTACTCATATATCACCCAGAGAAGAACAACAGGTTTTCCGCAGGAATAGATCAACAACCGATGCAGTATTTATTGTTAGACAAATAGCCGAAAAGGCCATCGAGTTTAACAAACCTGCCTTCCTCTGTTTTGTGGACCTTAGCAAGGCTTTTGATAGAGTACGTCTGAAAGACGTCGCCGACTGTTTGATTAGAAGGAATGTGCCATCCCAACTGGTTAAATTAATAGTCGAAATAAATACCCACTGCGCTGCTAAAATAAAATCCAAACAGGGAGATTCTGATCTTATTGCTCTTTCGCGCGGAGTTAGGCAGGGGATTCCCTTAGTCCTATGCTATTCAATGTGGTTATGGACAGGATTATAGAGGGCATTCCAACTCGGCTAGGCTACAAAATGGGCGAAACATCTATACCACTAGTGTGTTATGCCGACGACGCAGTTCTGGTAGCGGAGAATGAAGAAAGTCTCCAAGATCTCTTAGATGCCTTCAATTGCATGGCGGAATCCCTCAATATGCAAATATCAACATCCAAAACAAAATGCTTAGTAGTAAATAGAGAACATCTGACCTGTAATATCAACCTTCAGGGATCACTAATTGAGCAAGTCCCTAAATTCAATTATCTGGGAGTTGAAATATCCAGCAATAGGGACTTGAATCTAGAAGTTAAGCACCAAATATTAAAAGGGACGCGTATAGCCGGATGCCTTAATAATGTCATATGGAAGAATAAACATATGTCCGTGGAAAGTAAAACTAAAATCTACAAGACGTGTGTGAGACCTGTCTTAACATACGGAATTGAAGCGAGAGCGGACACAACAGTGACACAACAACTACTCCAGACGGCAGAAATGAGGGTCATCAGAGCAATACAAGGGAAAACATTGTTGGATAAATTGAGAAACGAAGACCTTAGAGCAACATGTGGGATTCAGAACATCGTAGACTGGGTCAGGGTGCGCAGAAGAGAATGGGCAGCGCATGTGGAACGTATGGACGAAAGCAGGCTGCCGAAAATCGTCACGAGAAACCGTCCTGACGGCAAGAGAAACAGAGGAAGACCGAAGAAACGTTGGGCAGAAAGTTGAAGGACGGAACTCTTCCTTGGGAGAAAACAGGCTACCTAGCCTAAAAAGAGAAGATGAAGAAGAAGAAGAAGATATTTTGGGTTAAGAGATTAAGTCCTGTCGGAAGGTTTTTAACTGAAGGAAACACCAGATGTCAATAATAAATTCATTGATTGGAGTTTTTCTAAATTTCGACTTTGCGTGAGAATTTCCCAAGAGTAATACTTCTAGAAAATAGGCAGGCTTCAATATTTCGAACCGAATAAAACTGCTTGGGTTCTTTTTATATACCGATAATAAAATTGTTTAAAATAATACAACTGCTTTATTATTTACACTTTAGTCAGGGTCGAGGCCATCACACTCTCGTGGAAGGGAGTGTGGTGGCATAAAAGCGTGGGGCCCCTCATCGCCCTGGGTGTGTCGCAAAAAACAATAAACAATTTGACATATAGGGCGATGAGGGGATCTCTCCTTAATTTTACACTTTCAGCAGAAGAACATATAGAGCGGGTGGCGTATGATTATTAATTGTAAATACAAAAAAAAAAAAAAAAATGAAATGTGAGTCAGGATTAATCCTGGCTCTCTCATCCACCCGCTCTGAATCTGAATTTATTTGTTCTGAAGCTGAAGGTGTAATGAACTTTATATTGTAAGCTGAAGGTGTAACTTTATCTTTGTAAGAGGCGGCCCGCTCCTCGGAGGCCCAATAAACAAAATATACAATGAAAATGAAAAGTGGGCGATAGGTGTTAGTAAGCCTCCAGAAAGGGGCGATGGGCCACAAAAGGTTGGGAACCACTAGTCTAACCAATTCACAACCAAGGGGCCCCAACGGGCCTTTCTGAATGCAACCCAAACGTTCTCTTCCAAACTCCCCCCTCTTAATTGGGGGTGTTGGAATTACCCACCCAATCCAATTTTGAAAAGTCAGTGAAGGAAATCCAATCCAATCCACTGTCTCCTATCTCAGTGGCAGGAACAATAATATATCGTATTTTATTCTCAGCAGAATTATATTTTACTGAAAAAGGAGGGAATAAGCCTCCGAAACGTCGGCTTATGAATAAAAAGATAGTCTTAAATTAACTTCTTTTTGGACTGCCTCATCAATATCAACTCGGTAAAAAATAAATTTTACTTCAGTATTCAAATTACTAAGGCTAATTTTAATCAAACTAAAGCTGCACACAGAGCGACTGTGGGTCTGTGGTTAGAGTGTCGGGCCGCTGGCCTGAAGAACGCTGGTTCGAGACTGAGTCTCGGCAGATATTTGCACTTGCCTCGTCTTGGAAAGCAATAGCAACCTACCAAGAGTATAATTGCCTAGTAACCTCTCCAAACTAGCTGTTCAGAACCGGGGTTAAAATGTAGGTCCCGTATATCTGTGTAAAAACAACTTAGCCACTCAGCACAGTATGTGGAGAGGAGCCGAAACGTCAGGGAGACCTGATATGGCACTTAAAGAAGAGAAGAAAGCCGCCCACATTTTAATTTTTAGTCATATGAGTATGAAAATTTCTCGAGAACTATAATAAAATTTATCTATTACTAAGTGAATAATTTCGGTAATTTTTTCTTTAGTTAAAAACAGTATATTAATATTATTTTTGATTGTAAATTTAGGTAAAAAGGACGATTTCTATTTGCTGTTGGGATTAAATAAAAATTGAAATTAATGTTTAGTTTTTCCGCCACGGTCTTAGAGCGCAACGATGCTCTGACTACGGCCTGAGCGTGTGGAAAAGTTTTGACAAAATATAAATTGATTTAATTTTTATTTAATCCTGGATGTATATAAAAATCGACTTTTTAAATTGAATTTAAAATAATATAAATATACCGATTAAAATGGGTTTAGTGCTATTAATAATTTTAGGGGAAGTAACTCATGAGAGTGTTTTGATTCAGAGTAAAAATAAGCTGACGTGTTCTGATGTGGCCATCCACTTGACTTTACCATACAATCTGGCCCCTAAAATTATTTATAATCATTTAGGGAGATTAGGTTTTTGCATTTTTATACTTCAGGTGTCCCACTAATTATGTATACAAAATTTGGTTGAGTTTGGTAAATGGCCAAGATTTTCATTTTCTGACCCTGCACCCCCACTCCCCTATTTTGGCCCGTTAGTTTTTGCATTTTTAGACTTCTGCAGGCCCACTGATTATGTACACAAAATTTGGTTGAGTTTGCTCAAACGGCCTAGATTTTTAATTTTTAACCCCCCTTCACCCCCCCTTAATTTTGGGTCGATATTCACCAAAATCTAATCAGCTCTCAATCTCAATGGACCAAAACTACGTGTGAAATTGGTTTCGAAATTCACACTAGTTTTTGAGCTAGCTCGTCCACAAAAATTTGGTAACGCACAGACTAACAGACAGCCAGACTAACTAATAGATATTTTGACAAAACAATTATTATCTCGAAAAATATAATTTTTTCAATGTTCACTTATTTAGGCTTTTTTGTAGGCCGAAATGCCATGGTTTCGCTCAATTTTTTTAATCAAAATAGTTTCAGCCGTTTTTGAGATATTTTGAAAAAAAGAAGGAAAAAAACACTTTTTTCATGCACGATTACAATACTTGACCATACTCTGAAAATGATATGTATAAGCCTTATCCAGATAAGCTCCCGGGGGAAATGAAATTTCTTTAGCCGTAGATGATTAGAAATAATTTAAATTTCCTAATTTTATTTGTCATGAAACATTAGTGGGTTTTAAAATAATAATTTAAATTTCCTAATTTTAATAAATTTTATTTGTCATGAAATATTACTGGGTTTTAAAAAAATTATTTCCCCTCTATTGAGTCATTTCCCGTTTAATGTAACAAAAAAATAATCAAACAGATACGTCGCTAAAGAAGTTTCACTTCAAAATAATATTTATGATAGTGAATGAGTTGAATAGGAGATGAAGAGAAGGGTAAGGGGGGGGTATTGGGAAGGGCTTTCTAGGAACTTATATTCTAATCGAGGGTCAAAATGAAAGACTATTCATACGAGAGTTATCACCGGAGTTAATTTGAAGTTTCTGAATAAGTGGGCTCAGATGAGACCTCAGGGGTGAATGTTGAGGGGCTGTTTCTCCGAGTTGAAGATGCCGATGGTGATGACGTAATATGGATGGGCAAAGCAGCCAAAGGTAGCAATAAATTTATGAAACCCTTTGCCAGCGAATTCTAATTATGTGTTACTAGGTATACTAATATTGAATATCGCTCTAGGAAGAGTATCATGAAGAAGTAATGGAATTCCTTTGTCCTTACGAAAATTGCAATCTGGAAATAACTGATCGTGTTCTGAAAATGCTTGAACCAAGAAGGGATTGCAATCCGGTCGAATCCAGCCGGATTGGCCACATCAAACATAGCTATTTTGCCTTTTCATTCTGAAATTAACTATATAAAACAGGGGCAAGGGCGGATCAAGGAATTTTTTATGGGGGGGGGGGGAGAGAATGTATATAAGGTGCCCGATGTATATAAGATCTACTTTTTATCTCGAAAGTGTGTCGCGATCGAATTGACCAAGGGGGGGGGGGGGGCAGAGACGCCGCTCCCCCCCCCCCCCACACACACATAGAACTTTATTTTCAATTTAAAAAAATTAATGTTTTTTTTTTTACAATTTTTTTTCATTAAAATAAAAAAACAAATAAAAAAATTGTTAAAAATTCCCTGTCGATTTGGCCGCCGTTTTTAGCCTCTGCGTGCGACGCACGTGTTGCACTGCCGCCAGGCACGGACCTGTATGGGGTGGGCGATCGCCCCCTCCGACCCCCTGGATCCGCCCTTGAACAGGGGTGGCCACAACGTGGCTCGCGAGCCGCATGCGGATCTTCAGTCAATCTCGTGCGGCTCTTGAAACCCTCTTGAATCATCTAATAATGATTTTAAAAAGTATAATATTTAAATTAAATAAACTGACAAGTTCTTATGTAGCCATACCCTTGACTTTACCATACAAACTGGCCCCTCACTTATATTTAATCAAATTATTTATATTCATGTAGGGGGGTAGATTTTGCATTTTTTAGACTTCTGGGGGTTCACTGATTATGTATACGAAATTTGGTTGAGTTTGCCCAAACGGCCTAGATTTTTAATTTTTAACCCCCCCCCCCCCCGCCTCCACCCCCTTAATTTTGTGTCGATATTCACCAAAATCCAATCAGCTTTTAATCTCAATGGACCAAAACTACGTGTGAAATTTGGTTTTGATATTCACCCTAGTTTTTGGGCTAGCTCGTCCACAAAATTTGGTAACGCACAGACTAACTAATTAACTAACTAACAGACATTTTGATAAAAAAATTATTATCTCGAAAAATATAATTTTTTCGATGTTCACTTATTGGGCTTTTTTGTAGACCGAAAATTTTTTTTAGACATTTCGAAAAAAAAGCAAAAAAAAACTTTTTTTTAATGAACAATTACAATACATGACCATACCCTGTATTCTAAAGTAAAAATATAATAATACAAAAATTAAATCTTGTAAAAGCACTTCTCAAAAGTAAAATGTTATTTCTTTTTTTTTTTTTTTTTTGTAATTGAACACTAATGTTATAAGTAAGTAGAACATAAAAATAAATGTTACTTCATTTATATTTTATAAAATAAATAAACTGCAGCGGATCGTGCTAAACTTTATCCAAATTCATTTGAAATATTAATATGTTTATTCCTTTATTATTAATCAGATATCACTTGCAATTCGCACTTCATGTTGACTTAAAATCAAAAATATCGATTGATTCTCATCTATTACTTGAGGATTAACAATTCTACATTAGATTGTTGACGCTTCGATTATTATTGGTAATCATTGCTGAAGACATGGAGGAATCGACTTAAAATCAAAAATAACGATCGATTCTTATCTACTACTAAAGGAATAACCTCATTGCATTCCATTTTTAATGTTTTGACTATTAATGGCAACCTCTGCTGAAAACGTGGAAGAATCGACTTAAAATCATTTTTTTTATTATTATTTTCCTATTTATTTTTTTATAATGTTTATCAATATGAACGAATGTGAGCAAATTTGTGTATGTGCATGTTTTCAGTAGAGGTTGCCATTAATAGTCAAAACATCAAAATTGGAATGCAATAAGGTTATTCCTCTAGTAGTAGATAAGAATCGATCGTTATTTTTGATTTTAAGCCGATTCCTCCATGTCTTCAGCAATGGTTACCAATAATAATCGAAACGTCAAAAACCTAATGTAGAATTGTTATTCCTCAAGTATTAGATGAGAATCGATCACTATTTTTGATTTTAGCTCGATTCCTCAATGTCTTCAGCAATGGTTACCAATAATAACTGAAATGTCAAAATCCAATGTAGAATTGTAATTCCTCAAGTATTAGATCGGAATCAATCGGTATTTTTGGTTTGAAGTCGATTCCTCTATATCTTCAGCAATGGTTACCAATAAAAACCGAAATGTCAAAAATTAAATATAGAATGGTTATTCCCCAAGTATTAGATGAGAATCAATCGCTATTTTTGGTTTAAAGTCGATTCCTCTATGTCTTCAGCAAAGGTAACGGATAAGAAAACAACGCTGTTGCTATGGTTACTTATAAAATTTCCTCCCAAATTTTTAGCATCCCACAGAGAGAAGCCTATCCACTCATACTTAAGTTAGGTTAAATGAGCTATATAAAACGATCAAATGAATAAATATTAAAGAATTTAAAAAAGTACTATCTTACTCTAGAGTAAAGTACTTTAAAATATAATTTTACTAAAAACTTTATTTAACCTTTTGTGTGGTGCCCAAGGTACTTAATTAGGATATTAAATTTCATCAAAATTAGTTAAGTCATTTTCAAGATATTTGGAAAAATCAATCGTTGCAACGGTGTGGAAAAAATCGTGGGCCAAAAAAACGATAATATCCATCCATCCATTGATCGTTTTACCATAATATAGCTCATTTAACCTGAATCGGCATAAAATCAAAAATAACGATCGATTCTTATCTAATACTAGAAGAATAACCTAATACTAGAGGTTATTCCTCTATTATTAGATAAGAATCGTACGTTATTTTTGATTTTAAGTCGATTCCTCCATGTCTTCAGCAATGGTTACCAATAAAAACCGAAATGTCAAAAATCCAATGTAGAATAGTTATTACTCAAATATTAAATGATAATCGATCATTATTTTTGAATTAAAGTCAACATGAACTGGAAATCGCAAGTGATATATGATTAATAATAAAGAAATAAACATATTAATATTTCAAATGAATTTGGATAAAGTTTAGCAACGATCAGTTGCAGTTTATTTTTTGTGTGTGTTTGTTCGGTGATTTCTCTTTACCATGTGGACCGATTTCGATGATTTTTTTCTATTGGAAAGGGGTTCCTTCCGATTGGTCTCATATTAATTTTTAATATATTTATTTTAAATTATTACTTTAAGTAAAAGTAGCACACGCCACGGATTTAAATACCTACTCATAGCAAAAACCAGGAAATCGCTGTATATATATTTTTTAATTTAACGGATCCTGAAGACGTTTAATGATAATGGATCCGCCGGATTACCGGATCCCTAATCTCAAGCGATCCTCTCCACCGTACTACTAGATAGAAGGAGCCAAGAGTTTTTTTTACAATGTTCCCTCTATTTTCTGTTTATTTGACTTTAACTAATCATGTGATTCTCCCGGAATCAATAAAAATCAGATTTCATAATTGATTAATGATTATTAATGATTAGGTTATAATTAGCCTTGTTGCTGCTGGCATTGCCATTATGACTGAGGGCATCACCCCCGCACCAGGTAGACTCAATCAGCAAACATTTGTAACAACGAATAATTTCCACCCTCTATAATGACGATATATTATAATCTGGTATTTTTATTTCACGATAGTTATTACCTAAGATATATTTCAAAATTTGAAATGAGTTTGGAGTTTTATTGATCGAATAGCTTATTTTAAATCAACTGGTGGCGACTTTGCCGACTTTATCAGGGCATCTACAATTATAAGAATATTATTAAAATCAAGTTACAAAAGTACAATTACAGTACCAGTTTGTTTTGGAACTGTAATTGTACTTTTGTAACTTGATATTAATAATGTTCTTATAATTGTAGAGGCCCTGAAGAAGTCGGCAATCGACGTTGGCTGATAAATAAAAAAGTCACATATAAAAACTTGTCCCTATTTTCACATTATAAACTTTAAAATTAATACAAATTATAGAAGGAAATGATAATAATAATAAATGTGTAAGTAAAAATCATTATAATTTATTAGAATAAGTTTATGGTTCTTTAGTTCTGAATGAAAAACATTTATAAAGCCGCAGCAATTTCGAAAGAATCTGGAATTTCATCAAACCCTAGGGAATCCTCGTTTTCTCTAGCCCCTGTAGAGTTTAATTAAATTTTTATAAAAGTATTATATGAGAGTGAAAATTTTCTAATATTATATTTTTTTCTTCATAAAATTGTTCAATAAAATAGGCTGAAGACTAATAATATTTTATCCAAAACTGTCTCACTAAAACTATATACACTACGGTGCAAAAAATCGACCCACTAATAAAAACTTTATTAAATAGCAAATTATTTTTAAAATTTTTACAAATATTCATATAATTTGTTCTATTAACACTTATAGATCAAGAGCCCACGACTGCCAGACCTTCGTTATTTTATAAAAGCTGAAAGTTTTTTCTGTGCATGTCCCCTATACAGGTAAGAACGACCAGCGACTATAGAGTTCGGGTTGTGGTTACTTTGGCAGGTAACAGGTAATAAAGGTGTATAAAATAGTACTTTAAATTCAGATTAAAGTATAAAGCTCAATTTTTTTATATTTTTTCGGGATAACTTTAGAAATCTCGTCATCCATTGCCGGACACTTATGACAGTTGCTACCCCCTACCAGACACCCCTAAACTTTAATAAATTATAATTATACTTTCGTTATAATATAAAAGATAAATTTTATATATGTTACTTGGCGACCTATAAAAAAATGTTACCTCAATAGGCGGACAGTTTTAATGGTTTTTACATAGATTTTTGACATTTCGGTTATTATTGATTACCATTGGTGAAGACATGGAGGAATCGACTTAAATCAAATATAACCATCGATACTTATCAATACTAGAGGAATAACCTTACTGCCTTCCATCATTCGTTTATAATATTAATGACAACTTCACTGGAGACGTGGAAGCAATCGACTCAATAAAATCATATAAGCTTCTCAACTTTTGTAGGCTCAAAGGCCTCAAAATATCCCAAAAGTCTTCGAGCATTCTCAATAGAATCCCTTAAATAGACTGTCCCTCAACGCATTGTATATCGGGTCATTTAAAATATGAAATAAATTTCATTTTCATATTTGTTACAAATGGAGCGACCATCTCCGAGTTTATTTGTGTCCAGAACCATTCAACCAAAAATACAATATTTTTATATTACCTACTTACCTAGTGAAGGACTCTCATCATCCGAATGGGAGCCCTCATTGCAGAGTTCCCCCTGGCCATAGTCGATCAATCGATAAAGAGAGGCAAAGGAGGAATTAACCATTCTCCTGTGGTCCTCCCCGAAATAATAAGATTCTAGTTCCAATGTCAGGGTTTTTATGTTACTCCTAATTTCTTCTGGGTCCTGCCTAAACCAAATTTCTGATTTATTTAAAACATCGAAAAACTTTTTGATCTGACAGACCCAGTTCAAATCGATAGAATGACTCTGATTATTACATAAGGGTAAGCATTCTTTGATACCATATTTTAGGCAATCTATATTCAGGCATTACAAGAATCTTATATAGCCATTTAAAAAAAATTGAGCCACTAAAAAAAACGTTATTAAATATCAAATTATTTATAAAATTTTTACAAATATTCATATAATTTGTTTCATTAACTCTTAAACTAACATATTCAATAAATATTGTTGATAATTTTTGAATTTTATAAAAAAAAAGTAAAATTAAATTAAAAGATACAATTACAAATTATCATACTTTTTCAATATTACTTTAATTTAAATAATGTTTTAATAAAAGATCAAATTCCATTTGAAATATCAATAAAATGAATAATTTTGAATTAAGCAGCATTGATAGAAAGATAAAATATACAAAATGGATATTTTTCAAGTTCAAACAGTTCAAATTGTTATAAATTATCTTTTTTATAGTGAAAACAAAGATTTGAGTATCTTTTTGGATGTCTTTTTGAAAAAATATGTGAAATTATTTAAAAATCAACCCAGTATATAATATTATTAAATGAATTTAACTTTACAGGACATCATAGATATTAATTGAAATATTTTTACATTGCATATCAGAGAGGTTCGTCCCCTTAGGAATCGAACCTCTCTGATATGCATAGTAACATATTTCAATTAATATACATGATATCCTATTAATCAGTTAAATTCATTGTGATATCTGGTTTATGTTTAATCTCTTTAATATTAGATAAGAGTAGATAAATATTTTGTTTAATATGGATTTAATATGAAATTTAATAATATGTTACTTATGTTGAATTATCTTGATTATGTGTTGACTAGCTTCGAAACATATGTATTGGCTACATCAGAACCTATTTATATTTTTTTGTTTATATAATCTTTGATTGAAATAAGGGCACAGTTTCACTTGGAAATCACAGATAACATATCACAGTTCCAGACAAAAGAATACATTCGACGAGAGACAGTCAAGAGTTAAAAAGTGGTTAAATATTTAAAAATAGTATCTCCTTGTCAAATCACATCCCCAAAGGACGATCTACCATGATCGATACCATGATCGTCCCTTGGGGATGTGATTTGACATGGAGATACTATTTTTAAATATTTAACCACTTTTTAACTCTTGGACTGTCTCTCGTCGAATGTATTCTTTCTGGAACTGTGATATGTTATCTGTGATTTCCCAGTGAAATGTGTTGTTCAATCAAAAAAATTTTATAAACAAAAAAAATGTAAATAGGTCTGATGAGCCAAACAATGGCGAAACTAGTAACAATAATAAATAATTCAACATGAACATTTATTAAATTTCATTTATCCATTTCAAAATTTTCTATTATTAATACGAAGGAGATTAAACATAAAAAAGGTAATTTATATTAATTTCTCACTCCTAAACACTAAAACACTCTATAGTTCAAATTGTGTGCCTAATTAATCAAGGGCTAAGTCAATAACAAGTGGCAAGTACACTTGCAATAATTTGAATAATTCCTTTTAAAAAAATTAAAAATGATTTACTATTTAAATTGTTTTTAGTGGTGGCACGATTTTTTTTGCACTTCAGTGTAGTTTGTTTCATAATCATAATGAAAAACTAACTTTTGTAATTCAATATCAGTAGCGAAAGGAGGAATATCAATTTTAGGTAAAATAAAAGTTTGGTTTTTTTAGTATAAACGTGTGTGTGGTGTGTCAGTGAGAATTCTCTTCCTTGAATAGACCTTAAAGGAAATCAGAAAGTGAGTGATATTAGGAAAGCTCTCAACTCCTTTGATTTGATAAAGTGAAAAGCCGACATATTCAAGTATTTAACCTCTCGAGTTGAATTCAAGAGTCTTCCAATTCAAAGGAAAATAATGCCTATATTTTAGGAATGCCACTTGTGTGTTATCAACTGTTTTAAAACTAATAACAACATTAAGAAAAAAGAAACTTAATAAAAATATGTAGGAATTAATTCAATGCACAGGCCTCTGTTTCTATTTGCACAGTGATACAATGTAGTGGGGTATCCAGAAAATTTTCATGAGGGGGGGGGGTCAATCCGCAAAGCAAAATATTTAGTGGGAATTTTTTTTTATTAAAACAAATATTCTAGTTAAATTGTGTTTTTACCCGGGAAGTTTTGGGGTAGTTGTAATTTCTTCGACCCTATATGTTTTGGGTGTGTCTGAATCCGATTCTGAGGTTTGCTAACAAAATTTCGTGACTAAACATTGTCAAAAATGCAAAAAAATTTAAAAAAGTCTCATTTTATCGGCGGTTTTTTGCTTATAACTAGAAAACTATCAACTTTTTGTAAATAACCTTTCTATTCAAAATGAAAGTTTATAAAATTTCCTACAAATTTCATTATTTAGGTTTTTTTTCGACCAACCGATTGGGCTCAAGCGCTAGTTGAAAATTGGAGTATTTTTTTCAAAAACTAGCACTTTTTTCGATATTTTCCCATTTTGACCATGAAGGAGCACGTTTTCGACAAAGACCATTCTATAGATTTTTAAACTAGATTAAATTTGCTACAATGTAAATAAAGTTTCATCTTAATTAGATCATGGTAAGCCGTGCCGCAATGAGGTTGAAGTAAAAATGAAATCAAACCACTCATCCTAGAAAGTTGATTTTTATCTCATTCTCTATGAAATTTTTTGCCTTTAATAAAGAATTGTGTTATTATTCATTATATTAATCAAATCAAAGAAATATAAAATTATAAATAAACAGTTGCAAATCGGTGACAAAAATGTTGGCGACAAACTTTTTGTAACGGTTGCTTTATAATCTTTGCGACTATAATTTAACGATAATATAACACAGTTGCAAAACGGAAAAAAACGAGACATAACTACCGTTTTGAAACCGTAATTCAACCTAATTAAAACTAAATAATGACTATAATTCAACCAATCAAAAAAGTTGCATTTGGGTTTTATTTTGGTCTCTGTGCTATACGGGTTAGTTTGCCATAAGAAACGGTTTGTCGTTGCCGTTACTCATCCCATGAACCCTGCCCTTGGGGGGGGGGTTCTGCCCCCCCCCCATGGCTACGTTTCAACGTTAAATTGGGACAAATCTATTTCAAAATGTATTTATTTGATTAAATTTCACAAGGGCTATACGCAAATTGAAAATGATTAATCCCAATTCAAGATGAAAAGATATAGTAAGATTTCTATTGAATATATTCATGAGGCTAATATACTTCCCCAGGGGGTAGTCAAATAGAATGTTATCGGTCATAGACTAGAAAAATTGAAAACTAAGATGTCAAAAATAAATTATGATTAACGGCAGGTGCAGAAAAAGGTTTTTATGTAAATCGAATAGATCATCCAATATTTAAAAAGTATTTCCTTTTGAGAATGGGTCGATCGAGAAACCCTTTTATCAACCTAAGGAAGGGTGGCCCTCGCTGGCGCAGCTCTAATTCATCAAAACGATCTAGACCTCCTAAACTTAGGGCCATCAAACTTTCATAAAGCTTTAGTGAAAGGGAGTTTGCAATTTTGAAGCGCTCTTTGCCCCATTTAATCATACTTGTTTCTTTCGAGGCTCAAATTTTTTAAAAACCGTGTAATATTATACATTTTTAATAATAATAATTTCATAAATTTATATTATCTTTGAAAGAAAAAAGTATATTAAAATTTATTAATATAATATAGCTAAGCTAGAGCAAAACAATAATTTCAAGAGAATTGATTTAATATCTTTAGTCGTTAATTGGACATAGTAATCTACCTGTTAAATGAAATTTTTTCTCCCATTGTGTCTGAAACGTAATAAAAATCAACTGGTGTGTTCACCACACGACTTTCACATTTTCATTGATTTGAAGTCATCGCGACACTATTAATTTACACCCTCTTCCTTTATTTCGTTTTTACTTTATCCAATGCAAAGCATGGGTAAAGTATTGTAATCGCTCTCGGGGCAAGCGTGGCTTCAAAGGGTCCTCAGGTAAAGACTACGGAACCCATGGACTCAATTAAAGTCACAAATTGTAGTATTCAATTAGGTTGAATTTTAGCACGTGACGGTTTTGCCAAAAATTACATGGGGTCTAGTGGAGAGTTCAAAAAGTGCGATTTTTTCATTTAGTGCGTGCGGATGGATGGATGGATGGATGTTATCGTTTTTTTGGCCCACGCTTTTTCCACACCGTTGCACTGATTGAAATGAAATTGAAAACCTACCATTAGTTTAATAAAATAAAGCGCTGATTAGTTTTTGGTACATATCGGCCCACAAACATTAGTACTATATTTCAGTACTTTTTTAGTTTTTTCTAAATATCTTGAAAATGACTTAACAAATTTTGATTAAATTTAATATCCTAATTAACTACCTTGGAGACCACAAAAAAGCTTAAATAAAGTTTTTAGTAAAATTTCATTTTAAAGTACTTTACTCTAGAGTAAGATAGTACTTTTTTAATTTTTTAAATTCTTTAAAATTTATTCATTTGAACGTTTTAATATAGCTCATTTAGCCTTGCTTAATTAAGAATGGATAGGCTTCTCTCTGTGAAATGCTAAAAATTTGGCAGGAAATTTTATAAGTAACCATAGCAACTGCGTTGTTTTCTTATCCCTTACCTTTGCTGAAGACATAGAGGAATCGACTTTAAACCAAAAATAGCGATTGATTCTCATCTAATACTTGAAGAATAATCATTCTATATTGGATATTTGACGTTTCGGTTGTTATTAGTGACCATTTCTGAAGACATAGAGAAATCGACTTCAAACCAAAAATAGCGATTGATTCTCATCTAGTACTTGAGGAATAATCATTCTATATTGGATTTTTGACGTTTCGGTTTTTATTAGTAACCATTGCTGAAGACATAGAGAAATCGACTTTAAACCAAAAATAGCGATTGATTCTCATCTAGTACTTGAGGAATAATCATTCTATATTGGATTTTTGACGTTTCGGTTTTTATTAGTAACCATTGCTGAACATTATGAGAAATCGACTTTAAACCAAAAATAGCGATTGATTCTCATCTAAGTACTTGAGAAATAATTATTCTATATTGGATTTTTGACGTTTCGGTTTTATTGTAGCCATTGCTTGATAGACATAGAGAAATCGACTTTAAACCGAAAATTGCGATTAGATTCGTCATCTAATACTTGAGGAATAACCATTTAATATTGGATTTTTGACGTTTCGGTTTTTATTAGTAACCATTCCTGAAGACATAGAGGAATCGACTTTAAACCAAAAATAGCGATTGATTCTCATCTAGTACTTGAAGAATAACCATTCTATATTGGATTTTTGACGTTTCGGTTGTTATTGGTAACCATTGCTGAAGACATAGAGGAATCGACTTTAAATCAAAAGTAGCGATTGATCTCACCTAATACTTGAGGAATAACCATTCTATATTGGATTTTTGACATTTCGATTATTATTGGTAACCATTGCTGAAGACATGGAGGAATCGACTCTAAAATCAAAAATAACGATCGATTCTCATCTAATACTAGAGGAATAACCTTATTGCATTCCATTTTTGATGTTTTGACTATTAATGGCAACCTCTTCTGAAAACGTGGAAGAATAGACTTAAAATCAAAAAGACTAAATTCTTTTATGGTAAACAACTCAAGCTTTTTGATTTTAAGACGATTCCTCCATGTCTTCAGCAATGGTTACAATAATAACCGAAATGTCAAAAATCCAATGTAGAATGGTTATTCCTCGACTATTAAATGAGAATTATTTTTGAATTAATGTCAATATGAACTACAAATTGCAAGTGATATCTGATTAATAATAAAGGAACAAACATATTAATATTTCAAATGAATTTGGATAAAGTTTAGCAACGATCAGTTGCAGCTTTATTTTTTATATTTTCTCAAAAACGAAAGGAATATTGTAATCGAATTTTAAAAATTTTTATTAGGATATAATTTTTATAAAAAAAATAAAACCGACTTCAAAAAAATTAAATGCAACAAATAAAATAATAATAACTTAAAAATAAAAATAAAATTCACTAAAAAGGTATAAAATAATTATCTAATAACAACTAAAGGACGAAATATTAAGATGAAATTACTTTTGAAGTCGGTGCCAAACAAACTATATAAGCGAACGTACTAAGTATAAGATCCGTCGAGTTCATAATATTCATAAAATGTATATGTCAAATTTGGCTTATATTTCGACTCATATCAAAATTACTTTGAGAATTTGATCACTTGAATTCCATGCCCCGAGTCACCTTGGAGTCTTCCGAAACCATTTATCATTTGGAATATATTTAACATTTAAAAAGTGTGATACAAATCCAATTGTTTACCAACATCTTTTTTAGATATTGTATCTAAATATTCTAACTTTCAAATTTCCTTCACTGACGGTTCTAAATCTGATTCCGGAGTTGGATGTGCATTCACGATTGGACTTCTTGAAAGATATTTCAAATTATCATTTGCAAGCAGCATTTTTACAGCAGAGCTAATGGCACTCATACAAATTTTGACAAAAATATAAATTTTTAAATGGCAGTAAATTTTTAATTTGTCTGATTCCATGTGTGTACTTAAATCTTTGGAAAATATTTTCACTCCAACATCCACTTGTTCAAAAAATTTTAATTCTAGTAAAGAAATTACAAGATTTAAATATGGAGATCATTTTCTTCTGGATTCCATCTCATAGAAAATATTTTGGGGAACGAAATAGTAGATAGCCTTGCAAAAATGGGTGCTTTAAAAGGAAATTTTAGACTTCATAGTTATGAATTATTTCGACCTAAAAAATTATATAAACGGATGTATTTTTAATAAGTGGAAAGAGGACTGGCTCAAAATTGAAAATAATCATCTAAAGAAAACGTTACCTACAATAACTAAAATATAATCTGATGGCTTTACCAAGAAAACAACAAATTATATTAAATAGACTAAAGATAGGTCATTGTATCTTCTCTCATCAATATCTTTTCAATAAACAATCCCCGCCTCACTGCGTTTCTTGTTTTAAGAGAATGAATGTACACCATCTTTTGATAGAGTGTCCTTTATACAATACCCTGAGAGATAGATTTAAAATTCAAGGAAATTTAAAGAATATTTTGGTAGACACGAAAGAATTTAATAATTTATTTCAATTTTTAAAAGAAACAAGGTTTTTCTCACAAATTTAATATATTATAGTTTTCGATTTATTTTTATTATTATTCTGTTTTGGTTGATTTTCTTATTACCTATATGTATTTTTTGTAGATATTTCTTGTGTGTTTTGAATATGGTATATGATTTGTCGGAGGTTTTATTTTTCTGTTGTTCTCTGTTTGCTATACCTATTGTTGATTTTGATTTTTTGTTGTTGTTTTCTTTGACTTTGGTTTTTGTTTTGGTCCTCTGTTTTTTCTTCATTTCTTAATGTATAGAAGTGTGAAGATGGAATTGAAGAAAGAAAAAAGAAGTCAGGTACTCGGTGGCACTAATGACCTTAGTAGTTGATATGCCATGTATTTTGTAAAATAAATAAATAAATAAATAATCAAGGAAATTGAATAAAAATGTAATTATAAATTTTTATCGAGACAACCGATTTGAAACCTCGATTTTTAATCAAATAAAATGCTTAACTTTTTAATATATAATAATATTTATAATAATCTTTTTGTGGGATTTAAAATTAAAAAACCAATAGGTCATGTAAATAAATACCGTATAATTTTTTTACTTTACCATACAGGGTATGGTCAAGTATTGTAATCGTGCATGAAAAAAGTGTTTTTTTCCTTCTTTTTTCGAAATATCTCAAAAACGGCTTAAACTATTTTGATTAAAAAAATTGAGTGAAACCATGGCATTTCGGTCTACAAAAAAGCTCTAATAAGTGAACATCGAAAAAATGATATTTTTTGGGATAATAATTGTTTTGTCAAAATATCTGTTAGTTAGTCTGTCTGTTGTTAGTCAGTTACCAAATTTTGTGGACGAGCTAGCTCAAAAACTAGTGGGAATATCGAAACCAAATTTCACACGTAGTTTTGGTCCATTGAGATTAAGAGTTGATTAGATTTTGGTGCATATCGACCCAAAATTAATGGGGGTGGGGGGAGGGGTTAAAAATTAAAAATCTAGGCCATTTGACCAAACTCAACCAAATTTGTATACATAATCAGTGGGACCCAGAAGTCTAAAAATGCAAAAACTGAACCTCCCAAAATGGGGGGGGGGTAAAAATGCAAAAACTAACCTCCCAAAATGTGGGGGGGTTAGGGTTAAAAATTTTAAATCTTTGGCATTTACCAAACTCAACCAAATTTTGTAAACATAATCAGTGGGACCCCAGAAGTCTAAAAATGAAAAAATAACCGCCCAAAATGGGGAAGGGGGAGGGTCAAAAATTAAAATCTTGGCCATTTACCAAACTCAACGAAATTTTGTATACATAATCAGTGTCCCCAGAAGTATAAAAATGCAAAAACTAACCCCCCCCCTACATGAATATAAATAATTTTAGGGGCCAGGTTGTATGGTAAAGTCAAGTGTATGGCCACATCAGAAAACGTCAGCTTATTTTTAATCAAAAACAACTTAGGCGAAAATGAGACCGTGACAGATCGAATTGTCAACACAAACCCCCCCCCTAACTCGTGAATTTCATCCAAATCGTTAGTGCCGTTTTCGAGAACCCTACCGGATATATATATATATATATATACAAACTTTGCTCGTTTAATATAATAAGATTTAATATAAAAACTCAAATAGACAAACAAAAACAAAAGAAATTTATTAAAAAAAATACTGGTACAAATAAAAGATCTTGAATTAACTCTTTTACCCTTCTCAATCCAGGCGCGGATCCAGACCTCTGATTTGGGGGGGGGGGCGGTCGCCGGTATAAAAGATCTACTTTTGATCTCGGAAGTGTGTCGCGATCGAATTGTCCAAGCGGGGGGGGTCGGGGGGGGCGCCCCCAAATAGATCACTTTTATTTTCTTAAATTTTAAGATTTAATGTTATAAAAAAAAATTTAATAAACATATAAAAAATGTTGATCTCCAATGCTTTGGGGGGGGGGTCGTCCCCATCGCCCCCCCCCCTGGATCCGCGCATGTCTCAATCTAGATCTAGAGCATCTAAAATGTCTCTTAAAAACAACATTTTTCACTCGTTTCTATCTCTATGCTCAGGAGACAATTTCGTTTCCACTCCACTCGATGCTGTTACTCTTAATAATGCAACGTACGAGTACAATGTCCAAAACCTTCTCTTCTCAAATTAATACCAGCTAATTCAATACTTTTCCCTTGAGTCTTATTAATCGTCATACAAAAAGTTAATCGTACAGGAAACTGAAGTCTCTTGAATGAAAGCCCTTCCATGTACTCTCATCAATTAAAGTAATTCTTGGAATACAAACTGTTTCTCCTCCTTGCTTATTTCCATTCAAAATTTTGCACTTGAAAACATTATTCTCCATTCTTCTAAGAATAAGAATTTTTCCATTGCATAAACACTTTTTAACCGACTTCAAAAAGGAGGTGGTTCTCAATTCGACTGATATTTTTTTCTTTTTTTGTGTCTATGTTACCTGATCATAATATGTGAAGCGATTTTGATGATTTGTTTTGCATTGGGTTCAGGTTAGTTTCCGATTGGTAAAAATATAAATTTCATTGGTATTGTACCTTTTTTGTTATGTTTGTTCAATCAAAATTTCTTTATTTATGAACCGATTTTAATTATTCTTTCTTCGTTTGGATCAGTATAGCTCCAATTAGAAGTGCATAAAAATACAATTATTGATTATAAATTATAATAAATTAACTAAACATTCCTTCTATTGTTCGCACATTGAATATATTAAGGTAATTGTGCCCTCTCAGGCACTTTTTCAGTTGTACCCTGTCACGTATGTTCCCATTCTTTATTATAATAGTAGGTATAGCTTCCCTTCAGCTGGTTCAAAACTCAATTTTTCCATTTGTCGAAAATATTAATTCTTAGAACAACTTCTCCTCTTACCCCTACTTTCCCCTCACCACATACATTTCAAAAAATATTAAAAAATTGTTTTTTGTAAAATTTTTTTATCCATTGTATAATCAGTTTACTTTGATTTCTGATGATGGGCTCACCCCCGAAATTTATCGAATTCAAAACTCAAATTTTGTTTTATTTCCTTTTTGTGAAACCTACCTCGCATCTTGCTCAAGTTTTATTATCAAATTTTGTATATATAATCAGTGGGTCCCCAGTAGTCAAAAAATGCAAAAACTAACCACCTTCCACTACATGATTATAAATAATTTTATTAAATATTAAATATAAGAAGAGGGGCCAGGTTGTATGGTAAAGTCAAGTGGATGGCCACATCAGAACACGTCAGCTTATTTAAATTCTCCATGGTTGATGTTCAAACTATGGAAACTTCCAAATCATCAATAACAGCACTGTAGACACTTCATAATTTTCCACCCCTTCATCCATCAGGAGTGTTCATTTAGAGTTCCCTTTTCCAATGAGAAATAATCTAACTAGGCTGATGATGTATATAAATATATCCACAAAATGAAATCAAATAATATATAACATGCTTGTAATTCAAGAGAATCATGTATGTTTCTGCCCTCAAGCTGCTTTTAAAATAAATCGATCGACAATAGAGAAGTTTAAAGTTGATTTTTTGTGTGATGTTTTTTATTTTTCCACGAACGTTTCGTCGACTTTGCCGACTTCTTCAAGCTTCAGGCTTCAAATAGTTACATTAAATTTATTTCCTCCACGGTAGTCTGGTGATCCCAGGGTTGGATATCTTTTACAGAGTGCCTCGCCCTGGTTTGAGACGGTTCGAGAGTTTTTATTCAGAGCGACCCGAGTGCTATCGCCGATTGCCAGATGTATCGTGACGGCTAATAATAATGACCATCTTATTGATTTCTTCTGGGAGATGGCCCAGCCCAACGCTTTTTCCAGCGTTGATCTATTTATTTAATATTTTACCCAGTAGCCTATATTCCCAGTCAAATATTTATTTATTTTTCTTGACCATGGCGGTTTTCTGCCTATTTATTTATTTATTTTTTATTCATTGACTACGGCAACTTTCTGTCTACTTATTTATTTGAATGTTTTTTTAAATTATTTATTTTTAAACATTTCTCTAGTGACATATTCTATATATTTTTTTGTTTTATTTAATTGATTATTTATTTATTTATTCTTCCCAGTGAATTTATTTATTTATTTTTATTGTTTGAACGACGTGTGGTATTCCCTTTTTTATTTTTATTATTATTATTATTGTTATTCTTGGTCGCAGCATACTAAGGTTTCACACCGTTCTGCTGTGGCCACACCCTGAGCCACTCAACCGAATCCTGAGTGGGGAGGATCGGAGGGCTGTGAGGGGAGATCTGGCCTTCATCACTAAAAAACAGTATTAACTTGTAAACTCTGATGATGGAGCTATAATCCGAAATATATTGAGTTTGTATAAACCTCTTTGAGTTTTATTTCATTCACTGTGAAACTACACACCCTTTACTCTATTAACTAACATCATGTCTTCACCTAAGAACCTACATCCACTTGCCGACAAGTAAAAAAACCCTATAAAATGGTTAACATTTTTGTATATGAAATACAATTTGATAAATTCAATAATTAAAGAGATATGACTGATAGGCGAATTGACATGAACGATATTTTGACGAAAACACTCTATATCTCAGTAATATATATAGAAATTTTCAATGGAACTACTATTTCTAATTTCATTTAACTAATATTTAAGTTGTTCTTAATTCGCTAATCATTAACTTCCTTAAAACATTGAGATTTATATGTAGAGATATATTTATTCCTTTTTCGAAATATGAATGCACATTACGTGAAAATTTTTTCAAGAATAAAATTCACTAAACGCAAAATTATAAGCTCAACTATAGATAAGATAAAATAAGCTGACGTGTTCTGATGTGGCCATCCACTTGACTTTACCATACGACCTGGCCCCTCACTTATATTTAATATTTAATAAAATTATTGTAGGATTTAATTCTCTACTCCTTTCAATGTAAAATGCTTTTTAAAAATAAAGATTCATTTTCGCCTTGAGAAAGGCGCTTGTTGCTTACCGGTCAGAGTCTTCCGATCAACTGACAGGTGAACGGCGGAGACACGCCCCTTTTATAATCACAGGCCGCGCGCGCGAATATTTACGCATACGTCACCAGCAAACCGCGACCAATTAACCAATCAGCTTAATTGCTAATTAGAGCCGCCAGGCTTATAAAGGCAGCTAGCCCCTCGACGCAAAGTCAGTTGCTGAATCTCATTGAAGGAGACAACTCTCCGAGGTGATTACCTGGGAACGATTTGGTAAAGAGACGGCTTGTGTCTATGTCATGGCTCTGAAGCGAAGAAGTAATCTTATACACGTTGTGTTTAAAGTTTGCCAAGAAATTGTAACGAAAAGGCAATAAATGCGGGCTTTGTGCCAATATTTTATTTAAAGCAATTTTCTACCGCCTTTGTGCCAATATTTTATTTAAAGCATATTTCTACCGCCTTTGTGCAAATTCTTATTTTAAAATAGCATTTTCTGGCTTTATGCCGCCAAAAGAGATTTTAATCTCTGAAGATCTACTCTCATCCAAGCTCGGCGAATATCCTTCTAACTAACCCTTCGAGCTAAAACTAAAATTCATCCATCATCTTAATAATTTCCTATATTATTTATATTCATGTAGGGGAGGGAGGTTAGTTTTTACATTTTTAGACTCTTGGGGGCCCACTGATTATTTATACAAAATTTGGTTAAGTTTGGTACAAGGGCCTAGATTTTCATTTTTTGACCCTACACCCCCCCCCTCCCATTTTGGGTGGTTAGTTTTTACACTTTTAGACTTCTGGGGTCCCACTGATTATGTATACAAAATTTGGTTGAATTTAGTCTATGTTCTTCATATGTAAACCTTTGACCCTACTTTGTCTCCTTTTGAGCAATTCCTTCTTTTCTTTTGGAAGCATATGATTTTTTGCAGATTCTTTTAAATTTCTGTGATTGTAGGTTTGATGAAATGTAAAGTTTATTTTTAATCCCCCCTTTTTAGGAGGTTATTTTTGCATTTTTGGAGCTTGATACCTTTGGTTCCTGTGCCTGTTTGATTGGTTGCTCAAATGGCCTAGATTTTTAATTTTTAACCCCCTTTAATTTTGGGTCGATATGCACCAAAATCTAATCAGCTCTTAATCTCAATGGAGTACCTGTGAAATTTGGTTTCGATATTCACACTAGTTTTTGAGCTAGCCCGTCCACAAAAATATGGTAACGCACAGAATAACAGACATTTTGACAAAACAATTATTATCTCAAAACATAATTTTTTCGATGTTCACTTATTGGAGCTTTTTTGTAGAGCAAAATGTCATCGTTTCGCTCAATTTTTTTAATCAAAATAGTTTAAGCCGTTTTTAAGATATTTTGAAAAAGAAGGAAGTAAAACACTTTTTTCATACACGATTACTAATACTTGACTATACCCTGTATGGTAAAATATTAATTAATAAAAATATATACCTAGATATATTTGCTATCGATATATTAAAATAATTTTCCACCACTAGCTATACATTCATTACGTATAGTCTAATAGCTACTGACCATTTTGGAAGATAATTTTAGAATCCAAATAATATATCCAATACTGTAGTGTGATCAGCAGTTCAGCACACACCTGCTGATTATTAATAGTTTAAACGTTGTGAATTGCACCATCAATGATTTAATGAATAGGAAATTCATTGCTCAGTACAATACTAGTACAAATTTTATAAACCACAGTAATTAAAAAATTGAACAATTTAAAATAAAACACTTTTGTTACATTCTTAACTTTATAGAAAAAATGCACAGATATTAAAAGAAGATTAATAGAGTATTAAAACATTGTTAAAATCAAACATTGTTTTGATGAATTTCTGTTTTTACAAGAATATTTATAGAGAGATTTGCAAATGTAATTGAAAAATACATACATAATATACAAAAAGTGAGAACAAACTCACGATTGAGAGAATTTCTAATATTATTTACCCTTGTGAATATTTTTTTTTTTTTAAGGGAGAAGGTTTTCTGTTCTCTCTTCCTGGCTTTTGGTCAGAACCATTTCGCCAATCACATTCTTTGTATTATTTTATAATTTTAAATATTTACACTAGCCCTTAGTACAAATCTCTGAAGAGCCATCACAACTTTTTCACTGCACTCACACAAGGACAAAAGATAATCACTATTTATTGGGAATTTTACACTTTCGTTGATTTACGTTGCAATTGTGTCCACTTTTGTTTAGCTCACATTCAAGCAGCACATGATTGAGCCCCTCACTGGTAAGTTCACACCTAGCACAATGGGGACTCCACCACTCCAATTCGATGCAGATGTAACTTCAGTGATGAGTGTCCAGTCCTCATTCTTGAAATTGATGTAATAGCTTTGCTATGTGGACTGTTTTAAACCATGGTAATAGGGACACCGTAGGTTTATGTGAATATTTTTAAACATTGTAAATGTTATAGATAAAATAATTTAAGATACAATCTGTGCCAATTAAGACTTTGTGGAAGCAAAACAGATTAAATTAAGTGATTGCAATGGTCTTGCGATAAAGCAAGGAATTGTTCAAAAGTCAAATAAATTAAAATGTCTATATTTATATTTAGGAATTCTTATATGTAATTATGTATAAATTATTGAATAGTATAACAAAGGGATCCTGATGAGTTCCAGGTATAATTGGTATGCATTGACCAGTAATTATATCATTAAGAAATAACGAGGGAGGAATGACCGACCAGTTCAGAGTTCAGAGAGCGACAAACACACAAAGCAGTCTTCTCTGAGGCAGGATACACCTAGGGTCTATTCCGAGACACCAGAGAAAGCAGACATTATATTATCACTATTCTATTCCGAGCCACCGGAGAGAGATTTTTATCATTATTATCACCGAGAGAGAGCGAGTAGCTGCAAATTCTCCTTATATATATGTAGCGGCTCGCTGTTGCTTTGGCTACGAGCCTTTAGACACGGCCGCTAGATGACTCAGTCAGATCGTTGCGACACTTTTGCATGACTGATAACATTTCAGTCATGCTATAAGTGAAGCAATTCGATCTCGACTGAGCTTCGGATCGAATCGAATCGAATGGAAGGAGGGGCCAACCACCAACTAGTAGCCCCTCCCCCGCTAATTAAGCGGGTGGCGCCCAACCCGGCTTTCCACCAGGGCACAAACAACGCCCTGGTGGAAAGCCGGGTCGGGCGCCACCCGCTTAATTAGCGGGGGAGGGGCTGCGAGTTGGTTGGTTGGCCCTCCTTCCATTCGATTCGATCCGATCTGAAGCTCAGTCGAGATCGAATTGCTTCACTTATAGCATGACTGAAATGTTATCAGTCATGCAAAGAGTGTCGCAACTGATCTGACTGAGTGCATCTAGCGGCCGTGTCTAAAGGCTCGTAGCCAAAGCAACAGCGAGCCGCTACATCACACCCTAGCTTTCCCGAGGCCCTAACAATATATATATATTTTCTACATTTTTCTTCATCGAGAGACCTTAGTTACCTAAGGAGGATACTGCATTGTATTATTGATATACGTCCGTCGCCATAACAAGAAATACCGGCGTACAAAGCGCACACCGCTAAATATATATGTAATTATATACATTGAGCCTATAGAAGCACACCTTCGGATTCGGTCCTTAAACCCGTTATATATATATTACTTTCGCCGGCCGTTCTTCAGCAGCGGCACGTCTACCATTAAAACATCCCACCGGAACCAACAGTGTTCGCCGTGTACGCTACCGAACATAGCTTACACATATGCAGATTTCTCCACTGCAGCTGTGAAAATACATAGAAGATACTCTCTACCTCACCTCAACTAATTGTAACTGCTCAGGAATAAACATCTCATTATCTTTGTTAAATATTGGTCAGTATTACGATTATTTCTAGAATAAGTACCAGGAAGTCCACATCCTCACCTCCTTCACAGTCACATGCACATCATTCTTCATAATAGGGACGCCGAACTTGGATCAGTGCTGAGATACACACCAAAACCCCATAAAAAGTCGAAGCAGATATAAATTAATAACCTAATAATAAAAAAACTTTAACGTAAATTTAAATTCCCTTTGAACATAAGATTACATTGCCCCCCCCCCCTCTCGCCCCTTTTTCATTCCACCCCCTCGCATGATTCATCAAAGTCTCTAGTCAGTTTGTTGAAATGTGTTTCGGCTTTAATCTACGACTAAGATCGTTATTATTTCATTTAATATCATGGTTAATTATAATGTTGGAGGAGTTCGTTGCCATAGAAAAGGCAGCCAGGTCTCCTGATCGCAAAAAGTTTTTTGGTTTCTGTTACGTATTCCCCGTTGTTAGTCAAAACACCCTTTAAGCGAAGAACACAGCTTGCGAAGTAGGAAACCACTCAACAGATAATTCGACTTTCTCTTTCAGATTTTAATTTCTTCCATAGTTGTAAATCAAGGGTGAGATATTTTGAAAACCATTCTAAAAGAAATACAAACGTTGAAATCGAAAGACCGATAAAGAGAATAATGAAGCCGACTTGGACATCGTCCATAGTGAATACTCGGACTAGTGGTTCTTTCTTCTCTTTCATTAAAATTCTCAACAATTTCTCCCATTGAAACTGGTATTCCTTCCACTGGCCTATTCCACTCTCGTAATACAACGCAAGCAAATGGCGCAATTTATCTCCAAATGGAAACGGGAGATATAAGACGGGATAAGTGCCGATTGTTTCCTCTACGACATGCAATTTTTTTGCAAATGTTGGAATCGTATTAATAATTAAACGTGCGGTTTCACAAGGTGTTATAAGAGCCATATTGGGATTGGTCATTACGTCATTTAAAGTATGAGTGGACTTGTAAACTAATGTGTCATTATATGGCTTATCCATTCCTTCGTAAATAAACTGGCTTGACATTTCTTGAAATAATTTATCACCTTCCTTATTGAACTCCTTTGTAAGTTTCATCTGCCCCAAAAAGGTCAAAGCACGATTGTGGATATGTACAGATGATGGTGAGATTTTCATCTTTGATTTGTCTAATTTCAGAGATGGGTGGATACAAAATCGGTACTTGCATGTTTTTATAGAGGTTACTTTGGAATCCAGTGATGATCACAATTGACATTAGCATCAATATTCCAGCTACAAACCGGCGCAAAGAGGTATTTATCCTTGGTAACCAGTTTACTGCCTCCGTAACTATGAGACTGAACATCTCAGACAAAGATTGTAGCAGAGAACTTTGTTTGTTGATGAAATACCAAGTCAGACCGGAGAAAATCCAAACGATAGTTAACCACATCCACACTTTCCAGTGGAAACACAAAACGACGGCCTCCGATTTCGGATGTTCCTTTCCTTTTTGAACCACGAAACATAGTGGCATAACACTATAAGCCTCATATGACACACCTGTCGGTTCAATAAATATGACAGAATACCTAATTGGAATTTTAGTAGTAGCATCAACTATATTCCATTTTTCAAATAAGATGATTTTAAATGTCTCTAGTGAATTTTTTTCATCCTGCTGATTAATCAATCCATGCACGGTGGAAAATAATGAAAGTAAAGCCCCGTGGAAATTTGGCTTTTTATTAAAATATGCGTCTTTGATGTTTGCGATTCTTTGCCCAGGATCTGTCGACCAAGGAGCCCGCGTCCAGATTTCGTATTCACTCGAACAATTGTTTTGGTAATGAAATAAAAAGATTGTTTGAAAATAATCTGTCCAGAAATAATCAATGTCCATCATATTCAAAAATTCCTTTCTTGAACAAGTAGAATAATTTTCTCTTGAATCGATATAGAATAAATATTTTGGCTTGAGCGAAAAAAGAAGTTAATTTCTGGTTTATCATCCACTACTATAACTAAGGTATTGACAACTCTCCATAGTTCAATATCAATCGAGTTCAGTCCATCAGTTTTATTTAAATTTATTACAACCACTGGCCAATTTTCACCAATCACTTTGCACAGTTGATTAAAATATGAATACTGAATTCGATTAGGATTTATAATATAATATTTCTTTATTCGGATCAAAATGTAGTTTTGACATGTTCAGTAGAAGATCGAAATTATTTTCAGTTGTCTTTGATTTTGGAATTAGCAATATTAATAATACAACTACAACACCCATGATACCCATTTAAGAGCGAATGTACGAACCAACGTCAACTAGGCAACATATACTTGAACTGACCAGTAGAAAACAATTTTGCGTTGTTAATATCGAACGCTTAGATTCTCTGTTTCCATGGTTTCTATTTGTTGTGTTTTATTGCGTTTCTTTACCACTTTTTTACATAACAATTATTTTTGATCTAATGCGTCAATCAAAATATTCGAACAAGCTTTTTCTTGATATTGTTGATCGCTTATCTGATAGAGAATATAAATTAGTTTATTTAAATATTTAATAAACTAATCCATTAGTAGGTACTCTGTCTATTCTACTTTATGATGTTAAACATGTTATTAAATGATCAATTAAATGTAGACAAAGTGAGATCAATGGAAATGATATTGATTTCATGCGTTAATTAGTTAGTAAGAAGATAAAATTGATGTGCACTGACAAACACAGAAAATATAATATGGGTGTCCTATATTAGTACCTGGACCCACCGAGCGATGCACGGTAACCAAATTAAAAAAAAATACAAATATATATAGTACACGCCACCTGGACCCCCACCCCAAACCCCACACCTCGCGCCACCCCCGGATCCCCTACAACTGCATCCCACTTCTTGCACCCCCACATCCATACCCACCCGCCACCCAGTCTTTGCATTTCTTGTCCACAGATTATGTGTATATAGGTATATAAATAAATTCCGTATAATTATTTTTTTTTAATTAAATAACAATTTATCAAGTTTTTAATCAATTAAATAAATAATAATAATTTTATTGAAGCAATTTTTCACATGAAATAATTTATACATTGTATTACTTCGCCCACCATCGACTGTTTTATTACTTTACCATACAGGGTATGGTCATTGTAATAGTGCATGAAAAAAGTGTTTTTTTTTCCTTCTTTTTTTCGAAATATCTCAAAAACGGCTTAAACTATTTTGATTAAAAAAATTGAGCGAAACCATGGCATTTCGATCTATAAAAAAGCTCTAATAAGTAAACAACGAAAAAATTATATTTTTTGAGGTAATAATTGTTATGTCAAAATGTCTGTTAGTCTGCGCGTTACCAAATTTTTGTGGACGAGCTAGCTCAAAAACTAGTGTGAATATCGAAACCAAATTTCACATGTAGTTTGAGGCCGTTGAGATTAAGAGCTGATTAGTTTTGGTGCATATCCACCAAAAATTAAGGGGGGTAGAGGGGGGTTAAAAATTAAAATTTTAAGCAAACTCAACCAAATTTTGTATACATAATCAGTGGGCCCTCAGAAATCTAAAAATACAAAAACTAACCGCTCAAAATGGAGAGGGGGGGGGTTCGGGTCAAAAAATGAAAATCTTGGCCATTTACCAAACTCAACCAAATTTTGTATACATAATCAGTTGGACCCCAGAAGTCTAAAAATGCAAAAAATAACCGCCCGAAATGGGGAGGAGGGGGTTTAGGGTCAAAAATGAAAGTCTTGACCATTTACCAAACTCAACCAAATTTTGTATACATAATCAGTGAGACCCCAGAAGTCTAAAAATGCAAAAACTAACCGCCCAAAATGTGTGTGTGGGGTGGGGGTCAAAAACTGAAAATATAGGCCCTTGTACCAAACTCAACCAAATTTTGTATACAATCCAAGAGTCTAAAAATGCAAAAACCAACCCCCTCTCCTACATGATTTTAAATAATTTTATTAAATATGAGTAAGGGGCCCCAGGTTGTATGGGAAAGTAAAGTGGATGGCCACATCAGAAAACGTCAGCTTATTAAGTGAGTCGAGAATATAGCATGTTTTTCTATGTCATATCATGTCCATCTACATATATTTATTGATTTCATATTTTTAGTTGGAATTATTTTCCTGAAACTTGGAATTTATGCATTGTCATGAATTAAGTTAGTATATCATGAGATCATTACTGGAAGGGTCAGAGGACTAAAAGGGGAAGGTGGAGGCCATAAATAACAATAATAAAATAATGCGTAAATTCCAAGTTTGCGGAACAAAAATAGCGTACCTGATAGAGTGGGACATTCTTTTCTACTGGAGGAAAACCTCTCAAAAATTCCTTGACAGGGTGGAAAGGCCATTCTTCTTGCTCTGATTTGATAAAATTACATCAAAAATGTTATTGAAATTTGAAATTATATACAACAATAAACTACAAACATATTATTAATAAAATGCACTAAAAGGTAATATACGCCAAACGTACTAAGTAAGATCCCTCGAGTTCGATTCATAAAATGTATATGTTTGATACCGACTTCAAAAGTGATTATATGTTAATATTTCGTCGTTTAGTTGTAACTAAAGAAGATAATTATTTTATAAATTTTAGTGCATTTTATATTTTATTTTTGAGTTCTTATTATTATATTTGTTTTATTTTTTATTTTTTATAAAAATTATTTTTATTAACGAATTCAAATTTAGGGAACGAAGAAAAGATTATTTTTATTACAGACAAAAGGATCATCTGTATTAGTTTGGGTTCGGGGATAAGTAGCTTAGTGGATATAGGAGGTAAACCTCTTATGACAAAGCATTGCAGTACATATGCAAAGATCCCGGGTTCGAGCCCCGGCTGATCCCTTTGTCTGTAATAAAAACAATCTTTTCTTCGTTCCCTAAATTTGAATTTGTTATTAATTGTCTTTACAGGCCTCGTTGTAGTCGCGCCCCAGGTGAAGAGAAAATTATTTTCGATCTTTGGGGTCTGCGATCGATTGGGAGGCGCTGGAATAATTAATTGTTTAATTATTTTTATTTTTTCTCTTTTTTTAGTGATCTTATTAATAGTAACTTAATATAATACCTTGCATGGATCTCGTGAGAGAAAGCGTCGAGCGAATGAATCAGAAAATGAAATAAAATTCAATTCATAAATGTAGAAATTCTCTCGAAACGTTTTCGGGTTTTAAATGAATGTTATAAGTTTTTTTTTAAGATTTTATTTGGTTTTTAAGTGAATTTGGGGTTGGTACATTGCGTGAAACATTTTTTAAAATTATTGGATAAAAAAATATATGGTAGGTTTCACATTATGATATAAAAATAAAACGAATTTATTTTTGGAGAGTCTTTAATCTCGATATATATATTTCGGGTGACTAACCCATCTTCAGGAGCAACAGAAACTCAACTTTCTTACCTTTCTCCCTCCACTAATTTCAATTATTTTCACATTTGTTATTTAAAAATAAATTTTACCATGACTTGTATTCAAATTCGACTTAGCTCCTGAAGATGGATTAGTCACCGAAATATATATATATCGAGAATAAAGACTCTCTAAAAATAAATTCGTTTTATGTTTATATCTTAATGTGAAACCTACCAAGATATTTTTATCCAATAGGATTTTATTTATTATAGTTTCGATTATTTGCTCATAAGAATAGGAGATTTACGTTATTTCCTCATTGGACATATTATCAGAACTTGACCAAATTAATATGGGACCACCCCTAACGTACCCTCTTTCAATAAAAAAGAATCATCGAAATTGGTACACGTGGTCAAAAAACTCTCGCTGAAAATATATAAAATAAATAAATAGGTATTTTGATTGACTATTGGACCTATACTGATCCAAACGCAGAAAGAATCATTCAATCGGTTAATAAACAAAAGTTATGCCTGAACAAACATAACAAAAAAGGTCCAATACCAATCAAAAAAACGGGACCAATCGGAAACTATACTGAACCCAGAGCCAAAAAAATCATCAAAATCGGTTCACAATTGGTGAAGATATCAGGTAACATAGACACAAAAAAAATTCCAGTCGAATTGATAACCTCCTCTTTTTTTGAAGTCGGCTAAAAAATAAAACAAAAGCGTATATTGTATATACCTATATATTGTATAATATATTCTATTTCATTTAGAACAGATTATTTGTTTATTTTTTTTGTCATGAAATTATTAACCGACTTCAAAAATTCAATTTAATTCAACTTGAGTTGTCTTTTTTTAACCGACTTCAAAAAAGGAGGTTCTCTATTCGACTGATTTTTTTTTAAATTTTTTTGGCTATGTTACATCATATCTCAGCCAATTGTGAACCGATTTTGATGATTTTTTGCATTGGGTTTTTTTAGTTTAGCTTCCGATTGGTTCCGTTTTTTTCAGTGGTATTGGACCTTTTTTGATATGTTTGTTCAAGCATAACTTCTTTGTTTATGAACCGATTTTAATTATTGTTTTTTATTAGAAAGGGGATACCTTAGAAGTAGTCCCATTTTAATTTGGTCAAGTTCTGATGATATAATCAACGACGAAATAACGTAAATCTCCAATTCTTATGACCAAATAATCGAAATTATAATAAAAAAATCTTAAAAACATTCATTTAAAACCCGCAAACGTTTCGAGAGCATTTCTATATTTATGAATTCAATTTTATTATCATTTTCTGATTCATTCGCCCGACACTTTCTCTTACGAGATGCATGCAAGGTTTTAAGTATATTAATTCACTATTAATAAACAAAAATAATTTTTAATAAAAAGAATAAAACCGACTTCAAAAAAATAAAATGCAACAAATAAAGAATAGTAAACTCAAAAATCAAATAATATCCACTAAAAGGTAAAAAATAATTATCTTATTTAGTTACAATTAAACGACGAAATATTAACATGAAATTACTTATCAAATTTATTGATAATTTCAAAGGGAAAAAAATATTAATTTTCAAAAAATTAAACCCATTTTAAATAGTATATTTTATAGAGAGCTTGAAATATATATTTCCTTTTGAATATCTGTGGATTCTACGGTAACTGTGGCGCCGCGAAATGACTGTGCTGCCTTCCATCCTTTCTCGTAGTGGTAGAGCATAATATGACGAATATGAATATGGTTTTCGACAAGCATTTTATTAACTATAAATAGAAAAGATTGTTTTTACAAAAAATAAACAAAACGACATTTTTGATTAAAGAAAAACGCGCCAGCACAAACGTTCCATAATTATGCATCAACCTAATACTAATAATTATTAGTATAAAGCAAAAATGGAGACTTATCGGTCAGGGCTTAGGGCGCTTTCGAACCTAAATCCGCCACTGAATAAATGCAAAGAGGAAGGAAATTAATTAAAACTTTATCTGTGAATTGTCAAAAAAATGGCATGACTAATATAGTTAAAATTCTCATGTTTTCTTAAAATGAATTTATTTTTATTTTTAAACTTTCATAATTTTAGATTTAGTTTGATGAGAATAACTTATTCTACATATTTTGTATCTATGTATATAGAGAATATTTCGTTTGAAATATTTTTATGTGGAATTGTCACAATTTCCTTTTCTCCTTTTCTCTAGACATCTGAGAAATGTCACTTTGGTTCACAACGCTACTGGACAACCCATTCTTCAGTTTAACTCCGATGGCAGATCGCGAATTACAGAACTTCAAATCATGAATCTACGTCCTGCAGCGACGCCAGGCCTTTCAGATTTGGGAAGAAGTAAGTTGCTTTCATCTATATGGTAGAAGCTTAATTATTTAACAAAAAATAAACAATAAATTTTATTCAAGTATTTTGTAAATTTAAAATGATTTTCTGAACGAAGAATTTTATGAAAAAAATCGGTTGTCTGTAAAGTCGGTTTACTGACGATAGTTGAACGTGACAACGTCATAAGAAATACCATTCCATCAGTATTTTCTTAGACGGGCGGCTTGAGAGGCGAGGGGTGGGGGTGCAGGGGTAGGAATACAGGGGGCTAGGCGGGGTGTGTGGTGCGCGAGGGTGGAGGCCACGGGGTGGGGTGTGAGGTGGGTGGGGTGCGGGGTAGTAGTGCAGGGTTGGTGGAGTGGGGGGTTCAGGTGAGGTTCCAGAGGCGTAGTGGTGTGGTACGGAGGCGGGGGTCCGAGGTGGGTAGGGTGCGGGGTGTTGGTGTGTGGGCGGAGGTTAGGTACGGGTGCGGGGAGTTCGTGAGTTGGGGGGTCCAGGGGACGTGCCCCCTGGCTAGCAAAAGGGCCGCCGAAGGCCGCGGCCTTTTAGCTAGTATTAAATAAAAGTGAGGGGCCAGGTTGTATGGTAAAGTCAAGTGGATGGCCACATCACACCACAATCGCTTATTTTATTTATCAACTTTTCGTCGACTTTTCCGACTTGTTCAGGGCATCAAATAGTCATGCCACACATTCGTCTAAATTTTCTTTTTATCTTCGTTACCATTGAAGACCATCAGAAACACAATTTTCAATAAATATTTGGCACATTCACATAAACAATGTTTTCCTTCTATTCTTTAATTTAATAACTGTACTAGACAAAACAGAAATACATCGAATGAGGCAACACTGTTTTTTAAAACAATAGAATAGACTTCTGTCTTTTATTGACCATTACATTTAGAAATCTCAAATTTAAAATCAAATTAAATCAAATAGTCATGCCACATTTTAAATTTGTGATTTTTAAATGTAAGAGATCAATAAAAGAAAAACTCGACGAAATTTTCTCGTTGGAGAAAGACGTAAGTAGGTACTGGTAGAATTTTTAGCTGATAGTAATAGAAGGGAGCCCAGTAGGGATAGTGAAGAAAGAAAAAGTTATCTCGTTTCCAAATAAGGTGTATGTTTTCTTTCCTCCTTTTTCTTTTAAACCAACGTTTCGGAGGATTCTTCCCTCCTTCTTCAGGGTTTCAAGGGGTCAATGTCTTGTTGGTTTCCTTCATTGACCTTTGAAACCATGAAGGAGGAAAATCCTCGAGACTACTTAAGAAAAGGAGGAAGAGATAATTTTTAAGAAAAAATAAAACCGACTTTAAAAAGTTAAATGCAACAAATAAAATACACTAAAGGGTATAAAATAATTATTATCTTATTTAGTTACAACTGAACGACGAAATATTAACATGAAATTGCTTTTTGAAGTCGGTGCCAAACATATACCTTTTATGAATCGCACTCGACGGATCTTACTTAGTACGTTTGGCGGGTATGCTCGCTTATAGGCATAGTTTGTTTGGCACCGACTTCAAAAAGTAATTTCATGTTAATATTTCGTCGTTTAGTTGTAACTAAATAAGATAATAATTATTTTATACCTTTTAGTGTATTTTATTTGTTGCATTTAATTTTTTTGAAGTCGGTTTTATTTTTTTTCTTAAAATTATTTTTATTTTTCTCTTTTAGTGATGTTATTAATAGTGATCATATCATCAGAACTTGACCAAATTAATATGGCATCATCCCTAAGATACCCCTTTCGAATCAAAAAAGAATCATCGAAATAGGTTCATAAACAAAAAGTTAGGCCTGAACAAAAACCTAACAAAAAAGGTCTAATACCAATGAAAAAAAATGGGACCAATCGGAAGCTAGACCGAACCCAATGCAAAAAAAATTCTCCTCCTTTTTTGAAGTCGGTTAAAAATACACCTTTTTTGGAAATGAGAATAGCTTTTTCTTTCTTCACTACCCCTACTGGGCTGCCTTCCATTACTTTCAGCTGAAAATTGTTCTATCTTTAATATAGAGTCCTAATTTAGGCATAAGTTAGAATTAATATATTCTCTTAAGATCATAAAAATGTCATTTTGGCTTGCTGTTTCTCCCCGTGAAGCCCAAGCGCCCATACAGTATTTCAAACATTTCAATATCAGTATATTGCGATCATTAAATACTATAACATGACATGTTCGTTATATAATAAATTAATATTAGCAAAAGATTTGATGAGGGAATTCTAGAAATGAATAGGATCAGAGGCGTAGGTAGCCACGGAAGGGGGGTCAGAATCCCCCTCATGGGATGAGTAACAGCAACGTCAAACCGTTTCTTATGGCAAACTAATCGTAATTAAATATATTGCATATGTTTAATCAAGAATTATGTTCTTTTTCATTTCTTGAAGTACCTTTTTAGTCCAGATAAATTGTTCTCCAAAGTGCCCTTAGCGGGAAAGTTTTGGGGTAGTTTTGATTTCTTGATCCTATATTTTTGGTGTGTTGAATCTGAATCTGAGGTTTGCTAACAAAATTTAGTGATGGAACATTGTCAAAAATGCAAAAAAGGTAAAAAAAATGTCATTTATTGGCCCTTTTTTTGCTTATAACTAGAAAACTATCAACTTTTCGCAAATAACCTTCCTATTCAAAATGAAAGTTCATAAAATGTCCTACAAATTTCATCATTTAGGTTTTTTCTCAGACATGGAAAATGCTAGATATCTATAAATCTAAGATTTTTAACAAAAAAGTGGTTCATGTAAACGTTCAAGTCAACACAATTTCCTAGAGAATGAGATAGGAATCAAGGTTCTAAGATGAGTGGTTTTCATTTTATGAAGGAAAAACTGATTTTTTGTAAAAAATTGGATTTTTTCAAAACTTCATCCTCATTGCGGCACGGGTTACCATTATCCAATTAAGATGAAACTTTGTTTGAATTGTATCAAATTTAATCTAGTTTCAAAATGTATGAGGCTCTTTGTCAAAAACATGCTCTTTGTGGTCAAATGGGGAAAAATCGAAAAAAGTGCGAGTTTTGGGGATTTGCGGAAACAAAAAATATGACAATTTTCAACTGCCAATTGAGCCACCAATCGGAAGGTAGACTGAACCCAATGCAAAATTTTTTTTCAAAATCGGTTCACAATTGGCGGAGATATGAGGTAACATAGACACAGTCCGCCTACCTGGTGTAATGGTCAGCATAAATTTATCTCCCACTTAATTTTTATTACCAGATCCTATACTTACAGAAAAAATAATAGGCGGGAATCGAGACCCGAGACCGCCGAGTTGCCTGCTAGTTGTGCTTGGCAGAAAAAATAATAGGCGGGAATCGAACCCGAGACCGCCGAGTTGCCTGCTAGTTATTAGCGAGGCAGCTCAGCAGTCTCGGGTACCAATTCCGCCTGTCTTATTTTTTCTGTAAGTATAGGATCTGGTAATAAAAATTAAGTGGGAGATAAATTTAACCTAATTTATCGCGCGGAGAATTTACCACTGCTCGAAGCCCCTAAAAACTTAGTAAAAATTGGACTATATCTAACTTTCTGAGATTTGGCTCATGATCCCGGCTTCTTTTCCTTCTACTCCGTTCTTTTCACGATGGAGAGGCCAGCCCATACAGGCCTTTAGGGGATGGTGCATCTGGTGTATCACATCAATATCATTAAAAAAATTCAGTCGAATAGAGAACCTCCTCCTTTTTTGAAGTCGGTTAAATATATATATAATTTACCTTCGATTTTCAAAATTATAAGGTCCTCTAAATAAAAAAAAACTAACTAAAAGAGCTATTTTAAATTATTGTTTTTTGATTTTTACGAGATATCTAAGATTTTATCCTCTGAATAATATTCCCATTAATTCTGTTATCTTGGCTACTATTAATTAGCCATTATGGAATCAGCGCTTCAAGATTTCAACACGTTTTCTCTCAAATACCTAATGTTTAGCGTAATGTGTTTCTTTAGGTGGGGCTTTGGAAATCATGGCAAAAAAAGGGTCTGGATATCAAAGATATAGTATGGCCTGGCAATAGCCATACTCCGCCCCAAGGGCTTCCAGAGAAATTCCATTTGAAGATTACGTTTCTTGAAGAGCCGCCCTATATCAACGTCGCACCGCCCGATGAGATGGGCAAATGTGGTCTTAACAAAGGTGTACTCTGTCGCATCGGAGCTATTAGGTAAGCATTTCATCAATTTTAGATTTTCATCTTATCAATCAAAATAAAAATAATTTTAAAAAAAGGCAAAAAAATTTAGTAAAAGCTTTGAAGTTTATTAATCTCACCGGTTTTGCCAATGGTTTGGTTTATCAGACTTTAATCAAAATTTTTAAATTATGCATATGCCTTCTCTACAAAAAATTGCAATAAATAGTATTTAATTAATCGTGGTTAATATACGAGTTAAACATTATAATTTTTAATTAAGAAAAATAAGTCATACACTGAAAAAACAATTTCTTTATAATAAATATATTGATAGAGTTGAGCATTTTTATTGAGCTCTTATTTATTCCAAAGATATTTTATTAATAATCAAGATATATCGAAATCATTCCAAATATGACCAAATTTTTAGGTATTTAATCCAAATATATTACATACTAGAGAGATTTATTTTATTCTATTAGATATCTCTTAATATTAAATGAATGACTTCTTTATTTCTAGTAAAACTTCTTATTATATCTAAAAGAATGTCTTGTTATCATAAAACGGCTTAGATTTTCTGCAAATAGTGATATCTTAATAATTAAGATATTTAAAAAAAAAATTAACAAAAATATTGTTTATACTATTAATTGTTTTTTTTTAATTTCAAATTAAAACCCATTATAAGATTATAAGAAATATTAATATATATTAAAATGATTATTATACGTTATAAATATAGAAAATTAAATTAAATTTTTTTTTATTAATTCAATCAAATGAATAATTAAATTAAATATTTATATAATTCTTGAATTGAATATAGATTCTACATCAAATGAATAGCTATAAATGATGTTAAACCTTTAAAGATTTATAGTATCATTTCTTCTCATAATTACATATTATTTCATTTAAATACCCAACTATTAAATTTAACTATTCCACTATTTTACTCAAACAACAATATTTTCATAATTTAGTTATTGGTACTTGGTTCAAATAGCGGCATCTTAACTATTAATATATCTAAAGTTGCTCGAAAATATGAGAATACTTAAAATACGTATATCATTTATTCATATTGAACAGAGATTGATTTCGCTATAATTAACTTCACCATCTATTCATATCAAATATAATTTCTTAGCTATAAATAAATCGTTTTTCAGTGCAGCCCGTGTATATCTTAAAGTTTAGACCATTTTCAATGAATAACTTGAATACAAAGCTAATTAGTATTTTTAATATTATACTTTCCCACTAATTATATTTTTATGAAGGTAATTCTTTGTTATATTTCTAATCAATTCGGTCTAAGTCGAAGATTTACCATATAAGTCTTCTTATTATAAGAATATTTAAGGTGTTTACCATAAATAACGATTATTAGAGATCCGTTCCCCATCTCCAGGGCCTTTAATACAATATAATAAAAAAAATGTGGATCAATAATGAATACAGTAGGTGCTAAACTACTCACAATTTGAAGTGGACCACTTACGAAAAATTCCAGATTTTTTAATGGTAATTAAATTGTTCGACTTTAAAACCTTAATTATTGAATTGTAATGGATTTATTGTGTTAAAAATAAAGACACCTGAACAAAATGTTAACACCAACAATTTATTCTGTACAAGTCCCTTTATTTGAATAATTAGTTATTCTGAATGAATTTCGATAGGGAGGAACCTACTGATTCTGGCCGAAACGGATCAATTTATCAATGTTGTTCAGGATTTTGTATCGATCTGCTAGAAAAGTTTGCTGACGATTTAGCTTTTCACCTACGAATTATTCCGAGTTGAAGATGGAAAGTGGGGCGCCAAAACAGTAAGTACGATAGATAAAAATAATCTGTATTTGGTTACTAATAGTTGAACTAATCTACTCTTATTAAACGAGCATAAATTGTTTATATATTTGTATCTTAGCTCTATTTTAAAAACGGCTCTACCGATTTTGATGAAACAAATTCTATTAACAAGTTTTGAGGATGAGAAAGCGATCTGGCTAGGTCTGGACCTCGACAAATTTAATCTTAATTGATCTTTTCTTATTTAAAGTAATTATTGATAGATGAAAATCTCAATATAAAAAGTTTGGTTACATTTTTACTTTATTTCAATTATGTTTTAATTTTAATTGGTTTTTTTAATTTTAAAACCCACTAATAGGTTATAGCATATGTTAATATATTATATTAAAATTAGGAATTTTTTGTTTGTTTTCAATTAACAGGTGTCTAAATCATAACATTACAGGTGTGTTTACAAATAAAGTGGCTTTTTTTATATAACTTGGAAACAAATCTTATTTAATATGTATTATTTATTAATTAAAGGAATCGTAGGAGTTGGACAAGACTTTAAATTAAATTAAATACGAAGTTTTGATTAAATATGCCATACGTTTCGTTGCTGTTTTGCAACTTACTCAGTGGCTCATTTATTAAACTTATTTGTCAGGATTTTTTACTACGAGAAAAACATTTCAAACAGTATTCTTTTTTCTATCGCAATTCATCAACTAACATAAAAATATAAACCTTTTAAAAACAAATTAATTGTTTTCTGTCAAAAACTAAAAGAATCAAATTGAACAAAGAAATTTTTTTTTATTATTATTATTATGTACTAAGATGTCATTAAGAAGATTATTATGTACTAAGATATCATTAGAAGTTCTTAATTGGATATCAACATTTTTTATATGTTTATTTAATTTTTTTTTATAATAACATTAAATTTTAAAATTGAAGAAAATAAAGTTCTATGTGGGGGGGGGGCGTCGTCGTCTCTGACCCCCCCCCCCCCCACTTGGACAATTCGATCGCGACACACTTCCGAGATCAAAAGTAGATCTTATATACCGGCCGCCGGGGGGGGGGGAGTCAGGGGTTACCGTGCATCGCTCGGTGGCTCCAGGTACTGATAATTAAAATTGGAGGGAAGAGTGAAAAGAGTTCTAAATGACGTTTCAAAAATTATTTTATTTGAAATGTGTACTTTTCATTATCCTTGGGCTGCTTCTTCATCAAATCTTCAAAAAGAAAACTTTTTCAAGACTTGTGAAGTGAGGAGAGTCCCAAATAAATATGAATGCCCTTATCTCTGATACGGTGAGTCGCAGAGCTTCGGGATTTGAAAGTTAAGCTATCAAGACACTAGAAGAAGTACCACGAGATTTTAGCTAAAATCGAAGAACCGGAAGTACATGTTTATTTGAAGATTTTTAGTATTTTGCAATTTAGTCTTTTTCCGGTTTTCTCAAAACGGCTTGGGGGAAACCCAAATTAAATTCATTTAAATGAAGAAAATTGATTAGATGATTTCAAAAAAGGGAGATCATTATGTGAAAGTCGTTGGCGCCCGCACCAGTTGATTTTTCTTTTTATTATGTTTAGAAATATATGAAATATGAAAAAAAAATATTTTCCAACATGATCTTTTGTGTTTATATAAATTAAGATAAGTACCTGAAAAACTCAAAAAACGAAAAAAATCGTAGCAAGTTCGTTCTAATGTCAAAATGAATTTTTTTTTGGCAAGAACTTATTAGATTTAACGAAGTGAAATTTTGTCCCTCAAGTTTATGTTAATAAAGTGCATTCTATTTATTATGCTTCGTTTCAACTTTTTAAATCATATCATTTGCTACAAAAAAAAATAGGAAATTTGTCGAACCTAAAAAAAAAGGAAAGCATACCGAGTTTTAAAAAGGTTTTCACTTTTTCACTCCAATTGGCTATTTGAATTCTGGTATTTAGACTTACCATAATATTTTACTTTACCATACAGGGTATGGTCATGTAATGTAATCGTGCATGAAAAAGTGGTTTTTTCCTTCTTTTTTCGAAATATCTCAAAAATGGCTCAAACTATTATGATTAAAAAATGGAGCAAAACCATGGCATTTTAGGTCTACAAAAAAGCCTAATAAGTGAATATCGAAAAAATTATATTTTTCGAGATAATAATTGTTTTGTCAAAATATTAATATTTAACGTTATCGTGAACTTTCTTGAAAAATTCTTCGTTATTTTAAATCGAGTCCGTTTTTGTGTTACCTTAATTGCAATTTTCCGAGGTTTCACTTTTGAAGCTGAAGCTTTTATTCGGACGTTCTGGGCGCTCGCCGCCCCGGCCACTCTATCCGAGCTAAGCGTCAGATTTTAAAAGCGTAACACGAGTGGTGCGTGCGCACTGTCCCCCCACCTCAGTAGGCGTGGTCTGATGTCACACTTTGGTCTCATGTCAGGGCAGCCACTTGTTGGAATATTTCAATATCCGTTGCGATCAGCTGTTTCGTTTAACCTTTCTGCTGATTACAAATAAATCGTGTAAATTGTAGTTTTTATGAGACTAGAATTGTTAACTTCGCCGTAGAGTTATTGTGTTGTGTTTTGTGAATCTATAATTTGGTACACAAATTGAAAGTGAGACATGGAGAGTGATCCAGAGAATAATTTTCATTCTCAACACATACAAGTTGATGATGTAGCTGGAACTTCTGGCACTATTCAAAATGTTCCAGATTTATCAGGAGAGTCGCAAAGGTTACAAAAAAATATTTTTACTATTATTATTTATTGAGGGAAACAATAATAAAAGAGTTTGTCTTCTGCTGGAATTATAAATTTTATTTATTTATAACGAGACTATAGTTTCGAGGACTTTGCCCTCTTCATCAGTCGATTACAATTTATTCACAGGAATAATTTATGAATTGAAGGTTAGAATTTACATGTGGTTAAGTTAAAAATTGTTTCATTTGTACTTGTTTTATTTTTGACTATAGGTGGCGTAAATGAGGTTTTTATTTTTATTTGTGCCGCAATTTTTAAAATAAGGCTCTTTTATTATTGTTTCCCTCAATATATAAAAATTCTGCTACACTCGGCACAAAAAACCTTCAATTTAACTATTATTATTACTATTTTATGTCTTTAAAGTTATTAAAAATAATTAAAAATTTATCGAATAAAATTATTTTACAGAAAAAGAAAATCAAATGCAGAAAGACAGAGAGAATGGAGACAGAGAGAGAAAAATAAAAAAAATAAAAATATACAAGAGGAAAAGGAAAGAAAAGCTGAGACACAGAAATTTACAGGGAAACTATCACAAGAATCGCATTCTAGTGAGAAACTAAATCTTGATGAACTTAAATTGAGAAAATTGAGAAACGCAGCTTATTCGAAAGCGTACAGAGATAGAAAAAAAAGTGCCGTCTAGGGACGCCCGAAAGAAGCGAAGCTTTATAATATAAAGCGAAGGAACTAAGCGTTCAAAAAAATTAAGACTTGAGAAAAGAAAAGCCTTGAGGGATGAAAAAAAATAAAGACTTGAGAAAATAAAAAAAAATAAAACTGATAACTTGGGAAAATAAAAAAAATGAATACATTAAAAATAAAAGACGCGCCCAAAAACGCAAGGCTACAGCGGAGCTCTCTTCACGATTAGAACAAAAAAAATAGGAGAGCTCCGCTGTAACCTTGCGTTTTTGGGCGCGTCTTTTATTTTTAATGTATTCATTTTTTATTTTCCCAAGTTATCAGTTTTATTTTTTTTTATTTTCTCAAGTCTTTATTTTTTTCATCCCTCAAGGCTTTCTTTCTCAAGTCTTAATTTTTTTGAACGCTTAGTTCCTTCGCTTTATATTATAAAGCTTCGCTTCTTTCGGGCGTCCCTAGACAGCACTTTTTGATTTGGTATATATTCGGAAATGTTTAATTTTTTCCCAAATAACCGGAACAAAATTACACTCTGGCCGGGACCATACCTTGAAAAAGGGGTCAGTCCCGGGAAGTAATGGTAATCCTAGGTGTAATTAATATTTTATCGATGATATAAAGAGAAAATTGGCCGCCTAGCCCGCTGCTCGCCGATCGCTCCTTCGGGACGGCCCAATTTTTGCATATCTCAAATGGACATTGGAGTTTCGATTATCCTCTAGGGAATGAAAAGGATAATAAATGAGAACTCGGATATTTGAGAACTTAGGGATTTTATATTCATATATAATACGATATTACTATTATATCGTATTTATTAATCTATAAAGATTAATAGAAAAGAAGAGGATGTTTATATTTACGTGGAAAAAATTTAAATCGTCAAACAATACAATACAATATAGAATACATAAACATTCATAAGATCAACGAGTGGGGGTCGGATAGGCTAGGTGGTATCGTGTCAGCCTGCTAACCAAGTGGACCCGGATTCAAATCCGACTCGAGACATCCGGCTAAAATCTGAACCCCGGGGTAGGGATAAATTTAAATAAAATAAATAGTATCGTAAATTGGCTTATGGCTAGAAAGGCCGAAAAGCCAAAAAAAAAATAAGCTGACGTGTTCTGATGTGGCCATCTACTTGACTTTACCATACAACCTGGCCCCTAAAATTATTTATAACCATGTAGGGGGGTTAGTTTTTCCGCATTTTTATACTTACTGGGGTCCCACTGATTATGTATACAAAATTTGGTTGAGTTTGGTACAAGAGCCTAGATTTTCATTTTTTGACCCCCCACCCATCCACCACCCTTAATTTTGGGTCGATATTAACCAAAATCTAATCAGCTCTCAATCTCAATGGACCAAAACTACGTGTGAAATTTGGTTTCGATATTCACACTAGTTTTTTGAACTAGCTCGTTCACAAAAATTTGGTTACGCACAGACTAACTAACAGACTAACAGACATTTTGACAAAACAATTATTATCTCGAAAAATATAATTTTTTCGATGTTCACTTATTAAAGCTTTTTTGTAGAGAGAAATGCCATGGCATTGCTCAATTTTTTAATAAAAATACTTCCTACTGTTTTTGAGATATTTCGAAAAAAAGAAGGATAAATAACCATTACAATACTTGACCATACCCTGTATGGTAAAGTAAAGATCAAAGAGTAATAACAGAGCAAAGCACCATCTTCTTACAAAATAAATCAAATACATCTATATAATATAAATGAATTTCTTTTCTTTGTAAGCGCAGATCCTCAAATGACTGGACCGATTTGGCTATTTTTTTTAAATGTTCGTAATAGTCCAATTCAGGTTAATACGTAAAAAAAAATTGGAAAAGTTGCCCGGAAAATTGGAAAATTCAGGAAAAACTAAAAAAAATTCAGGTTAGCCAGCATAGCTTGCCAAACAATAAAAGAACTAAACTAGCAAACTAAACATGTGTTGGCGGGTCTGTTTGTCAGATTTTTTGAGTGTCATTCATTCTTATTAGCATAGATAATAGAGTTCTAACCAGATTATCGTTGAAGAAGAATTTAATAATTCAACAAAGATGTAAAAAAACTATTTTTTTTAAAGTACATTTAAAAACAAAAATTAAAAAAATAAACTTGAACGGATAGTTGCTAAACTTTATCCAAATTTATTTGAAATATTAATATGTTTATTTCTTTATTATTAATCAGATATCACTTGCAATTTGCAGTTCATTTGACTTTAATTCAAAAATAATCATCGATTCTCATTTAACAGTCGAGGAATAACCATTCTACATTCGATTTTTGACGTTTCGGTTTTTATTGGTAGCCATTGCTGAAGACATGGAGGAATCGACTTAAAATCAAAAATAGCAATCGATTCTCATCTAATACTTGAGGAATAACAATTCTACATTAGATTTTTGACCCTTCGATTATTATTGGTAACCATTGCTGAAGACATGGAGGAATCGACTTAAAATCAAAAATAACGATCGATTCTTATCTAATACTAGAAGAATAACCTTATTGCATTCCATTTTTGATGTTTTGACTATTAATGGCAAACTCTACTGAAAACGTGGAAGAATCGACTTAAAATCAATAAGACTAAATTCTTTTATGATAAACAACTCAAGCTTGAGAATAAGAGAATTTTTATAAATAGAGATTTATAATACATTTTAAATATTTGTTTCATCTTATTTGTTATGAGTGTATATTACAGTTAAATAGAATCTCAAATTATGTCTATTTAAGACTTTATAATAAAAAAATTATATTTATTCTCTGTTACTAATAAAACATCAATAAAGCAGCCATGTGGGGGGTCCAGGGGCGAAGCCCCCTCGCTAAAAGGCCCGCCAAAGGCGGGCTGAAGCTTAGTTATCAATATATTTAATGTTTCTCAATAGATTGTATATACTTTTGTGTCTAGAAAAATGAATAATAATTGTAATTTTCAAGTCTTCTGATCTAAAATAATACCTACATATAATATAACTTTTTTTTTATTTTCCCCTTAATGATAACAAGTGGATTTTTAATACATTTTAAATATTTGTTTCATCTTATTTGTTATGAGAGTTGGTATATTGCAGTTAAATAGAATCTCAAATTATATCTATTTAAGAACTTATAATAAAACAATTATATTTATTCTCTGCTACTAATAAAACATCAATAAAGCAGCCACGTGGGGGTCCAGGGGGCGAAGCCCCCTGTTAGAAAAAGTCCCGCCGAAGGCTGGGCCTTGAAGCTAGTTAACAATATAAATAGTCCAGTCTCAAAATGTTTTTTTATCAGGAAAGTTTTGGGGTAGTTTTTGGTTTTTGCATATATATGTTTCTTGGGGCGCTGAATCCAAATCTGAGGTCTCCTACCAAAACTTCGTGACGCATCATTGCAGAAAATACAAATAAAAGTGAAAATTTCCATTTTTTGGCGGTTTTTTGATTTATAACTCGAAAACTATCAACTTTTCGTAAATAACCTTCTTTTTCAAAATGAAAGGTCGTGTAATTTACTACAAATTTTAATAACTAGATTTTTCACCGGCCAACCGTTCTGGCTCAAGCGCAAAATTCATGTCTTCGACCTCGGCAACCCCCCTGGGGCACCGAAAAACTCGCACTTTTTTCGTTATTTTCCAATTTTGAACATGAAGGAGCAGGTTTTCGACAAAGACAATTCTATACAATTTTAAACTAGATTAAATTATACAATTAAAACAAAGTTTTATCTTAATTGATAAATGGTAATCCGTGCTGCAATGAGGTTGAAGTTTTGAAAAACCGCAATTTTTTTCAAAAATTGCAGTTTTTCCTTCATAAAGTGATGACCACTCTTCCTAGAAACTTGATTCCTATTCATTCCCTAGGAAATTTTCTGTTTGTTTGAACGTTTACATATACTACTTTTTGATAAAAGCCTTAGATTTATAGTATCCAGCATTTTCCATGACACTGAGGATTCAGATCATATCCTGTCATGGAAAATGCTAGTATCTATAAATCTAAAGGTTTTATCAAAAAAGTGGTTCAAGTAAACGTTCAATTCAACAAGATTTGCTAGGGGATGAGATAGGAATAAAGTTTCTAAGAAGAGTGGTTTCCATTTTATAAAGGAAAAAGTTCGATTTTTTGCAAAAAATTTGAGTTTTTTAAAACTTCAACCTCATTGCGGCACGGATTACCATTTATCCAATAGGTACATATGTATGCAAAATATCAGAACTACCCCAAGACTTTCCCCATAGGGGCTCATTTGATCACAATTTGACTGGACTAAAAATCCCAATCATGGAGAGCTTTAAGTTAATCATTCTCCTCTAACTAAATTAAAATCTTTTTCTTTACCATACAGGATATGGTCAAGTATTGTAATCGTGTATGAAACAAGTGGTTTTTTTCCTTCTTTTTTTCAAAATATTTAAAAAACGGCTGAAACTATTTCGATTAAAAAAATTGAGCGAAACCATGGCATTTCGGTCTATAAATAATCTCTAATAAGTAAACAACGAAAAAATTATATTTTTCGAGATAATAATCGTTTTGTCAAAATGTCTGTTAGTCTGTTAGTTAGTCTGTGCGTTACCAAATTTGTGGACGAGCTAACTCAAAAACTAGGTGTGAATATCAAAACCAAATTTCACACGTAGTTTTGGTCCATTGAGATTAAGAGCTGATTAGATTTTGATGCATATCGACCCAAAATTAAGGGGGGTCGATGGGGAGTTAAAAATTAAAAACTTTTTGAGCAAACTCAACCAAATTTTGAATACATAATCAGTGGACCCCCAGAAGTCTAAAAATGCAAAATCTAACCGCCCAAAATGAGAGGGGGGGGAGCGGAGGGTCAAAAAATGAAAATCTTGGCCATTTACCAAACTCAACCAAATTTTGTATACATAATCAGTGGGTCCCCAGTAGTCTAAAAATGCAAAAACTAACCGCCCGAAATGGGAGGGGGAGGTTCAAAAAATGAAAATCTTTGCCATTTACCAAACTCAACCAAATTTTGTATACATAATCAGTGGGTCCCAGGAGTCTAAAAATGCAAAAACTAACCCCCCCCCCCCCCTACATGATTATAAATAATTTTATTAAATATTAAATATAAGTGAGGGGCTAGGTTGTATGGTAAAGTCAAGTGGATGGCCACATCAGAACACGTCAGCTTATTTTATTTTAAAATGAGATGACATCTCCCTGCAGGATCTCCGATAGGTTTTCAATAATAAATGGTATTTTTATTATTCGTACTTTAATAGTCGATTAATAATCCATTTTGAAATGAAAATGCAAATTCAAGAGTGATGATATTATTATTGCTTGGATGCATGGTTAGGATCGAATGATTATGTTTTACATAAAATAGGTATGATTTGTTATTCTGATTAATCGCCAAAATGGAAGAAAAGGAAAAAATAATTAATATATCGGTGTTAAATATCCTCTCATCAATCTAGACTGGAAATTTAATTCTTTTCAAAGTAATTGATTAGATTTCATTTATTATTCTTTTTATTTATAAGAATTAATAAAATCTAATAAATTGTTTTGTATTATAACATCTCTGAAATTAGAGAATGACATTTTTTTACTTTTTACTTTCATTGTTGATATATTCAATATCAAATTTCTTAAAGTTCGCCACTTTTGCTGAGGTTTTTTTTAAACAATCATAAATCAAATTTTAAGGTTTGTTTGATATGTTGAACTATTCACTAGGTGCTTAGACCATGAAATATATAGACACGCCCTGGTGTCCATTTGGTGAGGCCAACATCATCTAGAGAACGTGACGTCATCTGTAGGTAGGAACACCCAGAAATAGCATGGGGACTATAGGAATTATTATACATTGAGATAAATTTAGCGTAGTTTAGATTATTTATTTTGAATTTCAATAATCGCAAATTAATATTAAATTAATATACCAAAATATTTATTTATTTTTTTAACAAAATGTTTTATTTAAATTACATATTTTACAATAATTCGGGCATTGAGCAACACTCCCTTCCCATGTCCGTATATACAACAATGTCTTTTATTATTTTAATCAATTGTAGGCTTCCAAAATCTTATCTTATTAAACGAGCAAAGTATGTACTATATATATTATATATATACGAGCTTTTCGTGCGTGCCTTCGGCACGCCCTCGAAGCTCGGACCCTCGGGCTGCTGCCCTGGCGGGCAGCGTCTCGGTCCAAAAAATTTTATTCCTCTTAAAAAAACAAACTCCAAATGTATACCCGTAAACTACCGAAAATACATCGTCTCTTAAAAGTTTCGCCTCTTTAATTTTTGAGTGGCAGGGGGGGAGGAATAATTATGAATATATTTAAATTTAAAATTTAAATTTAAATTTCATTTTTCCTTTTCAAAACAAAAATAATGAAATGATTTATGAACTGCAAAAAATTCGCAGGCTGAATCATGGAAATTATTCAAATTTACGCGGTTCAATTAATTTAATTAATTACAAAAAATATATTTAATGTTTCTTAATTTAAAAATTAATTGGAGTCTTTCATTTCAAAATTCGAGTGCAAATTAAAATTATATTTCAAATTTGCCTGGTTAATGAAAATCAATTGGGGCTGTCAGTTTAAAATCCTAGCTGACAATTATATTTCAAATTTGCCTCGTTAATTAATATATATTTAATGTTTCTTAATTTAAAATCAATTGGTGTTTTTTCATTTTCATTCGAGTTCAAATGAATACAATATTATCTCGACACAAAGTCTAAATCAAAAATTTATAGCTTTAGTAACTGAAATCATGGTATAAATATTAATGCAGATTGGCTAGTGGTTAAAGCGAAAGAAAAACCTTCGTAAATACTGGTGGCTTGAAGAAAGACAATAAAACATCAGAAGAAAAAAGTGAACACGTGACGGTGTTAATATTAAAAAAAAAAAATAAAATAAAAAATTAACTATAAAATCCATGTATTTTTTCATTTTTATTATTTTTATAAGTAAAAAATAAACTTAAATTTAAGAAATTATAAAATAACAAAATAAATTGTAAAAAATAAACTCCCAACCTTTAAATTCTTTCTGCTTATACTTGAATAAATTGATAAATTATATTAACTAAATTGTAAATTATAAATTAAGTAAAAATTGTAACAAATAATTCTATATATTAACCTATTTGGAACAACAATAAACTGTATAGCCGGGTTTTTTCTCAAAGCCTTTTCCCGTGCAAAAAAATTTAATTATACAAATGTAAGTAAAAATTACAAAAAGAAAAATAACTTATTGTAAAATTAAAATTAAAAAAAAACTATATTATGTAAAAAAATCTACTGGGATCCATTTAAAAAATGGCCCTTTTCTTTTTTCATTGTATTTAAAGTTAAAATACTATACTTCTTTTGGATTGTTAGAAGTAACTTTGTAATAAATTGTACATATTTTTTTTTATGGCTAATAAAACATCCTCTTAAAACTAAAAAAAAAGCAAATGACCTTAGTTCAAGAGTTCTTAGGTTCGATTCTAGGCAAGAGGGAGATTTTTTTAGAGAAATTTCTCTTAGCGTTGTTACAAATTAATCTAGACAAACATAAATAGTATAATAATAATAATTAATAAATTTCTAAAAATGGGCGGGCTCAATATTTTAAAAAACGCCCTGCTAATTACGAACTTAGCCAATAATAAGTTTTTGGGAAATTTCCACTCGAGAAGGAGCAGGCTTGAGTTCCGTCCTCAGTTGAAGTTGCTTGAGGGCAGTTGTCAGTTGTCAATTGGAGTTGAGAGACACAAGTTTTAAGTTCTTCAGCATGGAGAAATGTATTTTTATAATAAATTAACTAATAAATAAACTGCAACGCATCGTTGCTAAACTTTATCCAAATTCATTTGAAATATTAATATGTTTTGCTGGCTTGGTGTGTACTGGATATATTAATAATTTATCCTTTAACAATAAAAAATAAAATGTTTATTCCTTTATTATTAATCAGATATCACTTGCAATTTGCAGTTCATGTTGACTTTAATTCAAAAATAATGATCGATTCTCATTTAATAGTCGAAGAATAACCATTCTACATTGGATTTTTGACGTTTCGGTTATTATTAGTAACCATTGCTGAAGACATGGAGGAATCGACTTAAAATCAAAAATAGCCATCGATTCTCATCTAATACTCGAGGAATAACAATTTTACATTAGATTTTTGACGCTTCGATTATTATTGGTAACCATTGCTGAAGACATGGAGGAAACGGCTTAAAATCAAAAATAACGATCGATTCTTATCTAATACTAGAGGAATAACCTTATTGCATTCCATTTTTGATGTTTTGACTATTAATGGCAACCTCTACTGAAAACGTGGAAGAATCGACTTAAAAATCAAAAAAGACTAAATTCTTTTCATGGCAAACAACTTCAAACTTTTAGCATTTCACAGAGAAAAAGCCTATCCACTCTTACTTAGTTAGGTTAAATGAGTCCTATATTACCAACAGAATCAAATGAATAAATTTTAAAGAATTCAAAAAATCTTACTTTAGAGTAAAGTACTTTAAAATATAATTTTACTAAAAACTTTATTTAACCTTTTTTGTCGGCCCCAAGGTACTTAATTAGGATATTAAATTTCATCAAAATTGGTTAAGTCATTTTAAAGATATTTAGAAAAAACTAAAAAAGTACTGAAATAAATAATGTTGTATAATACTAATGTTTGTGGGCCGATATGTACCAAAAACTAATCAGCGCTTCATTTTATTAAAATGAATGGTAGGTTTTCAATTTCATTTCAATCGGTGCAAAGGTGTGGAAAAAATCGTGGACGAAAAAAACGATAACATCCATCCATCCATCCATCCGCACGCACTTCCAAAAAAATGGCACTTTTTGGCCTCTCGACGAGATTCCAGGTAACTTTTTGGCAAAACCGCCACGTGCTAAAATTCAATCTCATTGAATACTTCAATTTGTGACCTTAATTGAGTCCATGGGTTCCGTAGTCTTTACCTGAGGACCCGTTGAAGTCGTGCTTGCCGCGCGACCGATTGCAATACTTTCTCCCATGCTTCGCATTGGATAAAGTAAAAACCTATGAAAAATAATACTCTCTTCTGCTGCTAACATCTCCTACTTCAATTACCATCAAAATTAGCGTCAAGACTGAAACAGGTTGAATCGCTGGGCTACACGATTACCAAGATCATTCTGGGGGGAACATTCTTCGAGATAAATCTACAAATCGTCCAACCTTTCTCTGGTCGAGAGGGGTTTCAACCAAAAATCAAAATGTTGTCGTAACAATATTAATGAGAAAATTATAAATTTATTTAACTTCATTATTTCAAGTTAGAAATATATAAATTCGGATATTATTTTCACTTAATATCTGAAAAAATCACTTGGATTCGATTTGCGATCGAATCAAATACAGAGAAACTTATGATTTATCGATATTATTATATTTTTCATCGTCCGAGAAGTATATTTAAGGTTATGTATGGTGGCTTACACAAAGTAAATAAAAACTTGAATGTGTGAATTTATGATGAAAATTGTGACAACAACAGTCATTATTGTTGTGAATGATTTTTAAACTTATGGAATTGATTTTCTTTCTCAGATATACTAGATGTTTCATCAGTGCAATTCACAAATGTTCACAAATGCTTTTGGAGATATGACATTGAAACTTTAATAATGAACAGAACGGAAATAGTAATTAAAACTGGTTTTCGGTGGATAAATGTTTGACCATATTTCTTGGTGTATTTTATACTTTATTCAATTCTGCTACTCGTCGTTTCATGAAACGTGCATGCCTATAAAAAAAATTTATTATTTTGTTTGATATAAATGGAGTTCAATTTTTAAAAAAGAAATTACGTAGTTTTTACCCACTTGCTGATAGCTTGGCTCTCATTATTCTTCCCCTCGACATTATAAATACCAGAAGAAATATTGTTGGGCATAACTTGGAAATGGGGTTTAATTAAAAACAAAAACTACTATGCCCCTCCTCAATCAGCTTAGAAAACAGGAAGTTGCTATTGAAGACATATGTATGGAGCATAGCCATGTACGGGTGTGAAACCTGGACAATTAGAAAAGCGGAGAGAAAGAGATTAGAGGCTTTCGAAATGTGGTGCTACAGAAGAATGATGAATATCAAATGGATGGATAAAATTACAAATGAAGAAGTTCTTGGAAGAATCGGAGAAAGAAGAACCTTGTGGAAGAGTCTGAAGAAGAGAAGAGGTCAGATGATGGGGCACACACTGAGACATGGGGGACTGCTTAGGGATATCTTGGACGGGGAGGTGGGAAAGAAAAGGGAAGGGGAAGACCCAGATTAGAATATTTCAACCAAATAATTGGGGATATGGGATGCCAGACATTTAGAGGGTCAAACAGCTGGCGGGGGACAGAGTCGAGTGGAGACGGATTGTTGCATCAAACCAGTCTTAGGACTGTATATTCAATGATGATGATAACTTGGACTTATTTCCTCTTCCGATTTTTTACCACCGATAAAATGTGCACTGCAAATATAATCTGTCGGTTTTGGGGTCCATTTTAATCCATTTGAGCTATAAAATTGTATATACAGGGTGCTTCAAAAAAATGTATACACACTTTGAACTTCCATAGAAAATTTATTTACCGTTCTACAAAGTTAAATTTCAGGAAAATAGAAAGCTGAAAGTCCAATGTAAATGAAACATAAATAACAAATGTTAATACTGTTCAAATTGGTGACCTGCAGCATCAATACAATTCTGAGTACGAGTCACCACTGATTCTGTACATCGTATCAAAACGTCCAATGAGATTTCTCTACACACTGCTTGAATCTCATTCCAAAGAATGTCCAGGTTACGTGGTTTACGCCTGTACACCTCATCCTCCACTGCGCCCCACAAGAAGAAATCCAGTGGTGTAAGGTCTGGTGCTGGAAACTCGATTGGCCCCCCTGCGTCCTATCCACTGGCCCGGACAAATTTTGATCCAGGTAAGCTCGTACGTCCCTGTGATAGTGCGGCGGGCCATCTTGGTGAAAATAAAAATCATCATTACCGTATAATGCAACGAATGGCAGGAAATACTGGAATCAGCAGGATCAAAATTTGTCGGGCCAGTGGATAGGACGCAGGGGGGCCAATCGAGTTTCCAGCACGCTCTCCAGACCTTACACCACTGGATTTCTTCTTGTGGGGCACAGTAAAGGATGAGGTGTACAAACGTAAACCACGTAACCTGGACATTCTTTGGAATGAGATTCAAGCAGTGTGTAGAGAAATCTCATTGGACGTTTTGATACGATGTACAGAATCAGTGGTGACTCGTACTCAGAATTGTATTGATGCTGCAGGTCACCAATTTGAACAGTATTAACATTTGTTATTTATGTTTCATTTACATTGGACTTTCAGCTTTCTATTTTCCTGAAATTCAACTTTGTAGAACGGTAAATAAATTTTCTATGGAAGTTCAAAGGGTGTATACATTTTTTGAAGCACCCTGTATATACAAAGTGTACAACTTTGCTTTCGCCGTTTTTTTCCCAAAATTTTAGGCTTTAATGAAAAAAATTGGTTACACATGTATCATTCAAAGTATTTTATATGGCTGGCCACTACTTTCTTTCATCTTTCTGGCAGCATACGGATACCGCTTCGGAAGAATGGCTCATCTTTTGAGGCTATCCAAGAATCGACCCAATTTTTGGTATCTTCATATGATGTGAAGTGCTGCTCAGACAGGCCATGCGCCATCGATCGAAACAAGTGGACATCAGAAGGAGTAATGTCTTGTGAATATAGCGGGTGGGATAAAACTTTCCAAAAAGATTTTGACAGGTTTTGTGAAAAATCGGCATTCAACGTTTCTCGGCGTTTGGCAAAGTCTGGACCAAGAGAGAAAAAGATGTGATCCATTTAGCTACAATCCAACGTCATTTCGCGTATAGCCCGCTTGACATTCGGATGGATCATCAAATTAATTTGAAATCTCAGATGTTATATATTCAATCTCCCAGTCCAGACCGCTTGATCTATTAGCATGTATGTTAGATGCTTTCCATTAATTAATCGAATGTTTTCTACATTTGATTCAATCGCGAATCAAATGTAGGAAATTTTAATAAGTTCAGATATTATTTTCACTCAATATTTGACAAAAATTTCCTAAATTTGATTCGCGATTGAATCAAATGTAGAAAACATTCGATTTATATGAGGTTATGTTAATTACTTGTTTTTCTCCACAGCAGCTATCCATTTTTGCCTTTGAATTAATTTATGTCTATCAGTTAGAAATCTATAAAATTTAGAATTACTATTTTTTCTCTGTATTTTTAAAATTCCCTACACAATAATTCGAAAAACCCATTTTTCGTCTGTATTCAAGGTTATTAGAGGAAAATGGAGAAGCAAATTTGCCATATTCAACCGCCTACAACGCTGCGGTCGTTTCGCCTATCCCCTCCAACGTACTGCACTTTGCGAATATGTTCCTAATTTGGGGAGGTCTCATTTTTCCATATAAACAAATAGAAAAATAAGGAGTTTAAAATGCATATAAAGTATCATTAAGTTTATTAATATAAACTATTAAATTGAAAGATTCTCTAACATCGATCAATTGCAGTTTATTTTAAATTTAATTTACTTTAAATGTTCTGTGTGAAAGTGCCATAAAGTGCTCATTTTTAGGTGAATTTTGTATTTACCATGTTTAGAAATGGCTTAACTTAAAATTATGAACAAATTTTGAAAATTTCTTCGTTCTTTCCTTTTGATATATTAAGTATTTTGGAATTTTAAGGTACGGAACCCTAAACATGCGAGTCCGATTCCTATTTGACTATGATTTTATTATTTTATTTTATTTTTTAATTACTAACTGTAGAGAACTTATTGAATTGTAATTTAAAAATATTAAATTTTTTTCTTCCTTTGGCCTCGGTGGACACTATTTGGCCATCATTTGTAAAAAAAATTTAATATATAGAATAATTTTATTTTCTAGAACGAAAAATGGAATGGTTTGGTAGCGGCACTTATTAATGGCAAAGCCGATATGGTCATGACGTCATTGAAAATAAATTTTGAACGTTCTCAAGCCATTGATTTTTCCCTTCCTTTTCTGGATACGGGGATTGCGATTGTTGTGGCCAAACGAACAGGAATCATTTCCCCGACGGCCTTCCTTGGTAATTAAGATTGCATTTATTTAGAAATTTATTTAAGTCCTATTGACCCTTGACTTTTTTTATTGTTTTCTAGAGCCGTTTGACTCTTCGATGTGGATGTTGGTTGCTCTTGTTGCAATTCACGTGGCCGCTCTCACTATATTTCTATTTGAATGGCTAAGTCCTTATGGTTTTGACGCTCAGGTAGGTCATTTTAACAAAAGTGGATTTTTTTTCTTCAAGTTGATTAACACAATACTACTATTGGGTTTCTCACTAACATTATTACATGCCAAATCCCAAACAGTTTTTAAAATATAGAATATGATTAATAGACATGGCTTTTGTTAATATTTTTAAAATTTTGAATTTCATCATGAAAAACAATATAAAATCTTTATTCGTTTTGGAATTGGCGTGTGTGCCTTAAGTTGAGTCAAGTGCTCCATCTGGTGTCACTTTTTTCAGCTGGGGCACTTCAGGTGTGCCCCAGTTTGGAGCACTCTAAAAAGAATGCATTTAGAGCTCATGGCTCGAATAACGAAATTAAAAAAAAATATTATTTTTATTATAGTGTAATAATTAAGAGTGGTAGGTATACATATATAATAAGTTATTTATTTATATAATTTATTTATTTAATAATTATTTTAAATAAATAATGGATACTTTTATGGAAAAAGAATTTTCCATTCTAAAATTACTTCTCGAAAGTGATTCTGATTGTGAATCTTCATCGAGCTCAGATGATGATCCTGAAATTGTTGCAAAAATGCTATTAATTATATCAAGAAAAGAAAAAAATGCTCAGTTTTGCCTCTACGATGCTTGGAAATATAACTTGTTGTTTTTTATTGGCTTTTCGGCCCTTCTATGTCTGTCCAAATTTAATTCAAGTAGAAGACACTGTTTAATTATTCCCTTTATTATTATTGTTATTATTATATAAATAAATACAAATCTTTTATAAAAATCAATCTCCAAACACATTTTTATAAGACGTATGAATATTGTTTTTTATAAAAGATTTGCATTTATTTACATATATCAAAACATTATAATATAATTATAATAGAATATGTTTTTTTTTATTATTATTAAAGGAGACAATAAAAAATGTTGTCACCCCGGGGGGGGGGGATAGAGACTTATTTAATAAAAAATAATTAGTATCGTAAATTGGCTAATGGCTAGAAAGGTCGAAAAGCCAAAAAAAAATGTGTCTTCTTCTAGAAAAATAAATTTTGCCCTTAAAACTGTAGTCTCTTTATAAATAAGTTAAAAATGTATTTAATTTTATTTATTTTCTTTCATTATAACCTACTTATTAAAAATTTATTTTTCCAGCAGAAGAAACTAATATTGTCTCCTTTAATTTATAAAAATTCTGCTTCTTTCGGCAAAAATAAGCTTTCAATTAATTTTTTTTTTATAATCAATGTAATAATAACAAATAAACGACTTAAAAGAATAATTTATATAAATAATTTAATAAAATAATAACGTACCTGGTCATTCATTATTCTAAATTAAATAACAATAATATATTCAAGTTTAAAACAGAGTATATAAAAAATCGGTGTTTTGAAATTCAAAATGGTGCGAAGCTTTACTAAGGGCGCCCCAAAGTGACCATGCTCAATGAGCATGTTCACTTGGTGCAATATTTTCAAAGCCATTTCAGCCGTGAAAAGTTAAATAATGTAATCAATAATTTCTTATGTTAATTCTACATTTAGAAAATTATTCTATTATTTTTTGAAAAGGAAAAATGAATTGATCATCCGACCGGATTCGAACCCGTGTCTCTCTCCTTTACGCGAAGATCGGCTTTCCAACTAGCCCACGGATGGCTTTTAATAAAAAATTAAAACTAAAAGTTTAAAAGTTTTTTTTTTTTTTTTTCCCCCTTTCTTTGGAAGCTTTTCGGCCTTTCTAGCCATGTGCCATTTACGATACTAATTATTTTATTTTAAATTTGTCTCTACCTCGGGGGTCAGATTTTAGCCGGATGCCTCGAGTCGGATTCGAACTCGGGTCCTCTCGGTTCAGCTGGCTGACATGCCACCGCCCTAGCCTACCCGACCCCAAAACTAAAAGTTTAAAAGTTAATTTGTCAAAAACTTAAGTAACTATACTTTAAATAGAAAAAGCCGCGAAAAGGAAAAATGTCATTCAATCTAAAAGAGCTTATCTGGCGTGATCAGCCGCTCTTCGTGTAAAGGAGAAAGACACGGGTTCGAATCCCGTCGGATGCTCAATTCATTTTTCCTTTTCAAAAAATAATAAAATAATTTTCTAAATATGTAGAATTAACATAAGAAATTATTGATTATATTATTTAACTTTCGCGGCTCAAATTGCTTTAAGAAAAATTAAAACTAAAAGTTTAAAAGTTAATTTGTCTAAAAAATATAATATTTAATTAAAAAAATTTTATTCCATTTTTTTTTACACAAAATTTTCATTTCAAAAATTAAAAATATTACAATATTAAAATACTTAATAATAATTTTACAATTTTAAGCATAGAATGAATCGCCCCCTTCTCAAAAACTATATTTACAATTAAATCAAATTTAATTTCCCTGAAAAATATTTATTTATTTCATTAAAATAGTGTCTATTCGTCTGGTGGTCTATTGTACGGCGAGCAATATAACGCAGTCTAATAACAAAATATGTTTCAATGATAGTTTTTATCAATAAAGAAATATGATTTTCTAACGGCTGTTGGCCAAATATGTGAAACTTTAATTCGGTAAATAAAAATTCCGTACTGGTTAGTGAAAAGGCCGTGAATTTTTTAAAAGGCAAATTACCTCCTTTTTTGTGAAGTGCCTGTTTCACAACTTTTTCACATTTTCGCATATATATATATATAAGGTGGAGACTATATCGAAAAATAATATATCTGTTGTACACCTCTCTTAGTTTAATAAAGTTGTAGAAAGAAAAGTGTAAGTAATTTTTGACTTATCCTCGTACATCAGGGGAGGGATTAGTTAATCCTCCTCGATTTTTAATTTTTATTAAGCCACTTTCTGATTTCAGCTTCTAATGCGTTGGAACAGTCCTCACAAGCTACTTTTGGTTTGATACTTTTGACGATTGCTCCAGCTATATAGGCTATAATTTCATTTGTATATGTATTTAAAATTTGAGGGAAAAAACATGTGAATTATCATCGGGAAAGGGAGTTATCTCATTATGATCTCCACATCTAAAGGCCCTGGTGGTAAACTTCAATGTTTTTTCTAATAATCTTTAAAGAATTTGGTGTCGGTTCTAGGTGAAACATTTTAATAGATAATAAGTAAAATATATTTTTCTAGGTGGGTTTCAATAAATAAAACAAATATATGTTTTGAGTTTTTATCTCGATATATATTTCGGGTTATGAGCCACATCATCAGGAGTTACAAAAAGAAAGAAGAAAGTTTTCTTTTGTAACTCCTGAAATGTATATCGAGATACTAAAACTCAAAACATATATTTGTTTTATTTGTGAAACCCACCTAGAAAAATATATTTTTACTTATTATCTGTTTTTTCTAATGATAATTGACGCTGCGATTTATATGTTGGTCTGTTTCCACAGCCGTAGGCTACAAAGCAAATCATTTTTTAATTAAATACACTTATAATCGTATCAACACAATGATGTCTATGGGTTATCCAATATGGCGGAGTCGTCTGCTAGAGAGCTTCACTTTTTCAATTTGACCCTCCCTCTGTTAACACTGTAGTGGCTCTACCAGTTGATTTTTCTTCTGAATGAGCAGTTATAGGTACTAGGTAGATATTCATTGATACTTGGCCCTTAGGTGAAGCCGAGCGAGCACCGATTCTCCCTGTGCCGGACCCTGTGGCTTGTTTGGGCGGTTCTGTTCCAGGCGGCCGTAAATGTGGATTGCCCTCGGGGCTACACGGCCCGATGTGTCGCTAACGTTTGGGCAATGTTCGCACTCATATTCCTAGCTATTTATACAGCTAATTTAGCTGCTTTTATGATTACTAGAGAAGAATTTCATCATTTAACTGGAATTAATGATACCAAGGTAGTGATTTTAACTATTTAATGAATAATAATAGTATAAGAAGTTTCTCTCTATTCTAATTCTAATATATAATACCCCCTTGTTTCACTGGATAAACCTCTGATAAATTTCTTCATACTCCCTAGAGAGAAGTTTATTTAGTAATTTAAATTTGTATCTGAGAAGCAGAGGCGTAATAGTTTTTCCTGCCCCCCCTCCCCCCCCACCCCGCAAGAATCCTCATGGGGCACCTATATATTTTTAAGAAGTATTTAAGGTAGTTGTTTCGCGACAATACTAGCACAAAGTTAATGCTAGAGTATATAGAACAGATAATAAGGATTCATAATTCATAAGCCCAAAACTTTTTGCTGTTTATGTATCACTTCTAGCCCGTGCTCGTTTGACAAATCTGCCAACACTGTCCGAGCTTGTATATATTTTATCATAGAAATTTCAGATAAAGTAAATTATAAAGGGAGACTATTAAAACAAAACGTTCTTAATATGCGATTAAAAACTGCTGCGACAATGACTGAAGCGAAAAAAAACATAAAAAAAGTACTAAAGTTAACTAACCCACTTTTTTAGGTTTAATAAATGCGTTGTTGCCAGCTTGTTTTTAGTGTAAATTTTTCATTTATACATTTTTAATTATTTATTCAATATTATCTCAGAAACTGTGTTGTAACTATGAATTAAAGTTTTCTTAAAAAATCCAATAGTTATTGTTTAATGTTGGTTTAGTTTTCTATAACAAAGCAGTTGCCCCAGCAGTTCAAAATAATTCTGGTCCCTTGATAAGTATGTAAAAAGAAATTTTACAAGCTCATCATTTCCCCCTCTCAATCTCTCCGACAACTCGGTAGCCATTGACGCCTCCGACAAAGCCGAAGCTTTTGCCTCTTATTTCGCGTCCAACTCAAACCTGGACGACAAAGGGCTTGAACCACTCACATACCCCTCCAGTACTAATATCATGTCAGATACTGTTTTCAGGATACCAGCAATTCTAAAGATCATCCGGAATCTAAAGACCAACCCTTCGCTTGACCCGATGATATCCCAGCCATTCTCATTAAAAAATTCGCCCCTGTACTTGCTCCTATACTATCTAAACTAAGCTCTCGTATAACTCCGAAACATTTCCGGAGGCCTGGAAACTAGCCAGAATTCAACCAATTAAGAAAAAAGGCGATTCATCCAACGTAAAAAACTATCGACCCATAGCAATCACTTCTGTCCATCAACGAGCAGGTTCTACGACACTTAGAGTCAAATAAATTAATACACGATAGGCAATACGGCTTCAGGCAATCCCGGTCGACCGGTGACATCCTAGCATATGTAACTCATATTTGGAACAAAATCCTGGAGGCCTGGAATGAGACCCTCGCGGTAGCTTTAGACATTTCAAAAGCCTTTGATATGGTCTGACACAAAAATCTTCTTGCCAAATTGACCTCCGTCGGCCTTGCGCCGAAACTCTTTAAGTTGCTCAAAAGTTTTCTTTTAGACCGTAGTATTAAGGTTGTCATCGATGGAATATCATCTTCCCCCTTCCACACCAACGCTGGAGTTCCTCGGGGATCGGTTATCTCCCCTACGCTTTTTCTTATCTATATCAACGACCTTCTAAACTTATCCTCCAATCCGGTACATTGTTACTCAGATGACAGCACCCTACATAACGCCCCTGCATCGCATAAAAACAGTGCAGACATTGCCCCTTCCCTGATTTTTTAGCACGCTTTTAGCCTAAGGTGAAGACTTCCTCGTGTATCACTTAATTGAAATTAAATTAGAATTTTGAGAATACTTTATAATTATTAATTCAATTTGTATTGGGTATCTTCTTTAATAATCGACTTTTTTTTAATTATTTAGCTAAGCAATCCTCATATATTGAAACCTCCATTCCGATTCGGAACGATCCCTCATGGAAATACGGACGCTGTTCTTCGTCGGAATTTCCCAGTAATGCACGCCTACATGAGACGCTATACGAAAAACAACGTCACTGCTGGAGTACAAGCTGTCAAACAAGGGTGATTTACAATATTACACTCTTTATATTAGATTCACCTGTATGGATGTATGGATGTATTGAATGTATCAATGTGACTTTTGTTCTGTTAAATTCCTCAAACATTTCTCTATAAAACTAATTGTTTACCTAGTCAATTTAAATTAAATTATATAAAAATATGTAAATACATTTCATTCTGTTAAATTCTGCAAATTTTTCTCTATAAAAAAATTAAATTAAAAAACTAAAAAACATGCTTCTAAAAAGTATAAAATAATGTTAAGACTAGTTTACACGAGCTTAGTATTTAGCATTAGTACTAACCACTCTCACTAATTCTGTGTCGTGTAAACACACAATCTGACCAAAAACATAAATGTGAAAATGGGGCCAAGTTCGGTACAAACGGGTTGAGATCTAAACGGGTACCAAGTTCCATAGCGGTTGCTTAAATCATAGCTATAGGAATGAACAACGATCTTCAATTGATTTAAAAGAAAATTTGTTACGTTCTTTGATATTGAATTTATAACTTGGCAAGTTATAATAGTCAATAAATTACGTTTAACGTGATGATATTTAATACAAGCTTAAAATTTATCTAGTTGTTCTTATTTTATACTAGAAACAATTTAGATGGATATAAAACTTGCCAAGTTATAAATTTAATATCAAAGAACGTAACAAATTTTCTTTTAAATCAATTGAAGAACGTTGTTCATCCCTATAGCTATGATTTAAGCAACTGCTATGGAACTTGGTACCCGTTTAGATCTCAACTCTTTTGTCGGCGAAGCCGTTTGTACCGAACTTGGCCCCTTTTTCACATTTATGTTTTTGATCAGATATCATTAATTTTTGAAAAGTTTTATCCTTTAATTTATCTAAATAATTACATTTAAATATTTATATTAATAATAATTAAATATTTCTCATAAAATATCTATTAAAAAACCCGGTCGGTTTTTCAGAAATTTCACTCCTTCATTTCGGATCCCGAAGAAGGGAAAGTTTCGGTTTTTCAATTTCCTCCTTTATTACTGTTCCAAGCTTCATCAGTATGCCAAATTACAGAATTCAAGCTTGATTGTATTTTCACTATATGTTAATTAAGCCTATAATACATTTCACCCCTTCATTTTAGATCATGAAAAAGGGAATGTTTCGCTTTTTCGACTTTTCCCTTTAATTGTAGCCCAAACTCTACCAGTATCCCAAATTTCAGCATTCTAGGATCAGCGGAAGTATTTAGGTTTTTGATATGTCAGTCAGTGTTAAAAATGGCACTTTTCAGACCTTAATAACTAAATAATTATAATAGATTTATTCATGAAATTTGGGATTCTAGGTGTTCTAGTAGGTCTTATTAGACATGCAAAATTTCAAATGTCTAAGTCTAATAGTTTTTGAGTTATGGGGGGGGGGGGGGGTCGAAAGTAGCTCGAAATGGTTCGTGTAAATATACACATGGCCGGTGCGTCGCCCGTTTTCCCGAACTTGCCTGACACACTGCCCTGTGTGTCTAGATATGTGTTTAGTATTAGTAGAGTGGCAAGTGTGAGTGAATAGAAATGGTTTCTATTTACTAATGGCAAGTAGCTTCCCTACCTATCATCACTATTTTTCAATTTGAATAATATACAATTTAGGAATTCAAATATTTAATGAATTTGATAATTATGTAATATGATCATTATTAGTTAGATTTTCTTATTTTTATTATTTGTAAAGGGAATCAAATTTAATCAAACATTCAATAATAATTTAAAATTCCTTATTTACTTGAACTTCGCACAGGCAACTCAAATTGACTATACTCGGGCGAGTTTCTGTTGCAACTCCAGGGAATTGCCTAGTGAAAAAGGCCTTATAGATTTGGGAAATAAATTTTTGAAAAATTAATTCTAAATTAATTGTAAATTTGTGACAAGTGAGTAATAAATTCATTCGAAAAAATTGTTTGTAGATTTCTTGAAATGGCCGAAAAGTGGACAAAAGAAAAAACAATAGAAATTCTTTGTCCACACGCGTTTTTCTTTTTTCAATTCCCCTTCAAGCTCTTTTATTATCGATATTAAAATAATGTTCAAATAATAATTAAAAATTCGGTGTTTGACATTTCGAATTGCCATCTTTCAACTTTCACTATACCCTAATTACATTGGTTATTAGTAGAGACATGTGACTCACTACTAACCAGTTAGTCTGCTAAGTGCTTAGTAAATGGAATAGTACTAATTGAAAAAGTTTTTGTTTTGCCGAGAGTAGCAGAGTTGTTGATTCACAAAGAGAAACAAAGAGGTTGTCCTCTGCTTGATGCAAATAAACATACACACATATATATCGAGATGATATATCTGTATATATATATTATTTATTTGTTTGAGACTATAGTTTCGAAGACTTGGTCTTCATCATCAGTATTTTTTAATTATAAATGTTGTTTTTCATGGAGTCAATATCGTATGGATATTGAAAATGTGATGTTCTTTTACTGGTTGGCAGCTTAGAATTAAAGACATTCTTTTGGTTCACATTCAAATATAACCATATGTTTCCCTTTCTCCTTGTTTTACAAAGAGATAGGCTGACAATTGAAGGGGGGGTTTGTTTTTCTTTTTTCTTTTATCTTTTGTTATCAAACATCTTAAGCAAATTGCTATTTGATAATTCAATTTGGTTGTTCAAACAAAGTTTTGAATTTTTATTGAATGATTTCAAAATTTCTAACGATTCAATTGCTCTAATTAATTTTGGCTTTCTTTCTCCTTTTATTAATCTAAATCCTAGTACCTTCTGGGAAAAGAGTGATTGTTTGAATTTAAATGTTCCGCAAAAGATTCCCCTTCCATTGTCAGCCTATCTCTTTGTAAAACAAAGAAAAGGGAAACATATGGTTATATTTGAATGTGAACCAAAGGAATAGTACTAATGGCAAGTACGAAGTCTGTGTAAACTAGGTTTAATACTTAATCAAAAAGCGTGGGGCAGTTTGTCGAAATTAATTAAAAGTACATGTTTCTGCACCCTACACTTTTTTCTTAAGTATTACATTATTTTGTACTTTTTAGAAGCATGTTTTTTAGTTTTTTTAAAATATAATTTTTAAATTCCTGTTTCCCTATTGACAAACAATTCCATATAAATTATGATTTAAGACTTTAAGGGCTAATAACAAAGTAAATTTAAATTAATTTTCTAATTTCATTGTTGGTCTAACTCAGGGCTGGCCAATCCGAAGCCCTCGGCGTTCTTAAGTGCGGCCCGCTCTAATATATGATTACGAATTGTATTTTTGTTTTAATCGGATATTTCACAATGTATTTTAAGTCGCTTTAAATTAATTTTAAAAAATAGAGTTCTCTATAATTTCACAAAGAAAAATAAATAAATGTGTTCTGATGTGCCCATCCACTTGACTTTACCATACAACCTGGCCCCTCGCTTACATTAATATTTAATCAAATTATTTATAATCATGTATGGGAAGGGGGTTGGTTTTTGCATTTTTAGACTCCTAGGGGCACACTGATTATGTATACAAAATTTGGTTGAGTTTGGTAAATGGGCAAGATTTTCATTTTTTAACCCTCCACCCCCCCCCCATTTTGGGCGGTTAGTATTTGCATTTTTAGACTTCTGGGGACCCGCTGATTATGTATACAAAATTTGGTTGAGTTTGGTAAATGGCCAAGATTTTCATTTTTCGACACTCCACCCCCCCCCTATTTTGGGCGGTTAGATTTTGCATTTTTAGACTTCTGGGGGTCCTCTGATTATGTATACAAAATTTGGTTGAGATTGCTCAAACGACCTAGATTTTTAATTTTTAACCCCCCCCCCCTCCACCCCCCATAATTTTGGGTCGATATCCACCAAAATCTAATCAGCTCTTAATCTCAATGGACCAAAACTACGTGTGAAATTTGGTTTCGATATTCAAACTAGTTTTTGAGCTAGCTCGTCCACAATAATTTGGTAACGCACAGACTACTAACTAACAACCAGACAGACTAGACTAACAGACATTTTGACAAAACAATTATTATCTCGAAAAATATAATTTTTTCGATGTTCAGTTATTAGAGCTTTTTTGTAGAGCGAAATGCCATGGTTTCGCTCAATTTTTTCAATCGAAATAGTTTCAGCCGTTTTTGAGATATTTCGAAAAAAGACGGAAAAAACACTTTTTTCATGCACGATTACAATACTTGACCATACCCTGAATGGTAAAGTAAAAAAATAATACAGTAGAGTCCCGAAAACTCAGCACTCAATAACTCGGAAGTCCGGATAACACGGCCAGGGCGAAAAAACCCCATTTTCATATTGTAAAGGCTCTATTCCTTCATAAAGTACGTACTTTTCCTTTGTTTAAGGGTATTTGGGCAATTTATTCTCTGTTATATTCTCAAGCAAACCATACATACAAGTACAGTACTGTTTTTTTCTGAGGAAACACTCGTACTTATTCTTTTTTAACCCCATCCCCGATAAAACCCGGCATTTTTCACAAACCCGGCTACGTTTAGGCCGAGTTTTCGGGACTCTACTTTAATAATAAACTTCAACGAGAGAATTAATTTAAAAATAGGCGAAATGAAATGAAAAATCACACTGAGAGAAATCGACATTGATATTTGTTAGTTATTTTAAAATAAGACTCGAAATATTGTTCCGTGAATGTGACTTGACTAATAATTTTGATAGTTAAAACCGAGGGGTGAACCGTGATTGGAATTAGGTGTACACCGTCTTTGGAATTATGTGGAATTATTTTGGAATTTATTAGATAATACCCTTTCATCTATTGTCTTCTACTTGAAATGAAAGTGAAAGTGGAAATTGTACACGATTTTAGGTGCGTTCACACTTAGTTGAAGCAAACACCTTGCAGAAAATGACTCACTATATTTGATATAGGGACCAAAGAGATTGGGAGGGGAATTTAGAAAGCTAGAGCATCGCCTGTATGTTGTAGGGTTATGCATTCGAATCACTATGTGAAATTATAGTGACCAAAAAGAGGGGGAGGGGAATTAGAAAGCTAGAGCATCGCCTGTATGTTGTAGGTTATGCATTCAAATCAAACGCTCTGCATTGCAGGTTGCATCATTAGGCATTAAATATTAAATATAAAATTTTTTATAAGATCAGGAACGAGGCTTAATGAATCCGGTGGAAGATGGAATCCTTTGAGAATGATGGTTATTTTTCACGATAAAAAACCTTCATCAAGGTTGTTAATTTATTTTATTTTGATCATGAGACGTTTCGGCTTCAACTCGACGCCATCTTCAGTCCATGTCAAATATTTAAGTACTTTTACATATTAGAAAACAATCGAATACGCTTTAGGTTATTCACCAACTTGACTTGACAACAATAATACAAAGTTGATATACTGTGTGAGTTAAGGCGAGACGCAGGATAGAACAGGCAAAAAGCTATGAAAATCACAAGGTTATGTGTCATAAGTTCAACTGAACTCAAAATAAAAAAAAATGAAACTATACCATTAAGTTTCTTCTCGTTATTATTTAAAATAATTATATGACTGTACGTAGGAAAAAGAACACAGTGCAAATGCAAATGATTCAAGAATTATAAAAAAAAATTGAAAAATTTGAGAAAACCTTTCATATAATTATAATATTTTTACTTTATCCAATGCGAAGCATGGGAGAAAGTATTGGAATCGCTCTCGCGGCAAGCGCGACTTCAAAGGGTCCTCAGGTAAAGACTACGGAACCCATAGACTCAATTAAGGTCACAAATTGAAGTATTCAATGAGATTGAATTTTAGCACGTGACGGTTTTGCCAAAAATTACCTGGAATCTCGTCGAGAGACCAAAAAGTGCCATTTTTTTGGAAGTGCGTGCGGATGGATGGATGTATGTATGTGTGTTATCGTTTTTTTCGTCCACGATTTTTCCACACCATTGCGCCGATTGAAATGAAATTGAAAACCTACCATCAGTTTAACAAAATGAAGCGCTGATTAGTTTTTGGTACATATCGGTCCACAAACATTAGTACTTTATTTCGGTACTTTTTTAGTTTTTTCTAAATATCTTGAAAATGACTTAACAAATTTTGATGAAATTTAATATCCTAATTAAGTACCTTAGGGATCACAAAAAGGTTAAATAAAGTTTTTAGTAAAATTATATTTTAAAGTACTTTACTCAAGAACATATTAATATTTCAAATGAATTTGGATAAAGTTTAGCAACGATCCGTTGCAGTTTATTTTATTTTGAGTTCAGTTGAACTTATGACACATAACCTTGTGATTTTCATAGCTTTTCGTCTGTTCTATCCTGCGTCTCGCCTTAACTCACACAGTATATCAACTTTGTATTATTGTTGTCAAGTCAAGTTGGTGAATAACCTAAAGCGTATTCGATTGTTTTCTAATATGTAAAAGTACTTAAATATTTGACATGGACTGAAGATGGCGTCGAGTTGAAGCCGAAACATTTCATGATCAAAATAAAATAAATTAACAACCTTGATGAAGATTTTTTATCTTGAAAAATAACCATCATTCTCAAAGGATTCCATCTTCCACCGGATTCATTAAGCCTCGTTCCTGATCTTATAAAATAATATACGAATCATTAAGTACTTGTCCTAAATAAAAAAAATTAAAAATATAAAGAATTTGGGTATGTCATTTTTTGAAAATTAGATTCATTAGATAGATCTTTAGATATTTAAAATATACTAAAAGGGTCCTTAACTGAAAACTTTTTTCAGCCAAAGCAGAATTTTTCAGATCAATTCTTAAATGAATGAAGTAAAATTTCCTTGCTTTTATTATAATAGGTCATATAAAAAGTCTCCGCGGTTTTTTTGTAATACATTTTTAAACAAACAATTTCTTTATTGAAAATTAATTTTAATCAAGCACATATTGACCATTATTATCTATGAACTTTTGCCATTTTTTGGGTAGCTTCATAATTCCATCGGTGTAGAACTTCTGTGATTTATCGTCGAAAAACTTGGCCAAGTGATTTTAAGCGGCGCTTCGGTCGGCCAATTTTTTATCATCAAGAGAGTTTTGCAGAGACTGAATCAAATGGTAGTCGCAAGTGGTCCGGGCTATACAGTGGAATGCATCAAAACTTCCCAACCAAGTTGACTCAACTTGGTTGGGAAGTTTTGATGCATTCCACTGTATTAGCTCGGACCATCTGACTACCATTTGATTCAGTCTCTGCAAAACTCTCTTGATGATAAAAAATTGGCCGACCGAAGCGCCGCTTAAAATCACTTGGCCAAGTTTTTCGACGATAAATCACAGAATTCCTACACCGATGGAATTATGAAGCTACCCAAAAAATGGCAAAAGTTCATAAATAATAATGGTCAATATGTGCTTGATTAAAATTAATTTTCAATAAAAAATAAATAAATAATCTTTATTCCTCGACCTGCTTAGAGGCACAAGTCCACGGTGGCTAGGTCCTCCAAACATCAATACAATCTAGCTACAATACATTAACAAACATCAATACAAATTAATTACAACAATTTAACAAATAATAAACAAGTAAAAAATAGAAAAAGAAAAAAAAATTGAAATGTATGCTCATTAACAAATAACTGGACCATAGATTTCCATCAAAAGACAAAAAGTAATTTAAAAATTCCGCGCAAAAACCCGATACCAGGAGCAAGCGACGCATTAGCCATCCCGGCATTTGCCATAAGTTGTTAAGGAAACCTGGTCAAAACCTTATCAAGGATGGTATGACCTCTCTCTACATCAACTAATCTCTGCTTGTGAGAACTAAATAAATTTTTTTACAATTCTAGGACTTTAGGACTTGACAAAATTTATAATTGATTTAATCATAGGAGGCAGAAGACTATAATCCCAAGTAGTAATAAATAGACAGACTTCCACAAATAAGTAAGAGAATGCATCGGGCGAAGGAATCAGAAATTGATAAATTTATTAAACCAATTATTTTACATTAATTAATGTATACCTTGTATTTTAGCTTCGATTTCGGAGATTGCTTCTCCACCATCGAGTGTCCTTATTAATCTTTAGTCCTTGTTTTTAATAAGAGGAAAAATCTAACTAGATAAAAAAACCTAAACCTCTTTTCCGATAATTATTTTAATTCCATTATTCCCCAATCAAATCGATTGGATTGCCCTATCTCCTCTCCCTCCTCTCCTTTAGTGATGTTATTAATATTGACTTAAGTATAATACCTTGCATGCATCTCGTAAGAGAATGATTCGTGCGAAGGAATCAGAAATTGATAATAAAATTCAATTCATAAATAGAGAAGTTATCTCGAAACGTTAGCGGGTTTTAAATGAACGTTTTAAGATATTTTTTATAAAAGATTTTATTTATTATAATTTCGATTATTTGGTCATAAGAATTGAAGATTTATGTTATTTTGTCATTGATCATATTATCAGAACTTGACCAAATTAATAATATTCCAGAAAAAAACAGACATTCCGTTGAATTGATAACCTCCTTTTTTTCAAAGTCGATTAAAATGACTACCCATATAGGAGATGCCAGGCTTGAACGAAGGGGCCAAGCACGAGCCATCATGGGCAACTGAGCCTGGGTTGTTCGGTGTTGAGCCAATCTTGGGCCCATATTGGCTCAGTCTAGAATTCAGTATTGAGCCAATATAGGTTACCAGTCTGGGCAACGGTTATCATCCCCTATTCAAACCAGTGTAGGGCCAGTACTGGCTTGCAGACTAGGGCCAAGCTTGAGAAGTGTTGGCCCAGTTCTGGCTCAGTTCTGGGCCCTTCGTCATTTCCTATATGGGTAAATATAAAATCTGTTGTAAAGCCGGATCTCGAAAAAAACATTTAAGAAATTTAAAATTATTCTTATTTGTGTGCTGCCCTTGAAAATTTTTAGGTCGTTAATGAGGCTCGTGGTGCGATTTAGGTGGCCAGGCCTGCTGAAACTCAAAAAATTCTTCAGAATCATTAATGTGACCTCTAAAGCCCTAATCACACTGTCCAAAATTAAATTTGCATCATAAAATGTAGAACTTTCAGTTTTTTGAATTTTCTCTGTTTTGAACAATATATGAATTGTTTCAGGATTTTAGACGCCTTCATCTATGATGCGACAGTGCTTGATTATTTGGTGGGCCAGGACTCGGAATGTGTTTTGCTGACGGTTGGCTCCTGGTTTGCCATGACTGGATATGGCGTTGGCTTTCCGAGAAACTCCAAATATAAAGCTCTTATCAATCATCAATTGATGGAATATAGGGAGAATGGTAAATTTGACAGCAAAAGTTTATTTACTTCAAGTGTTTGTTTTTTTAACAAAAGTCTTAGTCGACTTTCTGAAACTCGTACATCATTATTTTTTTTTGATTTTTTTACAATTCAAGTTTATCAAGAAGGAATGTAATCTCAGAGTTACCTAATAATACTTTAAATTATTAAACGAGCAAAAATTGTATATTTTTATATATATATTTATTTATTTATTTATATATTTGTATCTTGGTTCTATTTTGAAAACGGCCCTACCGATTTTGATGAAACAAAATCTATTAACAAGTTTTGAGGATGAAAAAACGATCTGGCTAGGTCTGAACCTCATCAAAATTCATCTTAATTGATTTTTCTTAATTAAAGTAATTATTGATAGATGAAAATCTCAATAACAAAAATGACTCGCCGGATGTCAGATTAGAACCTGAGACCTCTTGCATTAAAGGCACATACTTTACCACTGGACTATAGAACTATTTTGAAAATCTTTGCTTTTTACTTTTACTAAAATGAATATTTTTGAATTAGACTTTATTATAAGTGTGGAAATAATTGATTATATTATATATAGCTATATATTAATAAATAGAATTCATTGAATAAATTGCGGCGAGGCAAATTTGAAATATGTATAATTGAATTAAGCTGAAAGAAAGACAACAATTAATTTTAAATCCAGAAACATTAAATATATTAATAATTATTCCTTGGCCTCCCCCCCTCACACTCTTCTAATTAAAATTAAATATTCAATTCTCTTTTCTCCGGGCAATTAATAACAATAAATAATTAATAATTTTCCTATTTATTTTTTTATAATGTTTATCAATATGAACGAATGTGGTCAAATTGGTGTACGAGTAAACAAATATACACATAATATGTGGAGCACTAGAAAGATAGAAGTGCAAAAACTGGGTGGGGGTGGGGATGGATGTGGGGGTGCAGGAGGTGGGGTGCAGTTGTGGGGGATCCGGGGGTGGGAGGCGCAGTTGGGGTGGGGTGGGGCGGAGTTAGGGTGCAGTGGTGGGGGCGAGGTGTGTGGTTGGGGGGGGGTCAGGGGTTACCGTGCATCGCTCGGTGCCTCCAGGTACTAATACTTTAAAGTTTAAAAATTACCCCAAGAAATACGATTGCCTCAACAACAAAATTATATAGCTTTTATTACAAAAATATTTTTTAAAAATAATAAATTTCAAACTAGTTTTAAAAAAATTATTAGGGAAGGCACAGTTGGGGTGGGGTGGGGCGGAGTTAGGGTGCAGTGGTGGGGGCGAGTGTGTGGTTGGGGGGGGGAGGCAGGGGTCACCGTGCATCGCTCGGTGCCTCCAGGTACTAATACTTTAAAGTTTAAAAATTACCCCAAGAAATACGATTGCCTCAACAACAAAATTATATAGCTTTTTTACAAAAATATTTTTTAAAAAAATAATAAATTTCAAACTAGTTTTAAAAAAATTATTAGGGTGGTCTTTATTTTAGGTATTTTCGAATTTTTACACTAACAAAAGGGCTCATATGGTTCTAAATAAATTTAAAAAAATATCCCTTACTAAGAAGGGGAATTATGTAGAAAAATAGCTATAAATTGTTTTCTTCTTAAATGTAAAATATTTTTTTCAAAAGGCTCGTTTGTATTTGAATTGCCTCTTACTTCAATCTAGGCATACCTTTTTCCCATAATTTTTTCCAGTTCACTTTCTAAGAAGAGTATGTCCAACATAACTATTAATTTTTCAGGTGATTTAGAACGTCTTCAAAGATTTTGGTTCACCGGCGCTTGTAATAAACCAGCCAGTAATGAGAAACAAAGCCGTAGTGATCCTCTTGCTCTAGAGCAATTCTTCAGTACATTTTTACTCCTGGGTTCTGGAATACTCCTCTCGGTGATTTTACTTTTAATGGAATATATATATTGGAAATATATTATGAAAATACGTTGTCGAAGATCAGGAGTGCCAATTCAACTTACTCGTGCTTCAAATTGTTGTTCTCTTATCAGTCGGGTGAGTTTTCTTTTTCATTTTTTTTTATACTTTAGAAAAAAGTTTATAACATTAAAAATGTTTTATAGGATGCATAATCAATATTGATTCCATTTCATTAAAAATTCAAGTTTTATCATTTTCATTTTTAGAATCCAAGCGAAAATTATTTAAGATCTTAGTCAGGGGTTCCCAAACTCTTCAGATTCCCGGCGCCATTTTTTCAATTAAAATTTTTTAATGGCGCTCTACCCTTAGTAAAAGTAGAAATATCAAAACAAATACTGTATTTCGTCTCTCTAAATACTTTTGTATTAGAATCGATAAAAATATCTGTGAATTAATACTCTACGGTGCAAGAAAATCGACCCACTAATAAAAACTTTATTAAATAGCAAATTATTTTTAAAATTTTTACAAATATTCATTTAATTTGTTCCATTAATATATTCAATAAATTTTGTTGTTAGTTTTTGAATTTTATAAAAAAAAAAATAAGTAAAATTAAATTAAAAGATACAATTACAAATTATCATACTTTTTCAATATTACTTTAATTTAAATAAAGTTTTAATAAAAGATCAAATTCCATTTGAAATATCAATAAAATGAATAATTTTGAATTAAGCATCATTGATAGAAAGATAAAATTTACAAAATGGATATTTCAGAAATTCAAGCAGTTCAAATTGTGTGCCTAATTAATCAAGGGCTAAGTCAACAACATATGGCAATTACACTTGCAATAAGCAATAATTTCAATAATGTATGGTTTCTTGTAAAAAAATTATAAATGATTTACTATTTATTGAATAAAAACTACTTGGTAGGTTTCACATTAAGATGATTAAGACAATCATCTTAATGTGAAACCTACCAAGTATTTTTTATCCAAAAATTTTAAAAAATGTTTCTCCAAGTACCAACACCAAATTCCTTAAAAACGATTTACTATTTAATAAAGTTTTTATTGGTGGCTCGATCTTTTTGCACTTCAGTGTAGTTTATTTTTCTATGAAAATCAAAAATTCGGACCACATGGGGACTCTTTGTATATGGTATATTACAGAATTTTTCGAGGGTGTCAAAGTTAAATTTTTTGGTGTATGTATGTCTAATCGTAAGTTAGAGATAAAAATGAATAATAAATCAATTTTTAGCTTCTTACTTTGTTTTTTGTATACTTATGCCAAATTTCTTGCTTCAATTAATTATTAAGCTTCGCGGCGCACCTGTAAAGAGGCCGCGACGCTCAGTTTGAGAACCTCTGGCCTTAGGTTTTGAAAGTGAAGGAATGTGAAAGTAATAAAATTTGAAAAAAAAATTGGAGGGTTAAATTAATTAATTCATGTATATATTTTCATTTCATTTCTTTGAATAAGTTCTAAAAGCTGTAGCTCAAAACCCAATTTAGTCATAAAATATTATTTTTTTTTTTTGTGTTTGAGAAAATATAAAATAAAACTATTTAAACACCTCACTCTTTATCATGTCACCCAAAGTTTGAAAATTATTTATTTTCATAAGGAAGCGTTCAAGTAGGTATTGCGTAACATGGAGGGAGGGGGCTATTCAATTTGTTATGGTGGAGTTGGTTATTCCTTATGATTTGTTACATTTGAGGCGGAGGGGGTCAAAAAAGTCCAAAACGGGTAATACTTGAACGCTCCCTAAATCTTTGGAGCGTAATCAACTTCAAAGCCAATTTATAAATTAAATTAATTTATTTATTTTAATTGAATTGGCTAAGGGGCCAGTTATGGGAAAATAAAAAGTTGAAATAAAAATGAATAATGTAATAAATTTTATATCAATTATCGATTTTTTGTGCGATATGTTGATTTTATAAATAACCTATAGAGTACATTGATCTCAAGTGGAGTGGGGAATTTTGGTTCTATATATGTGCTCATAATTATAAAAGTGGTCTAAGTCATTGATTGTTAGTTTCGAGATATTTAAAATTTTGTAAAATAACCAAGATTCGAATTCTGTATAATGAGACAACTAGAAATCCACTTAAATGTTCAATTTTATGCCATTTTTCAAAACCGACATATTATTTTACTGTACTTTAAGTGGATGGAACATAAAATATGAAAAAACTATTTTTTTAATTTTTTGACTTAGTCCACTTTCATAATTATGGGCTCATATGTTAAATGAAGGCAGAACGAAAGGCAGTATTTGAAATTGTTCAGTTAGAATAACTTGTTTTACCAGTGTAATGATTCCTAATGTAAAACGTATGTTGGAAATAAATTTTGCGTGTTTTTCTGACTTGGGTGAGTAGTATATAATCCTCATTTCCACCCATTAAAAATTTATTATAAATGTTAAAACAAAAATTTAATTCATGCAATAATCTTTTCCAGTTGAAGTGCACTGATAAAGAGCCGCGGTGTAGCGCTCGAAACGTTGTAAAATATTGATTACGTCTGCCCAAAATAAAGTATCAAATAGAAGTTGACTTTTATTTCAACTTTTTATTTTCCCATAATTGGACCCTTAGCCAATTCAATTAAAATAAAATAATTTTACTTAGAGAAAGTGGTGTAGGTTTTAGGTGAAACATGATATTAATTAATAGAGTAAAGGGTGTGTAGTTTCACAGTGAATGAAATAAAACTCAAAGAGGTTTATACAAACTCAATATATTTCGGATTATTAGTCCATCATCAGGAGTTTACAGGTTAAAACGAATAATAATTGAACGAGCGATCACAATTTTTAACATCTAAATCATATGTACCAATATAACAAAACACGGTTCTTTTTAAATAAATTATTTATATGAATCAACTTGTTTGAATTTTTTAGAGCGTTGGATCCTCTCTTCGTCCAAGACTTCTCAGAAATAATAAAGTTTATACTCAAAATCCATTATATTCGAGAAGAGCATGTCATACAGCTCTAAATCAATTAAGGGAAGCACTTTCCTTGGCTCAAAGTAGAGTAGCACAACTGGAGGCCGAAGTGGCTATTAATGAAGTTAGTATTCCAGTTCCAGAGGCTGGCTGTATGCTCCATGGAACTCATAGATTAAATGCTGGATCCGGATGGAGATGGCTTCCTCAAACAAGGTAGATAACCTTCTCGTTTCTGTACAAATTGGAATATTCCAAATAAGATGATGATGAATGTTACAAAAAAAAAGAACGAAATCCAGATGAAAGTAATATTTTCTACAAGGCTTAAAATATTTAAAAAAATCAAAATGTTATATATAAGTGTTTCACTATAATCGTATGCATAATTAAATTTTTTTTAAATGAAATCGAAAGGAGTTGGACAAAAAATCAAATTAAAAACACAGTTTCATCATTTAGTGTACCGAACGTTCCGTCAATTTATTTCTGACTTGTTCAGCGGCTCATTATAGTCCAAGAGCCCACGACCCATTTTTCATGAAGTATTTGATTCAAGAAGATATTTCACCTAGAGGTATTAATAGCATCGATGAGTAGGGAATCGGCTGTTTTCCTGATCTACCTGCTACTGCTACTGCGCATAGGAGAAAGTTGTAAAAAAATGTTCGTCAAAATAAAAATCGGTTGCCTGTAAAGCCGGTTTACTGACGATAGTTGAACGTGACAACGTCATAAGAAAATACTGATGGAATGGTATTTTCTTATGACGTTGTCACGTTCAACTATCGTCAGTAAACCGACTTTACAGACAACCGATTTTTTCATAAAATTCTTCGTTCAGAAAATCATTTTAAATTTACAAAATACTTGAATAAAATTTATTGTTTAAATTTCTACTCGACTGTTAAAATTTAATTTTTGATTTTATTATTTTATAATAATAAATTTTGTATTGACATTATTTCTTTCAGCAAGTAAACCGAATAAAAGTTGTTGTTCAATTAGTTACTTAATTATTTTTGCAAATTTAATTGTAATTTGTTGTAAAAAAGTAATAATTTTGAATAATTTATTATAAGAATAAACTGTGATTAAATTATTGTTCATAAATCTTAAATTTAAAATTTAAAATTTGGAAACATCATTAAAATTTTTGTAACTGTAGCTTTTAAAAAGCCCGCCTCAATCTTTGTCGCTCGTTCCGCGCTCTCGCTTGCACTTCAAGCCTTAAATGGAACGCCTCAGAGCAAGGTAACGCCGCATGAGTCATGTTTTTTCGTGCGTGCAGCCAGCCGGCTCCATCGAATTATAAGACGTTGTCACGTCAAAAAAGTATTTGATTCAAAATCCAACAAATACTATTCGGCAGTTAAGTTGATTTTAAATTAAAAATGAACTAAGTCAGACACTTTTAGGGGTAATACTGAGCCAGACAACCCTAAAGTTGCTTTTTTCAAATAACAAAAATGCAACTTTAGGGTTGTCTGGCTCAGTGTTGCCCCCTAAAAGTGTCTGGCTTAGTTCATTTTTAATTTAAAATCAACTCTGGAATAGTATTTGTTGGATTTTGAATCAAACACTTTTTTTAGGCTAACATTTTTTTACAACTTTCTCCTATGCGCAGTAGCAGTAGTACCCAGGTAGATCAGGAAAACAGCCGATTCCCTATTCATCTATATCAGAGGTCGGGGAACCGGGGTAAATTACCCCAAATGGGGTAACAATGAAACTATTGGGAGTAATAGGACATTTTTAAAATTTTCTATTTTATAAACTATTATAGTATTTTTACTTTGATAGCTTTTCCAGGAATTCAAAATCTTAAAATTAATAAAAATTCAAAAAAAAAACATTAATAAAAGTTATTCGGTTTTTGTCATGATGAGTGTTCGTATATTTTTTTATTTTAATAAACAGTTAGCCTTTTGGATGTCAGAACCTGCAAAGGATTTTAAAATTGCACACGATGAGGGCATAAAAAAGTTGCTGCCATTTGCAAGGTATATCACCTTTGGGAACAAGGATTTTCGACACTTATTAAACAGTAAAAAATAATTTTTAAGAAAAAAATAAAAACCGACTTCAAAAAATTAAATGAAACAAATAAAATACACTAAAAGGTATAAAATAATTATTATCTTATTTAGTTACAACTAAACGACGAAATATTAACATGAAATTACTTTTTGAAGTCGGTGCCAAACAAACTATACCTATAAGCGAGCGTACCCGCCTAACGTACTAAGTAAGATCCGTCGAGTGCGATTAATAAAGGGTATATGTTTGGCACCGACTTCAAAAAGTAATTTCATGTTAATATTTCGTCGTTTGGTGTAAGTAAACTAAGATAATAATTATTTTATACCTTTTAGTGTATTTTATTTGTTGCATTTAATTTTTTGAAGTCGGTTTTTATTTTTTCTTAAAAATTATTTTTATTTTTCTCTTTTTAGTGATGTTATTAATAGTGATCATATCATCAGAACTTGACCAAATTAATATGACACCATCCCTAAGACACTCCCTTTCGGATAAAAAAAGAACCATCGAAATCGGTTCATAAACAAAGAGGTTAGGTCTAAACAAACCTATTAAAAAAGGTCTAATACCTATGAAAAAAAACGAAAAAAATGGGACCAATCGGAAGCTAGACTGGACCCAATGCAAAAAAAATTTTCAAAATCGGTTGACAATTGGCTGAGATATGAGGTAACATAGGCACAAAAAAAAAAAAAAAAAAAAAAATTCAGTCGAATAGAGAACCTCTCCTTTTTTGAAGTCGGTTAAAAAGATTGTTGCCATTTGCAAGGTATATCACCTTTGGGAACAAGGATTTTCGACCTTATTAAACGTAAAAACGAAGAACAGAAATCGGCTGAATGCCGAGGACTGTATTCAAATTGCGCTCAAGTCAAAAAGTCCTAATTTTGAAGTCATTTTAGCGAAAATGAAACAACATCATGTTTCTAAAACGTAAATAAAAGCATATGAATTATGTTAATGTTTACAATTTTATTTACTTACAGTTAGTTTTCATGTAAATTCCAATTAATTCAATAAATAATTTTCATTTACTTTGCTTTTTTTTTGCTTTTCGGAATGTAGGGGTAACAGCGACCTAAGCAAAAATATTTTGGGGTAATGGCTAAAAAAGTTCCCCGACCTCTGGTCTATACTATTAATACCTCTAGGTGAAATATCTACTTGAATCAAACACTTCATGAATACAAATTTTTAAGAAAAAAATAAAAACCGACTTCAAAAAATTAAATGCAACAAATAAAATACACAGAAAGGCATAAAATAATTATTATCTTATTTGAGTTACAACTAAACGACGAAATATTAACACGAAATTACTTTTTGAAGTCGGTGCCAAACATATACCTTTTATGAATCGCACTCGACGGATCTTACTTAGTACGTTTGGCGGGTACGCTCGCTTATAGGTATAGTTTGTTTGGTACCGAATTCAAAAAGTAATTTCGTGTTAATATTTCGTCGTTTAGTTGTAAGTAAATAAGATAATAATTATTTTATACCTTTTAGTGGATTTTATTTGTTGCATTTAATTTTTTGAAGTCGGTTTTTATTTTTTTCTTAAAAATTATTTTTATTGTTCTCTTTTTAGTGATGTTATTAATAGTGATCATATCATCAGAACTTGACCAAATTAATATGACACCATCCCTAAGACACTCCCTATCGGATAAAAAAAGAACCATCGAAATCGGTTCATAAACAATGAAGTTAGGTCTAAAAAAACCTAATAAAAAAGGTCTAATACCTATGAAATTTTTTTCAAAATCGGTTCACAATTAGCGGAGATATGAGGTAACATAGGCAAAAAAAAATTCAGTCGAATAGAGAACCTCCTCGCTTTTTTGAAGTCGGTTAAAAATGGGTCATAGGCTCTTGGACTATTACACAACTCAATTGTCTGATGCCCTTGAAAATATGAGAAAAAAAACCCATTATTAAACAATTCTTTCTTTTCAAAATTAAAAATAATAAAACTGTATTTTTAATTTGATTTTTTGTCCAACTCCTTATGATTTCATTAAAAAAAAATGTTATTTAATAAAATACGAACTACTCTCCATAGCCCAGTAAATAGAGAATCTAAAAAGTGGTTCAGCTTACATTAATTGCGGGAAAATATTTGTTTTTCTAAGATCGTCTGGATGGTGTGAGTATGCCAAGTCTAAGTTTGCGACCTCGAAAGTCTGGTGGACAACTTTTGGTGGCTGAAAACTTCGAAATTTTCGGACTTTTTCCAGTTTTTCGATTATAACTCGAAAACAGTTCATATTTTGTAAATAACCGTCCTATAGTAAATTAAAGAGGACAAAATTTCGCGTCAATTAAAAAAATGCAAAATTAGTCAGTAGTTCGATTTTTAATGGGATCCAAAAAGCCCTCCCCCGCGTGTCACTTTTGAATACCTATCCCAAAAACTCGCACTTTTTTCGATTTTTCCCATTTTGACCATGAAAGAGCACGTTTTCGACAAAGATCAACCTATACATTTTTAGACTAGGTTAAATTTTCTACAATTGAAATAAAGTTTCATCTTAATTGGATAATGTTAGCCTGTGCCGCAATGAGGTTGAAGTTTTGAAAAAATGCAATTTTTGCCAAAAATCGCAGTTTTTCCTTCATAAGATGAAAACCATTCATCTTTGATACTTGATTCCTGTCTCAATTTCTAGGAAATTTTAGTTAATTTGAACGTTTAATTGGACCACTTTTTTGATAAAACTCTTAGATTTATAGATATCTAGCATTTTCCAAGACGCTTTTGAGGATTCGGATCATATCCTTTGTAGGAAATTTTATGAACTTTCATTTTGAAAAGGATGGTTATTTACGAAAAGTTAATAATTTAAAGTTCTAACTTAAATAGTAACGAAATGAAAGAGAAATGAAATGTAGAAAACCGTCAAATTGACGGTTTCGGGCGTTCTAGTGTTAAATTTATAGTACGACCAAGGAAAAGATAGCAATTATGTTCTTCTATCGTTATAAAGAAATCTCATTTAACTTTTAAATTGGTTTCAGAATATCTCCAAGATCTTCTGAGTTTTTTAGTGCGTCTTGTGATGAGTTATATAATAGCCATCAGGAAAATATTCGCCGCCACCAAATGTGAGTTATTGAAACTCTTGATAAGGATAATACACCAGTGGAAATTTAATTTTGCACTTTTCATTATCAAATATTTGATATCATACAATAGAAAATATTACAAATGGGTCAATCCATTTCAAATCACCCATGCAATGTTGCTCAACATTTTATTGAAAAGTTTTTGTTTTGGAGAGAGTAGCAGAGTTAATAATAATTTATTAATAACATAATAATTTATTTCTGTGTTGTATACTTATATAACTACCTGCTTTATAAGTTCTAGTCCTGAGAATGTACTCGTTTTATTTCTAGAGTTTTTCAAAAATAGCCGAAAGCCTATTAATGTCAATTTTCAGAGGTCAATATCTGAAAAGGGACTGAATGAAAAAAAGTGAAAATTTTATAGAATAAAGGGTGTGTAGTTTCACAGTGAAACTACACACCCTTTACTTTATTAATTTTATAGAATGTTCTTTATGCAAATAGGAATATCTCACAAAAAATTATGACTGACAATCAACTACATTTAGATTGAATTTCAGTAAAAACGCCATCCTTCTACACGCTCGTGCTGTGCTAAGATAGCAAACAAGAGCTTGAAATTATTACAATTGACATTGGTCGAATTATGATTAATAACTTATTATTCACTAAGTCAACCTTGTGATGAATGAATTAATAAAAGACCTAAAAAATGTCCAAGGCTACTCAATGGGAGATGAGAATGTCAATATTGTGTGCTACGCAGACGACACGGTTCTTGTTTCGGAAAGCGAAAACGACCTCCAACGACTCTTACATAAATTTGCACTTTCCTGCGAAAAATTCCAACTCAAGATATCCTCGAAAAAGACGAAAACTCTCACAATAGCGAGAGAACCAGTACGCTGTAAGCTACAACTTTATAACACCATAGTAGAACAAGTGTCATCCTTCAATTATCTCGGCATTCAGATTACCAGCTCCGAAAGTGTTAGCGAGGAAGTCAGGCTCCAATCTATTAAGGCGTCCAAAATATCAGGATGCCTGAATGAAACGGTTTGGTCAAACAAGTTTCTGGGAACGGAAGCAAAAGTTCGCATATATAAGACCGTTGTGCGAACAATTTTGACATATGCGGCCGAAACAAGAACAGACACCACAAAAACAAGAGAAATATTGGAAGTTTGTGAGATTAAATCGCTACGCAGAATTGCGGGTAAAACAAGGATGGACAGGGTCAAAAATGAAGATATTAGGGAAAAGTGCAATATACAAAATGTCAGCGTATGGGTCCAAAGGAGAAGAACAGAATGGAGGGCACACGTATTGCGAATGAATGAAGACCGGCTGGTGAGGAAGGTACATGACAACATCCCTACCGGGAAAAGAAGACGGGGCCGTCCAAGAAAACGATGGAAAGACGCTCTGGAGTAAACAGGCTTTTAGCCTAACAAGAAGAAGAAGAAGAACTTATTATTAGTGAGTCTCTTTTTCTTCATAAAACTTTATGGTCTTAAAAAGTAACGATTTATACATTTTTCCGAGTTTTCACAGGGAGAGTTTGACTAACTCTCTTCCATGATAGAAAAATTGAAATAATGTATGGTATAACCTGAAGTTCATTAAATGCTGAACACACTGGTTTTTGAATTATTCTGCTTAGCTTGGCAATTAAACTTTCCTCAAACCAGGTTTTTTATTAAAATATGCCCAACCACCATTTTAAAATGCCTGTCAAAAGAAACTATGACATATAAATTTTTTACTTTACCATACAGGGTATGATCAAGCATTGTAATCGTGCATGAAAAAAGTTGGTTTTTTCCTTCTTTTTTCGAAATATCTAAAAAACGGCTTAAACTATTTTGAATGAAAAAATTGAAGCGAAACAATGACATTTCGGTCTACAAAAAAGCTCTAATAAGTGAACATTGAAAAAATTATATTTTTCGAGATAATAATTGTTTTGTCAAAATGTCTGTTAGTCTTTGCGTTACCAAATTTTTGTGGACGAGCTAGCTCAAAAAATAATTTTTAAGAAAAAAATAAAAACCGACTTCAAAAAATTAAATGCAACAAATAAAATACAGTAAAAGGCATAAAATAATTATTATCTTATTTAGTTACAACTAAACGACGAAATATTAACATGAAATTACTTTTTGAAGTCGGTGCCAAACAAACTATACCTATAAGCGAGCGTACCCGCCAAACGTACTAAGTAAGATCCGTCGAGTGCGATTCATAAAAGGTATATGTTTGGCACCAACTTCAAAAAGTAATTTCATGTTAATATTTCGTCGTTTAATTGTAACTAAATAAGATAATAATTATTTTATACCTTTTAGTGTATTTTATTTGTTGCATTCGATTTGTGAAGTCGGTTTTTATTTTTTCTTGAAAATTATTTTTATTTTTCTTTTTAGTGATGTTATTAATAGTGATCATATCATCAGAACTTGACCAAATTAATATGACACCATCCCTAAGACACCCCTATCGGATAAAAAAAGAACCATCGAAATCGGTTCATAAACAAAGGGTTAGGTCTAAACAAACCTAATAAAAAAGGTCTAATACCTATGAAAAAAATACGAAAAAAAAATGGGACCAATCGGAAGCTAGACTGGACCAATGCAAAAAAAAATTTAAAATCGGTTGAGAATTGGTAACATAGGCACAAAAAAAAAAAAAAAAAAAAAAAAAAATCAATCGAATAAGAAACCTCCTCATCTTTTTGAAGTCGGTTAAAAACTAGTGTGAATATCGAAACCAAATTTCACATGTAATTTTGGTCTATTGAAATTAAGAGCTGATTAGATTTTGGTGCATATCGACCCAAAATTAAGGGGGTTGGAGGGGGTGTAAAATTTAAAAATCTAGGCCATTTGAGCAAACTCAACCAAATTTTGTATACATAATCAGTGGGATCACAGAAGTCTAAAAATGCAAAAACTAACCGCCCAAAATGGGAGGCGGGTGTGTAGGGTCAAAAAATTAAAATCCTGGCCATTTACCAAACTCAACCAAATTTTGTATACATAATCAGTGGGACCCCAGAAGTCTAAAAATGCAAAAACTAACCGCCCAAAAGGGGGGGGGAGGTCAAAAAATGAAAATATAGGCTCTTGTACCAAACTCAACCAAATTTTGTATACATAATCAGTGGGCCCCCAGAAGTCTAAAAATGCAAAATCTAACCGCCCTCCCCTATATGATTATAAATAATTTTATTAAATATTAAATATAAGTGAGGGGCCAGGTTGTATGGTAAAGTCAAGTGGATGGCCACATCAGAACACGTCAGCTTATTTTCAAGTAGTGTTTTGTGACTGTCTACCTATAGGGAACTCATGATAAAAAAAAATCAGAATAATATAAAATCATAAGCAACAAATTTTATTTATATTGGTCGATTTGAAATTGATTGACCCAAATACTTATTTAAATTGTAATTCAATCATTTTTTTGTTTCAGCGGAATGGATATAAATGAAATTGCTGAAATTGAAACAGTTTTATAACTTTTGTTCAGATGGCCAGGTTTGATCATTTAGAAGAGGTTTTTTTCGGATTAGATCACGAATCGAGAAAATTATGAATAGATTAAAATTTTCTATTTGGAGATTGCGCCATGTCATCTTTACTCTTGGATCCGTCAAGCGATCAATCAATTTCAAAATGAATGATTTCCTGCCATTGACTCTTATATCAGAATAGCCATGTGATGCTATTCAATACTTTTCACCATCTCTATCACTTCTTAGATATTATATCGATACAATTTTCAAAGGATCTGAATTTTGGTTTGATTAATAATTCAAAACATGCATGAGGAATTTCTATTTAAATGTATTCTTTATCTTTTACGCCAGGTTAAATCCATTTAAGTCCTTTAAAATAAGTTTGGATAGATTTAACCCGGTGAATAAAGACCACAATAAAAATGTATGAAATTTAGATGTTTATCAATGTTGTTTGCTCTTTATAACAAAATCCTGTATCTTAAGAGCATTTTTATAATAAATCATATTAAAAGAAAACTAGTAGTTTTTACTTTATCCAATGCAGCAAGCGCGACTTCAAAGGGTCCTCAGGTAAAGACTACGGAACCTATGGTCTTAATTAAAGTCACAAATTGTAGTATTCAATTAGGTTGAATTGTAACACGTGACTATTTTGCCAAAAATTACATGGGGTCTCGGCCAGAGCCCAAAAAGTGAGATTTTTTTCATTTAGTATTATGGATGGATATATGTTTGGATGTGGTCGTTTTTTTCGTCCACGATTTTTTCCACACCGTTGCACCGATTGAAATGAAATTAAAAACCTACCATTACTTTAACAAAATGAAGGGCTGATTAGGTTTTGATACATATCGATCCACAAACATTAGTACTTTTTTAATTTTTTTTCTAAATATCTTGAAAATGGCATAACCAATTTTGATGAAATTTAATATCCTAATTAAGTACCTTGGGGACCAAAAAAAGGTTAAATAAAGTTTAAGTAAAATTATATTTTAAAGTACTTTTCCCCTAGAGTGAAATAATACTATTTTAAATTCATTAAAATTTATTCATTTGATCTGTTTAATATAGCTCATTTAACCTTGTTTAAGTAAGAATGGATAGGCTCTCCTGTGAAATGGTAAAAATTTGGGAAGAAATTTTATAAGTAATCATAGTAACTGCGTTGTTTACTGATTCGTTACCTTTTCTGAAGACATGGAGGAATCGACTGAAGGTCTGGACTAAAAGGTGAAAAAGAGAAAGTATTTGATTTTCTAATTTTCTGGAATTTCTATCCCAAAAACCATTCAATTTAGAAAAAAATAAGCACTTAGAAAATGTATTTATTACTTGTTAAATTATTACACTACCAATTCTTAAAGACAAAGACATCCGAAAATTTTCCTTATATTTTCAGTCGAATATAAATACTTCAAATTTCATATATAATATATTATTATTTGCATAAATTTTGACTCAATTTTAGTTATGAAAAATTAAACAAGAATTTTGTATTTTATTTTTGTGGACTCCAAACGAAAAGTGAAATTATAATTGCCATAGTATCTATATCTATATATTATAATCTCTGACTTTGCGAAAATGGATAATATCATTAATGGGAATGTGTAGTGTATGTAAAAAATTATGCATACGTAATTATTATATACGAGCTTTTCGTGCGTGCTCGGCACGCCCTCGAAGCTCGGCCTCCCGAGCTGGATGCCCTGGCGGGCAGCCGTCTCGGTCCAAAAATTTTATTCCATCTTAAAAAACCACACTCCAAATATATATCTGTAAACTCCCGAAAATACATAGTCTCTTAAAAGTTTCGCCTCATTTTCGTCCTGACACAGCTACAGAAATGAGGCTCTAGATATGAATCTGGAAGTATTTTTTTTTCTATAATCTACAGCATTGTGATATTTTTTGTGTGGAAATAGATTTATTTAAATAAGTGGAATCGTGTGAGGAGGAGAATTATATTATATCATTTTTTTAAAATTTGGGATCGATAATCGATATAAGGCTCAAAATATTTAAAAGAGATCAGGTGTTGTTTGTATGACAGGCTGCTCCAGTATTGCCATGAGAAACTCGGGCATGCGTGTCTTAAGTCGTTCAATTTTGTAAAAATCAAAAAATAAGAATAACAAAATTTAGATTTTTAAAAAATTATAAAAAGTGGCAAATTATTAAAAAATAAACAAATAATATATAAAATATAAATCAAATAAGATGTGATTAATCTCTTTTTCTGTGCGCAAAGAAAAGCGAATTGAATATTTAATTTTTGAGTGGTGAGGGGGGAGGAATAATTATCAATATATTTAATGTTTCTTAATTTAAAATCAATTGGAGTCTTTCATTTCGAAATTCGAGTTCAAATTATATTATATTAAAATTATATTTCAAATTTGCCGCAAATATACCGACGGCATCAGCGCTCCTGTCGGCAGCATTCTCTGAGCGTTGTTACAAATTAATCTAGGCTATTATATATTATATATAGTATGATTATGTCTCGATATATAATTTATACAGAGGCATAGACAGCTGTTTACGCGAGAAGGCAGCTGTCACCACCCTCCACATGGATAGATAAATAAATAATAATTAAAAGGAGATTATTAATATAATTTTGATCGCAAATTACAAAAAAATACTAATAGACTGATAATTTTAAAATTTTAAATATTTCCTATATTTTCAAATGTATAAAACACTTAGAAATACAATTTGAAATTTTAAAGTCGAAAATAATAAAAATTTCAAGGTTAGACGTGTTTTGGAACAAATAGGAGACATTGTATTTGTACCAAAATACGTCTACACTTGAAATAAGTAATTGTTAAAAGACCTTCTGCGAATCAAATAACAGTATAATGTCTCCAATACCGCAATTTGTTTCGAATCAAAGTCTTAAACATTCTAACTTTTTGTATAAAAATTTTGTCAAATATTTGTATTCAAGAAACAAATATAAAAATGTTGTAGATCTGAGTATGATGAGTGAAAATTTCGTTATTGACTTATCCAATAAATCAGAAACAGAAAAAATTAGATTAAAGTTTAAAGGAGAATATTTAAATAGCAGGGGATTATTTTTAAAAGTGAATTATTTATTATATTCTCATAAATGCTATTTTTTTAACCAAAATTGAAATTATATTATCTATCAATGTGAAATAATATTATTAAACTGAAAATATAAAGGCGATATAGTTTCAAGCCAATATCTCAAATCAAATTTCGAAAAAAGAAAAAGATTACAAATTTGCATATAGATAATTTTTAAATAAAAAAATTTATTTCAACTTAATAAAATTATTAGTATTAGTAGGACGAGCACCTACCTGATAAAGAAAAAAATAATATTAGTAAAAATAAATTAGTGAATTGAAAGTATTTAAAAAAAATTATTTCCAATAAAATTAAACTAGTTTAAAAATTTTTGAAAAATTTAATATGAAAAATTTTAGAGTATTTTTTACTTATATAATTATAGGAATAGAGTATTATAAAGTTATGTTACCTTTTACAGCCAAAGTCTTCGTGTCTGAACCTGGAATACTGTGACCCCACAGGACTAGGAACACACGTTACGTACACTAGCGCACAAGTAAAAATAATACTCGCGATTTCGAAGGAATAAGGTTTTGTGAAAACATGGATTGAAGTTAGTAAGGATTAGGGATAGGACATGATTCTCTTGATAAAAGAATCATGAGTTCAGGTGGGCAGGAATGCAAGCTCCTGAAGTAGGTCTGAACATCTTTATCTATAAGAATCAAAGAAGTACACACCTACTCGTTACCCAAAGATAAAGGATTTGGTTTTCAAGAAAAATAAGAAAATCAAATACTTAATATAAATCATAAGTATTAGTAGGACGACCACCTACCTGAAAAAAGAAAAAATATTATTAGTAAAATAATATAGTTAATTGAAAGTATTTTTTTTTTAATATTCGCAATAAAATTATCTTTAATATAATATTTATATAATGTTTTGGTTTGTTGTTCTTTTTTTGAAAAAATTGAAAAGATTACTTGAAAAATTTAGAGTATTTCTTACTTATATAATTATAAGAATAGAGTATTATAAAGATATGTTACCTTTACAGCCAAAGTCTCGTGTCTGAACCTGGAATACTGTGACCCCACAGGACTAGGAACACACTTACGTACACTAGCAAACAAGTAAAAATAATACTCGCGAAACATTTCGAAGGAATAATGATTTGTGAAAACATGGATTGAAGTTAGTAATGATTAGGGATAGGACATGATTCTCTTGATAAAAGAATCATGAGCTCACGTGGGCAGGGATGCAAGCCCCTGAAGTAGGTCTGTACATCTTTATCTATAAGAACAAAGAAGTACACACCTACCCGTTACCCAAAGATAAAGGATTTGGTTTTCCAGAAAATAAGAAAATCAAATACTTAATATAAATATAAGTATTAGTAGGACGAGCACCTACCTGAAAAAAGAAAAAATATTATTAGTAAAATAATATAGTTAATTGAAAGTATTTTTTTATAAAATATTCGCAATAAAATTATATTTAATATAATATTTATATAATGTTTTTGTTTTTGTTTTTTTGAAAAATCGAAAAAAGTACTTGAAAAATTTAGAGTATTTCTTACTTATATAATTATAAGAATAGAGTATTATAAAGTTATGTTACCTTTACAGCCAAAGTCTCGTGTCTGAACCTGGAATACTGTGACCCCACAGGACTGGAACACACTTACGTACACTTGCGCACAAGTAAAAATAATACTCGCGAAACATTTAGAAGGAATAAGGATTTGTGAAAACATGGATTGAAGTTGGTAAGGATTAGGGATAGGACATGATTCTCTTGATAAAAGAATTATGAGCTCACGTGGGCAGGGATGCAACCCCCTGAAGTAGGTCTGTACATTTTTATATATAAGAACAATGAAGTACACACCTAATCGTTACCCAAAGATGAAGGATTTGGTTTTCCAGAATAGTAAGAAAATCAAATACTTAATATAAATCTAAGTATTATTAGGACGAGCACCTACCTGAAAAAAGAAAAGGAATATTATTAGTAAAATAATATAGTTAATTAAAATTGTTCTTTTTTAATATTCGCAATAAGAATTATATTTAATATTAATATTTATATAACTTTTTTTTTTGAAAAAATCGAAAAAAGTACTTGAAAAATTTAGAGTATTTCTTACTTATATAATTATAGGAATAGAGTATTATAAAGTTATGTTACATTTACTACCAAAGTCTCGTGTCTGAACCTGGAATACTGTGACCCTACGGACTGGAATACACTTACGGTACACTCGCGATGCAAGTAAATATAATACTCGCGAAATATTTCGAAGGAATAAGGGTTTGTAACATGAATTGAAGTTGGTAATGATTGGGATAGGACAGGTTCTTTGATAAAAGAATCATGAGCTCACTCAAACTATTATTAGTAAAATAATATAGTTAATTGAAAGTATTTTTTTTTTAATATTCGCAATAAAATTATATTTAATACTAGCTGAAGAGCTTCGCCTTCGGCGGCCCTTCTTACTATCCAGGGCACACGCCCCCTAGACCCCCATCCCACGAACCCCACCCTCATACCCCACTCCCACCCACCACACCCCCCGAACGCCACCCAGCACCTCCCACACCCCGCACCATGCACCCGTGCCCAACCACCACCCCGCACCCCAGCCCCCGCACCACCCCACTACGCCTCTGGACCCTCACCTGAACCCCCCACTCCAACCTGCACCACCCCACCCCCACCATGCCCCACCCCACCCCGCACCACCCCACTAAGCCTCTGGATCCTCACCTGAACCCTCACTCCTCACTGCACCACCCCCCCATGCCCTCCACCCTGCCCCATCCCACCCCGGACCCCACCCCGCACCACCCTACTACGCCTCACCTGAGCCCTCCCCATTACGCCTCTGGACCCTCACCTAAACCCTCCACTCCACCCCCTGCACCCTCGCTCCCCACGCCCCACACCCAGTTTTTCATTTCTAGCCTTCTAGTGACCCACAGATTATGTATACAAAATTTGGTTGAGTTTGGTCAAAGAGCAAGAATTTTCATATTTTGACCCTCCCCCCTTTTTGGGTGGTTTTTGGGGAATTTTTTTAAACAAAAGTTGTCAGAAATCACATCCCCTACAACTTTGCTCATAATAAAATTTGCCGTAGAGTTAATAGTTTAGGAGTTATTTGATAATTTTCATTCGTGCGCCCCCCCCAAAACCCCTTCTGGGGTCAAAATATCAAAACGTTATATAACTAAAAACGTAAGTTAGAAGACATCTGATGTAAATATGAAATTTCATAATAATCCCTTCAGCCGTTTTTACGTGAATCGTGAGCAACTTTTCGGAAACGACGGAAACATACAGACAGACAGACATACAGACAGGAATTTTGTTGAGGGTGTTTTCGTTCATAACTTTGCTTGAAACGTGTGCAACCAAAATTTGGCGTGATTTGGAGCAATGTACAGACAAAACCTTAATTTTATATAAATATAGATAATATTTATATAATGTTTTTGTTTTGTTTTTGTTTTTGAAAAAATCGAAAAAATTAGTTGAAAAATGTCATAGTATTTCTTACTTATTTAATTATAAGAATAGGCTATTTTAAAGATATGTTACCTTTAGAGGCAAAGTCTCGAGTCTGAACCTGGAATACTGTGACCCCACAGGATAGAACGCACTTACGTACACTTGCGCACAAGTAAAAATAATAGTCGCGAAACATTTCGAAGGAATAAGGTTTTGTGAAAACATGGATTGAAGCTGGTAAGGATTAGGGATAGGACATGATTCTTTTGATAAATGAATAAATTTTAAAATTCTGGTTCAATTTGTATGAAGAGCGGAAAAGGTCCTTATTAAGGATAATTAATGAAAAAGTCACTTAATTTAATTTAAAATGTTGTTAAATAGCTAAAACTAAAATTTGGTTCAATTTGGATGAAGAGCGGAAAAGGTCCTTATTAAGGATAATTAATTGAAAAAGTCACTTAATTTAATTAAAAATGTTGTTAAATAGCTAAAACTAAAATTTGGTTCAATTTGGATGAAGAGCGGAAAAGGTCCTTATTAAGGATAATTAATGAAAAAGTCACTTAATTTAATTAAAAATGTTGTTAAATAGCTAAAACTAAAATTTGGTTCAATTTGGATGAAGAGCGGAAAAGGTCCTTATTAAGGATAATTAATGAAAAAGTCACTTAATTTAATTAAAAATGTTGTTAAATAGCTAAAACTAAAATTTGGTTCAATTTGGATGAAGAGCGGAAAAGGTCCTTATTAAGGATAATTAATGAAAAAGTCACTTAATTTAATTAAAAATGTTGTTAAATAGCTAAAACTAAAATTTGGTTCAATTTGGATGAAGAGCGGAAAAGGTCCTTATTAAGGATAATTAATGAAAAAGTCACTTAATTTAATTAAAAATGTTGTTAAATAGCTAAAACTAAAATTTGGTTCAATTTGGATGAAGAGCGGAAAAGGTCCTTATTAAGGATAATTAATGAAAAAGTCACTTAATTTAATTAAAAATGTTGTTAAATAGCTAAAACTAAAATTTGGTTCAATTTGGATGAAGAGCGGAAAAGGTCCTTATTAAGGATAATTAATGAAAAAGTCACTTAATTTAATTAAAAATGTTGTTAAATAGCTAAAACTAAAATTTGGTTCAATTTGGATGAAGAGCGGAAAAGGTCCTTATTAAGGATAATTAATGAAAAAGTCACTTAATTTAATTTAAAATGTTGTTAAATAGCTAAAACTAAAATTTGGTTCAATTTGGATGAAGAGCGGAAAAGGTCCTTATTAAGGATAATTAATGAAAAAGTCACTTAATTTATTCAAAACGTCCTTAAATAATGTAAGGGGTTGATTATATTTAATAAGGGGAGGAACTAGTTCACAAATTCTAAAAGATGTATCCAATGATCCAGTAGAAGTCCGAGCACAAATGGCTCGGGTGCTGGGATTCATCGCTTATATTGCAACTAAATGGAGGGGATGGTATGGAGGGGGATTTTTCAATATTTTCTAAAAATACCTTCAAATTCCAAATCTAGAATAATAAATTCTATTTCTTATCTAACCATCCACTTATTTTGAATCTGCCTCTTGGTCGAGTGGGTCAGAAAGGGTCCCCCCCCCCCCCCAAAGAATTAGTGTCTGTATAAAAAAAGATTTTAAATGTTTATCTGTCTCGTGGGTGTGGCCTAACTGCCCGGCAAATTTAGTTCTCGGGTTCTGACTTTCCTGGGGGATGAATCTGATATCGCAATTTAATAATATTTCTATTAAAATCCTAAAATTCTGTCTAAAATTCAATTCTTTCAAGTTTAAAATTGATTTGTTAATCTGAACCCGAGCTCATTTTGAAAAACATTCCAACTCTTTTCAAAAATAGAATTAGCAAATCTTTACTTTTATCATTAATCTTACTAAAAAAATAATCATCCGATAGTACTTTAGTAGATTATTGTGCGAAGAACGTGACTTTCACTTACCTCTGTATTTTTCACTTAAAAAATAAATAAAAATTTTTAATTTAAAAATGTTATAAATAAACTACCCTCCTGATATCTCATTAGGGGTCAGACATACAGAGGCGTAGCCACGAGGGGGTTTTGGGGACAGAACCCCCCCAAAGAGGGCAGAGCTCATGGGATGAGGAACGGCAACGACAAGCCGTTTCTTATGCCAATCAATCGTAATTAAATATATTTCATATTGCCCAGTATACCGGGTGAGTTTTTTTTATCTTGAGACAGTCTTATAACTCAAAAAGCAGTGCATTATATCAAAAAAAAGTTTCAAATAAAGTTATTTATATGGAGGGGAAACTAAACTACGATATTGTTTGTTTATCTAGAATAAGCTTTCAAGGGTATTTCAAGGTCAAGTTATGTATATATATATATATATATTTATATATATATATATATATATGTATTAATAGTGGAAAAGGTCCTTAAGGATAATTAATGAAAAAGTCACTTAATTTAATTAAAAATGTTGTTAAATAGCTAAAACTAAAATTTGGTTCAATTTGGATGAAGAGTAGGAAAAGGTCCTTATTAAGGATAATTAATGAAAAAGTCACTTAATTTAATTAAAAATGTTGTTAAATAGCTAAAACTGAAATTTGGTTCAATTTGGATGAAGAGTGGAAAAGGTCCATATTAAGGATAATTAATCGAAAAAGATCAGTTAATTTAATTTAATATGTTGTTAAATAGCTAAAGACGAGAATTTGGTTCAATTTGGATGAAGAGCGGAAAAGTTCCTTATTAAGGATAATTATTGACAAAAGTCACTTAATTTAATTTAAAATGTTGTTAAATAGCTAAAACTAAAATTTGGTTCAATTTGGATGAAGAGCGGAAAAGGTCCTTATTAAGGATAATTAATGAAAAAGTCACTTAATTTAATTAAAAATGTTGTTAAATAGCTAAAACTAAAATTTGGTTCAATTTGGATGAAGAGCGGAAAAGGTCCTTATTAAGGATAATTAATGAAAAAGTCACTTAATTTAATTAAAAATGTTGTTAAATAGCTAAAACTAAAATTTGGTTCAATTTGGATGAAGAGCGGAAAAGGTCCTTATTAAGGATAATTAATGAAAAAGTCACTTAATTTAATTAAAAATGTTGTTAAATAGCTAAAACTAAAATTTGGTTCAATTTGGATGAAGAGCGGAAAAGGTCCTTATTAAGGATAATTAATGAAAAAGTCACTTAATTTAATTAAAAATGTTGTTAAATAGCTAAAACTAAAATTTGGTTCAATTTGGATGAAGAGCGGAAAAAGGTCCTTATTAAGGATAATTAATGAAAAAGTCACTTAATTTATTCAAAACGTCCTTAAATAATGTAAGGGGTTGATTATATTTAATAAGGGAGGGAACTAGTTCACAATTCCAAAGATGTATCCAATAACCAAGTCCGAGCACAAATGGCTCGGGTGCTGGGATTCTCGCTTATATTGCAACTAAATGGAGGGGTGGTATGGAGGGGGGATTTTTCAATATTTTCTAAAAATACCTTCAAATTCCAAATCTAGAAAATAAATCCTATTTTTTATCTAACCATCCACTTATTTTGAATCTGCCTCTTGGTCGAGTGGGTCGAAAGGGTCCCAAAAAAGTGTCTGTATAAAAAAAGATTTTAAATATTTATCTGTCTCGTGGGTGTGGCCTAACGTAATTTTTTGAGCTAACGTAATTTTTTTCTGGTAGTTTTTACTTTATCCAATGCGAAACGACGGGAGAAAATATTGGAGATCGCTCTCGAGAGCAAGCGCATGACTTCAAAGAGGTCCTCAGGTAAAGACTACGGAACCCCATAGACTCAATTAAGGTCACAAATTGAAGTATTCAATGAGATTGAATTTTAGCACGTGACGGTTTTGCCAAAAATTACCTGGAATCTCGTCGAGAGGCAAAAAGTGCCATTTTTTGGAAGTGCGTGGGGATGGATGGATGGATGGATGGATGGATGGATGTGTGTGTGTTATCGTTTTTTTCGTCCACGATTTTTTCCACACCTTTGCGCTGATTGAAATGAAATTGAAAACCTACCATTAGTTTAACAAAATGAAGCGCTGATTAGTTTTTGGTACATATCGGTCCACAAACATTAGTACTTTATTTCAGTACTTTTTTAGTTTTTCTAAATATCTTGAAAATGACTTAACCAATTTTGATGAAATTTAATATCCTAATTAAGTACCTTGGGGACCACAAAAAAGGTTAAATAAAGTTTTTAGTAAAATTATATTTTAATGTACTTTACTCAAGAACATATTAATATTTCAAATGAATTTGGATAAAGTTTAGCAACGATCCGTTGCAGTTTATTTCGTTTAGTTGCTGAAACCGAAAATTCTCATTAAAATGTCAAGTTTACTTCGGCAAAAAAAGCTCTCGTGTAATTATAAGTGAGAAAACACATTTCAAAGAGTATTTTTTTTTTTCTAATGAAATGTTTTTTCTCTTAGTAAAAAATCCAGACAAATAAGTTTAATAAATGAGCCACTGAAGAAGTTGCAAAACAGCAACGAAACGTTTGGCATATTTAATGAAACTTGTATTTAATTTAATTTAAAAGTCTTGTCCAACTCCCCCACGATCTCCTTTAATTATTAACTGGGTGGACACGAATAATGAAATAATATATTTGTATTTTTTTTAATTTGGTTACCGTGCATCGCTCGGTGGCTCCAGGTACTTACTGTTAGCTTCTATAACATTTAATCAAAAAGCGTGGGGGCACTTTGTCGAAAGTGGTAATTAAAGTTCCTGCGCCCCACACTTTTTGATTAGGTATTACATTATTTCCTACTTTTTAGAAGCGTGTTTTTTTAGATTTTTTTAATATACCAATTATGTGGTATGTTGCACATTCCTGCTAAAACGTATTGTGTAATGTAAATCCGTCCCTTGTGCGTGATCCCCTTTTTTTAATTTAAATTCCAAGCGGGAAAAGCGCCATTTGTAAACAGCCGGCATACTTAAATATATCAAACAGCGATATGTAATCGATCATTAACAAACTGGAAAATTCTTTAACATATATTCCTATAATGTTCTCAAATTAAAATTTACCCAAAGTATAAATCTAATCTAATATATCTATATTTACAGTTCCAAAGAATTGATTCATGTTCATTATTCGTCTATTTATTTACAAAGAAGATCTCATCGTCAAAATGATCAACTGACAGATTCGCATTATTTATTATCCATTAACAAACAATTCTAAATTACTACTAAATATGATTATGACTCCATTAAGTCACTCGAATTTGAGAAGAGAGAATGCGACAGGCTTTGCAAATCGAACCTCACCTTATAATCGGCAACGAAAACCAAGTTCGGAAAGTGACTTAAGCACCGATTTGACAATGTTTGAAATTATAGGCGATGTCGATGAATACAAATTTGTCGAGTCTAGTCATCCTAATATGGTAAATATGTAGCTTCATTTTTAATTTAATAATTTTACATATCGTCAAGAATTTATTTTCTAAAATCATTAACTTTCAATGTCAATTAAAACTATACTCACGAGCAAAGAAATGGAATCACCTCCCTTGCGAGCTATTAAATGTAATTTTCATTCTCAAATATAATAATAATAATATAATATAATTGAAGGTAATGGAAGAGCAACCCAGGTAGTGAGAAGAAAAAATTAACACATCAAATAAGGTGTAATTTATTGGAATCCTTCCTCCTTTCCTTTTCAAACCGACGTTTCGGAGGATTCTTCCCTCCCTTCAGGGTTTCAAAGGCGTCAATGAATGAAACAAATAAAATGTTTCCTTCTTCTCTCCACATTTGTTCATTCAATGACCCTTTGAAACCCTGAGGAGGAGAAATCCTCCGGCACGTCAGTTTGAAGAAGGAGGAAGGATTCCAATAAATTACACCTTATTTGATAGTGTTAATTTTTCTTTTCCTCACTACCTCTGGGGTTAACCTTCCATACCTTTCTACCAGTCCTTCTCTCTCCAGAGAAAATTTCGTTGCAAAAATAATATAATATATTTCCATTAGTCAGATTGGAGTAATTTTTGGAGACGGACTGATAAATTGAATTAAGTGGATATCGATGAAGCAGTCAAAAAAAAGAAGAGTAATTTACACTATCATTTTATTCATAAGCCGACGTTTTCGGAGGCTATTCTCTCCTTCTTCAGCGTTTTGAAAAGTCAGTGAAGGAAATCCAATGCGACATTCTCCTCTGTCTCCTCTTTTAGTGGCATAATAATAATATATTGTATTTCATTCTCAGCAGACTACTAAATTCTGCTGAGAATGAAATACAATATATTATTGTTACTGCGACTGAAAGGGAGACAGAGGAGAATGCGTATGATTTCACTCACTGACAAAACCCTGAAGAAGGAGAATAGCCTCCGAAAAGTCGGCTTATGAATAAAATGATAGTGTAAATTATCTTCTTTTTTTTGGACTGCTTCATCGATATCACACTTAATTCCATTGGGTTATTATTCTAAATTTGTTGTATGGCTCCTCTCCTACACTATGAGCCAACTTGGGCCAATTCAAGCCAGCGGTAGTGTCTAGAGGAGGTTGGCTTGTATTGGTCATTGGTTGACGCTGGCGATGAGATTGGTCATGGTTGGCCTTCGGAGCGGTTTTATCGATATGTCAAAGTCACCGTTACGCAACGAAGTGTTCAGTGGCTTGTGTATCGTTTCCACAAGTCCTTAGACATTAGCCCAACTCATGGACCACTGTGTGGTGGCACCGTCAAATTAACACGTTTTCACTGGTGGTCAACATGGTCAACATGTTTGGCTCACGTTGGGCCATAGTGTAGAGCAGTGTTCCGCAAACTTCTTGTGTTCTAGGTACACCTACCAAATCAGGAAATTTTAGACCAGCTTGTCCAACCCGCGGTCAAAGATGGCTATCAGTGTGGCCCGATAAAAAATCACAAACTTAAAAACTTTATGAGATTGAGACTAAAAATCCCAGTGATATTACTAAAAATACAATATTTTTAACTTGCTATTAATTTATGACCTAAATAATGAATTTTTGAATTTAACTCGTTATTTTGCAATGATAAAATGATTCTTAAATAATTTTATTTTTTTCAAGTATGAAGCTTTCAAAGAATGAAGCAAGATCCAAAATATTTGATGAGCATTTTGAGAATTCCTTTGAGCCAAATATCGACGGATTTATCTCCCAAAAGCAATGACAAACTTTTCACTATAATTTTATGTTGCTGATTTCTCTCTTAATTTTATAATAAAAAATTTATAAAATAATAAAGCTTAATTTCTAAACTATATTAAGTACATATTCTACATTTTTTTTGCTCTCTAGCTATTAATTAGCGTTACTTTATTTTATATGTGGCCCAAAACAGCTCATTCTTCCAATGTGGCCCAGGGAAGCTAAAAGGTTGGACACCCCTGTTTTAGAGGTACACCAAAGAAAAAAACCATTGTTTATTTATGTATTATTAAAATTAATATAATATGAAAAATTTAGTTGGTTCATGTCCATTTTAATAATAGATTAACGGGTTTATTTATAATATGAAAAGATGTTTAATGAGCCTACTTAAATGAGCACAGGCGATCAAAATTTGGAGTAATCGTTGATAAGACTGCTCGTATAACTCTCAGCTATGTGTATTATCTTCTCTAAACTTGACATTTTTCCGCGGCAGGCACACCAACTAATGACCACGGTATACCAGTTGTGCCGCGGCACACACTGCGGAACACTGGTTTAGAGGGCCCATTAAGTGCTGAAAAATGAAACTTGTAGAAAAAATATTTAAATTTCTAATAAATTACAAAAAAACACACAAAGTATCATTGAATTAATGAAAAGAGAGCGATTCCATTTCTTTGCTCGTGAGTGTATTGAATGAGACAATAATAAAGAGTGTGTCTTCTGCTGGAAAAATAAATTTTTCATTTATTTATAACGAGACTAAAGTTTCGAGGGCTTTGACCTCTTCATTCACAGGAATTTTTTTTATTTATTTAATCCTTACCCTATTTGGGTTTTGGATGCATACAATTCTTTTTTCAATCACTTAAATAGTTAATATACTAAAATACACAAATTATTTCTTTTTTTCTTCTCTTTTCTCTTTCTGAAATCTTCCATCTTTTGTTTTCTCTCTTCTAAGCCGTCTTCTTCTGTCAGTCGTCCCCTTTGTTGTCGGTCCCTTGTCTATCTTGTCCATCGTCTCCTGAGTGTCTCTGTCCACTGGTCCTGTCATTTTTTTCTCCCAATCTTGTAAGTCAAATCCAGTGTCTGTTCTCATTTCTAAACATATTTTAGCGTGGTCAAACGCCTCTTTGTCCTCTTCACAATATGTTTTTCGTCCCTCCACCCACTGCCACATCTTACTCTTTCCAATTTCTTCTTGTCTATTTCCTCGGTCCGGTCGTCCTTAAGATAGTCTTCCATGGTCAGGTCTCTTTTAATAAGATTGGAGTAATTTTTGGAGACGGGCTGATAAGCGAAATTGAGTGGATTTTGATGAGGCAGCCAAAAAAAGAAGATAATTTATACTATCTAGCCGACGTTTCAGAGGCTATTCCCTCCTTCTTCAGGGTTTTGAGAAGTCAGTGAAGGGAAATCCAATCCGACATTCCCCTCTGTCTCCTCTTTCAGTGGCAGTAGCACAATAATATATTGTTACTGCCGCAAGAATGTAATGTGGTTTGCTAGAATGAAATACAATATATTATTATTATTACTGCCACTGAAAGAGAGGAGACAGAGGGGAATGTCGGATTGAGTTTCCTTCACTGACTTTTCAAAACTCTGAGGAAGGAGAACCTCCCGGGGCGTCGGTTAGAAGTATAAATTATCTTCTTTTTTGGTCTGCCTCATCAATATCCCACTCTTTTAATAAAGATAAAAGTAAATAAATAATATATGCAATTGAAAGAGACAATAAAAGAGTGTGTCTTTCAATATATAAAAATATATATCAAAATTAAAGAGCTGAATGATCTTTTTTCCTGGCTTTAAAATCGCTGCTAACAATATTTACAATAATATTATTACAGAGTTTCAAAATTAAATTTCTAGGATGAAAAATACTAGCCAATTTTATTCATGAAACAATATTTCTAGATATTTTTCTAATATTGGCTGTGCTTTACAAATAATCAATTTATTTAGCTAGTATATTTATAAGACCCAACATAAAACTATTATATAATATTACTAGACTGAAGTTAATAATATTTGACTAATAATTTTTATGCAACAGACCCATGTTCCCCGAATGATTTATTTAAAATTTTTCTAATTTATTTTACATAAGTTAAAAGATCTGTTTTTAAATTGTTTAACCATTTTAAATATACATATTATTATAATAATGAAGTATTTTATTCTGTTTCCAGATTCTTTTAGGCTTAAATGAGCTTCGGCAAAAAGGACAATTTTGTGATGTTACTTTGTTGGTAGAAGGAACGAAATTTCCTGCTCATCGTAATGTTCTTGCAGCGTTCAGTTCCTATTTTAAGGTACTAATATTTTTTCGAGGCTTTGGTGGCTAGATTGATAATCCCAAGGGGTTTTTTTCCGAGTTGAATGGTTAAATTAGAAAATTCATTTAAATTTTCTATTATCTTGACGTATCCACGCAACAACTTCTAAAGCTGTCTCCAAGTAATGGTAATAATGTGTCGCATCGTCGATGTGTTCACTGTCTCAAGGTGCAAGATTTAAGAGAGCTACATACTCTCATATCTATTAACACTTTATGACTTGTTCAGAAGTAGCGACCAAAACTTTCAAAACAATCGTTGAATGTTGAAAAATGTAGCACCTTCAAGAGCTGGGCACAGTTAATTCGAAAGTTAACTTCGTTAATCGTTAAAGCGTTGACTTTTCACAAATTTAACGCAAGTTAAAGTTATCCGTTAAAAGTTAACCACCTAAAAAAAGTTAGTACTGATGTTTAAGCATTTCCTATATGTATATTAAAGATGAGGCTTGGCTTTGGTACAGTGGTACAGGAGGTAAATAAAAAAAAATTTAGTTAAATTAAGTATTTAATGCTTTTAAAGAAGAAAACACAGAAACCTATGCACCTATTGCAAAAAACAGCAATCACTTGTTGATCCTAATTGTGCGTTGGAGTCCATGTTTCCCTTTAGAAACATTACCATATTAAAATTGTCTTCCGACAGCGATTATCGTTCCGCCCGTAAAACATCTTTTCCTTCAGAAAAAATGCGTTCAACTGTAGCGCTAGACGGAATAACAGTGTTATACCATATTTAATAAAGAATTCTATTAAAACCGGTTCTCCTAGAAATGAAGCATCTGTAAATAGAGTCTTTTGACTTTGATTATAGCCAAGTTCTGACCAAATTCTGAGCTTTTGTTTTCCAGAGATTTGTGGCCTTTGGCCCTTTCTTCAGTCTGAATAACAATGCTGAAAAAATCTTCTTCTTCATTATTGCTACTTCCACTAATGCTAACATTATCCTTTTCATAGAGAGAAACAAAAGTTGTCCTCTGCTTGATGCAAATAAACATACACACATATAATATAAAATTATCTTTTTCGTTTGAGTCTCAAAATCACGGCAACAACCAATGTAACGAACTAAAGTTAACTTAAGTTCAATTGAATTTAACATTTTTTTAGTTTAACTTAAAAGTTAAATCGTTAAGCAATTTATTAACTTCGTTAATTAACGATTAACGATGTTGTGCCCAGCTGTGAACACCTTTAAGTGCTCTCTGAATTGATGAACTTCGATACCAAAAGAGATCGATGGTTTGAGTGGTAGAATATTTGAAAATAGCTTCAGAAGAAGAAGATACATTTGAAAATACTAGAAAATTTAAAAATTAATAAGTTTGAAGTAGTTTTTGGAGACAGGCTGATAAAAGTGAATTGAATGAATTTTGATGAGGCAGTCCAAAGTTCAAAAAAGAGAGATAATTATAACTATCTTTTTTTATTCAAAGCCGACGTTTCGGAGGTTTATTCCCTCCTTCTTCAGAGTTTTGAAAGGTCAGTGAAGGAAATCCAATGTGACATTCCCCTCTGTCTCCTCTCTCAGTGGCAGGAACAATAATATATCGTATTTCATTCTCAGCAGACTACACTAAACTCTGCTGAGAATTGGTTTTGTTGCCCTTGATATAAAAATAATTTCGAGTAATTTTATGCCAACAATTTATGAAACTATGAATGATTTCGGAATATTGGCTCGTAGTTTTTTTTTTTTTTTTTTTAACTTCATTTCATATTATCACCATTAAAAAGTAGTAAAAATGAAAAAAGAAAAAACATGTATATTCTATAGTATCAATTTTTTATTAAAAAATATTAGTAATTGTTTTGTTTTAGTGTTTAATTTATATAAATGTAAAAAGAAAAATTATCAAAAACAATGTTACAGTTTAGAAGGGCTGTCCAACGCCGGCCTTAAAACATTGAGATTTTTATGTACTTACTGGAAAACATATTTGATACAATTTTCCTTATTATATATATATATATATTTCTCTAAAATAAGAAGAAATTGTAAAATCTCCCCAAAAGTTTTTTAAGAATAAAGGCAGATAGATTTTCAATTTTGAATGTGAAAAAATAATGAAAATTTTCAAAAAAATAATCACAATTTTGGCATAATTTGACTCAATTTTTATTAGATATAAATATTTTACCTGCAGACTTTGTTATGGAACTGCAATCAGTTATTGAACTGAAAAAAAATTTTTAAATGTCTCTTCATTAGAATTTTACAAAAATTATCTACCAAGAAACAAATACTCCTGGCTTCACAATATTTATTCTCCTTTTAGAAATATGTATTTACATCAAATACGTACGTGAAGCTATTTTCAAGAATTAAATTCACTAAAAGCAAAATTATAAGCTCAACCATCGGGGTAAAAAAATAATGAAGTTTCGAATATTTAAAAATTATTCTTCATCTTATATTTCCATTTACTAAAATACTCGTATTTATTAGTTCAGTAATTAAAACTTTTTGAAGTGCTAATTGATTTAAAAACAAAATCCTGAAGGAAAAGAACTCAAAGATTGTTGTCCTATGCTATTTTGGCTTCTTTGTCATGGTGAATATCATTATTCTACATTATTATTATTTTTTTTTGATTAACAAATATCAATAGGATTAGTATATATCTGCGGCCCGAGACAATTTTATTTCTTCAAATGTGGCCGGTCTAGGCCAAAGGGTTGGACACCCCTGCTTTAGAGAAACGCCTTTTATAAGCTTATTTTAAATATTATAAGTAGGTACATCAAAATCATAAAAACCAGATCCAATTCAGTACTTTCATGAATATATTCGTAAACTTGTATACTTTAAATTATAGAAATCCGCAGAGATATCCAGGGCAATAAAAGTTTTTTTGAGCTGTATTATCTCACTTTTTTGATCCATTGACTGCCTCGTCAAAATCCATTCAATTTATATTAATTTTCAAATTTCCCCAGGAGTGGTTTTAACACAAAAAAAAAACTTTCCAGTTCATTGTACCAATATCTTTGTATTTAATATATGTACCGTGTTTTTTTTTAAATTAACTTATTGTATTTTAAGGCAATGTTTCTAGGAAATTTAGTTGAATCTCGACAGGAAGAAGTTGCAGTCAATGGTATAGAATCTGATATGATGTCTCTTCTGCTTGATTATGCCTACACAAGCAAAGTGGTTATTACATTGAGTAATGTTCAGTCTCTTCTTGGAGCGGCTAATTTATTACAAGTACTTCCTGTTCGAGATGCAGCTTGTATATTTCTTGCCAAGCATATGGATATTACAAATTGTGTTGGAATTCATTGTTTTGCCGAAACTCATGCCTGTGATATTCTTCAGGAGACTGCTTTTCAATTTGCATTAAGGTAGTTTATTGAGAAAAATGTGTTTTGTTTGTTTTTTTCTTATTCTTCAATCTTCTTAAGTTATAATTTTTTCATCTTATTTTAAGGCACTTTTATCAAGTAGGAATGCAAGATGAAGTCCTCGGCTTGTCCCCTACAAAATTAGTTGAATTTATTTCTCACGATGATCTTGAGGTTGAAAAAGAAGAAATTGTTTTTCAAATAGTCATGCGATGGTTTAACCACAGTCCAGAAAGTAGACGAGGCGATTTTCCTAAGGTTTTGAATGTTGTATTTATATTATTATAAATTTATTATTGTTTAAATGTATATGGCAAGTTCCTTTATATTTTATATATTTGTAATTAGATTAACAGATTTTCTAGGAACCTGAGATGGAAAATAATATTCAAAACACTATCTATGTAGTATTATAATGTGTTTATTAAATCATAAAAAGACAGACAATCCATAGTTCTGTTTCGCTTTATAAAACCATCCTCAGTGCCCGTCTGAGAACAAAAAAAGAGACATTAGAAGACAATATTTATATATAATATTTTAGATCAAATTTTTTTTTAAAGACTCATTGATTACAATTAATAAATATTCAACCTGTGTGAGACATCTTATGATAAGGTGGAAACTGTAGTTACAATTAGCATGTTTTATTTTACATTGGTTCGTATGTTTTGATCTTGAACTAGGTATGTAATAAATTAAAATAAAAACATACTAATTATAACTACATTTTCCACCTTATCATAAGATGTCTCACACAGGTTGAATATTTACTAATTGTAATCAATGAGTCTTTTAAAAAAAAGAAAATAATTTTTGATCTAAAATATTATATATAAACTAGCTGCAAGGACCGCCTTCGGCGGCCCTTCTTAGCCAGGGGCACGCCCCCTGGACCCCCAGCCCTCGAACCCTCCTCACCACCCACTCCCACCCACCACAACCCCCGAAACCCACCCAGCACCCGCACCCCCACCCCCACGCACCATGCCCAACCCCCGCCCCCACCCCACCACCCCAACACTCCATTCCGCACTCTAACCCACTACCCCACCATCCTGCACCCCCACCTCAACACTCCATCCTGCACCCCCACCCCAATTTACATATTTTTCACCCCCCTCCCCCTTTGGGTGGTTTTTGGGGGGAATTTTTTTAAATAAAAGTTGTCAGAAATCACATCCCCTACAACTTTGCTCATTATAAAATTTGCTCTCGAGTTAATAGTTTAGGAGTAATTTGATAATTTTCATTCATGCGCCTCCCCAAACCCCCTTTTGGGGTCAAAATATCAAAACGTTATATAGCTAAAAACGTAAGTTAGAACACATCTGATACAAATATGAAATTTCATAATAATCCCTTCAGCCGTTTTGACGTGAATCGTGAGCAACTTTTCGCGGAAACCACTGAAACAGACATACAGACAGGAATTTTGTTGAGGGTGTTTTCGTTCATAACTTTGCTTGAAACGTGTGCAACCAAAATTTGGCGTGATTTGGACCAATGTACAGACAAAACCTTAATTTTATATATATAGATATTGTCTGTTAATGTCTCTTTTTTTTGTTCTCCGACAGGCACTGAGGATGCTTTTATAAAGCGAAACAGAACCATGGATTGTTTGTCTTTTCATGATTTAATAAACACATTATAATACTACATGGATAGTGTTTTGAATATTATTTTCCATCTCAGGTTCCTAAAAAATCTGTTACAAATATATAAATTTATTATTAAACATAACAGTAAATAAATACTATATGTAATATTCATTTACTATGAGTTAAGGATTCTTGGTCACTTGTTTCACATTAAAATTAAAAAATTAAAAGATGTAAAAAAAATTTTCATTATATATTTTTCGAGCAGTAAGCTCATCTTCAGGAAAGTACAGAATTATAACAATCTCTACTAATTATAAATTTATTATTTTCAGAGCTGGCCACTTTAATGTATTTGAAATATAACCAAAGTATTTTAGAATTGGTATTTCATATAAATTGCTCCAGTTTTTTTGTATTTCGCATAAATTTGAATTTACATTGAAAATACTTATTTATTTTTATTTTATGAACTATAGTACAAGAATAAATTTTAGTTTCAATGTGTAGACCAAGAAGTTACTTGTAGTGCGGGCAAGATTTAAATTAAATACAAATTTAATTTTTTCAGGATTAAGTATATTTAGACAACTGTTTAAAGCGCTGATTCATACAGTTTCGGGCTTGAATAGAAAAGTCATCTTCAGATCTACAATTGAAATAAACATTGTTCTATTAGATATAAAAACCTTATAATTAGCAGATATTATATTTTTTATTAAAAAAATGTCATGTTTGATTTTTACAAATTTTTTTATTATAACTATATTTACCTGATTGGTACAAGTCAACATAAATATTTATTATTGAGAATATTATTGGTTACTGTAAAGACATAAAAAAGACTGATGATGGTGGTGTATGACCGCCGAAACGTCTCTTTTTTTGTCAAATAATAAAGAAACGGTCTATCCATTTTGACCGCCCAAGGAACTTCTTGATCTACTCTTTGAAACTAGAAATTACTTATAATACATTTTTTTTTCTTCATGTATTTGTGTATTTCAAATACCTGAAGTGTTGTGTTTATTTGCCCAGCTCTGATTATTTTAATGCCTATTATTTTTCTTCATTATCTTGATATTTGATGACTTAGTTTAATCAACGAAATATATTCCAAAATAAATTAATTAGCTTTTAAAAAAATAAAAAGTTTATATGAAACTTATAATGATTATAAATTAGATATTATTAAATAACTATCATCAACCTACACTAAATTATAAGATAAACTATTTTAATTTAACCTCTTACTTATTTATTAGATTTCTAAAAAATACCTTTATATTTTATAGATTCTAGAACATGTCCGGCTTCCTCAAATTAGTCCATATTTTTTACATGATTGCGTTGAAAGTTTGGCTATAGTTCGACAAAGTCCTGAAGCAAAACAACTCATAGATGAAGCGAAACGCTTTCATCTTTTACCAGATCGGCGTATTGAATTTCAATCTGAAAGAACCAGGCCAAGAAAGAATGCCCATACAAAACAGGTAGAAAAAAAATATTCATAACTTTTTACGGTCTAGTTTGCAAACCTCCAATAAAACTGCAGGATATATTTGACTGTCAGTTAACCTTTATATAATTAGGCCATTCAACTATAAACGAGCTTTTTAATTCTGAGGACTTAGAAAGCGTGTCGGAGGTAGGCGGACCGTCGGGAAGGGTTGGGGGAGGGGGGTGGATCCTCTCTAGATGACTTAAGGCCAAGCCGACCGCCAGACTGGTTTCTTTAATTGCCCTCACAATGAACGAAAGAGAGGTTCCTCCTTCGGTTACGCAAAGCATCATAATAAAGTTTTAAACCAGGCGAAATTCGGGATCGAGTGCGGGCACAGTTCGGGGAGAATGCACACTACACTCCCGAGTCGAAAAAAGGGCCAGTATGGCGTGGAGAGCAAAGGGCGAGCCAGGACCATCAAAAGCCAAAACTCGCTTGTCAGTCGGGAAGGTGATGTCAACGGATTTTTGAGACTCTCAAAGAGTTTTACTCCTTGATTTTCTTCACGATCGTCGCACGATAAACGCTGCCTACTACTGTGGCCTTCTTGACCAGGTTTAAGCTGCATATCGGTCAAAAAGGCACCGTCAGCCCATCCGAGCACTTGGAGGAGAGCGTTTTGCGAACGATCAACAGTTTTGCGCAATTGGGTGGATACCCTCCCAACTTCATTCTTCGAAAACGGCATGAAAAATCTACCTGTTCGATGTAAAAAATGCATTACTAAGAAGGGAATTAAGTAGAAAAATAACTATAAAGTGTGTTTTCTTCTTAAATGCAAAACAAATTATTTCAAAAGGCTTGTTTATATTTGAATTGTCTATATATTCAATTAATAAATAAAAATTAATAGTCAAATAGTCATAAATGTATTGGAAATTGAATAGAATAAAATAATTATAGCACATAACACTAATTTTAAATAAACTTTACTACAACAAAATTTAATATTAAAAAAAATATTAATATTATTGATTTAAGTATGTTTTAGCATGCATTTGGATGAGAAAGTAGAAAATCAAACAATTCTCATCGATTTACGCAACGTTTCGCCAATTTTATTTCGGCTTCATCAGGCGTATCAATGATTATAATTTAATTATAAGATATACCAAAACAGATATGCACATATTTCTGAATTAATTCAATTGTCCCTGATTCTTTTTACAGTATATTTTGACCATAGAGTAATCTAGAGTGGAAGGCTACCGAATATCGAAAAGCGCTCTCTAGCTCGAGAGAACATTATTCTTACTTCTTAAGATCTATTCAAAGATCATAGTCATAGTAGTCCAGTGATGCCATTTTAGCGGATTCCCGCTAGATCTGGTTTATTTTAACTGCATCTAGCTTGAAGAAATCTCATCTGGCGGCTAGTGGAAAATCTGGCTTTTTTCATACATTTCTGCCGGAATATCTGGCCTTTTTTTACAAAACAAGTTAAATTCATTCTTTTAAACAAAATATATATTCAAAATAATTAACTTGAAGGTTTGAGTATCTTTTTTTGAAAATTAGATGGATTTTTTCAAAAATATAACTCATGGTATAAACCAAAGAGTATGAAATAGAGAGGAAGGTCCCCATAAGAGTCCATGTTAAAAAAGAGTTCCCGCCATTTTATTGTCCATTCCGAACCGCCAGAGAGCTCTGTAACTCGTATACGCTAAAATACATTGGCTCCTTATGGAGCCTTCCACTATATTATTCTATGATTTTGACTAATAATTATTCAGGCCAAAGACAAAAGAATTAGTCAAAATATACTGTAAAAAGAATCAGGGACAATTGAGTTAATTCAGAAATATGTGCATATCTGCTTATAATTTAATTATAATCATTGAGACGCCTGATGAGGCCGAAATATGATTGGCAAAACGTTGCATAAATCGATGAGAATTGATTGATTTTCTACTTTCCCGTCCAAATATGTGCTAACATATTTAGTTCACTAAATAATATGGATGCGATGGAGTTTAATAATTAATATTATTCATTATTATTAATATTATTTAATTTTTTTGTGCCATTCATTTTGACCCCCTTTGCTTGTGCTTTTCTGGGGTTATTGAAGGAGACAAAAAGGAGGTGATTTCAAGTTTCCATCCTTGATCCTTTACACCCTGAAGAAGGAGAGAACATATTACGAAACGTCGATTTTTAAGGGAATGTAAATGATGTTACAATAAAAAAAAATTTATTCCAAATTTGTAGTTTTTGTTTTTTATGGACTGCCTTTCCATTAATTCTCCTGTTTGTCTCCAAAAGAAAATAGAAAATGTGGTCTTTAACAAGATACGAATTTCAATTAAAAGAAAAATCTTTCTCTATTATAAATTCATCCCTTTTCTTTTTCATGAGACCACGTTTTTATTTACTTTACCATACAGGGTATGGTCAAGTATTGTAATCGTGCATGAATAAAGTGGTTTTATTTTGCTTCTTTTTTTTCGAAATATCTCAAAAACGGCTGAAACTATTTTGATTAAAAAAATTGGACGAAACCATGGAATTTCGGTCTACAAAAAAGCCCTAACAAGTGAACATCGAAAAAATTATATTTTTCGAGATATTAATTATTTTGTCAAAATGTCTGCTAGTGGTGGCGGAGGGAAGGTAAAAATTAAAATTATAAGATTTTCAAACTAAAAAAACAAGAATAATGAAATATACTATAAAATGAACCTATTATAAAAAAGAGAGCTATTATTTTCTTCGAGGGGCAAAATTGGGGGGGGTTTCAAAAAAATAAAACTATCAATATAAGTTAGACCTTAATCGATTTATACGAAATTTCGCATATGCACCCTATATAACCTTATGAAAATGACTCACTATGTGAAATTGATAGTGACCAAAAGAGAAGGGGGGGGGGGGTTAAAAATATTTTCAAACAAAAATCGAAGAAAGCTAATATTTCTAATAAAATAGTCTCATAATTAAAAGGAGATATTATTAATTGATAATAGACCCGAAATTAAGAGGGGGGGGCGTTCTTTTATAAATAATTATAAATTATTTTAATTCAATATTACCAGGTGTACAAGTATGGAATGCGGATTTTTTTCTAAAAAAACGTTTAATTCGGAAGAATGATAAAAAGTGCTTTATTCAAAGTATGCTCCATCGCTTATCCCCATCTATCGGGCAATTTGTGAATATCACGCCAGTAAAAAACTTCCCCTTTTGCTGCGAACCATTCATCGACCCATTTTTTCACATCTTCGTACGAACCAAAGCGCTGCTCAGCAAGTGTATGATTCATCGATTCAAACAAGTGGTAACCGGAAGGAGCAAAGTCTGGTGAGTAAGCCGCATAGGGGTAGAACGTCCCAGCTGAGTGCTTCCAACGTCTCGCGAACCGGTTTTTTCGTATATGATGGAGAATTGTCATGGAGAAAAATGTCTTTTTTGATATTCTGATCGTTTTTTTTTTATGATAATGATGAGAGAAGGAGTTACACCAAAAAAGGTGCAACCCCTAAAGGCCTGGGTTGGCCCCTCCTCCATCGTGAAAAAGAAGAAGAAAGAATTTTATGGGTTGGGCGGGGGTCGAAGGTATCTGTGGATACGGATCTTAAATAGCTGAAGGTTATAGGTCGCGGGAAAGATGGTGGCAGGGAGCGAGTTCCAGTCTCTGGAGGTCAAAGGGATAAAGAGTTGGCGAAAGCGCTTGTTCGAATTTTATCAATTTGACAGCGAAGTGGTGCTGAGCGTTAGAAAACCGCGTGTTTCGCGTAAAGAGGGCATTAGGGGGATAATTGATTTCAGCTCGACTGAACGGAACACCGTGATAGTATCTGTAGTACAGGTAAAGGGCAGAAACGGTTCTTCGGTGAGCCGCGAATTGTTCAAATCGATCAATTGTTGGTTGCATTTGGTATTAACCGTTTCAATCGTTTTCGTCCAACAATGATTGAAATTCTGCATCTTCTTACTCTGGTTATTCTGGTTTTCCGTGTTTCTTGCAGCAATATCAAAAACGCCATTTTTGAAACGCCGAAACCATCCTTCAGACGTATCTTGCGATGGAGAATGTTCACCATAAGCTTCCCGAAGCATTCAGTATGATTCAGCAGCAGTTCTCTTCGAATGAAAACAAAAAAATTAATGCGCTCGGTGAATGCTCGTTAATTGGCACAAATTTCGACATATTGAACACAGCAAAACAATACTATGCAAACACTTTTTTAATTTATCACTTATGCGCGTTTGACACTTGTTGATTGCGCAACAAAGTGCCATCTATGTCAAATCTTTATGTTACACACTGCATTGGCGCTTCATCTGTTTCTCAAATCCGCATTCCATACTTGTACACCTAGTAAATATAAAAGAGGACCCCGGTGTATGGTAAAGTCATGTGGATGGCCACATCAGTTTATTTTTTTAGTATACAATATTTACAAGAAATCATCTTTTAAATTGGATATCCAACTCTCTATGATCCCTATAGTACAGAGGTGGCTACAACGTGGCTCGCGAGCCGCATGCGGCTCTTCAATCAATCTCGTGCGGCTCTTGAACCCTTTTGAATAATACTGTTTTTAAAAAGTACAGGGTGGGGCATAAAGATCTACCACATTTTGAAGAGGTATAAAAAATGAAAAAATTTAACTAGAAAGAAACTGAATATATTTTTGAAAAGAACATAAAATATACATTTTTTCAATGTAGTTTAAACATTATCAGACAAAAAAAGGGAGGGGGGGGTCAAAAATGAAAATTCTAGCCCTTTCGACCAAACTCAACCAAATTTTGTATACATATTCTGTGGACCCCCAGAAGGCTAGAAATTCAAAAACTAACCACCAAAAATGAAAATTCCAGCACTTTCGACTAAACTATGTATACAAAATTTGGTTAGTTTTCGCATTTCAAGTCTTCTGGGGATCCACAGAATATGTCTACAAAATTTGGTTGAGTTTGGTCAAAAGGGCAGAATTTTCATTTTTGACCCCCTCCCCCCTCTTTTTTTTTTTGTCTGATAATGTTTAAATACATTTAAAAATATATATATTTTATGTTCTTTTCAAAAATATATTTAGTTTTTTTCTAGTTAAATTTTTTCATTTTTTTCTTTTTGGATACGAACAATACATCTTATAAATGTTTCTCATAATTTTTTTTCTAAGTTTTTTTTTTTTTTAATAATACCTATAATTTTCTATTCTTAGGTAATAGTTGCAGTAGGCGGAGAAGATGATCAAGTCGTTTTACGATCTGTTGATTGTTATGATCCGGAATCCAATCTTTGGCTTCCCTTGGCTTGTCTTCCTTTTGCTATAAGGTACTCACTTCTTATTTTATTCTTTGTCCAAAATTTTTACAATTAAAATCTAATTCGATTTAATTGATATTTAATTTTTTAGTAAACATGGATTAGTTGCTTCTGGTAGAAATACTCTATATCTTGCTGGTGGAGAATATCCAGATGGAAGTGCGTCTCGTTCTGTCTGGCGATTTGATCCGATTCTTGATGTTTGGCATGAAATGGCCCCTATGCTTACTCCTCGAAGTGAATTGGGTAATATTCATTGAAAAATTGATTCTCATAATATTTATATCCCATCCAAAACACTTGTGTAAAAAACAGTCCAATTTCGAAAAACTAGTGAAATCTGGAGTGTAGCCAAGTTATATTCACCAAGAATAATTAAGTCGAGAAAATAGTATTTTCTTTTAAAACGCATTCTTTCATTTTTATTTATTTTATTTTATAACATCACAATTAATTAATCATTCTCTTCCTCAATCTTGCATAATTAAAAAAATTGAAATTGTAAATAAAACGAAAAAATTTTTATTGTCTAAGACATGTTTCAGGTCAAGTTGAACCCATCTTCAGTTATTAAAACAAAGTAAACTCTCTTCTCCACACCATTCACAAAATTAACACTTCATGTATTTGTACAATAAAATCAAAATTAAAATCAAAATCACAATCAAAGAGACACAAATAAAAGTCAAAGAGAGAAAACAGATAATAATTACATGACTGGAACATGTTTTTACTTTTACTACCATACAGGGTATGGCCAAGTATTGTAATCGTGCATGAAAAAAGTGGTTTTTTTTCCTTCTTTTTCGAAATATCTCAAAAACGGCTGAAAGTATTTTTGATTAAGAAAAATTGAGCGAAACCATGGCATTTTCGCTCTACAAAAAAGCTCTAATAAGTGAACAGTTAGTTAGTCTGTGCGTTACCAAATTTTTGTGGATGAGCTAGCTCAAAAACTAGTTTGAATATCGAAACCAAATTTCACACGTAGTTTTGGTCCATTGAGATTAAGAGCTGATTAGATTTTGGTGGATATCGACCCTAAATTAAGGGGGGTTAAAAATTAAAAATCTAGGTCGTTTGAGCAAACTCAACCAAATTTTGTATACATAAACAGAGGGTCCCCAGAAGTCTAAAAATGCAAAAACTAACCGCAAAATGGGGGGGGGGTGGAGGGGGAGTTAATAATTAAAAATCTAGGCCATTTGAGCAAACTCAACCAAATTTTGAATACATAATCAGTGTGCCCCCAGGAGTCTAAAAATTCAAAAACTACCCCCTCCCTCCTCCTTTACATGATTATAAATAATTTTATTAAATATTAATGTAAGTGAGGGGCCAGGTTGTATGGTAAAGTCAAGTGGGTGGCCACATCAGAACACGTCAGCTTATTTTCATACGTATAACTACAGGAATACCCCAGACTTACGCGATAGGTTGGACCAACTCGATAGCAGTGTAAGTCGGGGTTCAACTTTGCATATAAATACATATAAAGTTTGTGTAATTGGGACCAGAGTCTAAAGAAAACAATAATTTAGAAGAAACATGTTTAATACAATATTAGATAATGAAAGCAATTTACATTACTATGAATAAAACAACTTAAACCGAAGTTATTTTGATGTCGAAGGCTTCATATTTTCTAACAATGTCGCCTGACGAGATAAGTTTTCTCCAGCTTCTTCTTTTAGTCTCTCAAAAATCTGTTTAGCTTGAAAGCACCCTGTGTTTTGATCACCAGGACAATTTTTAAGTCTTACTTGATTATCAGACCATAATTGTAACATTGTTTCCATCTGATCGATAATACCGTGACTTTTACGAATAATGCTGGAATTCAAAGATTGAGAGCCTTTCACAGCTTCCGTAATTTAATCTTTACTTTTTATAACCTTTTGGACTGTTGATTCCGGTAGATCAAATTTCTTTGCCAATTCACAAATTTTTATTTTCGATTCAAAGTCTTTGATAATTTTTAGTTTACACTCCAAAGACAGTGTTTTTAGTTTCTTATTAGGTTCAAATGACCCATTTTTTGGTCTTTTAGATGACATAATTAAAGAGAAATTAATCATGTGCACTGCGTAGGTACGTAAAACAATTCCACGCGGAACAGTTTCGAACTTGTCGTAAACCGATCACTGAGAGGGCGGAGTGGGGAAGCCGATTCGCGCGGCAATCAAAAACAAAAACCGCTTATCTCCGAATTCGCGTAAAACGGGGTAGCGTAAGTCGGGGTATTACTGTATATATAAATTATATTCACTGGAGAGTCAGATAGAATTAGAGAGAATTTAGAAATTTGAAAAATGAAAGAGATTAAATATTGAAAAATTCTTTTACCAACATCTTTGAAATTAATAGTTGAATTCAGGATGTCTATCTGTTTAGATAGTATAATTTTTGAAAATCTCTCCCTTAACTCATCCCTCTCGTGATTATTAAAGTATGCTATATTGTCTAATTTTACCTTTATAGATCTTGATTTAAAATTATAGGTTTTTATTTGAATGTAATGGAAGGCAGCCCAGCGGTAGTGAGGAAAGAAAAATTAACACATATCAAATAAGGTGTAATTTATTGGAATCCTTCCTCCTTTCCTTTCAAACCGACGTTTCGGAGGATTTTCCCTCCTTCTTCAGGGTTTCAAAGGGTCAATGAATGAAACAAATAAAATGTTTCATTCTTCTCTCCACAGTAGTGTTCAAAACCTTCTTTTTTTTAGCAAAGGCATAGAAAAACAATTTTTTTCCCCTCCTTTTCTTAATTAGATTAGATTAGAAGGAGGGAAAAAAATTGTTTTTCTATGCCTTTGCTAAAAAAGAAGGTTTTGAACACTACTGTGGAGAGAAGAAGGAAACATTTTATTTGTTTCATTCATTGACCCTTGAAACTCTGAAGGAGGAAAAATCCTCCGAAACGTCGGTTTGAAAGGAAAGGAGGAAGGATTCAATAAATTACACCTTATTTGATATGTGTTAATTTTTCTTTCCTCACTACCCCTGGGCTGCCTTCCATTACCTTCAATTAAAATTTCTACCAGTCCGTCTCTCTCCAGAGAAAATTTCGTTGCAAAAAAATAGGTTTTTATTCTCAACAGATATCTGATTTTATAAATGTTTTCCAATGTTAGCCTTTTAAGATGTATTTTGCTTTGTCGTCCATAATCCCTCTCAACTTCTCTCAAATTATTTGAGTTGAAAAATAAGGTAATAATTTGTATGTAATTGTTGGTGCTTACGTATTAACGCCACCGCAGCTACAAATAAAATTTTAAAGTACAAATTTCAACTGAAATTGAGTTTATGGACTGTGATGTCTCAAATTGTCTCAATTGAGCACCAGTGGGGGCGTTTTCACTTTTAGAACTTTTTATAGGTTCCGTTCTATTCATCATCTCGGTTCATTTAGATAAAAAAATGGGTTCCCGAACAAACTTTGGAAGGTTCGGTTAAGATATATTCAGTTCGGCTCGGTTCGGCTCGTATAACTTCATTTCGGGCTGGCATTTAGGCTATTAGGTTGGCTAACCGAGCCGAACTGAATATATCTTAACCGAACCGGCAACGACTTTTACATATTCGATTTTTTTTGGGTATTTACTAATTATTTTTTAATTAATATTCATTTTCTAAAAGAATCCGTCGTCAGTAGCGGCGCTTAAAAACCCTCAAATCTGTAGCTGCTGTGGCGTTAATACGTAAGTACCTAATTGTTTTATGGGAATTATTATAGTCCGGTATTATTTGACTGATTATAGTGGTGTTTCACAAAAAGGAAATAAAATTAATAAATTAAATTTTTTTTTAAATTATATTTTGGAGTTTTTTTTTATTTATCTCTATATTAGGTCATTCAATAAGTCCGTAGGATGACACATAGATGGCGTTACTAGAATTTTTTCCATATGGTTTTTATTTAGTACTAACCTTCAAACGATACGTGTATAAATTTGACAGCAATCTGACTATTGATTCGTGAATTATAGCATTTTGTGTGAAGCAACTTTTGTTATTGAAAAAAAGTGAATTTCGAGTTGTAATAAAGCATTGCTTTTTGATTAAAAAAATACAGTGGAAACCAAACAATGGCTTGATAAACATTATCCGAACTCTGCTCCATCGAGACAAATGGTAGAGAAGTGGATTGCTGAATTTAAACGTGGTCGTACCAGCACAAATGATGCAGAGCGCAGTGGACTCCCAAATGAGGCTGTTATTCCAGAAAACAAAAAAATCCACAAATTGGTTTTGAACGATCGCAAATTGAAGGTGCACGAGCTAGCTGACATTGTAAAGATATCAGATGGTAGTGTTTTTACCATTTTACACGAACATTTGGGTATGCGAAAGCTCTGTGCAAAGTGTCTCGTGAGTTCACAGTCGACCAAAAACAACAACGAATCAATGCTTCAGAGGAGTGTTTGGCACTGTTAAACCGCAATAAAATGGAATTCTATCATTGATATGTGACAATGGATGATACATGGCTTCACTATTACACACCAGAATCCAAAAGAAGTCCAATGATGAAGTAATCGCTGAAACTGAGGCCTATTTTGACGAGAAAGAGAAATCGTACTATAAAAGTGGTATCGAAAAGTTGGAAAATCGCTATACTCGTTGTATCGCCCTCGAAGGCAACTATGTTGAATAATGAAATCGAGTTTTGTCAAAATTTTGTTTTTTTTCTTACTTATCCTACAAACTTATTGAATGACCTGTTACATATTTCGGGCTAACCCTTCATCAGGAGGTTTAACGAAAGACTGGATCACCACTATAATCCGTCAAATAATTCCTGTGTTTAATATGTTTCACTATAAACCAACACCGCTTTCCCTAAACGTTAATTATTATAGTCTTTAGAATTGTCTAAATGTTTATAAAAGTGTATTTGATTTGCAGTCGCTGAAGATAAAACTATGTGATTTATTTATTTATCCAATTTCCTACGATCTTGTAAACTATTTAATTAATTTTAATGCTTAACAGCCAAGTTTCAAGAAAATAATTTAAATTAAAAATATAGAATCCATAAATCTAGATCGTCATTTAAAATGGAAAGAATGATTTTTAATTGAAAATACTATTTTCTCGACTTAATTATTCTTGGCAAATTTAACTTGCCTGAATTCACAGATTTCACTACTTTTTCGAACTCGGCCTGTTTTTTCACAGAAATGTTTTGGATGAGATTTATTTCTCTTCTTTTTGTAATCTAATATGTCGCTTTTATTTTTAGTTATTTATTTATCTGGGAAGGATAATTTACTTTCCAAATTTCACATCTTTTTTTTAGAGGATAAGGGTAGTAAAATTATTGTGATCAATTTTCACCTTTATTAATGCCCCAAACTCTAGCAATATGCCAAATTTTAGCATCCTAATATCATTACAAATTTATCCTACAGTCTTAATTCCTTCAATTTAAGGCTTTTGGTTTGAAAATTTTCCTTTATTTATGTTCAAAGCTCTACCAGCATATCAGATTTTATGGTGCTACTGCTACAATGATTAAAAGTAACTTAAGATTTTGATGACCTGTCAGCAGAGATGGGCAGTATCGAAAATACAAGTATTTAAAATACTTATTTTCGATACTTTTGTATTTTTCGCTGTCTCTGCAGCAGGTTGCTCGGATGGATGGTGTCCCCTGCATCTCAATTCATTCATTTAAGGTATTGAAGGAGACAATAAAAGGAGTGTGTCTTGTGCTGGAATTATAAATTTTATTTATTTATAACGAGACTCTAGTTTCGAGGGCTTTGCCCTCTTCTTCAGATCTATTACAATGGATTCACAGGAATTAATTTATGAATCTCGTTATAAATAAATAAAATTTATAATTCCAGCAGAAGACACACTATTTTATTGTCTCCTTCAATATATAAAAATTCTGCTACTCTCGGCAAAAACTTTCAATTCATTTAAGGTAGTTGTTTCGCGACAATACTAGCAAAAAGTTAATGCTAGAGTATATAGATCAGACAATAAGGATTCATAATTCATAAGCCCAAAACTTTTTGCTGTTTATGTACCGATTCTAGCCAATCCCGTGTTCGTTTGACAAATCTGGCACCATTGTAAGAGATTGAATATTTTTATATTAAAATGACAGATAAAATACATTTTAAAGGTCGATTTATTTCTATAAAAATCGTTTTGTTATTTGTTAACAACGCCTATGATACACCTTATGAAAATTATAATTTTGAAATAATATAGCTCATGCGCGCTTTATACATCTTTCGCTGGTTAAATAAATGCGCTGTTGCCAAATTGTTTTTAGTGTAAATTTTTCATTATTATCTCAGAAACTGTGTTGTAACTATGAATTAAATTTTTCTTAAGAAATCTATTAGTTATTGTTTAATGTTGGTTTAGTTTTTTATAAAAATGGTAAGAAGGGTTTCTTAAGGAGATTCTTTCGCGACAATCCACGCCAAAAGTTTAAGACTCGTAACCACTCTATAAATATGAAAGGAACTAAAATTTTAGGTTATGTTTTTTTAACGTGACTGTCCACTCACACTACGAAATCTCTATATAGATACACACATACTTGCCGGCCGTTTCCAAGCCATTGTGCTTATTTTCCCTCCACTAGAAATAGTCGCCCAAATATGTTTTTTTTTGTTTTTTATCAAAACTACGTGGTAAATAATTTCAATTTTTTTTAAGTTACTCCGAATATATTATTCTAAGAAATATTAGTTTTTCATCAAGATGGTGAAAGTCCTACAATGAAAAAAAATAAAATAATGATCATATCCCCACCCTTTCCCTATCTACCCTATGTTAAAAATGTCATTTTTAATTGCAATTATTTCATGTTTGGTGTGGTAAATCGTCTTCAAATTTTAACAGTATGTGTATTATTCTTTTAATGACTTATATTCCAAGTTTCAAAGACTTCTTGAATTTTTTCATTTGTGAAAGAACTACCTTAATTATAATTAAATATGTATGTAAGCTTTCCGATATCCCGTATAGTGCAATGTATATAAGAGTCTGAAAAACTCTATTTTTGAAATTGATTATCTCCGGAACTATATTGTTCATAAATTTCGTTTTGCCACCAATCGATGCAGAAGTATTTAAATAATAATCTGTCTAAATTTCAAAAAAACTCCTAAGAAAACCCATTTGGCGGAACAACCTTAAAAAATGAAAAAGAATTTAAAATTATATTTCAATTGTGAATCATATTTTCAGGCTTAGCTATGCTTGATGGTTCAGTATATGCAATTGGAGGTTGGGATGGTAGTATTCGATTGAATACTGTGGAACGTTATGATCCTGAAACCAATTCTTGGCATATGATAGATTCAATGCAACTGGCGGTGACTAGTCCCGCAGTAGTCGCTCACGACGGCATGCTCTATGTTACAGGTAAAACAATCTACTCTTTTATTATTTAGTTTCTTTACAATTTTATTTATTTATTTGATTTTTTATTTAATATTTCAAATGTCAAGATTTTTTATAATATAATTGCCTGGAGCACCAAGCGATTCTCGGTAACTTTTTGCCTCTAAATAGCTTAAGCAAGACGATATATGAATAATTAAAATATTTATTTTACGACACTCCTAATTTACACCCCCTTCCTTTATTTCAATCGGATTAAAATCTATACACGACTAATAACTCATGACACTTGATAAGTACAACAGTTTTCAAAAAAATCGTTAGTGCCGTTTTTGAGGAAAAAAACGAAAAATCTTTCATGTAAATGTCTACTTCCGGTGTTCCGATTTCAACCACAAGCTTGTGGTACCCCTTCTAGCCTATTCGAGCTTAAGTTTTGAATTTCGTAGCTCTGAAATTTATGCTTGCGAAACGCAGGGGGTACATTCTTACGAACTCAAACATCAACTTGCGGTACTTCTATTTTAGCCAAAATCTTGTGGTACTTCTTGTAGCCTCTAGATAGCTTAAGATTCAAATTTCAAGGCTCTGCTACTCACCGAAGACGAGATATGAACGATTAAAATATTTATTTTGCGACATGATTAATTTACACCCTCTTCCTTTATTTCAATCGGATTAAAAGTTTGACACAACTAATAACTCATGATAGTTGAAAAGTACACCAATTTTTTAGCGAAATCGTTAGAGCCGTTTTCGAGAACCAGATTGTATATATATATATATAATCGGGTTCTCTATATATATAGATATATATGTATAAGAATTGCTCATTTATTAATAGTACCTGGAGCCACGGTAACCAAATTAAAAAAAATACAAATATATATAGTAAACGAAACGCGCCCCCCCCCCCCCCACACACACAAATTTTTTGTATAAATAATCAGTGGGACCCCAGAAGTCTAAAAATACAAAAACTAACCTCCCAAAATTGGTGGGGGGTGGGGGGGGTGTAAGGTCAAAAAATGGAAATATGGGCTCTTGTACCAAACTGGTTGCATGGTAAAGTCAAGTGGATGGCCACATCAGAACACGTCAGCTTATTTTTTATCAAAATAGTTTCAGCCGCATTTGAAAAAACACGATTACAATACATGACCTGTATGATAAACAAATTTTTTTTTGAAAATATTCACCACACACACATCGTCATCGTATCGTATTTTTGTTAAAACCTAATTTTTTATATATTTTTTAAGGGGAGCAATCCTGGAGGATGGAGATGGAATAGATCTTGTCAATAGATACAATCCGAAAACCGATTGCTGGACAAAGTTAGCTTCAATGTTGATTCCAAGAAGTGGTTCTGCAGCTTGTGTTCTTGAAGGATATATTTATGTTATAGGTAATTGATTTTATTTATTTCTATACTGTATAAGGATCGAAAATTGCACCAATCAAGAACATCTATATATATATATATATATATATATATAAAATTAAGGGTTTGTCTGTACATTGCTCCAAATCACGCCAAATTTTGGTTGTACACGTTTCAAGCAAAGTTATGAACGAAAACACCCTCAACAAAATTCCTGTCTGTCTGTCTGTTTCAGTGGTTTCCGCGAAAAGTTGCTCACGATTCACGTAAAACGGCTGAAGGGATTATTATGAAATTTCATATTTACATCAGATGTCTTCTAACTTACGTTTTTAGCTATATAACGTTTTGATATTTTGACCCCAAAAGGGGGTTTGGAGGGGGGCGCACTCAATGAAATTAACTCTACGGCAAATCTATCCCTATTCTTATATCTATATATTTATTTTCACATCTGTTAATGTTCATTGCTTGGAACATTTAAAGAAAAATAAACAAACCAGACTGTATTCAGATCTCGATCAACGGTTACTGACTATTATTTATTTGCGAAAATGCCACGAAAATTATCTCTTTTGACAACGTATCGAAGTAATGTTTTTGCTGTGGTCACTGACCTTTGTGACCAAACCAACAAACTCAAAGATACGGAATGGGATATGATGGAGATAATTTATTCAAAGGCTCAGAAGGATGCTAAAAAATTCGATGAACTTCAAGAGGAGATCGTTGAGGCTAATGAACCTCTAGACCCAAATGAAAGGATCGACACCATAAAATCCACTTTGGCCTTCAGTGCCATGATGTTCAAAATCGAATTAAATCACAAACGCCTGCGAAGCCTGACACCTCCTGCCCCTTCCCCCATCAACGTTACCCCGGCGCCGTCACCATTAGTGCAGATTGATCTCCCTTCCTTTGACGGAAATATTAATCAATGGAAGGAATTTCTTTCGTTGTTCAACTCGCTGGTTCACACGAACACCTCCTTGGACCACACGCAGAAGCTCCAATATCTCTGTTCCCATCTGAGAGGTGAGGCTGCTTCCGTCATTGCCGATTTCGAGATGGAACCACATAACTACATTCTCGCTTATAACGCCCTTTACAAGCGTTACAACAACCCCCGCCGTATGGGAGCACTTTATCTTTCGAAGATCGGCGAATTTACTCCTATCGCCGCCCCGTCTGCGTCTGCACTGCGAGCATTTCTCAATGTCCACCAAACTTCTGTTAGTGCACTAAAGGCTCTTCAGATAGATGACCTCGCCGACTTCATGCTCCTCACTGCGGCCTTAAATAATCTGGATGACGACACTCGAGACTCCTTTGAGCATCAGTACATCTCCGAATCCATTCCTAAGTTCCAGCACCTCGTCGATTTTATTACCAACAGAGTGAGAGCTGCCGAACTTAGAGATATCCCAGCTAGCTCTATTCGCCTCCCTGTGCATGGCTCACCTCAGCGTCGTTCATCAATTCGCCCACCACCACCAAGAGCGCCTACCCCACCACCCTCACCGCCAAGACGCCGAACCTCTCGATCGAGCCCTGGCTTTTCACGTGCCGTTTATCACCAAACTACATCGTCATCTGGAGGTGGCAGGTGCCAGTATTGTAATGGCGAGCACTCTACCTTCTCCTGTTCCACCTTCCGCAGATTGTCAGCTGAGCAACGGTACTCAGCCGTTTCAGAGAAGAGTTTATGCGAAAATTGCCTCAGTCCACATCATCATACTTCTCGATGTACATCCCCTCGCGCCTGTCTCGCGTGCGGCCTTCGGCACAACACTCTCCTATGTGCGTACTTGTCCGGACTCGCAACCTCACACGGACTTGAAGCAAATCAAACATCCAATTCGACATCCCGAATAGAAGATTGACTATTACCAGTTTACCCGGTGTCATATGCTTCTTCAACCTCTATCCCGCGTCCGCATGGCATACTCCTCGCTACAGCCCAAGTGACCATCATCGATATGGATGGTTACCAACACTCCGTCCGCGCCTTGCTTGATTCCGGGAGTGGTGCCAGCTTCATGACCTCCGCGTGTGCCCGTCAATTCCCTTTTCACTCAAAACCTACTCATCTTCCTGTTCATGGATTGGGTAATATCTCATTACCTCCTGCTCGCCAAATTATTAGTGCCAATATACTTCATAATGGCGATCCTCCACATCTACGCGTTGAATTTCTCGTCACCCCCCAAATTTCTCCCCTTATTCCTCCTCAAAACGTTTCTCGAACAAATTGGCCTCATCTTCAACATCTTTTAATGGCGGATCCCCAGTTCCATCAACCACTAGACATTGATCTGCTTCTGGGCGCCGACGTGTTTCCATTTCTTTGTCGTCCCGGCCAAATTATGCCCCGTCGTCAGTCGCCAACTGCTCTTGAAACTAGTCTCGGATGGGTCCTGATAGGTCCTTATGGGTATCCACCGCCGTCGCGCCATGTGCATTTTCATTCTTCCACCGTCGACAATGAAGAAAAACCTGCTTGCACGTCTCACCACTCGGTCGTGACTGATCTCACAGCTTGCGGTCCAGATTCTTCACAGTCTAGCAAATTTCACGTACCAATCGCACCATCATCGACGCCACTTCAAGAAAACTCTCCCTCTTTAACAGACGCCATCACGCGATTATGGGAACTCGACCAAGTGTCCATCTCTCTTCCCATGTCTCCTGCCGACAAGCAGTGCGAGGAGATTTATAGTGCGACCACCAGCCGAGAGAAAAGCGGACGATATTGCGTTGCTCTGCCCTTTTTCGATTCGGGGCTAGGTCATTCATACCATAGTGCTGCGCAACAATTTTATCGTCTGGAACGCCGGCTTCAACGAGAACCAGATCTTAAAGAAGCTTATCACTCATTCATGCGCGACTATCTGGACAGTGGTCACATGGAGTTGGTTCCTCCTAACGAACTTCCATCTCACATACCTTACTATATTCCGCACCATGCTGTTCATCGCCCGGACGATCCTCCGTCTAAAATTCGAGTCGTTTTCAATGCCTCCTGTCAAACATCATCTGGCAAATCGTTGAATGATATTCTTCTTACCGGTCCAAAACTACAGGCTGACATCTTCGCACTCATCAACCGCTTCCGTCTTCATAAATACGTATTTAGTGCCGATATCCGCCAGATGTATCGTCAGATTCTTGTCAGAGGGGATCAGCGGGATTATCAACGCATCCTATGGCGGTTCTCACCTCAAGAATCTATATCGTCATATCGTCTTACTACGGTCACTTACGGCGTATCTTCGGCTCCATACCTCGCATTACGCACACTTCAACAACTAGCCACTGATGAGCGTCATCGCTTTCCGAACGCATCCCGTATCCTTCAATCAGATGTATATGTTGATGACATTTTAACGGGTTGCGAATCCACAACTGAAGCACTTCGTTTGCGTCACGAATTGGCAGACCTCCTTATGGCGGGCGGGTTCGAATTACGCAAATGGCTTGCTAATTCATCTACCCTTCTTCAGGGACTTCCAGTCAATCATCTTCGCATCCCATCGTCATCAGACACTCTCACCCTTGACCGTGACCCTGTCGTGAAGATTCTTGGTCTCGAATGGAATCCTGAATTGGATCATTTTACCTACTCGGTCCAAACACCCACAGGAACATGCACCAAACGATCGATGCTCTCTCAACTCGCAAGGATTTTTGATCCTCCTGGCTGGTTGGGACCGGTCGTATTTCAAGCCAAGTTATTTGTTCAACAATTGTGGATACAAAAGCTTGATTGGGACTCAACTCCTCCTGATCACATCATACAAGCATGGACCCGATTCCAGAGCGAACTCCCCTAATCGCTAAGATCACTATCCCTCGACATCTTGTGGGCGTGAAAGCTCCTTCAATTAATTCCTTGGTGGGATTCTGTGACGCATCCGAACGCGGGTACGCCGCGGTGGTCTACTTGCTCACCGCCCTCCCTCACGGGGACCCTGACGTCGCGCTCCTTGCTTCGAGGTCTCGCGTTGCGCCACTTAAGAAGGTAAATGTTCCTCGCTTGGAATTGTGCTCTGCTCATCTGCTTGCTAAACTCATACAAATGCTTTGCACACAGTTAATCGATCTCCAAATTAGCTCCGTATTCGCCTTCAGCGATTCCACCGTTGCACTTGCATGGATTGCAGGCGAGCCTCACAGATGGAAAACATTCGTCGGAAATCGGGTCTCTGAAATACAAGACATCATTCCACCCTCGCGATGGCGTCATGTGACGTCCGAACAAAATCCTGCTGATTGTGCTTCACGCGGACTGCTTCCAAGAGAATTGCGTGATCATCCCTTGTGGTGGACGGGCCCCATGTGGCTGAAGACTCCACCTTATCGATGGCCGACGGGATGTCTATCCGATCCCAACATCCCGCAAATATTAGCGGAGGAACGGGCTTCTCCTGTCTTTAATCTATTGGTTCGTTCAGAATCCTTTGAATTCGAGGAACGTTTCTCCTCTCTCGACCGCCTTAAGCGAGTGACGGCATATTGCCTTCGATTCTTCCACAACGCCAGGGCATCCCATACCGGGAAAGTACGTCAGCATGGCCCTATCACCACGAATGAGTTGAAAAGTGCACTCACATGTATTCTTCGCCGTGTCCAATCGATCACCTTACCCATTGAGAGGGAAGAGGCTGCGAAGCCGGGCACTCGTCACCGCCTAGTGCGACGGCTCGCGTTGTTTCTTGATGAAGATCATGTTCTGCGTGTGGGAGGCCGCTTGTCTGCCTCCGGCCTAGCATACGAACAGCGACACCCTGCATTGATACCAAAATCACATCATTTCACGAATCTCGTCATAGATCACGCACATAAACTTAATTTACACGCCGGTGCATTCTCCACTCACGCCTTTATTCGTCAAGCATTTTGGATACTCGATGGACGTAATGTCACCCGTCATCGCATTTCCAGATGTAACCGTTGCTATTCGTGCAAACCCCAACCTGTCATTCAGCCTATGGGAAGCTTACCCGCTGATCGGTTCCAGGCCTTCGCTCCTTTTTGCCGGGTCGGCGTGGATTACGCTGGACCATTCCATATCACCACCGGAAGAATCAGGGGTGCCAGAGTCACAAAGGCATACGTCTGCGCCTTCGTGTGTTTCTCTACTAAAGCTGTGCACCTGGAACTTTCTTCAGATCTCACCACTGCCTGCTTCCTTGCTGCTTACCGAAGATTCATCTCTCGTAGAGGAAATAGCGAAGTCATTTTTAGTGACAATGGGACTAGTTTTGTGGGAGCTCATCGAGAGCTTAATGAACTTTCCCGTTTCCTCGCCACTGATCACCACCAATCTACCATCATTGCAGCTGCATCCACTGTTGGAACTGATTGGCGATTTATACCACCATCCGCCCCCCATTTCGGGACTTTGGGAGGCCGCCGTCAAGGCCACTAAAAATCATCTTCGTCGAGTCATGGGAACTCAACTTCTCACGTATGAAGAATTCACCACATTACTGACTCAAATTGAAGCCATTCTTAATTCCCGTCCATTATGGCCATTTTCATCAGATCCCTCCGATCTCACAGCTCTCACACCAGGACATTTCCTTATCCAACGCCCGCTAAATGCCCCTCCCGTTGCCGACATAAATCATATTCCCGGAAATCGCTTTAAGCGTTGGCAGTTCGTTGAGCGCATCAGAGATTCATTCTGGAAGCGATGGCATCTTGAATATCTACATACGCTGCAACAGAGATCCAAATGGCTGGTCCCTGAGACAGTCATCACCCCCGGAATTTTGGTCCTAATCAAGAACGACCAGGCACCAATACATTCATGGCCCCTAGGACGCATAACCAGGATATTTCCCGGTCCTGATGGTGTAATCCGCGTGGCTGAAGTAAGGACAACAAGCGGAACATTTATTAGACCACTCATCAAGCTGTGTCCCCTTCCGAGTCAATGATGACCGCAGGCAGTCATGGCGGGCGGGATGTTCGGACGCTACACCCCCTTAAATGAACGTTGCGACTCCCTATGTGTGTGTGTGACTCTGGTTAGGATTCTGCCACCAGAAGGCGTCTAAGTCGCGAGTCCGGTTGGCATGTGAGCTGCCTGCCGGCCTTTTTATTCTTTATTCGTTCTCTCTTGCTCAAACAACCATATACACACATCTAAAAGTCGAAGCTTCGACAGCCATTGTATGTTCATTTTTGTACATTAAATAATTGTTTTTTCGATTATATAAATTGGATTCATTTACCCAAACTGAAGAGCTGTTATTCAGTCCGGCCCTTCAGTCCTCCTACACGCTCTCCCACCCTGGTGTACGCCGGTACAACTAGAGTACATCCCTTTTGATTTGTTCTTAAAACATTGACAACTCTGCTACTCTCAGCGAATTAAACATTTTGATTTTATTAATATTTTATTAAATTAAATGAGAAAGTTGCTCTGACACTAAGTTATTTGCGTAAGAGGTATATTTATTTATTTTTTTATTTTTTATTTTACTTTAAATGTATATTTTTTATTCGATATACGGGAGTTATCCCAGTTACAATTTACACTTTTATTTATTTATTTTTAGTGATGAAATAATAAATAAAGATATTCATAAATTACGGTAATAGATGGTTATAGTTGCTGATTTAAGAAGAAGAAAAATAAAATATTTTGTAATTAATTTCCAACACTGATATACACAAATCCAAAAAAGCAAAATATGAATGACTCTTGAACTTATGCAACCTAATTGACACAAAAGGCAACGCTTAAACTATCTTATAGGATTATTCAATTTGTTTCATTTTTTTAATCAGAAACATTTTATCTACTATAAGAAATAACAAAAATCTTGGGCTATGAGAACTAAGAGAGTAAAAATTTATAATTAAAAAGACTGAATGATGGTCAAACTTGTGAAGCTATGATCTCTAAAAATAAATTATATCTAAAACATATTTATATTTGTTATATAAATATGTTTATTTGCCTGAAGCAGAGGACAACGTCAATAATTTCTCTGCATAAATTATTTTATCTATTTTTTGAAATTAATTTAATATTATCGCTGTGCAATGTGCATGCCGAGTAATGCTGATCATTTACTTACTATTTTAATTATAGAGTAGATATTTCTTTAGAAACGTCGGTGTTTGAGTCAAATTCGATTGATTATTTCTTTAATAATAAAGATAATTTATATAAGTAGGTTATAATGAAAGGAAGTCAAAATTTTTTAAATTTTTTTTATTCAAATACCGACGTTTCGGAGACCTTTTCTCTTCTTCTTCATGGTAATGAATAGTTATTGATGAGGTGAGTATAACTGGGCTCCATTTGTCTCTCTTCAGTGATAACAACAATATTACAATACTTTTCACCATTTACTTAGTCAACACTTGTGATTTAATGGTGAAAAGTGATTGTAATATTGTTGTTATCACTGAAAAGAGAGACAAATGGAGCCGAGTTATACTCACCCATCAATAACTATTATTTACCTGAAAAAGGAGAGAAAGAGGTCTCCGAAAGTCGGTATTTGAATAAAAAAAATTTAAATAATTTGGACTGCCTTTCATACACTAACTCTACTTATTTTGCTTACCAGTCCGACTTTCTAAGAAAATAAACAAAATTAAATAATTTATCTACTCTTATTAAACGAGCAAAAATTGTTTGTATATTTGTTTATATATTTGTTTATATATTTGTGTCTTAGTTCTATTTTGAAAACGGCTCTACCGATTTTGATGAAATAAATTCTATTAACAAGTTTTAAGGATGAGAAAGCGATCTGGCTAGGTCTGGACCTCGACAAATTTAATCTTAATTGATCTTTTCTTAATTAAAGTAATTATTGATAGATGAAAATCTCAATAAAAAAGTTTGTTTACATTTTTTTCAATTATCTTTTATTTTTAATTGTTTTTTTAATTTTAAAACCCACTAATAGGTTATAGCAAATATTAATATATCATATTAAAATTAGGAATTTTTGTTTGATTTTAATTAACAGGTATTTAAATCATAACATTACATACAGGTGTGTTTACAAATAAAGTGGTTGAAGTGGCTTTTTTATATAACTTGGAAACAAATCTTATTTAATTTTATGTTTTTATTTCAGATCCTATACGATTATTTTTTTATTATTATTTTCCTATTTGATTTTTTATAATGTTTATCAATATGAACGAATGTGGGCAAATTGGTGTACGAGTAAACAAATATACACATAATAGCTTTATTCGTTTTGGATGCCTTGGGCGGCCCTTATGTCAGCCTCAAGTCACTAACCCATATTCGTTTAGGAATACCAACCGACTTGGTGTGCTCCCAGCCCTATTCGTTGTCGGTTGGTATTCCTAAACGAATATGGGTTAGTGACTTGAGGCTGACATAAGGGCGCCCAAGGCATCCAAAACGAATAAAGCTATTATGTAGACCGTTAGAAAGCTAGAAATGCAAAATCTGGGAGCGTGGTGGGTGTGTGAGGTGCAGGAGTTGGGGTGCAGTTGTGGGGATCCGGGGGTGAGAGGCGCGGTTGTGGTGGGGTGGGGCTGAGTGGGGGTGCTCTGGTGGGGGCGAGGTGTGTGGTTTCGGAAAGGGGGGGGGGGTCAGGGGTTACCGTGCATCGCTCGGTGGCTCCAGGTACTATATATTTATATCTAAAAAGTATCTTTCTAATCCAAGGAAGGGTCTTTCTAGAATAACAGAAATAAACAATTATTTCTACCCTTTGACAAAATCATGTCTGGACTTGTCTTTTTACTTTCATTGATCCTCACATCTTCTAAGATTTCAATAGAAAATAAATAGAAAGCGATTCCTCTAACCGTTGGCTTTTCAGGAAAAAATTCTCAATTTCTTCTTTATTCCCGTTCATATTAAATGATCAATTTCAATGGGTATTCATCAGGTGATAAGTATTTAGAGATTTATTTACAAATTGCGTAAAATTCAAAGAAAAATTCTTTAAGCGAAGTAAAATAATGATTTATTTGTCTTTTTTCCAATTTTCTCTTGCATAAAATTAATTTCTTTTTTCTTTTTTTTTTCTAGACGAATAATTTTAGTAAGAATGCTGAAATTTGGCAAGACAAGAAGATGCTGGTTATTAATGTGGTGTTTCATTACAAATTTTACTTCATTCAATAGATTTTAAGGAATTTGGTGTTGGTACTTGGTGAAACATTTTTTAAAATTATTGGATAAAATACTTGGTAGGTTTCACATTAAGATTAATGTGAAACCTACCAAGTATTTTTATCCAATAATTTCATTCAATTTGGTGTTGGTACTTGGTGAAACATTTTTATCCAATAATTTCATTCAATAGAACCGTTCGATAGCTAACCATACGGAAATTCGATTTATTCTGATTTTTGTATTTTTCAACTAGACGTTTTAATTTTAGAAAGTCTGAAAACTTAGCTACCTTTTGGCATGAGAACCAATTGTATATTAATTTTCGTTCTTGGGTTTTCGTAGGGATGGCAATCCAAATAGAAACATGGCCAGATTTATTTAATTGTTTTGTCTAAACTGACAGTCTTGTTGATTAATAAAGAAAAATCAATATGGATGTGCAGCACTTGATGTAAATAAACACACACACACATATTATATATATAATTTGTTTCTTAGAGACTATAGTTTCGAATGTTAGTTCTTCATCATGAGTCTGAAATAGATTGTCACAAACAAAAAAAAGTTTGTTAATATAAAAAGTGAATTTATTTATATCCAATCAAGTATTTGAACCCATGAGAAATAACAAATAAGATATTTTTAATTAAAATGACTGATGATGAAGGTCAAATCTTAGAAACTATATTCTCTGAAATGACAAATAAGTTATATATACAGGGTGCTTAAAAAATGTATACACACTTTGAACTTCCATAGAAGATTTATTTACCGTTCTACAAAGTTGAATTTCAGGAAAATGGAAGGCTGAAAGTCCAATGTAAATGAAACATAAATAACAAATGTTAATACTGTTCAAATTGGTGACCTGCAGCATCAATACAATTCTGAGTACGAGTCACCACTGATTCTGTACATCGTATCAAAACGTCCAATGAGATTTCTCTACACACTGCTTGAATCTCATTCCAAAGAATGTCTAGGTTACGTGGTTTACGTTTGTACACCTCATCTTTTACTGTGCCCCACAAGAAGAAATCCAGTGGTGTAAGGTCTGGAGAGCGTGCTGGAAACTCGATTGGCCCCCTGCGTCCTATCCACTGGCCCGACAAATTTTGATCCAGGTAAGCTACATTTTTTGAAGCACCCTGTATATACGGGAAATCAGGCAACTGTCAAATCAATTTTGAACAAAGTGCTTCAAAAAATGTAGCTTACCTGGATCAAAATTTGATACGATGTACAGAGTCAGTGGTGGCTCGTACTCAGAATTGTATTGATGCTGCAGGTCACCAATTTGAACAGTATTAACATTTGTTATTTATGTTTCATTTACATTGACTTTCAGCTTTCTATTTTCCTGAAATTTAACTTTGTAGAACGGTAAATGAATTTTCTATGGAAGTTCAAAGTGTGTATACATTTTTTTGAAGCACCCTGTATATATATATTTATATTCGTTATATATATGGTATATGTGTATATGTTTATTTGCAAGCAGAAGAAAACATCATTGATTTATTAAATTGTGGAATGCAGGAAAATATTTTTTTATATTATAGACAAAAGGATCATCCGAGGTTCGAACCCGGGATCTTCGCATGTGCGCTGCGATGCTTTTCATAAGAGCCTTAGCTCCTATATCCTCTTACCCACTGATCCCAGAACTCAAGCTAATATCTAATGTCTAATATATGAATAATGGAATTTCTTTAATCTCTTCCTCGTTCATTTTTATCAGCTCTGTAGTGGCTTGACTATATTTTAAATTTCATTGATTTCATTTATTTATTTTTATGAAAACTTATTTTAAACGACTCCCACATCTCCAAACATTTCGAGAGAAATCAATGAAAGCTTCGCCTGCAAAGCGTACGGAGTTTTTAAGAAGAAGAAGAAAATAAAGAGCAACAAACCATTAGCATGCGCTGTGGATAGGAAAAATAAGACCCCGAGTGACCATTTAAAAATAACGTAGTCTTTTGTCTTATAACAGTCGAGTAAGTAGCAATCCTGATGATCGCTGTTTGAATTAATCAGATAGAGAGTGTGTCTGGAATTCTCTAGGTTCTGTCTACAATAGAGCAGCTAAATCCAGTAAGGTACTTAGCATTATCTGCTCAGGCAACAAGCGGATCATTATATTACATCATTCATTATGTAAACGGGAATCGATGCCTAATCAAATCTCAATTCAAAGGAGTTTTGTTTGATATCCATTGATTCATTTCAAAAGGTTCTAAATGGAAATGATTAATTTGAGTGATTTTGTTGAATGGATGTCAGATGCTTGCAATGTTTATAAGTTGGAAAGTTTCAGCTGAAAACATATCGATAATGTAATTATATTCTGAGATATGCTTTACAGTTTACAGAATATGCAGCATTTTGAGTTGGGCGTTGTTTTCAAGAGACTGAGCACTTGAGCTATTTATATTTTTATAAAGTTCATATTTAAGAAAAAAATAAAAGAAATGTTGTTTCGAAGGTTTATAATGAGAATTAAGGACAAGTTTTTGTGTGGTTTTTTTATTTTTCAAACAACCCATAGTAGCACAATGTTTCAAACTATATAGTTTGAAACATTGTGCTACTAGGGACGTTTCGTCGTCTTTGAAGAATTCTTCAGCGTTTCAAATAATTATACATTCGTCTAAAATACAGTATTACACGCTTTATATTAGCTTGACCTGTATGTATTTATCAATGAATGTATCAATGTGACTTTTGTTCTGTTAAATTCCGCAAACATTTCTCTATAAAAATAATTAAGACTAAAAAGTAAAAAAAAAAAAAATATTTTAAAAAACTAAAAAACACGAATTTTATTCTTCAATATCGAGTAATTAAAAAAAACGATATTTTTGGAATAATTTGGTTTATTGATTAGAAATGAAAAGTACAACAGGTTTTTACAATTGAGATTGGAGATCTCTAGTCAAACAGAATCAAGACAAGCCTCGTCTGGGACGATCTACCATCGTCCTTATATACTAGTTTTTAGCTGAGTGCTGCGTTCGCAATAGTTAGGAATAGTCAGCACTTGACTTCACGCTTCTAAAAAGTAAAAATAATGTAATAATCGAAAAGCGTGGGGCACTTTGTCGAAATTAATTAAATGTACATGTTTCTGACACTTTTTGATTATTACATTATTTTGTTCTTTTTAGAATCGTGTTTGTTTAGTTTTTTTAAATATTTTTTCTTTATCACCGTTACCAATGAAAAACCATTAGAAAATTAAAAATTCGGCACACATTCTCATAAACAAATTTTTTCTCTTTTCTTTTTTTACTAGCAATTGAATTAGATAATAAGTTTCAGAAACAATATAAACAGAATCAGACAACATAGTTTTAAAACAATACAACGGAATCATTTCACTTAACCATCTTCACACAAGGAAATATTAAATTTGAATAAAACTAAAACTAAATTATATTATATTTATCAGATAAAATTTCAGGAAATTCTGAGCACTCCTTCCAGATATAATCAATGTATAAATTAACACAGGTCTTTATGCGACATTATTATATTTCGACTTATAGTGATCAAATAAAAAAACATTATATTTAATAACAATGAAAATCCTTAGAAATTTTAGGTACTCTCTCTTGACGGAACTGTGTATGAAAATTCAAAGGGATTCGTGCGCTGATTTCTAGATAAAATTAATAAAGTAAAGAAAAATTATTTCTTTCCAAAACACCTCAAATTCACTGTTGTAACATGTTTAGATATACTTTTTCCGTCACTCTTTTATGCTTACACACAATTTTTTTTCCTACGTTCATTATGAGTATAGAAGAATAAAACTCTCTCGAATAACTTATAATAGCTAGGAATAGATATGATAGATCATTTATATTCAAATGTATCAATGAGCATGCGTTGTAACTCCGAAGTTGTCAATTATTTCTTAAACTTGTGTTAGTATATACAGACATGGCTTTTGCATATGTGTGACTGGCTCGACCAATTCCAGCCACTCACAAAAGTTTCTCGTTTGCAGCTGAGAAAAATAAAGGCGGTTACTGTATCGGTGCGTCTCAAATTTTTGGTAGTAACTGTATGGTATCAACTCCCATAAGTGTTTTTATTTTTAGTTTTGGACCACGGCCTCCTCAATCATTTTTAGAGTAATTCAAGTTTTCTGGTATTACGAGGGCTTTAAATATGTAAGACTGCTGTCTTTTAGATCCATATAAGAACAAATCTTCCTACATATTGCTTAACCTCTGATAATTCAAACTTTTCAAAGCTTAACATTTTTTTAAATGAAACAAATTGAATACTCCTATAGCATAGTTTAAGCGTTGCCTTTTGTGTCAATTAGGTTGCATAACTTCAAGGGTCATTCGTATTTTGATTATTGGAATTATTTATTAAGCCAGTGGTGGAAATTAATAATAAAATATTTTATTTTTCTTCTTATTAAATCACCAACTATAAACATATATTAGCGTAATTATGAATATCTTTATTATTATTAGTTATTTCATCGCTAAAAATAAATATACCTCTTACGCGAATAACTTAGTATCAGAGCAACTTTCTCATTTAATTCAATAAAATATTAATAAAATCAAAATATTTAATTCACTGAGAGAAGCACAGTATCAATTTTTTAAGAACAAATCAAAGGGGTGTTCTCTAGTAATATAAATATATATTAGTTATGAGATCCTCGATAAGCGACTCCGACTTCCTTAGAAATCAAAGACTTAGCATCGATACTCGGTGTGTCAGAATTTTTTCAAAAATTTCTTGCTGGCAGGATATTATATATATATTAAATACGGCTGGAGTGGTCACAAAATCACGCGTGCGCTAACACACAACTAGATACCCAACATATGCTTCCTTTCTCGAACTCAAGAATTGTCTCTTATTTCTCATCCATTGAGTCATTTCCCCTTTATTGTAACAACGTTCAAACAGATCCGTCGCTAAAGAAGTTTCACTTTAAAAATTTATTTCAACTTGTCATGGATTAAAAAAGCCTTGAGCATTCAAATTGTGAAGAACTACCAAATTGGCTCTCCAAATCGCAATACAATTCCTCGTCCACCAAGAAAATCGGCCCTAAATGGGTTGCCTATCACAAAAACCATCAAAATCCATAATAATCGGTCTTGTCTCGCACGAGGGAAGAAGGCTCTGCAATATGCATTGAATACCTTGGATAGATAAAGAGAACTTCAACCAAATCATCAAGATCACAGACGCCATCTCCATCCATATCCGGGGCCATCAAGAAATCACCAATTCCATCTTACCATATGTAAACATATATATTTATTTCAGTTTTAAAACAATTAATCTATTTTATAATACATTTTATATTTTCAAAAAAAAACTTTGCTTTTTTTATTCAGTACTTCCCATTCAAATGATCATATAAAAAAACATCCCTGATTACACCCCCGTCCTTCCCCCACAAAACATCCACACACTCATTTTAGCTTTGTTTATTTTAAAAAATTCTATTCAAATAATGTAGACTTATTCGGAAATTAAAATGTTTATTTTCCCTTGACTAATTGTATATTTTTTGAATAGAATATTTAAAACAAACAAGGTATTATATTATTTCGTTGAAATAACTTGAAAAATATTAAATTTTATTCCTTCTATCCAAATATAGGAAAGGGGGGACCGTTATCAACATTTTTCAAAATTTTGAATAGAAAATAAAATTATATAATAATTTCCCAAAAATTGTACATAATTTAAATAATATATTTAATAGCTTTTTGTTCCCTGTTTTGGAGGAGAAATTGTTGCAAGGGGGCGACCCTTATGAAAAAAATTATTGATGTCAAAGGGAATTTTTTTTTAAAGGCGCATCGACTACCGTGGCCATTAGCGCCTAAGAAAACCTATCTATGCATTCAATAATCCGCCTCAATTTGTTTTTTCCATCAGACCATATCCATCTGTCCGTTGCTTTACAGCTTACACCAATATGGTTCGAAATAAATACTAGTATATAATAAATGATAGCAACAATAAAAAAAAATTACAATTTTAATTTCCGAATAATGTTCATTATTTGAATGGTATATTTATAATAAGGAGAGACTGAAGTAATATGTTAAATATATACAACTAGTTGACGACCGGGCCTTCGGCCCGGCGTCACCTAGCCCCTGGCGGGGAGCGTCTCGTTCATACCAATTTAATAATTGAAATTTAAAATCTTACTGTAAGTATCGAAAGAATGTGCTGAATGAAATTGATTCAAAAATAAGGAAGAATAAGGAAAGATTTATTTAACACATTGCCTAAGCACGATCACTATCTGACCAATCAGAATCGTTCTAATAATTTAACGCTTTGGCATTGGCTATGCACTGGCCAATCAGATCGTTTCCACATACATATATATCCACATACTTTTCTATTTTATATATATAGATAGATAGATATTAGCACCTCCGATATGACAACAGCGCCACTTCGATCTTGACTATCTTCACCCGTTACTTGTAACTAAGTTAGATTCATTTATTCTTTATATTTCTATCTATACCTGTCATTCATGAGATAATTATGTACTATTCTAAATTTACTTCTCTTGTATAATATGTGCAACCCTAATAAACACAATATATATTTTATTTATAAAATTATCTTATTATTGTGATATCCTCCGATCCACAACATTCAAGCCTCTAACATAAAATATTTCAGTGAAAACAAAGATTTAAGTATCTTTTTGGGTGTCTTTTTTGAAAAAAGATGAAATTATTTCAAAAATCAACCCAGTATATAATATTATTAAATGAATTTAACTTTAAAGGACATCATAGATATTAGAGAATTTCTCTAATATCTATGATGTCCTTTAAAGTTAAATTAATTTAATAAAATATTTCGTTGAAAATAATTATTTTTGTTAGCTATTCCAAAGGAGAAATTGTTGTAAAGAGGGATCCGTAAGGAAAAATTTTCGATTTCAGAGGGAAAATAAAATTTTAAATTCCGTCTAATTGTACATTATTTGAATATAATCAAATTTAGATATTGATCATTTAAAATTATTAATTAATCCAAACTGCAAAACCATACCGAGTCTATAAAAATTTTCACTTTTTCTTCTACTTTGTTTTATGTCTACTTATTATAATTATAAAGCAAACGGTTCTTACGCTCCTGTAGGAAAACATCCCTTATAAATTAAACTTTTTGAAGTCGGGTAACATTTCGCGGAACATTTGAAGTAGCTTCACTAAGCACCAGTGTTCTACGGAACACGGTTTGAGAATCGCGGCATTATACTAATAGTGTTCGGTTTTACTATAGAATGGAACTCTAAAAATGAGCGAAATTTCCAAAGGGCTGAGTGTACCAAGTTTTTGAAAAAAAAAAAAACGCTTTTTATTTCATTCAGTTTTTTGCAAGCGTGTGTAAATGCATTTGGAAAAGAATAGGATACCTTGTAGGGAAGAAGATGCCAACAGGTTTCAGGGCGATAGCATTAGGTTCATTTGACACCCCTAGCAGACTTGATTTGGAAGTCTCGACTCGGAATTTGGCCTGTTAAATGGCAGAGGGACGTTTCGACGTTTACTCGAAGAGATTGGACGGGAATCCAGGGATCCACTGCTTAATTGATGATAGCCAATTATTTTAACGACCTTAATCTTGCCTCGCCATTGATTAGTTGCATCAAAGTTTTATTCGTTTATAAAGAAATTAAACCGACATAGCAGGCCAGTTCATTGATCGCCTTAGCTTTAGCCTTACCCTTAGCCTTAGCCTTAGCTTTAGCCTTAGCCTTAGCTTTAACCTTAGGTTTAGCTTTAACCTTAGGTTTAGCTTTAACCTTAGCTTTAACCTTAGCTTTAGCCTTATCCTTAGCTTTAGCCCCATTGGAAATATAGTTCGTAGCGGAACGATAATCGATATATTAAAATTATTTTAAATTTTAAATTCAGTTAAAAGGTCGAATTTTATTTGCAGTCTGAATTAAATAAATTCTGAAATAAAAATTACTTTATTTTTTTCCTAACGTTTTGACCCGATCTAGGCGTCGCTGTGCACAAAGTTTTGAATTTAATTGCATTTAAAAATAATTTAAATATAAGCTTAGGTTCCTTCGTTGACCGTTTTAAACCCCGAAGAAGGAGGGAAAATCTTCCGATTCACCTGGCTTTTTAAGAGGATGAAAATACAGTAAAAGCGTCGATAATCCGGATCTCAATAAACTGTACAGTATTCTGTAAATACATATGTATGTACAATGTACATATTGTACATTACATATGTATGTATATTCTTTCATTAAAATACTCGAACATATTCTGTTGAAGCATGGTTTCGAAAAAAAAACAAATTTCAGCAAACAATGTTCTCCAAAGAGTCAGCAAAAACTGATCATTTGTATCCATCATCAGTCTGATGTAGGAAATTCAATGCGATATGATCTGGATAATTTTATAATCAGGAAATATTTTTATGGTCCATCCATAAGCGGAGTTCAAAAACCAAAATATGACTGAATGGGTGACAATTGATATAAATAGCCATCCTTAAGATTCTTTAACGAAACATTTGAATAATATTATTAATCTATTTTTTTTTATTGTTAAGGATAAATAAATTGAATTGCTTTCCAGTAATTTATTTTGTTTTTCAAATGGTTATTTCGAGAGCGTTTTCAGCATCTTCCTCAGTGGAAACTGTGGGACCACACAATCGGCAAGTCAGTGAGTTATTATAATTACAGGTGTCAAAAAGTAATCACCCACTCCCCACACATGCCGATTCCATCAGTTTGTACAATAAACATTGACAAAGCTCGATCACACAACACACACATACATATATATACAAATTTAAAATGAGATAACATACGAATATATAAAGAGATGTAAATAATTATATATTCGTATGTTATCTCATTTTAAATTTGTATATATATGTATGTGTGTGTTGTGTGATCGAGCTTTTGTCAATGTTCTGTACAAACTGATGGAGTCGGCACATTGGTGGGGTAGTGGGTGAGTACTTTTTTGACACCTGTAATTATAATAACTCACTGACTTGCCTATTGTGTGGTCCCACAGTTTCCACTGAGGAAGAGATGCTGAGAACGCTCTCGAAATATTTGGAATAACCATTTGAAAAACAAAATAAATTACTGGAAAGAAGCAAATTCAATTTATTTATCCTTAACAATAAAAAATTAATATATCCAGTACACACCAAGCCAGCAAAATTCTTATAAATTATTAATCTAATTATAAAAGTTCATATCTAGTATAAAAATAATAAGTTTAAATACAAATAATAAATAAATACAATGGTAGTATCTGTATTACAATCCTGGATGAAAAGCTACTGTTATTCCGGGATGATTGAGCGTACAGGGGTAGAAAAACATGAACATAGGTGATTTTGTGAGGATTAACACAATATAGTAGATTAAACTTGGTAGATTCAGCTGACAGAGAGGACATCGAAAAGGGCGAAACAGAATCGAGGGGGAAATGAGAACGCAGCATCATCAGATTGTTAAATAAACTAACATGAAAAAGCCTTAAAAATCATAAGAAAATGAAAAAGATCGAACGTTGCTTGGTCTGAAAAATGCTGAAACCGTTGCTGGCTGAAAGTCTCCTAAAACCCTACCTAAACCATAATTCAACTAAGTTCTCCAAAAGGTTAGTTATTGGCTTGGTGAACAGTTAATATACTTCATGAAGAGAAGCAAAGAGGATGTCCTCTACATGATGCAAATAAACATACACACATATATATAAATATGTACCTATGTAATATACAGGGTTCGGCGCTCGAAGTATTACCATCTACCGTGAAAAGATTTTAAACGACGCTTTGTTACCTTCGGCACGTAAATAATTCGGTAGAAACCTCTGGACTTTTCATCAAGAATTGGCACCATCCCATAAAGTCCGCGAAACCCAACGTTTTTTACAAGAAAAAGTTCCCAGCTTCATTTCTTCACAACAATGCCCACCATATTTCCCGGATTTAAATCCAATGGATTTTTCCGTATGGTTTCCGATGCCAAAGTATCAACTAAAAAATATCAGACGGTCAACGCCTTAGAGATTGCTCTTCGCAAAATACCAAAAGACCACATTGGTGCAGCGTGTGAAGCATTTCCGGACAGACTTGATGCTATTATCCGCGCTAAAGGTGATCGAACATTGAACAATAACATATTTTGAATATTGAAGTTTTTAAATAAAAAAAAAAAATTGACAAAATTAGAGCATTTTTAATTGCTAATACTTCGAGCCCTCGTTTGAGACTATAGTTTCGCAGGCTTGGCCTTCATCATTAATCTTTTTTAAATTATAAATATTATTTTTGATGGGATCAGTATCGCGTGAATATTATTTGCATTAAACAGAGGACAACCTCTTTGTTTCTCTTTATGATTCAAAAATTCTGCTACTCTCGGCAAAATAAAAACTTTTTAATTTAGTAATACTGTATGCTCTTGGCTTATTCCAGTCGTCCCAATTCTTTCAGGAAGTGATTTTTGATGTTTTTAGGGTTCCATTTTCCATTTATAAAGTAAAACAGCAGTCAGAGTCATATTTTGTGAAACCTTAAAAAAAATACTTTTATATAAGTCTACTCTGGAGATCTTGTTTTCAAAAAGTTTTGATAAACGTTTTCAAACATGTTCAATTTAGAAAACTTTGTATTTGACTGTCTAATATTTTAAATTGTATGTGTTGTGAGTTTTGTTCCCCAATATAGGCTGAAATATAAATGAATTTGCAAAATTAGTAATTTCCGCTTGTTATCCGATTCAGTAATATAATTTACGCAATCTAAAATCAACATTCTAATTAGGTCATTTTCTTGGGATCTCATTAAGGGCAAATATACATTTTCAATCTGTCAGATGGTCGTAGAGGAAAAGAAAAAGAGTGAAATTGTATTATGTATATAGCAAAATAATATTAATAAAGATAAATTAATGAGGTTGTCCTGTTCTTGATGCAAATAAATAAATATATATAAATATATATATCAAATATGTACCTATCTGTTTATTTGCATCAAGCAGAGGACAACCTCATTGGTTTCGTTTTATGAATAAACTACTTTGCTACTCTCGGCAAAACGAAATCTTTTCTATCAAAATAATATTATCAGGGAAATTAAATATAAGGAATTTTTTGCAAGTATGTATAATATAGCCACAAATTAAATTACCATAAAATTAGTATTTTATTATTAAACGAAAGGAAGGGAATTTATGACAAAATATTAATAAAATTTCCATCATGAAATACTTCACAAAATGATTGAAACTTAATGAGTTTATATAAGTAGATAAAAGGTGAAGACTTTGGTATATTTAGAAAAGGGGAATGTTGAAAAAATTTTCATTTTCATTTCAAATTATTAAGTAGAAAATCTATTTATATGGCGCTAAAAGTAATGATAATAATAATAAAATAATTTAAAAAGAATGCTATAACGTTCTGTTAAATTTAAATTAACGTTTATAATAAGATTCTTATTATTTTTCATTTAACTCGTTTTTTAGTAATTTATAAAGAATGAATGAAATATGTTTTATCACATTAAATTTGACATGATTTTATGAGTAGGCTCTTCAAAGAATACTTGAAATAATTAAGGTTTGATAAGCAGAAATGTGTATTGTTTTGTGAATATTTGTATTGAATCTTTTACCGTGAAAAAACCAGCTAAATTTATTAAAACTCAGAAATTAATGGATTCATGCTAAGAAGAATCTAAGTTCATTCGATACTAAAAATGAAATAACTGTATAGCTTAATGAGAAATGGAAATATTCAAATCAAACCATAGTAGCCTCAAATATTATTGAAGTAGTTTTTAGAGACGGACTGATAAGTGAATTTAATGGATTTTAATGAGGCAGTCCAAGGTTCAAAAAAGAGAGTTAATTATAACTATTATTTTTTAATTCAAAGTCGACGTTTCGGAGGTTTATTCCCTCCTTCTTCATGGTTTTGAAAGGTCAGTGAAGGAAGGACATTGTATTTCCTTCAGTGACCTTTCAAAACCCTGAAGAAGATGGAAATAAACCTCCGAAACATCGGCTTTGACTAAAAAAAATAGTTATAATTAGCTCTCTTTTTTGAACCTTGGATTGACTCATCAAAATCTATTAAATTATTTACTCTTATTTCTTAGCAGCTTTTAAAAAGTATATTTTGTTTTCTGCTCCAATGTCTGTAGGTATTTAGTTCTAAAACTGGACTTTATTGTTTGAAGCGATTCTGAATTTCATTTACTTACTATTTGTTAAAATTATTTAAAAAAAAAGAGAGCGTTCAAAAAATTCAAATTTAAATATTTTGGCAGATTGAATTTACTCAAAATTTTCATTTTTTTAATTTTATTATTCATATTGAGAATATGGTATGTGATCTGGAACGTATTGAAAAATCATGTGATTTTCTTCATGTCACTTTGTGTTTTTCTCGGATCCAATACCACGATAACTCAAGATTGGAAAGTCTCAGAAATTTCGTTCTATTTAATAAAAAATAAATAAATAAACTGATTATTTTTAGGTCTTTCTATCTTCAGTACTTCCGGTTAAAAAAATAATAAAAAAATAAAGAATCGATAACAGGAATAGTAGGGATTTGGATAAAATTAAAAACAGAGAGTTTTTTATTAAATGGGCCAGAGATTTCGTAGGCTTATTCTGACTTCATCAGTGGCCCATTTTTTATCACTTTGTCACGAAACGTCTGGTCCATTTAATAAAAAACTCTGCGTTTTTAATTTTATCCAATTCCCTACTATTCCTGTTACTAATTTACTATGGATACAAATGACATAAAAAAATCTAATTGCTATTTTGCGAGCTATTACACATTTTTATTAATAATTTGCATCTCTGTGTCAAGCCTAAACTTACAAGTTCAAACCCTTCGCTGGCGAAAAAATTGACATTTCCCTAAAACTTGCAGAAAGCGTATTGAGTTTTGAAAAAGTTTTCTCTTTTTCTTATAATTATTAATTACTTAATAATTGATAATAAAAAACTTCAAAATCTGCAGATGACATGATCATTATTATCAAAGTGTCAACTAAAACTGTTATAATAAATGGTAAACTTTAAAAAAGTCTTTGATATAAAATTAATATTATTTTTTCCAAAACTTACTGTCTGTGGATTTAATATTCTTGCATTTTTATGGGCTATTATAGTCACAATGAGATAAATACTTGATTGATTTTCAGAGTCACCAAACTGTTTTCGATGACTACTGGTAGACCATCTTTAGTAGTAAATTACGTATAAGTAGGTATAATAGTATTTAGCTTCATGGGATGTATTTTTCATTGTATTCATGTCTTTTCGAATGTAATATCTATGAAAGAGTGTAATGAAATAATTGAATTAATAATTTCCAAAAAATTAGATGTAGTTTAGCACTGAAGATGGTCTACCAGTAGTGATCGAAAATAGTTTAGTGAATGTGAAAATCAATAATTCAGAATAATTTACTAAATTAATGTATTTATTTCATTGTGGTTAATAAAAATTCAAGAATATTATTTATCAATACCTTAGAGCAGTGGTTCTTATCCTATGGGTCGCAATATTTTTTGTCTTTTTTTTGGAGGGGGGGGTCGCGACATGAACATATTTCTTAAATTTGGGTCGCGGTCTTAATGCTTATGTACTTAGCACATTTATGCCCTAAGATATTGATATATTGGTGAACGTAACTGTTTAGTACTGAAGATGGTCTACTAGTTGTAAACGAAACTGTTTAGTAGTGAAGATGGTCTAATATTGGTGACCGAAACTCTTCTTGTGGATGAAAATCAATAAATTAGAATAATTTACTAAATTATTGAATTTATTTTTTGTGACTAATAACAATTAAAAATTTAAGAATATAAAATTAAAACTATAGTAATATGAGAAAGAATTCCTATAAGTAAAGTGAAGTACATTTTTTTGTAGTAAATTTGTCATTTATAGAAAATGTATTTTTTTTCCTTTAATTCAAGAATAAAGAATGAAAGAAGATAAAATTCATTGCCCTCATGAAATTTTATTTTCTTTCTTCAAACCATTTTTAATATGAAGAGAGTAAAAGAGATAGAAAAAAAAACGGAAAAAATTCACATAAACATTTCTCGGTTGCGAATATTTACGAAGCTATTAAAAAGTTATAAGAAAACTTTTTGAAAAAGTTATTTTTATACTTGCGATGAAGTGCTTTGAAGTCGAAGATTTTTAAATCCTTTTGGAATTTTTTTGTTTTGAATGATCACTTCACAATTTCACTTTGCTTTTTCCATCCGTCCATATTATTTACCCCCCAGGGCCCTTTCAACCCTTCATAGATGCAACCTCTATTTCAAAAGGGAATATATTTTATTCGAGTTGAAACTATTCTGGGATAACATAAATAGAAAATACAGGGAGAATGCAGTTTGAAGGAAAATTTGTCTCCAAACTATCTAAATCATTTTTCTATTTTACTATCTTTTATATTTATGACAAATAAAGGATATGGCGAAAAAAAGACCTAAGAGAATATACATTTTTATTATTTCCATATTTTAAAATTTAAGATACGTTTAGATTCTATTGTCGAAAATTACGACAAATGTGATATCTATTCAAGGTGCGCGAATTCAAGGGAAATTGACCCCTGACATCTTTTGACAGATTTGTGAACAACAACAATTCTCACTCTATAACGAGTATCGTTTTGGTCCGAGTGCAAAAGGCCATTCCTAGAATAATAGTAATTAAAAATTTAATCTCTAATGGTCATAAACAGGTTTGGACTTGTATTTAGGATCCTTGCAATTTCTTAAGGAAGATAGATGATTCCATCCGCGCCCATTTTTGAAATTTTTCCCTATCAGATACTAATGAAAGAATCGCTAACCTGCACAATTATTTAATAATACAAAATTGAAAACTTTTCCAAGACTCTATGCTAGAGACACCTTATAGTAATTGATGATTAACTTAAATATAAATTGTTATTGCGTTGTTTATTTAAGACTTAGGTCTGCCAAATAGAATAGAATAAATAAGAAATAAAAATTTTATTTTTCGTTTTTTTAATTTTAACTTTTCCTTGGGCATTTTTGTTAAAATAAATTGTTCAATTATGCTTAAATTATGATATATCCTTAAAATCTATAGAAAATAATTCTAAAAAGGTTTTCTGCATTTTTTAAACTGGACGTTTTCAAGCTAAAGAGCCCAAGATTCTAATCCCTTCTCCATTTTGAAAATACAAATATTTTGGTACAAGAAGAAACTGTCTACGACTTTACCTTCTTGAGTCATTGTAAGCATCGTAATCCACACACAGAGATTTTCAGACACATGAGATGCTCAGGGCTAAAGTGGATCAAGTCCAAAATTGTAAAAATTTTGTTTACTTCGGATTAATACTTGTTAATGGTGTATATTTTCAGAAACATAGTGAACTAAGTCCCTGCTATTGCAATTTTTTAACAGATGGCAGTAGTTGTCTTTGGGTCTGAAAAACTCTCATAAAATTTCCGTGCTAAACTGGATCAAGTCCAAAATCCCGATATAGCAGTACATATCAATGAATCAAGTCCAGTAAATTATGATTTAAAATTAAATTGCCATCTTAATTATTGTTTTTGAATTTTCAAATTATTACCCATATTTAAGTTAGTCTTCATATTAGAAGAATAAAAAAAGTCATCCTCTAAATCGTCTAGAGTTAATAAACTTTAACCTTAATTATCGCGAAACTATCATTTATGGACTGGATCCACTTTAGCTCTGAACATCTCAAATATCAGACAAAAGTATCGTTGAAAATGACGTTTTAACCATTTTATTAGATAAGAATCGATCGTTATTTTTGATTTTAAGTCAATTCCTCCATGTCTTCAGCAATGGTTACCAATAATAATCGAAGCATCAAAAATCTAATGTAGAATGGTCATTTCTCGACTGTTAAATGAGAATCGATCATTATTTTTGAATTAAAGTTAACATGAACTGCAAATAGCAAGTTATATCTTATTAATAATAAAGGAATAAACATATTAATATTTCAAATGAATTTGGATAAAGTTTAGCAACGATCCGTTGCAGTTTATTTAAATGAGCAAATAAAAAAAAAATTGCGTGAATTTAATACGAGGGACATCAGGCAGGTAGGCTTTGACTGTCTCACGGGAGTTTCGAGTAAAATTCATAAAGAGCAAATTTATTAAGTTTTCTTTTATTTTTATTTTTAACACACTTATTTCTATTTCTAGATTGATCTTTCTATATATACCAGACGTCTTTAAGAAAATGTGTCTGTATATAGGAAAGAGAAAGAATAGGGGTTGCAAAGGAAAGAAGGGGGTTGTAATGGAGAGAATAAAAGGGAGGAAAGAAAAGTCCGAGCCATGTTTGTTAGTAATACACTAATTCTTAAGATTAACTCGGCAACTTATACAAGTTGAAAGAAATATTAGTGGGGGTGTAAGTGTGTCGGAGGGGGAAGGGGGGGGGGGCAAAAAACGTTGCGAAAGAGAATCGCACATCAAACGGAAGGATGTATTTAGTTGGATCCTCCTCTATTTTTTTTTTTTTTTTTTTATCTTTTTTATCACCTGTTCAACAACGACTTGTGACACCGGAGGTCAATTGCACCTTTTAAAAAGATCCAGGAGGCTAATCGAGTTGGAGGTCCTAAAAGCCGCCCTCTTAAGATCGCGCGCTCGATTATTTTTTGTTCAAACTAAAAAAAAAGAGGCACAAAAAAAAAAGAAAACAACAAAAACCCTAGATAAAATGGGCTTTTAAATTGAACTCTTTATTCTTCGAGGAAGATATTTTAGGTCCTTTGAAGGTGAAATTGATGAGTATTACAAATGCACCCTCTCGTCACATCATAAACTATTCTCTACCTACAGTCTCGAAATAAAAATTTACCTCTCAATTTTCACACGCTGGAAAAGAAATTCTTTAAAGGATTTCACGGTCTTTATTAAACACTTAAATTTGTTATTCGCTTTTTTTTCTATATATTATCATATAGATTAGCAATCAGAACTAAATTAATAAAAGTGAAAAATAGAATTGAAATTACAGATAGAAATAAAAAAAATAAGTTGATGTGGCCATCCACATGACTTGACGATACACCTGCCCCTTCTCTTATATTTAATATTTAATAAAATTATTTATAATCAGTAACGAAAAAGCCTCTGAATTTTGTACTTATTAGCAATTTATTGATATCTCTTTATAAATGAAAATATCAGCTTTTTATGTAAAATTTTTATTTGGAAATTTTATTATTTTAAATTATTTTTTAACCCCCCCCCCCCTCTTACTCATCATTATCAATTTCACATGAGTCATTTTCATATGGTTGTATAGGTTGCATATGGGAAATTTCGTACAAATTGATCAAAGGGCCTTTGACTTACGTTATATTGATAGTACTATTTTTTTAAACCCTCCCTTCTCAAATTTTGGCCCCGAAAAAAATGCATGAATCTTTTTTAATATAGGGTGACGACGAGAAACATTTTCGTTTTAGAAATAAAAAAACAATATTAATTTTTCAAGATACTATTTATTTAACTTAAGTTACATAGTTGTGGTTATACGCCATTTACTTTACGTAGAGAAAATGATGTCAGGAAGGTGACGTCCTTCTTCCCTGAGGCAATTTCCTATTCTGTCCAGGAAGCTCCTCCACACTCGTTCCAGTGTATCCTCAGTGATCAACGCCACCTCAGTACGTATCGCCGCTTTCAAGTCATCTCAAGTACTGGGTTTATGTCGATAAAATTGCTCTTTCAAATGTCTCCACAAATAAAAATCACACATGTTAAGGTCCGGAGATCGAGGAGGCCAGTGTACATCTCCAAATCTTGAAATCAGGTGACCTGCCAGGACCTGTGGAGGAGCTTTCTGGACAGAATAGAAAATTGCCTCAGGGAAGAAGGACGTGACCTTCCTGACATCATTTTCTCTACGTAAAGTAAATGGCGTATAACCACAACTATGTAACTTAAGTTAAATAAATAGTATCTTGAAAAATTAATATTGTTTTTATTTCTAAAACGAAAATGTTTCTCGTGGTCACTCTATATATAGAACAAATTTATAACAAATTCCATTTTTTTTTAATTTGAAAAATTTATAATTTTATACTTTTTAGGACCCCCCCCCCCCGATAATTTTTAGTTCGATTTCAACCAAAATTTTAATCCTAATATAATGATTCTACATGTGGAATTTCGTTTTGAAATTACTGTTAGTTTTTGAGCTAGGAGGTACACAAAATATGGTAACTTACTAATAGATATTTTGACAAAATAATTAATATCTCGTAATTCGATGTTCAGTCTTTAGAGCTTTTTTGTATACCAAAACGCTTGTTTTGTTCTTTTTTTTAATCACAATAGTTCGTTCCGTTTTTGAGATATTTTGAAAAAATGATGAAAAAAAACACTTTTTTCATGCTCGATTACAATACTTGACCATACTCTGTATGGTAAAGTAAAAAACACAAATTGAAGAACAGAGTAAGCAAGAAACGAAATTTCTTAATATAAGATTTTAGACTCATTCAATGAAAAGAATACGCTCCTGAAAAGTAGCGAGTGTCTAATCAAAACATCATTCAAAATCTCACATCTAAGGAAAGGAGGGCAGCACTGTACAAGAGCGCCTTGATTATTCTACTATTTTTCTCTAAGATGATAAAAGGTTGCATGAATTGCAGGCGTTAGGACAATTTAATCATAGCGCACAGAGTGCGCAGGCCAAAATCGAATTTCTTGTTTTTTACACACTTGATATTTAGATTAAAAATTTTATAATTTTAATTTATAAACGCCTCCTCCCTTAATTTTGGTTTCAATTTCAACCAAAATCTAATCAGCTCTTAATCTCAATGTTCCAAAACTAAAAGTGAAATTTTGTATTGATATTCATACTAGTTTTTGAGTTAGAGCGTACACAAAAATTTGGTAACGTACGTACATTTACGTACTAAGTAACTAACTAACAGACATTTTGACAAAACAGTTAATATCTCGAAAAATATAATCTTTTCGATGTTCACTCGTTAAGACTTGTTTGTAGACCAAAACGCCATGATTTTGCTTAATTTTTTTTAATAAAATAGTTTCACCCGTTTTTGAGATATTTCGTAAAAACGAAGCAAAAAAAGCCACTTTTTTCTTGCAAGATTACAATGTTATTACCAGGTTTGGCACAAAAATCTTCTTGCCAAACTACCAGCCTTTGGATTCACACCAACACTTCGCAAATGGATAGAAAGCTTTCTGACAAACCGAAGTATAAAAGTTGTGGTGGATGGAACATCATCTGAATCGTTCTCCACAAACTCTGGTGTTCCCCAAGGCTCTGTAATCTCCTCCACACTCTTCCTTATTTATATAAACGACCTTATTGATCAAACGGCAAACCCCACTCATTGTTACGCCGACGATAGCACTCTACACGGCAAACCCTCTCTCCCAAATAATCGAATCAATATTGCCTCCTCAATTACTCTCGACTTAGACAAACTGAATAAATGGGGCTCTCAAAATTTAGTTAACTTTAATTCAAATAAGACTCAATGTTGTCTAATTTCTAGGCGCGAAAATAGAGATTTCCCTGATATTCACTTCGATTCGAATACCCTGAAAATGTGTGACAGCCTATCCATGTTGGGCGTCTCTGTCGCATCTGACCTGTCTTGGAATGAACACATCTCCTCTGTGGCGAAATCTGCAGCAAGGAAGATTGGCTTCTTATTCAGGTCCAAGCGATTTTACAAACCCCCACAACTTCTCACCATCTACAAGGCCCAAATCCGCCCCTGTCTCGAATACGGCTCTCATCTATGGAGAGGAGCCTCAAAATATTCTCTTGCTACCCTTGATGCAATTCAGAAACGAGCCGTCAGGCTAATTGACGATTCTACCCTCACCGACTCCCTCGACTCGCTAGCTCATCGAAGAGATGTCTCTGCCCTTTCCCTTTTCTATAGATACTATCACGGCAGGTGCTCTGACGAGATAAAATCAATAATTCCCCCCAAAGCATGCTTTGCACGCAGCACACGTTTTGCCGACTCCCAACACTCTTTCGCTGTCAAATTGGAAAAGTGCCGGACCACTTCATTCGCGAATACATATATCCCCATGACTTCAAGGAACTGGAACTCTCTCCCAGCCTCTATCTTTCCCAGCACCTATGATCTTCAAACCTTCAAAACCAGGGTGCATAGACACCTGCGTCTACATCCTCTCTTAATTGACCATACCTGTATACTAAAGTAAAAAAAGTAAAAAAATCACAAGAAGTTGTCATCTATATTACTAGATCTGAGATGGAATTGATTATTTTTAATTAATATCAGAAGGATTGTTTTCTCCCCTTAGGGAATCCGAGCGCCAAAATTAGCAATCCAGGTCAAAATGGTTACCCTGTGAGACGCGCCCCATATGTTATATGTATGGCGCTAAAATTCTTAATTTCAAATCATTCAGTGTTGCTAGTCGAGACATTTAAACCTAGTTAGCCTATGTATACCATGTGTGAAGAGACTGCACACCACTTTAAAAGGCTTTCCCATTATTTTTTTGGCTCACCCTATATTTTTTAAATTAACACTAGCCATAACTTTCTTAATATTATACGCAACAGGCGGACAAGAAATGGTGTTTATTTAATAGTTTCTACTATTTGCAAATATACTTACTGCTTGGTCATTCTGAAAGCTCACCTTCTCGACCTATTAGATCCCGAAAATAATATCACATATCTCGTGGTTATATCTTAAAGGGGTCCAGAGTCACTGTTTGATGATGGCTTATTACAAGCCCTCTCAATCTCAGTTGTGTAGCTTGCATCTCATTAGATTTGATTGGGATAGTTAAAGCGGACTACTGAGAGTTGCAGCATATTATATCAACTAGAAATGGTCTTGACTTTACATCAAAGTTATAGAGCATTGACAGATCAGGTAGAAATTGACCAATAATATTTTGAATACTTTTGTACTTAGTAACTGTTGATTTGATAAAATGGAATAAAATATGGTGTGTGCACCACAAGACTTCCACTTACAATATTGCATTCTTTGAAATAATCCTTCATATTTTTCCCTTTCCCATTAGTCTCTCCTCACAGTGTTTCAATTGAGATAAAAAAATTCACATTCACAGTATTTGTGATACTTGTTAAATACAGCCAGCTATTTTTAAAAAATAGTATGTATCGATATGAGAAAAAAAAATAATAAAAGGCATCCCAACCTTCAAGTAAATAGAAATATGCATATGTCGATTTGGACCAAAAGCAAACTACACCGTTACTGGCTGATTCGAAGCTTAAGTTTCAAATTTCGTTGCTCTATGACTTACTGATGCTGAGAAATAGTAGTTCACATACACACAGACATCTACTATTGGATTTCAGGGTGAGCTATGGCCCTGGCGCCAATTTATTTTTCTAAACTTAGCTTCTATCTCTTAAGGGCTTGGAATACTATCACTTGGAATTATCTGAGTAAATTAACTTTTATGTTTCGGAGATAGAAAACTTTGAAAATTAACCCTCTGGAAATTGAAAGCAATACCCTTATAAGACTTACCAATTAATTTCAATGCAAGCAACACGACTGAGTTTGACGGCTGTAAAAATACCACAGCACCAGTGTCTGTACGTGGTCACCCATATGATTTCATGGTTTGCTTCCAAAGCCGTTTACAAAGTACTATTGTAAATATCATCGCCTTATAGAGTCAACCTGCTAAATCCATTTTTTATCATATACCTATGACATATTAATACCAAAAAAAGATGTAGCATCATCCAAGTGAAACTGCTACTTAAATTTACGATCGTAAGTTGTAGAAACAAAATGTGAAAATAGTTTCTTTGCATAACAACAATATTAAATTTTGTCTGTTTTTTCTCTGGCCTGTAAAATTTCCTTGTTGTGAGTTAGCAGGTTTACACTCTAAGCCGACGATATAGATTAAAATTATAAAATGTATTATCAAAAACTATACTAATAGTTGTCTTTTTCTTTGCTTACAGCCAGCTTATTTATCTCTGCAAAGATGGATGGATGAGGTGGATCAGTTCTTTTGCCACCTTAAGTTCAAAATCATGTAAGTAGTAAATCATCCACTTTATATATATAGTATAAAAGAGACATTGTTTGAGTTGCATGTTCAAACTTGGTTCATAATATCTCATTATTTTGGATTGATTAAACCTAAAAAACCTTTCAAATTCTAAATTAAACACGATGTTGAAATAAATATTTTAATTAATAATTTACGCATACCTATATAAATAGATATTATCTAAGTTTAATTTTTTTATAAATATATTTTTTAAATTTTAAAATGACGGTATGAGATCCCCAAAGTAGCCATTTTTAGGAGATTTATGTACCCGTCGACGTTTAGAAATAGCTTAACTTAAAATTTTAGATTTATTTTCACAAATTCGCAGATTATCTATCTCTTCATGTATACGACAATAAGATCGAATTTGATATCTCAAGTTTATTTTCTCCCTTGGCAGAATTATTTGTAATTTGTTTGTTGTCCCAGTAAAGTGCTATAAACCTAACAGGCTGTAGCAGTGTTTGTGTTTTGTTTGTACGTGGTCGTATCTTTATAATGGTTTATGGTATTCTGAATACGTAATCATAGAACAAATCTCGCGGTGAATACCCATCAAAAATTTATTTATATTATTCTATAATAATATTATACTTGTGATATAAAAAAATCTTATCCTCAAATTGATAATATGATTTAAACTTTCGAGTAAAAAAAAAATAATTAACTTTTTTCTTAATTATAAAAAAAGTAAACGACCTCCCCTATCTGTTTAATCAAAATGCATGTTTTAATCCAGACGTGAAAGAAATTCATTTCGCTTGCTTGCAGTTTATATAGAGCTCAGACACTTTTTCCCTTGAATTGTAATTGCACTATAAACTAAAGTAGGGTATCTTACTTACATCTGCCAAAAGTTTTATTGTAATTTCATTTACTTTTGAGATTCTATGTTACACTAAAAAGTAGTTTCATTTTATCAAAATACTTCTTACTAGAATAATATAGGTTAGTCGTAAAAAAATCTTACTATCTCCTTTTGATAAATTAAAATCTATATTAAGCATGAATGTGAAAAGACTTAAGAAACGAATTCGGTTTTACTTATGGAAAGTGGTGTAGGTTTTAGGTGAAACATGATGTTAATTAATAGAGTAAAGGGTGTGTAGTTTCACAGTGAATGAAATAAAACTCAAAAGAGGTTTATACAAACTCAATATATTTCGGATTATTTGTCCGAAATATATTGAGTTTGTATAAACCTCTTTGAGTTTTATTTCATTCACTGTGAAACTACACACCTTTACTCTATTAATTAAACGAATTCGGCTCACTTTTACAATAAAACGAATTTACATCCATCCAATCGGGTAGTTGAACCCACGAGAAATAACAGATAGAATATTTATAATTAAAAAGACTGATGATGAAGATCAAACCTTAGTCTCTAACAAATAATTTATTTATATACTTATTAATATTCGTTATATAAATATATATTTGCATCAAGCAGACGATAACAGGATTGATTTTTCTTTATGAATCAATCAACAATTCTGCAACCTTCTAGATAAAACAGAATCTTTTCAATTCGATCGACTTTCAATCAAATTTAATCGGCATCAAATTCCATTTCAGTGAGAAAAAATTGTATTTCTGAAAAAAATACCTTACTAAATTTTTGTAAGGCAACAGAAGACCATCGCCGTGAACAATTTCCGCAGGAAAATTATAATGGAGTGGATACACTCAAGTCGACTTCCAATCAAATATAGTAGATTATTAGTATTAACTTGCAGCAAGACTTATAAACAAATTTTAAATAAGCCTATTTAAATTAGTCTATTTGGGGGAAAGGTACTTGAGACAACACTTGGATGGGACTTGTAGCTATAGTAATTCATACTTTAGGCGTATAACTCATGTTTCATGCAAGTTTCTTATCAAGTCTCCTTGAACACAAATAGATATTTATTTAAAAAATTCAAACAGGCCAAGTTTATCTATTAGGGTCAAAATCCACTTGGGAGAACATGCGCATTAAACTTGGAACGAATTAATTCTAGGCTCATAAAGGGTTTTTTCGAAAATTCTATGCAAAATGTCTTTATTAATATTAAATTAGTAATCCTTATATAATTACACTAAGCAAGTTTCATACAAATTTTTTCTCAAGTCGTCTTCCACCCGAATAGATAATTTTTTCAAATCTTGAAACAATATTTAAACATTTTTTTAAGGGAGTTCGTGACAGGTTGATCTTCCGAAAAAATCTTTTGTATTTCTGCAGAGTGACAACGTCTGCCTAAAAAAATTGTTAATAATGAGGTTAATTTCGAATAAACATCTTTGCTTTGATAATATTAATAAAAAGAATTTTCAGATAAATTGTTTCCCATTATAAAAAACATTTATTTAACACAAAAACGATTTCAAGAAATCGAGTTGGAATTCTACACTAGTGAGTGCTTTTGTTATAATCTGTTGGCTGCAAATAAGTTTTTATTTTTTACAATTATGAATAAATAATTAACTAGACTGTCAAATCTATTGAAAAAGATATCATTCGATTCATAAAAGTTGAATTATTGATCTGTATAAATTTGTTGAAAATGGTATAATTTGTATAGAAGTTATAGCTCTTTTAAAAAGCACTGTCCTTTACTTCCATGCTAAAAGGACAATTTTCAATAATTTATTTCTCAGTAATAGGACAGACGATCAACTTCAAATTTAGGGAATAAATATTTAATACATCAATGATTCGATGGTAAAAATTTGAGAATTTTCTTATAAAAATAATAAACAGTCTCGAACCCCCTTAAACGGGTCTAGTTTGTTTCGCGTTTAAGTTCACTTAAGGTAGTTGTTTCGCGACAATACCAGCAAAAAGTTAATGCTCAAGTATATAGAACAGTCAATAAGGATTCATAGTTCATAAGGCCAACACTTTTTGCTGTTTTTGTACCAAATCTAGCCAATCCCGTGCTCGTTTGAGAAATTTGGCAACATTGAAAGAGATTGAATATTTATACATGACATTAAAATGACAGATAAAATGAATGATAAAATACATTTTAAAGGTCGATTTATTAATCAAAAAGTTCTAAATAAACGATTAAAAGCTGTTGCGGTAATGAATGAGGGAAAAAAACGAAAAAAAATGTGTACTAAGAGTGCTAATGTAGGTACCCGAATAATTGAAGTGGGCGAGTTGGCGAATAACCTAACCTGTTGTCACTGTCAGAAAGATATTTTATTAAATAATATTGTTGATGAAAGGCGATTAGGTTTGAATTCTATTTTTTCAATAAAATGCCAAGATTGCTATACATTAACTCATGTCAGTACTGGAAAGAAACATACATTTTGGGTGGTTAGTTTTTGTATTTTTAAACTTCTAGGGGGTCCGCTGATTATGTTTACAAAATTTGGTTGAGTTTGCTAAAATGGTCTAGATTTCGCCCCCCCCCCACCATTAATTTTGGCCCCAGAAAAAAATATTTTCATTATTATAGGTTTATTTTTTTGTATATTTCATTTTTCTTGCTTTTTTTTAGTTTGAAAAGATTATAATTTTAAATTTTAACCCCCACCCCTTAATTTTGGGTCGATATGCACCAAAATCTAATCAGCTCTTAATCTCAATGGACCAAAACTACGTGTGAAATTTGGTTTCGATATTCACACTAGTTTTTGAGCTAGCTCGTCCACAAAAATTTGGTAACGCACAGACTAACAGACTAGCAGACATTTTGAGAAAACAATTATTATTTCGAAAAAAAGAAGAAACAAACGCTTATTTCATGCATGATCACAATACTTGACCATACACCCTGTATGGTAAAGTAAAAAATGATTAGCCATACCCTTATCCAGAAAAAAAATTAAACTTATATACTTTAAAGAGTGAACTAATAAAAATAATAATATTTTCAAAAATTTCTATAAATATCGTTTTGTTATTTTTTAACAAATGTAATCAACGCCTACGTTACATCTTATGAAAAAATCTAGAGCATGCATCTTTCGCTGATTAAATAAATGCGCTGTTGCCAAAATGTTTTTAGTGAGAATTTTTTTATATACATTTTTCATTATTTATTCCTTATTATCTCAGAAACTGTGTTGTAACTATGAATGAACTTGTCTTAAAATATGTATTGGTTATTGTTTAATGTTGGTTTAGTTTTTTATAAAAATTGTACGAAGGGTTTCTTAATTATAATTAAATATGTATGTAAACTTTCCGATATCCCGTATAGTGCAATGCTAAAGGGTCCGAAAAACTCGATTTTTGAAATTAAATATCTCCGGAACTGTATTGTTCATCAATTTCGTTTTGCCACCAATCGATGCACAAGTATTTCAATAATAATATATCTAAATTTCAGAAAAATCCTACGAAAACGCATTTGGCGGAACAACTACCTTAAGGTAGTTCTTTCACAAATGCAAAAATTCAAGAAGTCTTTGAAACTTGGAATATAAGTCATTAAAAGCATAATACACATACTGTTAAAATTTGAAGACGATTTACCACACCAAATATGAAATAATTGCAATTAAAAATGACATTTTTAACATAGAGTAGATAGGAAAAGGGTGGGGATATGATAATTATTTAATTTTTTTTCATTGAAGGACTATCACCATCTTGATGAAAAACTAATATTTGTTAGAATAATATATTCGGAGTAACTTAAAAAAAAATTGAAATTACTTACCACGTAGTTTTGATAAAAAACAAAAACAACAAACATATTTGGGCGACTATTTTTAGTGGAGGGGATATAAGCACAATGGCTTGGACACGACCGGCGAGTATGTGTGTATCTATATAAAGATTTCGTAGTGTGAGTGGACAGTCAGGTAAAAAAAAAAATACCCTAAAATTTTAGTTCCTTTCATATTTATAGAGTGGTTACGAGGCTAAAACTTTTGGCGTGGATTGTCGCGAAAGAACCTCCTTAAGAGAATACTTGCATGGAACTTGCAGAGAATGTAATTCAGCTGTTTCAAGGGTTTATTTCCGAAAAATTCCATGCGAAATATGATTATTATTATTATTTAACTACTAAGCCTTATAATTACACTAAGTACGTTTCATTCAAGTATTTATTCAATTAGAATTTCAAAGCTTTGAGCAAGAAACACATCACAACTTGAGACAGACCTTCTTTATCTACTTGGACGCAAGACGACTTGGGAGAAAACTTGCATGAAACTGGCGCAGAGTGTTTCGACTTTAGAACTTGTAAGAAATTGATTTTTTTAAATTGCATGCAAAAGATCCTAAGCCAATATATTAGGGTGTGTCAAATAAAAGCAATTTTTTTTTTAGCTCTCACCCCAAAAAGAGTTAGTTCTCGGGATAAAAAATTATTGTTACGTAAGGGTTGACGCTATAATATATCTTTCTTCTAAAGTCGCGCATGAAAAGGTCCTCCCCCTATTAAATTATCATAGAAAAAATTACTTTTTATGTCTATAAAATATTTTACAGAATTTCATAATTAATAACTTTTATAAATATTTTTTTTTACCAAATAAGTTTATTTACCACAAAACATGTATGCTCACTCGTTCAAAAGTTATAGTAGATAGGTCAAAACAATGGAAATAACTCATAAAGAGAAATTATTGAGGTTGTCCTCTGCCTAATGAACATTAACATATACTTAATAAGTTGTTGTAAGGAAATAAGGACAATAGCTTATTCAAGTATTTTTTTATTATATTCCAAAGTTTCGTCAACTTTGTTGACTTCCCCAGGGCTCAAACAAATTAATTTCTTTGCATATTTGTCATTTTATAAATATTCATTCTTAGCAAACACATATAGGCACAGATTTAAATAGAATTTGAATAGAATTTAAATAGGAAATATTTTCAATTTGTGCCTATATGTGTTTGCTAAGAATGAATATTTATAAAATGACAAATATGCAAAGAAATTAATTTGTTTGAGCCCTGAGGAAGTCAACAAAGTTGACGAAACGTTGGCATCAAATTAAAAAATACTTGCATAAGCTATTGTCCTTATTTCCCTACAACAACTTATTAATTTAATCGATGGACATAAATAATCAAAATAATTAACATATACATTTATAGAAAATATGTTATAGATTTCTCCCGAAACGTTTCAAGAGTGTTTTTTATAACATTCCATTGATAAAGGGAGAAATTCTCCAGAAACGTTTGAATATTGTTTTTTTCTTATAAAAGATTTGTGTATTTATTTATATGAGTCTATACGTATAAATATAATAATTTATTGTTAAAGACTATAATTTCGAAGGTTTGACCTTCATGATCAGTCTTTTTAATTAGAAATATTCTATCTCTTATTTTTCATGGGTTCAAATATATTATTGGATATAGATAAATTCGTTTTATTGTAATAGTAAGCTGGTTACTCAAAAAAATCTTCGAAACTAAAGTTTCTAACAAATAAATTACATATAAATGTTTATTTGTATCAAACAGAGGACTTCCTCATTAATTTCTCCTTATGAACCATCAACACTACTAATCTAGGCAAATTAAATCTTTCCAAAAAAACAGTTAATTTTTTTTTAAATTACACCTAATTAGTAGCTTTTGAAAGAATCACTTGTCAGAGAGGGTGAACCGCGACCTAATATGCTGTACACGTACTTCCACCTGTATTTCCAAATATTTCCAAGTAAGTACTTGCAAATATTTCCAAGTATTCCAAATATTTCCGAGTAATTCCAAATATTTCCAAGTAATTCCAAACATTTCCAAGCACTTCCAAATATTTCCAAGTACTTCCAAATATTTCCAAGTACTTCCAAATATTCCAAGTACTTCCAAATATTTCCAAATACTTCCGAAATACTTCTAAAGAGGTGTATACCTGCTTCCACCCCTCGCGTGTCAGTATGTGAATTTTGACTGGAACATATCTCATATTCAATACAATTATTTCTTTCAGATGCTAATGGTTGCAAAATATCAGGCGCATGCGCAGTTCTTGATGAACAACGCCTAAAAATTAACTCAATAATTTTTCGTTCATTTTTTTTTTTAAATATCCCCCAGGTTCGAAATGGATATTTAAAAGACGTGCTTAATTGTTCGACTTTCTATTAAAAGTAAAAAAAAACAACAAGTTTTATGTATTTTTAAACGTACGTGTAAGGAAAAGAAAGGGGAGGGGAAATAACGACCTTCGGAAAACGAAAGGGAAAGCTCCGAGGGGGATTAAAGAAGGAAAGCTTCAAGAGGGTTAGTGGAACGGAATTAGGAAGAAAAAGCTCATATACATAAATATATAACAAACCCTCCCCACAAAGACATCATCCCCTAAAAGAGTTCCTCGTACTGTGTGTTGGGGTAAAAGTAATATAATTTTAATTTTAAAACGATTTACAAAATTCTAAATCGGTTTTATATTCGAAAAAGATTTTAATTCCAATCATAAAAATAAAGTATTTTTTTTTCTTTAGATTGAAATTATAGAAAAAGGATTTGTAAGGGAAATTTTAAAAACTCATCATTTGAGGTAAATATCAAATAATATAAATTATACTTGAAGATAGGGGTTTCAGCATTCCCTTGCTCCCCTTCAGAAAAGAGCCATAAAATTAATAGGAGCTTAGGTAGACTCCTCTTTTTATAGATAACACCATCGAGCATATGATCTTGGATTTTTATTTTACCATACGGGATAATAATATGTTAAGTATTGTAATCTTGCATGAAAAAGTTTTGTTTTTTAGAAAAACAGCTAAAACTATTTTGAACCCATCCCCTCCAAAAAATTCATTTGTTCGAAATACTTGATTTACAAGCATTCAACATATCTCTGCTGTCCAATTTAAGACAAATTAACACGTTTAACCCTAAAGACTGGAATTCAGTTCCTTGGGGTTTTCTTTTAATCCCAAAACATATAAATTTTGAAAACCTATTTATAAAATATCTTCAATTACACTGACCAACAAACATTTTGTAGCCTAAAAAGTTGGACCAGTTTTTGGGTATATGACATGCTGGTTCCAAAAATAACACTAGTTTTTCTTTATTAGCTCAATTTTTGAGTTACATTTAATTGAAATTATTATTTTCATTTTCGTCCACTTCAGAAATTCTATCTAGGGGATCCTTTCTAGAAGATATCCTAAATTGTTTCTACAAGTTTTTTTTATTTAAACAAAATTGAATTAAATAAAATATCATCCTGATTAGAAAGTCCTAAGAATGTTCACGCCCTGCTTAAAAAACACCGAAACGTTGTTAATTTTGTAAATAATAAAATTTAAAGCTACAATCAGTTGTTAGAGGGAGTCAATTATTAGTAAAAAATTTATTTAACGAGCAGAAAATATTTATTTTTTATTTAGTTTATTGACTTTTCTTGTTTCGATTATTCATTTCATCATCATCAAAATAATCACCTGCATAATATAAAAGTTCAAATTGCTGATAAAAGCAAATTTAAATTTCTAAAGAAATCACGAGAGACTCTAATCTACAAAATATGAGTTGTCAAGGATAACTTCTATTACACAACTCTTCTGACATGTAATAACAATTATCCGTAACGCCTCGGATTTGGGAGATGATATTATCTCGTGATTTCTCTTCAAGCCTCAAACTTGATTTGTTCAGAAGATGATAATAATAAAATTTTCGTTCATTAATGAGAATGTTTATAACGGGAATTAAGGACAGTTGTGTAATTATTTTATTTTCCACCAACGTTTCGACTTTGCCGACTTCTTCAGGGTTTCTAAATGATAAGAACATTATTAATACAAACTGCAAAATTAATATCATCTCAGACTTAACATATACCAACATTTTACGATTACATTACACATTCGTTTAAATATATTATTTATCTTTTCTCTGTTACCAATAAATATTTTTTTGAATTTCTGATGGTTCTTTATTTGTAACAGAGACAAAAGATTAATAATGTATTTAGACGAATGTGTAATGTAATCGTTTGGTGAGTAAAATGTTGATATATGTTTAGTCTGAGATGATAGTTAGTTCTGCAATTTGTATTAATAATGTTCTTATCATTGTAGAAACCCTGAAGAAGTCGGCAAAGTCAACAAAAATAAAATAATTACACAAAAAACTTGTTCTTAATTCCCCTTATAAACTTTCTCATTTGATTAGAACTTTAAAAAATGCGATTTTGGCGCATTTTTGAGACGTATTGATTCAGAACAGAAATTCCTGAAAATAAAATATCTAGTTTTATTGATTAAAAAACCTTCATTCTCTCATTTCTAATTCATCGCTTGTTTTTAGCTTACTTATGCCACATAGTTCCTCAATTAAAGATTATCCGATGGTTCATGTGGTTCAGGGTGAATTCCTTCCCCATATCGACCGAGCCTAATCCCATATAAGATCTGAAGGGATCGGTGAAATTTTTCCATCGCAAAAAGATGAGAAAGTGCATTAACTCGGAAAATAATATTATAAGTGAAACTATGTATGTTTTCATGTTTGTTTTTTTTTGTTTTTTTATTATTCAAAAAAAATAAGTTTTACTTTTTTTCTATAAATGAAGTTCTAAAGTTAATTATAAATATTTCATTATTCGTGTCAATGATTAATAATTAAAGGAATCGTAGGGAATTGGACATCGCTTTAAAGTAAATTAAATACAAGTTTTCAATAAATACGCCAAACGTTTCGTTGCTGTTTTGCAAATTCTTCAGTAAATTTTTTCAAAACAAAGTAATTGTTTCCTGTCAAAATAATTAAAAGAATCAAATTGAACAAAGAATTTTTTAATATGTACTATGAGATATCTTATTAATAAAAAATTATTTGTTCAATTTGATTCCTTTAATTATTTTGACAGGAAACAATTACTTTGTTTTAAAAAAATTTATATTTTATATTATTTGATAAATTGAATGAATTGTAAAAATACTGTTTGAAAATGGTTTTTCTCTTAGTAAAAACTCCATACAAATAAGTTTAATAAATGAGCCACTGAAGAAGTTGCAAAACAGCAACGAAACGTTTGGCGTATTTAATGAAAACTTGTATTTAATTTAATTTAAATTCATGTCCAACTCCCTACGATTCCTTTAATTAAAAAGTTAATTATAAAAAAATTGGAAATTATACCTGAAAATTTTTTTCATTTATTAAAACGAAATAACCTTTCAAAGTAGGCATCCTTTGAAATTATATTATATTTTGATTTTATTTTATTTAATTATTTATCTTAATGTTGGATGTTTCATTCTCCATCGAATCGTGTATTATTCCTAGAATGAATAACGTTTCGGTCACACATTATTAACCATTTGGGATATATTTATGCTATGAGTTATGATTTCCCCAAAATCCACTCTTCTCTTTTCCCCTAAAGGTCTTCGAAATGAAATTCATGAAGGATGTTAATGTCTTCGATATTCATTGTGCTTCAAGAAACGAAATTTTCGATCCCCTTATCCAAAAAGTTTGCCATCTTTTTTAAATCGAAATCAAGGCGAAGTTCGTCAAGTTCATCTCGAACATGGATTAAGTTTAGCTCCTCGAGCAAAGAAGGCCCCGCGGGGCTCGCTTTTTGGGGGTAGTATTGATCCCGGAGCCCATTAGCACGTGTAAAGCCAGGTGACTCAACCCCTAAACCCACCACCCTCCACCCTCTTCCTTTTTCCATCTACACAGGCTTGGGAAAGTGGGCTGCTGGTGCGGAAAACGGCCAGCGATTTCCTTTCCCCATTGAAACAATATGACAATATTTTATTAACAATCTGTGAAAGTACAGTTGGGCTAGAAAGCCTTGTTCTAGAAAAGCAGACGGAAATGCATTGAATACAATATCAATCCACATATACACAATTCTGATATTAAATTAAATTTCAGACCATTGGTCTAATTGAAATTCGCAATGGCTATTAACCAGAACAGGGTTCAAAAATAACTATTTTCCTGATAAAATTATAATATATTCAAACTTAATATATTTCAGATTATTATTATATGCTTTTGGATATTTCGTTCCAGTCTAAAAGAGAATCAGATTTGCATAATGCATGGTTAAAACGCAACCATGTCTGCACTAGAGCTTTCCAAGTATTAGAGATCTTCAAGATTGAAGTTTTTATATAAATTCCTTAGAATTATAGATCTTAAAAAAAAGGAGTTTAATAACCAGCAAATATATTGATTTTTTTAGTTATTTATCGACTGTTTTGATATGGATTATTATTGTCATCTTCTGAACAAATAAAGTTTGATGCTTGAAGAGAGGTTGTGTAATAGAAATTATCCATGACAACTCATATTTTGTCGATTACAGTCTCTCGTGATTTCTTTAGAAATTTAAATTTGCTTTTATCAGCAATTTGAACTTTTATATTATGCTGGTGATTATTTTGATGATGAGGAAATAAATAATCGAAAAACGAAAAGTCAATAAACTAAATAAAAAATAAATATTTTCTACTCGTTAAATAAATTCTTTACTAATAATTGACTCCCTCTAACAACTGATTGTAGCTTTAAATTTCATTATATACAAAATTAACAACAAAGTTTCTGTGTTTTTTAAGTAGAGAGTGAACATTCTTTAGGACTTTCTAATCCGGATGATATTTTAAATTTAATTCAATTTTGTTTAAATAAAAAAAAACTTGTAGAAACAATTCGGGGTATCTTCTAGAAAAAAGATCCCTAGCTAGAATTTCTGAAGTGGTTTCAACGAAGAGAAACCGAATAGGTTGCATAATTAGAAAAATGCAGGCTTTGCTATAGCTAAGGTACGATTAAAATATTTTTGTTAATTTTTTAGTTGAAGTTATATAATTGGAAAAATTTGAAAATTATTAATAAATGGAAGAAAATCTTGAATTTTTATTTTTAATCTTTTCAAGGGTACCTATCTACTTGATTTTTAAATTAATCTGGATTCTTAATGAGATAAAACATTTTGAAATATTTAAGAAGTAGACCATTTTTGCAATACCTTAATATACCTATACTAATTGGAGTAAAATAAATAATAACTAGATTTCTTTTTAATGATATTGATGTATTAAGGTGTTGCACAAAAAAGTGCAACACCTGTAGTCAAGAGTAGACACTCACATAGTGTAAAGAAGAAGAAGAATCAAATTAATTTCAGGAAATGGGTCGGAGTTAAAGGTATATAATATATCTAGATAATGCTACTATAAATATAATACTAGGGTAGATTGGGGTGAGACGCCCTATTGTACAAGATGCCCTATCGCGTGGTTCAACCACATTCATGCGAGAAAACAGCTTGCCAGTAAGTTGGAATAAAGGCCCGTGCCCAAAGAGAGTATACAAATAGTTTTTGTTGATTTATCACAGTTTTAAGTAGTGTTTTTAAATGATTTTGTCATCCCGATTGCTCCGGTAAGTACCCGAAATCATATACAAACATACTTTATTTAGTCATATTAGCCGTAGTTTTGATAGAAGAGAAATAACTCGGTTAGTTTTAGTGAGTTTGAAGTGTGGGCTTTCTATTAGTCGCGTAATGACCCCCGCCTGCCACTGCTGCGCGATACTAGGCGGGCCGGCGTCTTGTCCAATGTTTTGGGGGAAGACGACGAATATTTTTTTGAGGTAAGATGCCGTAGTTTTTGCATTGGTTTAAGATGCTGGTTTGTATTACTATACATTTAAAATAATTTTTGGAAACTAATCCTCTGGTTTCTTTCCAGAAATGCAGCGGACATACATAAGAAGCTCTAATCTAAGATCATGGAACGAAAATGACCCCCAAAAAATTTCAAAAGTGGTATTACTTAAAAGGAAAATTGAACATTTAAAATAAAATCAAAAGTAATGTTATTTGGATATATATGTAATATGTTCATTAATGTATTTCATTTTAATCAACTAGAAGTGGTTTAATAACACTGCTGCATTGATTCACCATAAGGCATCTTAGCCCAAAAGTATCGGCCATCTTACCCCCAAGACTGGGGTAAGATGCCGAAATGGAAGCGTTTACAAATTATTTTTATTGTTTTTAGGTAAAAATAGTTTTTTTATTAATTATAAAAGTACATATATTGTTAATAAAATGGTTGGTTAAAAATAAATCCAATGCCCTATTTTATATAAAATAAAGTTAAAAAACTAGGGGGACTTCCCCCAGTCTACTATAAATTTAATTTTTGATAAAAATAACTTAAACTATATAAAATTGATGATTCTTAATGGAAGTGTTGTTAGTAAAAATAATATTTTGAAAAAAAGCGCCGACGTTAACGAGAATCTTTTTTAGAATTAATATTTTCCCCCAAATGAGAAGAAAGAGAGAGCGAGTGTCAAAAACGAGGATGCTTTTTTCAATGTTTATGTTCCAATTTAATGTAAGGATAATGATTTAAAATCTACGCCAAGTGTCGGAGGTGTCTACAGTCGAAATCAAGTTTCGATAAGAGATACCCAAATCCCATTCGAAAGCACGGAATCGTTCTCCTGGGCCTCGTTAATGGTTTAAGTTATAGCCGCCGCCTTTTTGGCAGAAGGCAAAAAGAGGAAAGAAAAAAAAACTAGAAGGAAGCGCGAAAAATTTCATGTTAATTAGATGAATAAAATTTGAATTAAATTTATAAGGTGAAGTCACAAGTGGTAGCCATATTTCGCGGCTAATGATCTCAAAGGGGTGGAATAAGGGGAGATGTTGTTTGCCTATGGCAATGGAATTCTTGTTTAACTTTTAATTGCTTTCCGAATATTACAATCTTTACATTCCAAGTTGTAGGAAAAATCACGCACGGGGGGTTAAAAAAATGAGGGTATTTTTAAAAATATATATCCAGCTTATTATAATCCCTTGGAACGTGCCTGTTGCTATGTTAAAAAAAAACTCAATTCAGCAGATGTTTTTGGCCTGTCATTAATTTCGGAAAATAATTATACTTGTTTAATGTTAGGAACGTAGTTAGAAAAAAAACTTCCGTCAAAGTACTAAAAATATAATTATAAAAAAATCGAAAATCATTTTAATTTATTTTGTTAGGAGACAAAGGGTTTGTTTTTTTTTTAATAAGAGGGTGCAAAATTCCCATCTTGAATGAAAAGGGCCAATATTCAAAAATCCTAGTTAAAATAGAACCGCGTATGCGTCTGATAGTTTGAGACTTTTCGAAACTGTTGTAAAAACTAACCTAAAAATACTTTTTCAGAGACCGGTTTTGAAGTATTAAAGATTGTAAAATTTCAAAAAGTGTTTAATTTTTTAAAATTCTTTAGGATAATGAATTCGAGTGGTCTATTAGTTTCTACTTAGACTTCGAGAAGGGTTAAATATTTGTAATTCGAATATATTTCGCAAACGAGGCTTTTGGAGGGATTTTGTAGTTTATTTTAATAGAACATAGGTCATTAGTAGTATCTGTAAAAATGTAAAGAGTGGATGTCCTCCAAGAAATCCAGGGAGTTCCAAAAGACTGAATCTATTTTAATTTTATTGATTACTTCTGAATTACCCTCAGTGGATAAAAATGAAAGCTTGGAGGCGAATTTGGACGTAAATAAAAACCAAATTTCGTTGAGGTAGAATTTTTTACATAAGAAATGACATCGTGTAATAAATAATTCTCAATAAACAATTCTCAAAGCTTCTAGATTTTAAACAGCAGATTATCTACATTGAACTCTCATCAAAAAATATTCCGATCTAAGGTAAAAGAAGAAATTATTTATTTATTTATTAACTATCGACAATCTTTAGCCTCAAAACAGCGAGTAAATAAAGCAAAGCGGTGAAAACAAATTTGCTTGAATCTGAGCATAGAATTAAGGGAATATGTTTTCGCTATTTTGCAATTTATCCCACTATGTTTCCAGCCTTAGAGCTTTTATATAAGCTATTTTATATATACGTAGAGAGAGAATTAAATACGTTCTTTTTTCAATTTATATTGAATATTATCTACCTAAATTTATTTAATAATATTAATTAGTCTGACTTGTCTATAACACTCTAAGTTATTTCTGAGCTTATATATTGGGAGTTCCTTAAAAATGAATTATTCCAAAGATTCCCGAATCATCTTTATTTATTCCTTTTTTGTATTATTGCTATTTTAACAGTCCTTCATTGAGAACAATTTTTATTAGAATAAAACTCGTTGATCGAGCCAAAATAATATGTGTCTCGAATACTAGAAATTTGGTATTTCACCAATCCATCTAAACAACGCACCAGGGCTCATGAGCCCCATCTCTACTGGCCACTGCCAACCAGATAATCACTCATTGTTTAGTTGTTTACTAATTAATATTTTTTCATTCGATTATTATTTTTCCCCTGAGCTGGCTGTGTGTATATTTTCTCTAGACCATTTGGTTAATGATTTTTCTCCTCTTGATGCAATATTGATGGCATCTTTCTCATCGCTATTACCACTATCATTCTTTATTAATTGTTCTCTAAGTCATTGTTAATAATTTCATTAATTTCTTGATTTATTTGTTTATGTTTTTACCTATTTTCAATAAATTATTATTCGTTTGAAAATTGACTTCTCCCCTTTTTGTTCCACGTTTATTTTAATTTTTAGTTTATATTTCCTCTTAACCCGTAAGTAGATTTTTCAGTTTTTTTACCTTCTCAGTTCTTTAATTTCTCCATTAATTTTTATTTACTTTTTTTTCCTTTAATTTAAATGGTTCGAGTAGCGGTTGATATTTTGGAGTCAGAAAATTTTCACTTTTTTCAAGCTGCTTGACCACTCGTTTAGACTTGTCTTTGACATCCTTGAACTGGAAAATATACAAGGGAGGGACTTCAAACCTTCTATCGGCACCCTTTTCGGAAAAATCATTCATTTTAATTGCCCCTTGAAATCATGCAAAAATTTTATTTCATTTCAAGATCAAATATACTTTTCAAAATAAAAAATGTTTTTTATAGAAATATTTGAAATAACGGATAATAATTTGAAATTTTAGGTATGCGCCGCATCCACAGGATCCATGGACCGCGTGCCACTGATAAATAGATAGTGAATTATTTTAAACTGAAAATAATAACCCCCGAAATAGAAAGAAAAGGGTGATAACATTTTATAAACAGAAATTAGACATTAAAAAATGGAATTTCTAACTTAAACATAGATAGAAATAGGATAATTATATTGTGGGAGAATAATTGAAGTTTCCTAATTTGAAAACCCTTCCATTTATCCATTCAGTCACTTTTCTAGAAATTAATATCTTACTTTGTACGCTTTTCCTTTATTTTATGGATATTTAATGACGCTCTCTTCCTCTGTCCCACTCTCTCTCGCCCTCAGCTTCAAGAATGTTTAACGTCCCGGAATGGGGTAGCCGAATAATTAATTCACAACCATTATTGATGCCGAAATCCATTGCTATCATCTCTAAAAACAAAAGTTTTTAACCCGTCAACTAAAACTCTTTTTACTTCCATTTACATTTAGGAAGCTCCTAGGTATCTCCGGTGACCACCGCTCGCAGTATAACCGAAAATTAAAAAAAAAATCATGCTTTTTTAAGAACTTATTAAACGAGAATTCAAAAACCCTGTCGATCAGAGTAGAATAGGTTCAAAATATCCGAAAATTATGTAAATTTCTAAAACACAAGAATAGTCCAAGAGCTGGTGACACATTTTTGAGTATGGATTTGACCCAACTAGAAATAGTACCGTCTATGATAGTTGTACAAGGAATGGCCAGTCTGGCTGGCAGGTGGACCAGGTACTGCGCATGGTGTGAGTGCGGTAAAAAATACATATGTGTTAAAAAATATTTTTGACCCACAATGAAATTATAAAAATTATAATTTATAGTCAATTATAAACATAATATATTCACTCCAGACCATTTGAGTGGTGGGACGTGGAACCAGACCACCCAAAGTGTATTTTTACAAGATGCAAAAAAATAGCATGATGCTATTTAGTAAGTTATATCTCTAAGATTTATCGTGATAGCTGACTGACAAAAAAAAACAATGATTTTTGGATAACTTCGTGGCCAAATTTTTTGAGATTAATTTTTGTTATAAAATAAAAGCTATCGTATACTTCCAGCTAATACAAAAAATTAAAATCAAATTTATAATTTTGAAATTAGAAAACTTCACATTTTGGAAATGACTAATTCTTCTTTTCCCCCTGTGAACCGGGGGTAGAATGTGTCCACATCCCCTGCTTGTCGTAAAAGGCGACTAAAAGGGGTTGGATGTGAGACTAAAAATCTTCCAAGTTATAGAAGCAGCCTGGCTAGAAACCGAACGAATTTCCCGAAATAGACAACATGAATTATTTATTAAATGAATTTAACTTTAAAGGACATCATAGATATTAGTTGAAATATTTTTACATTGCATATCAGAGAGGTTCGTCCCCTTAGGAATCGAACCCAAGCGCTAACTAAGCTTTGCCGGGCCAGTAGCCAAACCCTTAAGAATTATTTAGTTTTCACCAACAATATATACTTCGGTTACTTTTTATTAGACTTAGATCTCAGTAACATTAAGATAATAAACGCTTTAATATAGCATATATAGCTTCAGATAAAATTTTAAAATGGACAAAAAATTGATTAAAATTTGTGATTTGTTTGTTTGGTAATTGTTTTATTTTTCCCCTCATTGTGTTTAAAAACACTTGAAATGTGTGTGTGTGGGGGGGGGGGGGGGAATAATTAACATCCATTATATTCATGTCCTGGTGTCTGTCTCTCTGTATTTGGATAACTCAAGAACGAAAATTCGTGAAATGTTCGCCCTTATATCAAAATTTTTGTATGAAGGGAATTGTTTAGAATCTGGGCCCTCTAAGTTCAGAATTTGTAGCTCAATAATGGAGAAAATATTATTTTTTAATTATTTTATTAAGCATGTAAAAACATTTACAAACGAACGGAGGGTTTTCAATTTCATTATATTAATAAATTTTCATTTATTTTAAGACTCACTATAATACATTATTACAAATAATTATACTTTAAATTAATTAAGGAATTAGGTTTATGCCAGGGTTAATTAGATCAAAAAATAAATTTTTAATCATTTAGTATTATTTAAATTTTTTTAGGATGTCTTTAACTCTATCTTTCTGTAATAGTTTAATTTTTAATATATTTTAATTTATTTCTAGCCCGGCTCTAACTCTATCTTTCCTGTAAGAACTAACCATGACTTCTTCCTAAAATCTCCACTGTTTTCGAGAACTCACCGAAGCTTGAAAAATATTCACTTTTTCTCCCCAAAATAATCTTTAATAGGAGTACTATAAATCTAAGAAATTTTTAATAGCTTAATACATATAAATTTATTTCTAGGGCGGCTCTAACCCTATTTTTTCTATGAGATCTAACCCTCGCTCATACAATGTCCAAGAGAGCACCAAGTAAGTATTGAAAATTTTTTTATTTTTTTTCACTTTATTATTATATTTTTCGAAACAAAAACATTACCATTCAAATTTGTTATTAAATTATCAATTAATATTTAAATTTAATTTTTATTCACACATTCTATTTTTGCCAATATATTGATTGAGCTTGCAAAATTAATTTAGAAAATCGAAAATATCAATTAAGAGAATTTTTCCTGAAATCCATTTTTAGATTTAAGTACTTATTAGACATTAAAAGGTAGGCTCTGATTGATCACTTGTTTGTCTTATGAGTGAATAAAATACTTTTTACTTTTTTAATTTTCTACTGACATTAAAAAGCAATTTTTCATCTCGAACAACCCGACTTACGGGGTTTCGAGTTACCTGATGCAAATTCTTTTTTCCTCGAAAGTACTCGCGCCATTAGAGCAGTCTGAAGAATATTTATTTCCCTTTCGGGTCCTCTCACGTTTTTTTTTCGCTTTCCCTCCCCACACATACAGGGTTCATTTCCTCGATCGTTCAGTCCTTTTATTTATCTGGTTATGGATTCAATTTGGTTTCCTTCGGAGTTCTTTTAATTTCCCCTGTACCAATATCTCAGCCGCGTTCTCCGACTCGATTTCAAGCTCAATTTTTTTTTTCTTATATCTAAACTTACTTTATTTTTATAGTGTCTTGCACTCTATTCTGAGCCATGTTTCAGCAGCCCCTTCACCCTTCAGTGGGCCCCTCCCAATGATCTCCGAATCACCATTTCCACCCTTCATCCCCTACTGAAAAACATTAACGCTCGCTTGTATTTTTAACAGCCCCCGGAAAAAGGAGGCGGCACCGATAATTTAACTCCAAAGTCTTGCAATTTTATCCTCTATATCTATTAAAGAATTCCAGAATAAAAAAAAATACTTGAGAGTCAAATAGTGTACCAAAAGTAATAAATTTATCCTAACGATAATTTGCATGAGATTTTGAATAGATTATTTTTCTTTAAGCTATTAAAAAAAGTTCACGTTTGAAGGAATTCTATTTAGTTGTTTTTTTCATATAAATATCTAATATTATTAAATAGTTAGATAATACTTCTCAAGACTTTCATTCACCTCTTCTTCTTTAAATAGTTGTCTGGTTTTTCAATGAATAAATGAAAAACTGATTTTTCTATTTACAAAAAAAAAATAAAACACGGTTTTATTGGCGAAAATCATCAACCGTTAGAATCACCAGTTAACGGGAAATAAAACTATTATTTTTAAGAGAGAAAAGATTTTGTTTCCTCGACAACTTTCTGCCACTAGATTTCAGGATGGATGATTTTACATGTATAGTAATTATTAACTCTACATATCTCGAAGAGATGTCAGGCCTATCGTGTTTTCGTCAATTTCAAAATCAACTAAATATTTAAAAATAAATTTTTAATCACCACTCGGAAAATATCCTTTTAAAATTAAATTCTGGACTGGTTGCAAGGGTAGTATCCCTGTCTACGAGTTCAAACACTGACTGCTCAGTCCAAAAATTTGACTGGCTATTATCTGACTCATACAGCAGTTTACAGACATTCACGTACAGATAAACACATAATATAATATGTAAATAAAAAAATTGTAGAAGAAAGTTGTAACTTTTTTAAAACTCGGTACGCTTACTAGTTAAGCCGTCTTAGTAACAAACTTGAATATAATAATTCCAATAACTTTTAGAATTTTTTTTAATTATCTTCAGAAAAAATGCAATTTTTCGCATTTTTGAACACGAAGTTCTAAAACAAGATAGTCCAAAATCTAATCAGTTCTCCGCATTGGAAATACTAACATTGTAGAGCTAGAACTTTATATGACTTTTATTTCTTGAGTTGTCCTGTATATGGGAATCTAGGCAGACACACAGACATAATACACACAATAAATCATGGTTAAAAGCGATTTTTTACGTTTTGGACATTTTTAAACCACAATGGGCAACAAAATAGTCATTTGTCCGCCTCGGTGGTGGTAATGGCACGAACAACTGACTGGCAACCCGGGAGGTCTCGGTTCGATTCCCGGCTATACCCAGACATTTTTTCTGTAAGTATAGGGTCTGGTAATAAAAATTAAGTGGGAGATAAATTTAACCGAATTTATCGCGCGGAGGATTTACCACTGCTCGGCCCCTAAAACCTTGGTAAATTGATATTGAATTGTATCTAAGTTTCTGAGATTGGCTCGTGATCCCGGCTTCTTTTCCTTCTGCTCTGTTCTTTTCACGATTGAGGGGCCAGCCCCTACAGGCCTTTAGGGGATCCACCTTCTGGTGTATCTCCTTCTCTCATCAATATCATTAAAAAAAAAAAAAAAAAAAAAAATATTAAAAAAATGTGATCATTTGATTTCAAATTTTAATCACCCATACATTTATGCAAAAGAATAAAAATATTCAATGGATCATCAATTCTAGCTTAGCCTGGGAACATAGTAAATTTGATAGCAAAGATAAAATAACTAGCCAAAACAAAGTTTCCTGAAAACACTTAAGAGAACGTTAAAAATTTTTTAGCTTATTTTTCGACACTTTGCTTCCATTAAGTTTTCAGTTTTAGAGATTTAATCGCAATTAACTTTTTTTCGTGATTCCTTGAGTATTATGGGCGATGTTATTTGACATAATATCGTTTGATGAATACTACAGCTTACTAATCCCAAAAGCGACAAGTACATTTTTGAAATAAATATTTTAATTTTTTTAATTGAAAACGACCCTAACAAAAGCCAATGTATGTTTCAGACACCATGATCAAAATATATAGAAAGTTAACATTCAACTTTTTGTATCCTTTCTCTAAATCGAAAATTAAATAACAAACTTACACATGGATTTGCTATGAAACATTTTCTCGCAACAAACAAGCAATTAAAATTAGACAATTTAAGATATTACTTTGCACAACGTATATATGAAATATACAAAATGCGTTGCTTAAATTTAATCTCTCTTGAAATTAATTGTTCTTTTATATTTGATCAACATTTTTTTTATTTAAATTAAAATATTATTTGTAAGAGAAGTAGTTTTTTTTTTAATTTTTTAAATTATAAATAATTGTGGGTATGTATGTATGTGTGAGCGTTTACGATATATTAGAAACTGTTGTTAATTAAAAAAAAAAAAAAAAAAAAATGGAAAAAATATTAAATAAAAAAAATGCGAATGGGATTTAGTCACTACAGAGGATTTGTTTTAAACTCTTCTAACATTTAAGTAAAAAAATTAATTACAATATTAGAAATAAAGAAAAATTAAACCATTGGAAATGACAATATGATTGAACATTTATAAATTAATCGGATAGGCTGTCTGTAATTTGACAATGACATGCGAAATGAATACCGACTGAATAATTGTTAGAATATATCGCCCAAACAGGGCTTTTGAAGGGATTTTTGATTTGATCCGAATAGAAAATAGATCATATAGTTGATTCCAAAACATAATTTGAACTAATAAGGTAGTTCAATCACGAAACTAATGCAATCTGCATGATCAAGGCACGCTGTACTCTAAATCAATTTGAATCTATAAATTCTATTATTTATTAAAATAAATAGTTATTTTGGATTACAATTTAATATAGATAAAGAAATTAATCGGTCATTTCAAAAACCACATAAGTCAACACTTTCTTAAAGATAAACCCATAATCTGAGTAAAAAGCCAGTACCTACATTCCTTCCTCTTCAAACAGTATCACGAAAAGTCTTTGTTCATTGCTTAAACGACAAAAGTCAGTGACTTAAGTTTGATTCCTGAAAAGTTCTGATTGTGTGACTTAGATGGTTTTTGAAATGACCAATTCAAATAAAAGTAAAAATTTGTATTGTGCAGAAGCTTTAATTCTCTAAGAAAATCCCAAGACTATGTCATCTATTCCATTTAGAAGGCTAAAGAACATGGTGTTCGGAACTGAAATCATCCCTGTTTGCCGTAAGAGAAAAGTGTTCGACCAATGGGTACTCCTTGTCATGACATATAGAGAAGATACCCCTGACTCTGACAAAAAATCAATTAAAAGATCCAAGTGATGCAGAATGCAGCGATCTATGGAAAGATCTAAGCTTAAAATATCGTTGAGAGACAGGGTTCCAAATAGCACTATCCTCCTGAGAACACGCTTTCCATCGACTAAGATAGAAGAATCGCTTCCTGGGCTGGACACATAACCAGAACTTCTGATGGACCAAGAGGATTCTCGAATGGAGACCCAGAGAGGATGTTTTTCGTAGCAGAGGTCGACCACCGACAAGATGGTCCGATGACATTAAACGTATCACAGCAAGTGGATACAAGCATCGCAAGACAGAACGAAATAGAGGATTCTATGGAGGCCTACGTCCAGTAGTAGATCAGAATGGCTGATTGATGATGATGATGTCATCTATTAGATCCGAGATGGAATGGATTTTTTTAATTATACCTATGACAGAAGGCTTATTTTTACCCCCTCAGAAATCCAACCCGAGTTCCAAAATTAGCAATCCAGGTCAATTGTTTACCCTAACAGGTGAACTCCTGTGACATAAATACGTCAATTCTCTCTTTACCAAAGACAAATAAAAACGAATTCGATCATTTCAAATATTTTAAAAGCTAAGGTACGGAACCCCCAGATTCTGTTCGACTATTTATTCTATCTAAGAAAAAAAATTGTCAAATCTAATTAATAGACTTGAAAAAGTTTTCACTTTTTCTGCAAGATTTATTTAAAATTTCTGTCTCTTATATAAATTCTTCACTTGCCAAATCGGTTAGCTCCACTTTTTGAATTTTATTAAATTTTAATCATAATAATAAATTTTAATAAATAAAATAATAAATATTAACACCACTAAATGACAAAAAAAATTTTGGCCATTGAATAATAAATAATGTTATAATGTACCTACATTATTTCATCGTATTTCTCTACTTTTTGTTTTATGGAGTTAATCGATTTGGCAAGCAAAGAATTCATATATATCTAGGTATAATATATGTGTATATTATTTATATTTTATTATCTACTTACAGATGGCAATAATATTTTAAAATATGATGCAATAGTTGAAACAAGAAAATAATAATCCGTGACTTTTTCGTAGATTTTTCCATTTTTATTACACTTCTTTTATTCTTGTATGTCTCGATCTCTCTTTTCTGCTACCATTTCATTCACGAATTATTTATTTATTATCCAAATTGCAATTCTCTAATGGTCGCTGCTAAATCTCATGTCCTCTCTTTTTCGACATTTTTCCTTTCTGCGTCATTGAACAACGCCATAGTTCATCAGTGATTTTTTTTTATTTTTTATTTTTACTTCTATTTAAGTAAATATTCTTGTTTTTCTTTCGATGACTTCCGTTCCACACTGGCTGTTAAAATTCGACAAAATGCCGAAAGGATTTCAACTGGGCCTATCAAGTTCTCCTCACGAAAGCGGACGGCTAAATCTTTGTATGTTTGTTTGTTTGCGCGATTTTTTTTTCTTTCAGTAGGGACCTTAAGTTTATTGCTCCCTAAATAAGTTGGACTCTTTTCACTTGATCCGGCCCTCTGACATAGATAGAAAGAGTGAGAGGGATAATCCTTAGAAAATAGAATGGAGAATTCAACTTAAAAAAACACGATTTATATCCAAAATGCATCCATTCAGAGTTTTTTTTTATTCTTTTTTGCTTTCGGGGATTTTTATTTCATTCGGCTGCCATAACGAAAGCAAATTGCAACCATTTCCGATGACCTTTTGTAAGCCAAAAAACTCTTTTTGGCCCAGCGACCCCACCCCCCACCCCCCAAACATGAAACCCACCTCCACACTCTCGGCCTTTTGAACTAATATGGCATCCCTCCCTGTTTCTGTAGAATTAATTGAATCGAGTACGTTATTATTTACTTTTAAAATAAATAAATTGAAAAAAAAAATAAGGCAGTTAATATTAGCGATTTGGCAATTTTATATCGTTTGAGGTAGAAAGCTGAAACTTGGTACAGAGATGTACACATTCTGTGGGAAGGCACCTTTACAACAACTCTAAATACAATACTGGATGTCTGGACACTCGGTGTTTTTTGACATTCATATTTTCTTAATATTTTCTTTATAGTAGTTTATAAGTATAATAAACCAGGCTATTAAAATATATAGTTTTTTAAATGCAAATAATAATAATTCCCCAACGAGGGTTCGAACCCAGGTCATTGACGTTTCACTCCTATCAAAAGATAATTAATTAATTGTACAACCTTAAGAAGCCTTAAATAACGGCAAAACGTTTCGTTAAATAAACGTTTTATAAAATTCATTAGAAGAAATCAATTGAGATTGTACTCTATTTGATTGAAATAAACATTTATGTACCTATCAGTAACGGGTGGTGACATTTCAACCAGGGATGCTGTCCAAAAAGAACCCTTCAAATTTTAAAATTTTATTTCATTTTTCACTCCTTTTTAAAAAAATTTATTGATAAACGTAGAATTTTTTGTTATTTTTCAAATTTTATATTAGATTTTTTATGACACAGTACGAAAATACTCTTGACGTTTTGAAATTTAGGGGATGCGCAGCATCAACAGCATCCATGGACTACACGCCACTGACTTATATAATTTATTTGTTAAAGTCTATAGTTTCTAAGACTTGACATTCATCATCACTCATTTTAATTAGTACCTAATATTCTACCTGTTGTTTCTCATTAGCTCGAATTACTCGATTGGATGTAGGTAAATTCAATTTGTTGTAAATAATAGGGGTGCCCATGTTGAAGGGCCAGCTTACTATTACAACAAAATGAGTTTACCTACATATATATAATCGACCATTTCAACCCAAGACAAATTTCAGGTAGAATCTTTCTAATTAAAAAGACTGATGATGAAGATCATACTTTCGAAACTAATAGTATCTAACAAATAAATATGTGGAGAGGCGCCGTCACCCGTTTCGGGTATGACACTCGAAGAAGAATAAATATTATATCTATGTTTTGCACAAAGCAGAGGACATCCTCAATATTTTCTCCTTATGAATCTTCAACTCTGCTACTCTCGTCAAACTACCATTTACTGGTATTTTTTTAAACTTTTTAAAAATAATTGTGTTGTTTATTGACAAGAACTAATATTTAAATAGTTTTTAAGTAAAGAATAAATATTAAATATAGATCCATAGCACATATACCTTTATACATATTTTGACTAGTATAAATGGGAGTAGAATATTAACGTTTAAACGGAATAATAAATGAATGCTAATGAAATTTTAATTCAATTAATTTGTATTTATTTTATACCCTCTATTTTACCCTCTTTTCCGAAAATGTACATACTTTCTTCTCTAGAATTTCCTAGATAAATGAGAATCACTTAAGTCCCCCTTGTTAACCGAAACGATAATTACCAGAATGGTTGAGGAAATTAGTCCATTTACATTGCAAACGCTACCCCTCCACCTATTGTTAATTTATCAACCGGCTTCTTTTATCAACCCTTCGGGTTATAAATTTTATAAAAAGAAAGTTTTTATTTTTACACACTTACCGATAAGAAAATATATTTAAAAATTTGTAATAAAAATGAATTACATGTCTAGGTGACAGGGGGTAAGTGTGAAAACCAATAGGGGTAGTAAAAAACAGGAAAAGAAAGGGGAAAAGAATCTGGGAGGGAATTGAAAGTGAGAGAATTTTTAAATTAGGACGAAAAAAAAATCCGAATTGAATCAAGAGTTCCTATTTTTTGTTTTAATTTATTTTATTTTATATTTTTTTTTATTAATAAAGTGCAAAGAGTAGGTCGTTTGTTTCGGCAAATGGTCCAGGGATTCGAATCTCAGAGACAATTTGATGGCTTCACAATAAATGGTTAGCGAATAAGAATCAAAGGAGAGCCATCCGCCCTTCCTCTTCAATGCAAATATATTACGTTTTTTGTTTTTTTTTGTTTTTTAATCAACTAACAAAATGTAAGTGTATTTAATTATAAAATAAAAAAAAGACAAAAACAAAACAATGTCCAAAGAAAATACATGTCGAATATATTTATTCCCTTTATAGAACAGGGGTGTCCAACCTTTTGGCTTACAAAAGGGCCATATTTGAAGAAAAAAATTGTCTCGGACCGCGGATAAAATATTATAATTCTATTGATATTTGTTAATCAAAAAAGATAGTTTATTATTTTTTTAGCTCATAGTGAGCTTCTAATTTTACTTTTTGTAAATTTTATACTTGAAAATATCTTCTCGTATCTATATGTAAATACATACCTACATACTTACAAAAATTGATATTATGTATTAGTATTTGTTTATATTTTTTCCTGGATAGATAATTAATTTAAAATTCTAATAGACTATTATTCAATTTTTCTTTCAGATCGGTATCTAATTGTTGTTCTAGAACACTCAATCGGAAAGTTTGCAAGTAAAAAATTTATTTCTAATGAAAAAGAAGTCGAAAATAGACCAACTTGTTGATTATTTTTTTGGAAACCTTGAAATCTAGTTCCAGATTCAAAATTTAAAATTATTTATTTATTTTTCGAAAACTTAACAGTAGATTATCAAATTTATTATTTTAGAAAACAAAATTATTAGTTCAAATTGTTGTGTGTTTTTCAGTATCTAAATAGAAATTTCAATGTTTTAAGGAATTTTATGACTTTATATTGGGCCACGGGTTGGACAGCTCTGGTTTAAATCGAATGGGATTAAAGAAGGATATGAGGAATGATAATTTATTTTTTAAAAGGGTCATGAATATAATAATCCCTGAATATACAATATCTAGTGACATGTAAGAACGTGCAAAGATCTAAAAGACAAGTCCTGACAAGTTTTAGTCCATGAGAGAAATTATCAATTAAATGTAATTGTTCTAGAAAATCCCAATTCCTTGTCTCCTTGTACTAGAATGATATAACTATAGACGTGGTTAGTGTCGTAGCATATAAATTACTGAAATAATAAATATTTTAGAAAAAGAAAATGAGAAGAAGAAGAATTTTCAAATATTCGAAACTTCGTTGTTTTTTTTATCTTATTATATAGTTAAGCTAATAATTTTGCTTTTAATAGATTTTATTCTTGAATAGGTTTACGTATTGTACAAATGTACATTCATATTTCGAAAAAGGGAATAAATATATTTCTACATATAAATCTCAATGTTTTAAGGAAGTTGATGATTTCATTTTGGGCCATACTCATTGCAGTGCTGGGGCGCATGCGGCCCGCAGGCCACGGGTTGGACAGCCCTGCTCTAGAGCATTCAATTGAAAGGACTCGCCTAGCTCCTACGCAGCTTTCATTCTTCTCCGAGCAAAATGTTGCCTAAATACAGGCGCACCAACGTCATAAATAAAGTTCAAATTCAAACTACATTTTGAGGATTCTAATTAGTACAGCTATTTATTTATATTTTAAAATTCAATATTTTTCTTACACGTGCAAAAAAAATTGAATTAGTTAAAAATAATTCAAATAAAAGTTCGATTTCGGACAAGAGCTACAATATTAAATTATTTTTTCATTCGTGATTGTAAAAGATAAACGAATTGACTATTGTCTGATAAGATGAAATGAAAAATTATCAAACTTAACGCTGACTAACGGGTGAAGTTCTCCAGGCGGCCGGAATATTGAGTTTACTCAAAAATACTAAATATTTTTCTTATTCGTATTATTTATTGTTTATACTGTCCAAGTTAAAAGAAGCCAAAGTTAAGCTATTTTCAAAAAAAGATGCTCAAATCTTTAGTTTTAAATTTATGTTAATATTTATTAATAATACCCCTGAATGGACGAACCTATATAATGGATGTATCTACTAAGATCTGAGATTAAAATTGACTTTAAATTCTTCTATCTATTTTCAAAAAATTCATTAATTCAAACCGCTCACTTGTTTGCGTTAATTTATTAATAAAAATGAATGTTCCTGATTATACACAAATGAATAAATCGATATTTAATTAATTATATTTTAATTTTTAATGCTATCACTTAAATAAGTACCAATAAAATAATGCATGGGAAAAAACTTTTTAAATATTGAAGAAGAATCGACCGTTTTTTGTTGTCTGCCCTGCCGTCCCTTTATATTTCATTAATTGAAAATAAATGATTTAGAACAATTAGATTCCCACCGCTGATAATACACCCGATCCATTTAATTCAACAAAAAACAGGCAAGCGATATCAGGTCAAAAGATCGCAAAAGGCAGAGAGAGGGCGTGGATCAATTCATTCGAAAATTCCAAAAAAATGTTTACTTATTCGGGTTTAGAAGTGTTGGAAACGTGGAGAAAAATACATGATTTTTTCTAATTAGATTCAGATCGTTTTATATCAATCTTTTTAACAGATGTTATGAGCAAAAATTTGGCAGAAAAGATTGTAATTATGTTGTGACTCTGTGCCAGGATTCTGCTTTCTATCTGTTATGGCAGAAAAAAATTGATAAATCCCCAAAATTGTTTTTCTCAAATATTAAAAGTACTTGGCAAGGCCTTTAAAATAAAAATGTTGATATTCAATATTATCAGTACATATTTTAAAAAGGTGTTTTCTTTAGTACTCCACCACGTTTTCCTACTCTGATACTTGGATTATAATTGCGAATCATTCTAACTATTCGTTAATATTTAAAGTTTCTACCTTTAATAGATTACAAACTACTGCCATGGGATTACCAAGAAATCACATCATATAAAAGTTTCGATTTTTACCTTTTAATTCCACTTACTATATAATATTTAATATATTACGGGAAAGTATTACGATCGACTAGAAATTTGAATCCGAGTTTTCAACGGAAATACACGTTTGAAGGTCCCTTGTGTCCCACGAAATCATTTTCGCAAAATTTTGACGTAGGGCCCTAAAAAATTTTAAATTGAAGTTTTCATTAATGATTCATCCAATAAATACAATTACCATAGAATTTTAGAACAGAAATGTGCTACCTAGCCATTCAACTAACCTGGAACACAATTGTGAGTATTCCAATCCTAAAATCTTTAAAAAAATATTAAATGATCAAAATTTTAAACAACAAAAATACAATCAACAATAGATCATATATGGACTGTTTTTTTAATATTTATCAGAAATTCTTAGAAAAAAATATTTTTCGTAAATATTTATTTTTTTACTTTTATTCAAGTTGATTTCATGACAGTCTCTATCATTGTCATGAGTTTCCTATATTTGATTCACTCGTGAATCGAATTCAGTTGAATTTTGACAGATATTAAGTAATAATAATATCTGAATGTATATATTTCTGTTTAAGAAATAATGAACTTTTAAATATTTTTCCAATTAATATATTAAATAATAATTAATATATCAAAGAGAGTTATTTTTGACCGCGCTTTTAAACAAGATATATATTTCGCTAGACTTTCATGATTAATTGATAGCACCACCTTACACACGTGTTAACAGACTGAGCGCGCTGGACTGGGGGATTGAAGTATATAACATCTCAGATTACAAATTCACTAGGTGATCTATATCCGTGTTTAGTAAAAGCGCCATGCGGGAAATGATGCTAGATCACAGCAAGATGGATCATATCTTTTTAATTTTCTCTTGGTCCAGATTTAAGATTCAGCTGACTCCAATAGCTTCAACCAGCCGTAGTCTAGCGAAATATATATCTTGTTTAAAAACGCGGTCAAAAATAACTCTCTTTTGATATATTAATTATTATTTAATATATTTAATTATCTATCATTATCTATTTTCAAAATATTTATTTGTTTATAGTTACTTTATATTTTTTTAAAGCAACTATTTTTTAAAATTTCCATTGATAAAGAGAATTTCTCCCGAAACTTTCGAATATCTAATAAACTTGTTGATATTGTTTTATAAAAGAATTGTATTTGTTTAATACGAGAAACAATCAATAAACTACTTCATCATATGTATATTTAACCATAATTTCAATCTAACTAAATATGTCCTATTCTATTTTAATTAAGTGAAATATTTTCCAAAGACAAATACGGTGGGATGTTATGCACGGTGTTCTCAATTTGTTTATTCCCTTCCTTCTCTAATACCTTCTATCTCTCTCTTAAGCTACCCTTCTAGTTTCTACTCACACATTCTACCCACTCTTTCACCCACCCTTCCTTTTCTAGCCACTCTCCACTTGATATACAAATTGTGTATAAATTTATATAGTAATTTAATTAAGGAACCTATTCTAATTGGAGTTATCTCAAAATTAACAAGTTTTAGATTTAACAATATAAATTAAGGTTGTGAATCGAAATTTAAATTTTTATTTTTTTTTACATAATTTGTCACTCATTTTTCAAAATACGTAGGTAAATATTTCTTACAAAAAACTTTGTATGTATAGTTTAATTTTGTTTTTAGAAAATTAACTATTTAAAACGTTAGTTTAAATTATTATTTTGAAGTACATGAGTTGCACAAGTCAAATACCATAATTTTAATTAATAATTCTACCAGTTAATTTACATATCTAAAAATTATTTTATTATTTTCAAAAAAAAGGAGATATTGACTTTGGGTTACTTAAAAATTTGAATTTAAAATTTTTACTATTAACCAAAAGGTTAATTAAAAATAGAGACAGACATATTTTTTTTTATTTTACTTTAATATTAAATAAAGTAAAAACAAAGATAGAATCGAACTAAAATCGAAAATTTGAAGAAAACTAAGAAAGAACTGATGAAGTGTATAAACTTTTTTTCTCCCATTTGAAAATATTTTCAAAGGAACAAAAAATATTATAGATTAAATTTGAAACTCAAATCAGTTATCAACCAGGAAAATCATAGCCAAGTTTTGGCATAAACAAAACCTAAATTATAGGAGGAAAGGGGGCTTCCAAAAAGGGCCTCGAAAGTCTTATGGAATCCAAAGTTTTATTGAAGGTAGCCCAGCTAATTGTATTTCAAAATTGATTTACTTAGGATTTGTCATTTTTGAGTTTAAATATAAATGAAAGTAAAAAAATGAGTTTTCACTACCTCTAAACCTTAGAATTTTTGAGTTTTCAATTTTTCCTATAAGTATGGCGGAATTAGTGTATGAAATTGCGTTGTCATCCAGTTTTTAAGGAAGTCTTTTAATTCGGGACAATTCAATGCATTCCTTATACTTATAAATTAATTTATATAAGATAATAATACAATAAATATACTTGTTTGGTAGGTACTTTTTGCGAAACAAGGATGTATTCCTGCATTTATAGAAACAAAATACCATTTATAATATTTTTTAGTCAATTTGAAAATTAATTTTTTACATTTTTGAATTGGAGAAAAAACACTAAACTGAAGTCTCACCATTGTTTATGGTTTATCTAAAATTTTAGATTTTAATCGACTATATTTATCAAAACAAAAAATACATATTTATTCTATATTATTGATTAATTTAAATTTTACGCATTCATACACCCTATTCCCTGAAGGAAATGTTTTCCTAATTCTATGAATGAATATATAAATTTGTACAAGCCGCGACAAAGAATTTTTCAATACAAATATTAAAATTTATCTTTATATATTTTATCTTGTAGAAATCTTCTATAGATTTATATAATTCCATATATGGATTTTTATTCAGAACAGGAAAAAAGAATAACGAAAATCACCCTATTATATTATTTCCTCAGGCTGTTGCAACAACATGGCGCATATTAAATATTTCCTCATATATATAAATACCTATACTTATACATACTAACTTATATTTCTAATATATAGAGGGAATAAATTTTTATACGAATTCTTGCCTCAGATACAAAGACACTAAAGCGAAAGACACAAAGTGAATTTTTATTATTAACAGTTATTTCTTTAAAATTAAACCAGAGTTGAGTATTAAATCATCGATATTTTTCAAAATGTGGCTCTTATTTATTTTTAAATATATTGTCGATGACATTGTTCTTTTAGGACGCAATAAAAAAGGATTAGAAGAGGCTTAAAACGGGATCATTCGAACTTTAGCAGAAGGGATTAAAATGAAAATTAATAAAAACAAGACGAAGGATTTAGTCTGAAAGTAAAAAAAAAAAAGAACAAAAAGGAGAGAGGGAAAATGAATTCTGATAATCCAAAAGAAATTGAAATTTGCCTAAAGTCAAAAGAAAAATTTGGAAAGCTTAATAAATAATTGTAAGATATTATTTAGAATTAATTAAGTATATGAATTATGATTGAACCTTCAGATAGATGAAATCCATAAAATAAGATCGTTTTCTTTCTCATTTATAAATCTATTGGTCTATTTTATCAAGAAGCTGGGTCGCAAGTCACCCGGCATCAGCGATTCATTTGTTACTTTTTACCATTTTCTTAAAAACTAATCAATCAATCTCGTTCAAAATTGAATATAATTTTTAATAATCGATTGTTTCATAATATTTATTAATTTCATATTTTTAAAAATTATTTCAAAGTAGTAATTAGCGTTTTTTCAAATTTGACTTCAAATAAACGACCTTTAAAAATGCAAATATTCTAATTTTTTTTTTAATAAAATGAAATAACACACAGATATGAAATTTCAATAGATTAGATTGAATATATAATGAGAATGAAAAACAAAATAAAACTGTTTGATATTTCTGGATTTGCTCCCAGAGAAAAGAAACTGAATCTCTTCAAATTTCATTTAAACTACAAAATTCTTAATTGAAATGATATTTTATTATATTAGAATAGTACTGAATCTCTCCTGATAGATGAAATACATAACATAATATCATATTTTTCTGATTTATAATTATTTTGGTTTGTTTTATCGAGACGCTGATTGGCATTATTCTTGACATTAAGGACACATTATTTTTTATGGATTAATACAATATTTTTTTATTAAAAGCTAAACACATTATTTTTATTTTTTCATAGGTCAATAATAGTCTATTTTTTCTTATTTTTCTTATGGGTCTCGCAGATAACCATACTAGACTTTATTGAATTTAGGATGTAAGATTTTTGAAAAAGTAAAAATTTGGCCTTCTTCATCTTTATTCTTCGAACTAACAACTACATGATGATGAACAATAAATTGTGTTACGAATTTTTAAAAAAATTTCAAATTCCTAGGCTTACATCTCTTTCATGGGTATTTCAGAAATCCCCAATTGTATTTCAGAATTGAATTGATATTAGAAAATCATAAATGTATATCAGAAATCTCAATTCAATTTCAGAAAACCTTAATTGTATTCCAGAAAATGTCAATTGTTTAGTTTTTGAGATACAATTGACATTTTCTGAAATCAACTGATATTTTCTAATATTCAATTGAGAATTCTGAAATCCAATTGAGATTTTTTAAAATTGAATTGAGAATTCTCAAATACAATTAGGATATTCTGAAATTAATTTGACATATGTTCTCAAATAAAATTGGAAAAGGTGTAGTCTTTTGAATGGATGAATTGTTTTTTAAAACCCTATAATTTTTGGTCTTTCCATCAAAATTTAGGGTCATCATAAACTCCTGAATTATGTTAAGCACCTAGAGAGATCTATCTGACTGCCCAAAGTCTTCTGGGCTTTTGGAAAGAAAACTTCTCAATTTAGAGGTAATATATCTCGAAGCGTAACTGAAACCTAGAGTGTGTGTTTACTTTTGAACACGCATTATAATATATTTGTCATCAAATTTTCTTTATATGGTATTTTCTGTTCCACGAATCAAAGAAGTACTTATTTATTATGCATACATGTATTTATATTTGAGAAATAAATAACTAAAAGAATTTTTTCTTCTTAATAATTCAAATAATCATATTATATATTCGTTTCATTTTTTGTTTAACTTTTTTTAATTAAATTTTTTTTTACTTTATTTTTTTTTTTGAGTGGGTGAGTGTCTGTCTGCTATTGGCTTTTTGACCTTTGAAGTGAAAAATGTTTAATTTGATTTTAATCGCTTTTCATAATTCACTCTTTATCATTAAAAAGCTTGCGATCAATAAATTAAATTCCCAAATACTGGCAGAGAGAAAGGTGGAGATTTTAATGGCGATAAAAGAAATAAACATATTCAAATATTCACATTGCGAATTGCAATTTGAAATAGCTCTTGCTTTTTCATAAAATTAAATAAATAGTAAAATATCCTATTCGTATTGAAAATATCCAAACTGATAAGATCTCAAAAATAGAAAAAAAAGTTTTCTGGGCTCGATACACACTAAATTATTGATTTAGTATTTTTTTTTGTCAGTGAACGATTGAAGCTAGAAATCTGAAATTTTAACTGTAGAGGTTATTCATCCAAACTTAAATTAAATTTCAGTTAACTTAACCGTTCCCGTGTTCCTCATATAAAGATACGAAAAAAATAAAGCTATTTATGAGAAGTTATTTGAAAAGCCGAATTTACTCTTAATTTTAGGTTCTTTTCTAAATTATATATTATGCCAAAAAAATATTTAAATGACCAGCTTATTCATTTCATTATTTTTTTACTTATCGGCTGCCTCTCTTATCCTAAGTTATAATTAGGGCCAGGATTCATATGCAAATGCATATTTTTTTAGTATTTTAAAATCATGTAAAAACATTTTTATACATGTTTAGAGGGTCTCTGATGACAATTTTAAAAGTTAATAGTGTAAGTATATTTTTGTATATTTCGGATGTTTCGGAGTTTTTCTGCATATATTAAGTTATTGTGCATATTATGTGGTATATTTAGAGAATTAGATTGCATAAAAGCCCAAATTTGCATATTTTTCAAAAAATAAGATTCTGTTTTTTAGTAGTAGTAGTAGGTAAGCTAAAGAGAAAATTAGATATTGAACCATATTAAACATCCTGATACATTTCTCATTTCTGTTAAACTTTAGAAAATAATTTTAAACCAGTCAGTCAATTTTTATAAAAAATTAAATTTATTAACACAAAAAAAGAACAGCACTTAACGTTTTGGGAGATTTTCTCCCTTCATCAAAAAAAGAACTTTTTAATTTTTTGTTATTTTATTTTTGATGAAGTGAATAAAATCTCACGAAACGTCAAATGCTCTTCGTTTTTCCGTTAATAAATTTAATATTTTATAAAAATTAACTGACTGGTTTAAAATTATTTTCTAGAGTTATATATATATTTATATATGCACCTAATTTAACAGTTAATAAAATTTAATATTTCCATTTTTATGAAAAGATTATTGTATAATATATTTATTAATAATAATAAAATAAATAAATAATATTAATAACATATCTAATATTTTGATTTTGAATATTTTTGCATATTTCATGTTTGCATTTACATATTTTAGAAGTTTATTATGCATTTAAATCCTGGCCCTCATTATAATAAGACGGCCAGGTCTTGATTTTATTAAATTAAATTAAAAAGAATAATTTTTTCTATCAATTTGGGAGGATTCGTGTATTCTTTTCAATTTAACTGAAATTTTCGTAGCGCTAATTAATCCCGAAGTTCTGATCAATTGCATGGAAAGCGCCACCCGCGTCGGGTTCGCCAACCACGAATCTTCGGCTTACCCCTTCCTCTTGAACAAGTCTGAGCTTGTTCGCTGGGTTGCCAACCCAAGGGGCGCGCGCAGCCTAGTCTCGAGTCAATTATTTTTCAATACCTATACAATTTATGAAAAATTTTCATTTTTGAATTTTATTACCATTACCAAACGAAACGAAGGTGGAAATGATATTTTCTTAGTAAAGTTTGACATTTTTACAGATTTTTAATTTAACCCAATTCTAATAATAAGTATGAAATCTTGAATGAGAAAGTGAAGGTAATTTAATTTATATAATTTTTTTATTATTTTAATTTGATACTCATTTTTTTTGATTTCTCACAACTGGGTAGGTAAAAAGTTTTTGATAAAAAAAAAAAAAATTGCAGAGTTCGAGGTTTACAAAAAAGCACACCATGATAAATATTGTGTTATAATATCGTCTGCCGGTGCTGTTTCGGTTTTACTTTACCAATATTCTGGCTAGACTGTGAAATAGCTAATAATTAGTTCGATGTTACGATTAAATTATTATGTCGGGCCAGATAAAATGTACAGAGCTTGCTGCTCTCTTTCCCCTACATAGCCCCAATTATGCATTAAGAAGTACAATGCCATTCTAGCCACAATTTTGCATTAAGAAGCACAATGCCATTCTAGTCCCAATTATGCATTAAGAAGTACAACCCCATTCTAGCCCCAATTATGCATCAAGAAGCACAATGCCATTCTATCCCCAATTATGCATTAAGAAGTACAATGCCATTCTAGCCCCAATTATGCATTAAGAAGTACAATGCCATTCTATCCAGAGATGCCTACTGGTAGACATCCTGAAAGAAATCCAGTGTTCAGACTCTGCCATTGTTACAATGAGTTGGCACCTAAATTTGTTAATCCTCAGGAATTTTCTTTGGAAATCAATAAGGTAGCGGCTTTATTCAAGAAGCTCACACTAATTTATGAATAACTAATATAATGCTAATGTATAATTATGTAATGTGTTGATGTATTTAATGAGTATTGTAATATATTGTAGTGTATGTAATATATAATTTTATAATTTTGTAAAATGAGGCTTCTAGCCGTTGAAAAATAAAATAAATAAATAAATAAAAATGAAATAGTGTCGAGGTAATTTAATTTTTTTTTAATTTCTCACAATTTTAATAAAAAAATACCATTAATTTTATCTAGGTTGTAAGTTACAATTACAAAAATTTCTCCTGTAAGTATAGCATTGCGTCTTATTGGAATAAAAATATACCATGCCTGCGCTATATACCTTACCCATTTTTGTAATAACCTGAGATTGGACATACTTGAAACAAGCCACAGAATTTGTCTGGCTCAGATCATCGTATATGGCAAATAAATAGTAAAGTAGTAAATAATCTTTTGAGTCTTGCCAGGCTCAATTATTTTCATCGCAGACATTAAAGTAAACACGCCCTAGTAAGTTGATATCAATACGCTCTATATATTAGTACTGACGAACTTTGTTTAAATCTAATTTGGATTACAATACTCGCGATAACCTAAAAACGGAGTTTCTTAGAATGTTCATATTAATACTAAAATGTTTGTAATTTTAAAATAAAGAACTAAATAAATTTTGAGCATTCTAGCTTCAGTATTCCGGTTCAAAGATGCAGCAAATTAGGAAAAAATATAATTATCAATTGAGAGCTATAGGTGCAATTCATTTCAAATCTTTATATTAATAGAATAAATAGATATTTGTCAAGTTTCAGAACTCTATCTCAAATCGTTCGCTATCAAAAAATTCAAAGCTACAAACATTGCAAAGTGATTCTTAAAAAATATTTACTTTTTTCTTCTATTTTGTATTATCAGATGAGAGAAAAACTATCTTTTAAAATTACAAAATTTAAATTTGTTATGTTTGTTGTACTGAAAAAGATTAAAATTATACCTAAGCTTAAATTACATAATATTTAAAATTTATTCATCTTGATTGAGTGGCAGGGCCATTAAATGCATGACGTGTCTGGTTTGTATACTAGTTTCGTTAGTGACGAATGTTCTGAACATGTTCAGGATTTTTTATGCAGTATTAAATTTCCCCAAAAAATAACCTGAGTTTTCTTTAAATTTGGGGGGCTTTTCATGTTTACTACCTTTTTTAACACCGCACAAAAAGATCCCGATCTTGTTAGGAACGTTTACAACGAACGAAGCTGTTGCAAACAATTTAAATAAAAATAGAGACACATTATTTCATTATATGTATTACTAGCTGCAAGGCCAGCCTTCGGCGGCCCTCTTGCTAGCCAGGGGGCACGCCCCCTGGATCCCCAGCCCTCGAACCCCACCATCACCACCCACTTCCACACACCACACCCCCCGAAACCCACCCAGCAACCCCGCAACACCACCCCAACACTCCATTCCGCACCCTAACCCACTACCCTCACCCCTAAAACCCCCTCCAGCACCCCCACTCCGCACCCGTTCCCAACCCCCGCCCCCACACCACAACCCGTACCCCATCCACCCCCGTGCCCTCCAACCCTACGCACCCCCCCGCCTAGCCCCCTGGACTCCACCCCGAACCACCCCCTTCACCCCCACCCTACTCTGCCTCTGAAATTTTTTTTCATTTTTTGACCCCCCCCCCCCCACACACACACATTCTGGGTGGTTAGTTTTTGCATTTCTAGCTCTCTAGAGGCCCAGAGATTATGTATACAAAATTTGGTTGAGTTTGCTCCAAGGGTAAGAATTTATATTTTTTTACACCAGCCCCCCCCCCCCCTTTTTAGGTGGGTTTTTGGGGAAATTTTTTAAACAAAAGTTGTCAGAAATCACATTGTCTACAACTTTGTTTATTATAAAATTTGCCGTAGGGTTAATAGTTTAGGAGCTATTTGATAATTTTCATTCGTGCGCCCCCCCCAAACCCCCTTCTGGGGTCAAGATATCAAAACGTTATATAGCTAAAATCCTAAGGTAGAAGACATCTGATGTAAATATGAAATTTCATAATAATCCCTTCAGGCCGTTTTTACGTGAATCGTGAGCAACTTTTCGGAAACCACTGAAACAGACAGACATACATACATACATACAGACAGGAATTTTGTTGAGGGTGTTTTCGTTCATTAATTTGCTTGAAACGCGTGCAACCAAAATTTTGCGTGATTTGGAGCAATGTACAGACAAAACCTTAATTTTATATATATAGATTTACTGGTTTTCAAAAATATAATTTATTTTTAATTACCGATTGTTTGCAATGCTTTATAACTTTATATAAATAAACTGTATTATGATTTAATAATGTCGTTTTGGTGTTCTTCTTACCAGCTACATTCTAATTTAAATTCGGATAAACTCTAAATTAGTAAGTCGGTTCGTCTAACCATTCTATATAAATTTAGCTACTACGATTAAAGTCTTAGGAAATTGATGGTTACAAGCCCTTCAAAGTCTAACTAGTCCATTGAAATGGCCAGCCTTTGCAACTTTGATTATACTCAATGCTCTACATATATTTTGTATAATTTATTAGCCACAATCAATTCGAAATTGAGCATTAATTCAAGATTTTATTTCCATTATTTATCAAATAGAAATGGAGAGTAAATGATGTAATAAAAATTTTGATTTCATAAAAAAATTTCAAATTGAAATTATTAAAGATGTTTAATTTTCAAGATATCTAATCCAATTTTTTTTTTTTTTTTTTTTTGGAAATATTTACTTTTTTCTAATATAGGAATTTTGAACTTATATATCAATGGTTCTTAACCGTTTTAAGACGCGAGTTAAATTTGAGAAATATGTTCATGTGGCGACCCCCCCCCCCAAAAAAAAAAACACTGACTACTATGGTCATTTGCGCCCTCACTTAGGTATATTCTCCCTGATATTTTCCAACCCCCGACGCCCCTTCAGGACAACCTAAAACCGTCTTGCTGGGGCACATGGATGCATCCTGACCAATTCAGGAACTTATTGAAATATTGAAAATAAATGTAGTAAAATATTTGGTTAACGACTATGCGCAACCCAAAGAATACGCTTCGCTACCCAAATTTGGGCTAGGAACTACTGTTATGCTATATTGGGAAACTTTGAGACGAATTCTACATTTGGGGATATATCCTTTATGTTCAAAAGGTGAATGATACATGTATTGAAGATTTCAATTTGCCGATCGTAATAGATTCGAATTTTCTTAGAAAATCATAAGATGTCATATATTAAAATCCAATCCAATGGAAAATGAATTATTTTTAATTTTATGTCAGAAGGTTTGATTTTCACACCTTCGGGAATCGAACCCGAGTGCCAGTAATAGCAATCAGCGAGGTGCAAACCCCTCGGACATATATAAACGCGTTAAATATTTTACTCAAAGATTGTTGTCTTAATTAGTAAAATATCGTGATCTAGTGATTCTAAATTTAACGACACTCGGCTTCGATTCCCGAGGGGGTGAAAGGCAACCCTTCTCATATTTATAATTAAAAATAATCCCTTCCATCAGATTTAATAGATGACAACATCTTTGAATCTCTTCAAAATTCGAAAAACTCAACGACCTTTATTTAAATTATATGGCATGGCTATATGTTTAAATTTAGAATCACTAGATCGCGAAATTTTTCAAATTAAGATAACAGTCTTTAAGTAAAATATTTAACGCGTTTACATATGTCAGAGAGGTTTGGACCTCACAGGTGAGACAGATGCCCCGGATTGCTGTTACTGGCACTCGGGTTCGATTCTCGAGGGGATGAAAAACAACCCTTCTGAGATATAATTAAAAATAATCCATTCCATCGGATTTAATAGATAACAACATCTTATGATTTTCTAAGATACAAATTAATTAATAAAGTAAAGGGTGTGTAGTTTCACAGTGAATGAAATAAAACTTAAAGAGGTTTATACAAACTCAATATATCGGGTTGTTCGGAAAGAAATTTCGTTTTTTTTTGTGGAAATGAAAGACAGTTTTCGTATAATAAACAAATACTTTATTAAATTATATATTGGCCGTTCTCGTCGAACACCTTTTGCCATCTTTCTGGTAGTAGCATAATTTCACGCTCATAAAATTTTTGGTCTTTGCTGGCAAAAAACTGATCGAGGTGGTTTTTGACCTCCTCATTTGAGGTGAAGGTTTTACCGTCTAAAAAATTTTGGAGTGACCGGAACAAATAATAATCCGATGGTGCCAGGTCTGGAGAATATGGTGGGTGTGGCATTGTATCCCATTCAAGCTGTAAAAGCTTTTGGCGAGTGACCAAACTTGTGTGAGGTCTCGCGTTACCTTGGTGAAACACTACACCTTTCATGTTGATTAGTTCTGGCCTTTTCTGTTGAAGTGCATCATTCAGTTTGTCCAGCTGATGACAGTAGACTTCCGAATTAATCCTTGTGTTATCCGGTAAAAGCTCAAAAAAAAACGATTCCTTTAAAATTCCACCAAACAGACAGCATCAACTTTTTTTGGTGAATATCGGCTTTGGAAATGGTTTGAGCCGGTTCATCTTTTTTGCTCCATGACCTCTTGCGTTTGACGTTGTTGTATACAACCCATTTTTCGTTCCCAGTGATGATGCGCTTCAAAAACGGATCATTTTCGTGACGTTTGAGAAGCGAATCGCAGACGTCAATGCGGCGACACAGATTTCTCTTTGTGAGAACATGGGGAAGCCATACATCGAGCTTCGAGGATAATCCCAGGCCTTTCAAGTGGTCATAAACTGTTGAATTTGATAAATTTAACTTCAATCCGATCTCACGTGTTGTTATTCGCCGGTTCGCATCAACTAATGCCTTTATCGCGTCTTTATCAGCTTCAACCGGCCTTTCCGAACGTGGTGCATCTTCGACATCAAAATTGCCGGATCGAAATTTAGCGAACCAGTTCTGGCACTGGCGTACTGTCAACACACCTTCTTCATACACATCGGTCAATTTCTTTCTGGCTTGAACAGCATTTTTACCCTTTCTGTAGTAAAACAGTAAGATATGTCGAAAATGCTGCTTATCGCTCTCCATATTTAAAAGGGCACCAACCAAAAACTACTGCATAGAATTAATTATAATTTTTCACACACAAGCCTTGCTATATGAGCTCTCAAAGCATATACAAATTATACGGCTTAAGTGTGAAGTTGGGCGCAAAAAAATACAATTAAATCCTCTGTCAGGAAAAAACGAAATTACTTTCCTAACAATCCTATATTTCGGACTAATAATCCAAATAATACTCAAAGAGGTTTATTTCATTCACTGTGAAACTACACACCCTTTAATTGATTAATTAATATCATGTTTCACCTAAAACCTACACTACTTTCCCTAAGTAAAATTCTAAGATACATGTATTCATGTCTTTCTCTAATTCATTGTAACTTAGAGAAGAATAAATCTAAATATTATAACACATTGTCCAATTAGACATGTGTAACAAATATTCAGTCACTTGAAAGACAATTAGATTAAAATCAAGTCAAGTATCTAATTGATTATTCATAAGCTACAATGAAGAGAAATCCATAATTGTAGATGGAGTGAGCTTGGGATGCTGATTTGGGGTCGAGGCCATGGGGTTGGGTGCTAGTGGTACGTCGTTTGAGGTATTAATCGTTTACTGGTCGATAAACCATCCGATTCGGACAATTGACCACCTAAGCTCTAAAGTCTAACCGGAATTGCTTTTTTCCTTCCCTTCCCTACAGAGAGGGAAGAAGGAAAGTGAGAAATTATATCTATAATTTCTCACTTTCTTTAGATATATAGCTATATATATATATATTTTATATAAAAAATGATTATTTCGATCGTGATAAAAAATAAACTATTGTGTACACTATATACGAATTTCAACATTTTTTGAGGGTAATCTAAAAGAAAAAAATGATATAATAACATCTAAATGTTTATCAATGAACGATTTTTACTTTTATATTATATACGAGAGTAGTTTGATTAATAACTTAATTTGCATTTGCATACCTACTAAGAAAAGTAAATAATAAATAAATAGGAATAAAAACCCAAATAACATGTCAAAGAAACAAATCGGCAACTTAACCCCCACCAACCAGAATGGCCATAAGAATATACACATTAGTTGGGAAATGGGTATTCCCCTTTGAGTATAAATATAAACGATCTATTATGATTTTGTTTTTTTTGAATCCTGCTCTCTGACAAATACTAATTTTTGAACAAATTTTAGGTACTGAAATATCTCAGCTTAGCGAAATAAGTTGTCTATTGGCGAGAATCACGATAGGGGTGACATCTCTTTGAGTTTATACAATTAATAATAATTACATGTAATAGAATAGCAAATTCACTCGTCCTGACATCTGGTGGCAGAAAGTTATAAGAGGAAACAATTTCTATTCTCCCATAAGAACAATACATTTACTTCTCCGTTAACTAGGGCCTTTGATTTTCGCCAATTATTAAAACATGATTAAGTCTTGCCCTCACAACTGGAAAAAATTCTAAGGATATCCGGTGTTACAAAATTATTCTTATTTAGGTACTTATAGACACCCGGCAGTTCCGGCTGAGGAATCAAACCCAAGTTTTCACTTAATTGGTGTGACAATGTAATCGACTAAGCTAAACAGTCCCCATTTTTAAAATATACTGAGAGTGAGTAAATATTTTATTAATTTTAAGGATTGGATGGAACGGATTCAATAAATAAAAATATTATTTTCAATAAAGAAGTATTTATTGTTAAGTTTTCCCTTTACATTTTTCTGGAACCGACGTTTCGGAGATCTTCCTTCCTTCTTCTGGAATCAAAAGAGCTAATGAACTAAGTATATGGTATTTTTCCTTCCTGTCTCCTCCAGCAAGTAGAATATAGGAGACAGGAAGGAAAAATACCATATGCTTCATTCATTGACCCTTTTGAAACCAGAAGAAGGAATAGGATCTCCGAAACGTCGGTTTCAAAAAATTGTAAAGGGAATACTTTCCAAAAATACTTCTTTATTGAAAATAATCTTTTTATTTATTTCTGGACTGCCTATTACTGTCCAATCTTCAAATATAAAATCTTCCAGTCCTTCTCCAAAGAAAAGCTTCTAAAGTATTTTAATAAATTTATTTATTAATATAAAACTTATAGATTAACTTAACTTATAATTAATTGTAAGGTTAATAAATTTATAATTAATTTTCTATCAGTTGTACTTTGCTAAATAAATCGAACAACTTTTCATTTCAAGGATCTTCATTAATTTTATCTGATTTCTTTTTTTTTTTTTAATTCAAAACCTGAGGGTAGCTGGGCTAGCACCCTTCCAAAGGGGTGGCTTTGGGGCTAGAGCGGCAGCCGGCGGGCGCATAATTCAGGTATCATCCTCAGGGGCAGGAACTGCTGGTGCCGTATACTTGATATACGACAAGTGGGTTTGTGTTTGCATAGCAAGAGAGAGCTTGCGTCTGCTGTCAACCCCCAAAAGGGGGTGCAGGTGATTCCTTTAACCGGACCCAGCCAGTTGGATTTTGACACGCATAAATCACCTGCCGCAAATACACGCGCACCAAACCCACCCTTATATTTTCGAAAACTTCCAAATTGAGCGAGTGTATGGGATGGGCTAGATGCAACTCCCTCTTTGTTCTCTTTACATCTCACTTGTCATCTTTTTTTTCTAATTCTGTTTTTTTTTATCTCGCTGTATTCAAATATAAATTTTGATTTATTAGCATAAACACTTCTTCTTTCTTACCTTTCTCCACCCTAAACGAAAACCTGCTACGACAGAAAATAATTTATGAAGTGTCAGCATTGACAACTAAACTCTCTCCCACCCACCCTATCATTCTTAAAACTTAATTGATATTTTTGAGAATTCTTATGACAAATTACATTGTAATCGGCGAATAAAATTGAGCTTTGACTTCAATTGGAAATATTTTCTTATCATTTTCAATTGGTTATTAATTAATCAATATAAAAGGTTACATAGATCCAAGTTTCCTTAAACACTTCAATAAATTTTAATTATCGATATATTTATTTATTTATTTTATTTGCTCAATTTTTTAGTTTTTATTGAAAACGATCCAACCAGGCTTACCTGCACTCAGAACGCGCAACATCTTGAAGCCATCCATGATAGACGAGTGTTTAAATGTATCTAGGCAGATACAATCTGCCTATTTATTACTATCTAGTTACGTTACGTCAAACTTGTATCTTTCATTGATTGATTTTTTTGTGTGTGTTTAAAAATGTTTGAAAAGTGTAGACAAATCATTTTCAACCACGATTTTTCTTCTGTCTGTGTGTTCGGATCCAGATACCCACGATAACTTATGAACGAAAAGTCGTAGAAAGTTCATTCTTTTTTGATATTTTTTTATTTGCAATGCATTAATTTTCGAATTTGTAGCTTTAGAATTTCTGGTTCAAAAATGCAAAAAACGTCATGTTTATATGATTTTAATGTGATTTTACTGTGATGCATTTATAATATTGCATGAATAAACAATTTATGATTTAAAGGAGACAATAAAAGAGTATGTCTTCTGCTGGAATAGTACATTTTTAAATTTATTTATAACGAGACCATATTTTCGAGGACTTTGCCTGACTTTTCACACATCAATTCCTGTGAATCAATTCTAATAGACTGATGAAGAGGGCAAAGCTCTCAAAACTCTGGCCTCGTTATAAATAAATTTAAAAATTATTATTCCAGCAGAAGACACAGTCTTTTATTGTCTGCTTTAATTTATAAAAATTCTACTACTCTCGGGAAAAAGAAATTTTCAATTTAATTTATGATTTAGTTTATTACTAATTAGCTTATGAGAAATATATTAGAAAAAAATAATCTTAAGTATTTAGCAAAAAACTTAATTTATTCAATAATTAATATTCACGACAATATTAGGTGACATTTATTCACATTATATAGAATTAGTAATTACGTTTAATAGAATAGTCAATTGAAAATTCTGGTAGCAAAAAGTTATCGGAGAATCAATTTCTCATATAAAAGCAAAGCATTTAAAATACCTACTTCCCCCTTAAATAATAGCGCCTCTGATTTTTGCCAATAGATCATATAAATATAGATCTTCCAAAGCTAGAAAATAGATACGCCAGAGATCTCCCTCGTTTATTATTATTTATTTAAAATTTTTATTATTTTTTATTCATGAACAATTTCGCTATTAAATAATTCTTTACTAATTTTCAACCGGAGACAGCTTGTCATGTTGATTTTAAATACAATTATACTATATAGTAATCATTTCAAACCCAACTATTATTGGACCATTTATTCTATGAATAAAATAAGATTTCGAAATGCATAATAAATCAAATTAATATTACTCATTTTGAAAATATTATTTAATACCTAAATAAAATCCTTGAAATAGAAAATTTCTATATAGTTACTGTGACATCAGGTTATTTTCAATCTGATTTTTTTTTTTTTTTTTTAGTACCTATACCTACCTACATTTATGAATTATGGACCTATTTATACTTATTCCGTAAATAGAATGAATTTTTAGAATTAAATATTTTAATAATTAATATCACGGGAGGTTTCAATTTTATGGCATAAATTTTTACTTATAGCAAATTTTAGTCATCATAACGCATTCTAAAATGGTGTCATAAAAGTAGAAATTTATCCCTTTCAAAATTGAAATCTCGAGTGATTTAGCATGATAAATTTACGAGTTTAAGAACATTTTTAATAATTTTACTTGAATAATTTCACATCGCGTCATATTTTATAAAAACTTTGTCATTAAAATTCAAGTTTTGCAATCATTAATATTACTGGACTGTCAAGTACCTTTAAAAATAAATTTTATAAAAACGTTGGCCAAACGTTCCATGGTGTAAGTAAAAAAATATTCCTGTGAAAAAACATTTTCTTTCGAGTTTGTCATCTATATATATTAAATTATAGTTTTGTCTGCACATTGCTCCAAATCACGCCAAATTTTGGTTGCACACGTTTCAAGAAAAGTTATGAATGAAAACACCCTCAACAAAATTCCTTTCTGTATGTCTGTACGTTTCCGTTGTTTCCGAAAAGTTGCTCACAATTCACGTAAAAACGGCTGAGGGGATTATTATGAAATTTCATATTTACATCAGATATCTTTTAACTTACGTTTTTAGCTATATAACGTTTTGATATGTTGACTCCAGAAGGGGGTTTGAGGTGGCGCACGAATGAAAATTATCAAATAACTCCTAAACTATTAACTCTACGGCAAATTTTATTTTGAGCAAAGTTGTAGGGGATGTGATTTCTGATAACTTTTGTTTAAAAAAATTCCCCCAAAAAACCTCCCAAAAAGGGGGGAGGGTCAAAATATGAAAATACTTGGTCTTTGATCAAACTCATCCAAAATTTGTATACATAATTTGTGGGTCACTAGAAGGCTAGAAATGCAAAAACTAACCACCCAAAATGGGGGGGAGGGGGATCAAAAAATGAAAATTCCTACCCTTAGAGCCAACTTAACCAAATTTTGTATAAATAATCTGTGAAGGCTAGAAATGAAAAAAAAAACTGGGTCTGGGGGTGGAGGGCACGAAGTGGGGGGTGCAGGGTAGAGTGGAGGGTTTAGGTGAGGGTCTAGAGGCGTAATGGGGAGAGCTCAGGTGAGGGTCCAGAGGGGTAGGGGTGGTGCGGGGTGGGGTCCGGGGTGGGTGCGGGGTGGTGGTAGTGTGTGGCGGGGTGGAGGTGTGGTGGTGCAGTGAGGAGTGAGGGTTCAGCTGAGGATCCAGAGGCTTAGTAGGGTGGTGCGGGGTGGATGGCGCGGGGGTGAGTTACGGGGGATGGTGGGGTGGGGGTGGTGGAGGGTGGAGTGGAGGGTTCAGGGGAGGGTCCAGAGGCGTAGTGAGGTGGTGCGGGGGCTTGGGTGCAGGGTGGTGGGGTGGGGGCGGTGGTTGGGCACGGGTGCATGTTGCGGAGGGAGGGAGGTCCTGGGCGGGGTTCAGGGCGTGTGGTGGATGGGAGTAGAGTATGAGGGTGGGGTTCGTGGGCTGGGGTCCAGGGGGCGTGCTCCTGGCTAGCAAGAGGGCCGCCGGAGGTGGGCCTTGCAGCTAGTTGTCAATATAATACTAATTAAAATGACTTTTTAGATGGAATAATTAATACTGAATTAAAAAAATATTTCTTTGAATTCATTAAATTGCTCTTCACTAGAGACCCTTTTATGTTTGTTATATAAAAGTCAAATTTTCAATTCCTAAAATGAGAAATAGTTTATTTCCATAAATAAAATAGTTAATTAGTAATTTTTGAGTGAAGAGGGTAGATCGAGGAGACAGGTTTGGAGCGTGGGGTAGATGGATTCATTTCTCTTTTCAAAATTTTATCATTAATATTTTAATTAATTATAGCAGCCGATGACGAAAAGCAGATTATCCCGAAACGATTGGGATTCCATTTAAATATAACTATATAAGAACTTTTATTAATATATAATTCTAAACTTATTTAAAAAATTACTTAGAAGCAATCTTGTAGTAAATATTATAAGCTTTTATCTTGCTAGGAGTGAGTAACTTTTTCCCTACGACACACTGTTTTTGAGATATAAGCAAAAAGCCAAAAGACGAACCATTTTCACCCCCTCTTCCACCCCTAAGCCAGGTATCTACGACTGGGGACTTTTAGTATTTTTACCTACTAACTAGCCCAAATACATTCCATAAGAAAAAAATTCTCTCCTATCAATTGTTTTCTATAACCCATTCGTTGACTGGACTAAATATAAATTTTTTGATCTATAAAGTAAAATAATATTTTATTTATATAAAATTCATTTTTATATTTCACAAATAAGAGAAAACAAAATCATTTTATATAAAGAATGACAGGCCTCCTAGGAGTAATCGGAAATAGATAGATAGATTTATTTTTTTGCTCTGAGATCTGCTGATCTCTTTGAGCATTACTCGATATTTACATTGAAAATTTACAACGAGAAATATAATTCAACAATTTAAAATAACAATAGAAACAAAAAAATAAAAAATAAAAATGAATTATTATCAAAAACAAAATAATTTTCAAAATAAATTAATTTTTCGTTTACGATCACAATAATAATGAAAGAAAAATAAAACAGTTCTTCTCTTGTGGTTGAGAATATAATTCTCAAAAACAATAATAAATATGATAGCTCACAATTAAATAACAATTTCAGACTCAAAACAAAAAAAAATGAATCTTTATCAAAATAAATAAATAAATAAATAAATAAAATAATTTTTAGCTTATGATCACAATAATAATGAAAGCAAAATAAAACAATCCTTCATTTGTGGTTTAGAATATAATCCTCAAAAACAATAGTAAATAGTTCACAATCAAATTGTAATTTCAGACTCAAAACAAAAAATCAAATTAATAATGAATAAATATGACTAAAAAAAGAAATTAAATAACATTTTAAGTAAAAGCAAAAATATAAAAAATAAAATCAATTGAAATAAGTAGATTAACTTATCAATAGTAAGTAGATAAAGATAAGTAAAGAAAAAATAAACAGAAATAGGAAAAAGAAAAAACACTTCACAGATCTTCTGTTTGGACCTTGAATTTTAGGACCGCGGACGCGAAACCATTCTTCATTCGTAATGTATTCAATTTGCAGAGTAGTTGATAAAGTCGCAATATAGTCTTTGATGAGCTCAGGTTAACTCATTTATTGGTCCTCATTATACCATCCTATAATATTATTACTGTCCTTGTAATATATCCGGCCGGACTGTGTCCAAACATTGCTGATTCCATGAATTCCAATCGCAGCTTTAAGTAGAGTCACAAGGTGAGATTCTCCCTATTGACATACCGCGTATTCTTATATTTTCTTTTACATTTGTATATAGTATCTATTGTCATAGATGAGGTGAACTTCACCAAGAGAGGCCGGGGCTTCTCGGTAAAGCCGCTCTGTGACCCAGCCTTAATCCGAGCAATAAATTAAAATAGTCTTTTCCAAACCAAAAGCAATCAAAAACACTAACTACATTAGTTCGTTCAAAAATACAAAATTTGTTTCTTTACTGCTTTGCGAACGATATACCCATAAAGTTATTACCATAAAGATAGTTCAAGAGTAGTAGTTTCCTCGTTAGTACACCAGTTATAATTATATATTATATTTAACGCCACACTGGTTAGCAACCACTGCTCTATGTTATAATTAATAGCAAATCAATTGCCAGGATCCCCTGTACATCGGCAACCCGTAGTCCGAGGAGCATAGCTCCTCCTCCACTGGCTCAACTACATAAATAAAACAGAATGAAAGAATAGTGACCTCGTAGGAACTCCGCCCCAGTCCCTACCCAATCAACTGAACCATTGCCATTTGTTGGAACATAAGCAGTGCTCAAGGCTAGAAGGAGTTCCCAGGGATCCAAATGGAGTCAGTCTTAAGCCCCTCCTCTTCTTCATTTTCAATCGCCATACTGGATTCCGAGTGTCAGTGATTTCCAATGTAGTTTTCCTGAGGAAATTTTTCACAGGGGTGGTTTCCCATTGCCTTCCCCTAGCTTGATTAGAAGGCATGCTCTATTACCACTCGGCCAACCATGACTCCCTCCCTCTTCTTATAGAAGACCGTTTTAAGAAAATCATTAATATATTGATAAACCATACTGTTTATAACCTGATAAGTCTAGAAAATGTCCCTTATTAAAAAAATTCATAATATGAAAATAAAAAGAAACAAAATTTATCCTAATGGGACTTGCTGGATGCGTCTATGTGTTCCTGTTACCTATTTTTTTTTTTTTTTTTTTATGCAATCGAATGCAAGAAGGGGTGCACCAGTAAAGATGCAGCCCATATGGATCTCGAAAGACTCTTGGATTACCGTAGAGAAGGGAAAGTTGATTAAGTGAGAGGGTGTAGACGTAGGTGTTTATGCACTCGGGTTTTGAAGGTTTGAAGATTATAAGTGCTGGGAAAGATGGAGGTTGGAAGAGAGTTACAGTTCCTTGAATTCATGGGGATATACGTATTGGCGAATGAAATGGTCCGGCACTTTTCTAATTTGACTGCGAAAGAGTGTTGGGAGTCGGCAAAACGCGTGCTACGTGCAAAGCATGCTTTGGGGGGAATTATTGATTTCATCTCATCAGAGCACCTGCCGTGATAGTATCTATAGAAAAGGGAAAGGACAGAGACATTTCTTCGATGAGCTAGCTCTTGTTTGCATTAAAGTTAAGTAAATATTGAGAGCCCCATTTATTCAGTTTGTCTAGGTCGAGAGTGATTGAGGAGGCAACATTGATTCGATTATTCGGAAGTGAGGGTTTGCCGTGCAGAGTGCTATCGTCGGCGTAACAATGAGTGGGGTTTGACGTTTGATCGATAATATCTTTTTTTTTTTAACTGAAGCAGAAAGTTACCGAGCATCGCTTTTAGAATAATGACAGGAGTGTTATTATGACAGAAAAATTTCGGACCATCCCTAATTGTAAGAGACTTAATTTAGGTATATAATGAAACTAGAGGGCGTTTTAAAGTCAACAAATTATCTAATAAACTTAAAAAAATAATACGGTAATAATAATTTCTAAATAAGAATATACTACATAATAGACTCTATGTATACAAAAAGGCAAATAAATATCTAATAATACATAATTGTAGAATACAAGAGCGAGTAAAAAGAATAAAAAAAAAAGATGAAATTTCATTGAATTAAAGTGAATCCAATTGTATCTCTAAAGGAGAGAAGATAATTAAGGTACGGAAATAAACTCAGGTAGAAGTGCACCTAATGGATTCATTTGATTTCATAACAAGATATACAGACCGAAATTCGACTCGGGTTTATCTCATTAATGCCTTTCAACTCTGAATGTAACAACACAAAGAAATAATCCAATCATCATGATACACCTCCTCAACAATAAAATTCATATTCCGTTTATATCAGTTTATAACTCGGGCTAAAATGAAATCACAAACAAAAACAGAAACAGTTTTACCATTTGAGAACGTAATAAAGATGTGAGTCAAGCATTTAATAAAGACACAACGTTTTTTTAAAACAACATTTGGGGTTTTCAGCAATTTTTCTATTCGATTTTTTTCTTCTTCTGAATTTCTTGGCTGTTTATTTTTTCTTATACGGTCTATCTATGAGAAAAAAACCGTCTCGCGAGAGTCGGGACGCCCTGTTTCTAAAGCCCTGGAAGAGACGTCCCGCGAAAAGTGCATACGGGACGCTTAATTGTCCCGTTATACTCTTAAGAGATGGCGAAAATTTAATTTAGAACTTGCAATTCTATCATTAAATAAAGACTTATTAGTCCATTCCAAAATAAATATGCTTTATCTTACTACTAACTCTACTAATAAACCGTCTACTGTTTCACTGTTTCTACAAATGTCATAACATCCTGTACGTAGTACTTAAGGTAAAATATTGCTGGGTCCCCATTTTTTCAGCCCAGTAAATTTCTCGCAAATCTTAGCTCTAAAACTGGCAACCCTATCTAGATATATCTATATTCAGGGTTTCTTTATGGTGAGCTGAAATTGCTGAACATTTGAGAGCTTTGGAATGTCAGTGATATTCGGGCCACCTACATATTCAGAGTGTTTCATAAGACTCAATGCTGCCCACTTTAAAAAAATATTGAGTGTGTTAGAAGCGAATACCGTGAATACGTCTCCGTGACTTATATGTCAATGGAGTTTCGATATTAAATTTTACTGATGATAGATCTGTCTTATGTACTAGTCCCGTGATTGATGCGTATGGCAGCTGCCGCCGAGGGTTTCTTTCGTTCCAGACATCGCTTAACTCTCTCATAAGAAGTTTGAGGAGGATCACCGCTGATTGCATTCGACATCCTCTTTCCAACCGTGTAAGATTTCTGAATCGTCTTGGTTTTTCCAGGAGTATTAGAAATGTTTTATTTTTAACATCAACTCAAAACAACTTCACTCAAGACTAATGTTTAATCTTTAAATTACGATCAGAACTGCCGATTGAGACTAGAACAAGCGTCATGGCTACACTAAGTCAGAAATTTTACTGAAGTTTTCAGATGCTGCAAAACGATCACAATATGACGTGACATCATATTATATAATCCACATAGATTAAATAAATTCATTAATTCTTAAATTATCATTTAGTATTATAATTTGATTTTCGGATGTATAAGCGATAGGTTTTGAGTTGTAACGTGAAATCATACAATTTTGTTATCATTGGGTTGTTTGTAATGCCCCAGCATAAAAGAAAATTTAAAGATATTTTTACGTCAAGTTCAAAACAACTTTTCCCTAAATTATATACAATAGTACAGATTAAAAAAAATTTGCAACCTGAACATTTTATTAAAAAAAAAAAACAATCTAATTTGATCAAACTAAAATAAACCAAGTTTTTAATTTATAAAAATTTGAGACTATTATCTAAAATTTCAAACTCTAAAACAATCTCTTGTTAGAAACGAACTCAACACCCTCGGGGCCAGTTCTGTCATTCCTTATTTAAACAAAATCCAAAACAATTCTTTTAAACATTTAATTATGGACTATTAAAAATTCTAAGCTTTTATTTTATATAATTTCAAGACACATTATCCATTCCCTTGTACTTTTGTACTTACAGTCAAAATATAGATTTAGAAAAGCAAGACGAAAATTCTCTCCTTAAGCTTTATTAAGTATCCCATTAAAGACAAATCACATTGACAATGGATTAAATGAATTTTATCATTGTAATTATTAAGTAAATTCCTATAATACTTTTTATTAGTTGGATTAATGAAACAAATCCATTATTTTCTTTTTGTTGTTTCAAACTTAAATAAAATACCTATCAGCAAATTATTTGAAAGCCTATTAAAAGAAAAGCAATATATTTGTTTGAGTACAAAATAGGGATTTTTATATTTTCAAAGGAAAAGTATCTAAAGATAAGAGAATCGTTTAAGGATTACGAGAAGATTTTAATTATTGATTAAAACAAAAACGCTCATTGAATAAATGGGAAGTAAGTATATGTTATAAAAAAACAAATACAATATTTGAAAAAAGAAACGATTAATGATAGAAGGAAGGGTGTCTTTAAAGAAGGAGAGAAACAAGCCGAGATGACCCAAGCACGATTAAGGCCAAAGAGAAAATTGCAGATTTGGGGCGGAAGATTTCACTAAGCTTAAATTATATTCCACAAATTTTCTAGTATCTAGAGTGAACATGTCCTGAATTTATTTATATATAAACCCTAATCCTGGTGATCTTAAATCCAGTGCTAAGCTCAAAAAAAATAAATTTAACAACTCTTGTAATAAATATAGAGCCTATTTTAAAGATATCTCTTATCATTAAAATTTAACACATTGATTCGACTGTAAAACATGAAATGTCGGACATTATGAAAAATAAAATGAAAAACAAGACTAAAAATACTTAATAATTTGTAAAGTCAATACTTATACCTATTTCGACATGAAATGTCACACAAACTCACGAGCACATTAGTAGACGCGTAGTCCAAAATTTTTTGAAAGGGACCAGACCTTTTTTTTAATAAAATCCAAATTTAATAAAAATTAGGTATGATATTTTTTTTAAATAAAAACATTGGAATAGAAGTTAGATTAAATAAAATTTCTAATGAAAATCAAGAAAGGTGGTCAACTACAAAATCAGAGATGTTATCTATAATTTTTATTATGTCAAAGGGGTTGAATTCACCCTTTTGGGAATCGTACGTTTTTTTATTTATATGAAATTTTTAAAGAATTTTTATGTTAGATTATTGTGGATTTACATTTATAAATTGTATCAACTAGGTGATTTCGGGGAGAGAACCGGTTCTTTTGGGTCCCTTGGGATACAATCTTGACATTTACCTGATATAAAATAAATATCAATCACAAAGCTGTTTAAGATGTACAATGACAGGTGCCTTTAACTTCAGCCCGGTCCCTAAAATTTCTCTTTTTTTCGCGATGCAGAAGTAAATCCATGTTTATATAGGTGTTGCACTTTCTTGTGTAACTCTTTCCAGCATCAATATCATAAAAAAGCGTGTGAATTTAATTATAACTTCTACTAATTCTCAAAACGAATATCGTGTTATCCCGAATAGTACGCTTGCTATCGTCTTTAAAACTGGATGAAATCCTGAGCTGTATCAAAAATGTAGCCTCATCTGATAACTTGCCCTTGTTTTTGAGACTCGGATTATATCTTTTCATTAATAAATAAATAATGTTCTTGGAAAATTTAACTTTTTTATGATGTCGAGGGTTGAAAAGGCTTAAAAATCTCTGGTCTAATTCATATTAATACAGCTTTTAAAATATTTTTAGCGATTTAGACATAAAAATTTGTTTGGCTTCTTTTATAAAGCACTGAAACATAAACTTAAAATGAGCCGAGTTTTTAATTTATACAAAATTAAAAAGATGCTGTTTTAATTCAAATATATGTATTTATTTTAGACTGTATTATAGATTTATATGCCCGGAACTCTAAGACGAAATCCATCTTAGAAACGAACTTGACACGTTCGGGGCTATAGTTCTGTCTTTTCTATGTCAAATTTATTTCCTAATTATTTTTTGATTCATACATTTTTTCTACTTTACCAAGATGTATTAGTAGCATAGTAGCTATATGGCCAAAAACACCTGTTTAGGGTGGTCAATGTTCAGTAGTGTCCGTAAACGATTCTTAACCTTAATTCTCTTTATTCTCAACACGGTCGAATTGGAAAAGTATCCATATCAGTTTATTCGTCACTAAACTAATCTCCATGATTTCTAAGGGCTGAAGAACTTTCGCTACTCCTTCAGTCTTTCAAGATTCTCAAGGATGTACAGAGATTAGTTCATTCGCCACATTCTAAAACTAAGATGCAGAGAGCATACCGATTCTTGAAAAAGTTTTCCCTTTGTTTTCCGGTTTATATTATGTTATAATCACTGAACCATAACATACATTTTTTCTTAGATTTTTAATTAACCGTCTTAAGTAAATAAACCATCAACTTGTATATAAAACTTGTCATATGACAATTAATTTTCCAATACAATTTATATAATAAATTAGTATATTTGGAAAAATATGTTTGATTTATTTTACTAAGAGCTTCGAAAACTAAATTCTCAACTGAAATTTCCCTTTGCTGTCTCAGGATTTATGTCTTTCTGTCTTCCGTCTCTGTTTTGATTCATGTTGTTTCACTATCCAGCCAGTCAATTGCAAATTTCTCCTCTCCACTATAGATTTGGCTGACATGACTTAGTTTGAATGCATCTAACTTTGTTATCCGTGCACCGGTAACCCTAATAATGTTCGGATGTCGTAGAGGTGTTTATTATTGCCTGACGTTGACTGTGTGTTAATAATTAACCTGGTCGATAAACGTTTGTGCTTGGTATGGGTGAACCTCATCCCTTCGTTTCAAGAGAAATTAGCGCCAAAGCGGCAAGCACGCGAACCAGACCCTCAGCACCCTTTATTTCACTTGGTGCGTAAGAGAGGCCCAAGGTACAATCTGCTCTCGAAGGCTATTAGGCCGTCACTTTAGGCTCTAGAACAATTCAGTGGAGAATAGGCGAACAATAATTGCTCGCTGGAGGCGAGAACCCGCAACACGCCATCTTTTACCGGCATTGATTGACCTGATTTTCGGTCAGACAGGATAAAAATCACATCCTATGTTAAGGGTCTATCTTGTTAAAAATAAAAAAAAAATAAAAAAATAAAAAATAGGGGAAATTTATTTATTTGTTTGAGATCCCAATGGAAATAATTTACACAAATCCGTAGGGGTTTGTTTTTTATGGCCGACAGGTGGTTATTACTGGTTTGTGGCGGATTATGATTGTACAACTTCACTCTTTGTTTATATATTATAGGTAACAAATATTAAAGAGTAATAAATTGAAAAACAATAAGCTAGAGAGAAAAAACAGGGATTTAAAGAAACAGGATCAAAACATGTTAGTAATAATATTTTAATGTTTTTTTATAACATATTGTCTTTTTTAGATTTAGATTTTCAAAGATTTTTGAGATTTCAGAACCTCGAACCCATCGAATCTCGGTACGTCCAGAACATAAATTTTATTGAATTTAATTCTATTATACCTAGTATTTTTAATTTTTAGTTTACATTAAATATCAGTTTGTATCTATATAAAAATATATTTTAACAAAAATTTAATAAATGAGTTTAGGGGTGGAGGATAAGATTATACCCCAGGGCCAAATTAAGCTCTCCGGTCTTTGTTTAAAGCTATTCTCTTCTTGATTTCCAATTATGTTGTATTCAAATGACGAATGACAAAAACATCTAGAGATCTGGAGACCAGTCAAATAAACGATGTCTACAATGAGTGATTGTAGTTGATTTCATCAATCTTTTTGATTTTGCCAATAGTCCATTAAGCCAGTATTTATGTAATATAATAGTCTTATAAAGTGTTTGTAGTGGAGAAGTTAAAGCCTGTCAAATTTTATTTTATCGTGAGCGAGGCTTGGACTTGATCTTGAGATGATGAAGCAGTGGCGCTACGTGCGACCAACACTCCTTTAAGAGAAAAATTACGTAATATAAAAACGAAAAATTAAAACATTTCTGTAAAAAAGATTAAAAAATAAATAAACATGATATTTCTAATTATTTCAATCCATGGCAACGCCTGGGAATTTCTGAGTATGCAACCAACATGGTCGAACTTCGAGAAAGAAACCTACAAACAGGCACAGTTACTCGTATTTAATTATTGTTATTATTGTTTGTGAATTTTTTAATTAATAATTTATTTTTTCCTTCTAGTTGCCTAATAAAGATGTGATATTTAATATAACTTAAGTATTAAAGGAATCGTAGGGAGTTGGACATGACTTTAAATTAAATACAAAGTTTTTTATTTAAATACGCCAAACGTTCCGTTGCTGGTTTGAAAATTCTTCAGTGGCCAGCAACGAAACGTTTGGCTTATTTAAATAAAAACTTTGTATTTAATTTAAAGTCATGTCCAACTCGCTACGATTTCTTTAATTATTAATCATGGACACGAATAATGAAATATTTAATATAACTTTTATAGAAAATCGATAATTTATTTATTATTCAAGTTAGATAGAATATTGCAATTTTATTAACTTAATAACATTTCAATTTTTGAAAACTCCAAACATTTACATGTTAAATTTATATAATATTTTCATATAGGTAATAGCTATTTTTATATATTTGATTTTTTTTCTTTTCTATTAGGTAAAAATATTAAAATAATATTTCGATATTTTTTCTATTTATACATATATCAGGTCATTCATGGTGGTTCATCAGCGCGAAAGCTCTCGCTAGAATATCCTATAGAAAATTCATCTGATCAAGGGATGGACTTTTGGTTTAATAACTGTCAGAAAAAAAATTCATTTTCTACCTAAACATATATTAATAGAACATTAACTTTGATGTAAATTGAAAACTCTCCAAAGATGCCTTGACTGTGGCGAACTTACCTAATGAATTGTCTATAATGTCACAACTTGGAGTGAGCCATTATGGGGAGGGTGGTCCAAAGGAGGGGTCGTTTTGGGGATGGTGGAGCCCCAATGGCTGGCATGCAAGATAAGTGGGTCTCAAAGTTGAATGAATCATGAATCTTGCAAGTTGCCCAAATAGTTTTGATTTCAATTCCAAGATCGAAGAATAGGGGGCTATAAATTTAATTATCCACATAAACTTACTCAATCGACACAAAGACGGAAAAATAAATTAAACCATCGATAAATTATTGGAATTTTAACAATATCTATTTTTCGAGGCAAGTTTTAGAGTCGGATATACTAAAGAAAAATATAAAAATATATAGCTATTCGCGTGTATTTTAATGTTTTTTTATAAGAGATAATAATTTATCAATTCAATTTGATTAATTTATAATTTTATACTACTTTAATAATTTTCAAGAAAAAGAAAGAAAAAATTCTAAAAATGACGAAATAAAATAATAATAATAATAATAATTTATGAGAAGGAACCTTACAGTCGGGTTAATTTTTTGAAATTTCTCAAAAACGACTAAACGAAATTTGATCAAAAAATAGCGATTTTGTTAGGACAGTACTAGAAGTTCTAGAAAAAAGCTTCTTATAATAAATGACGTAAAAATTATTTTTTGTGATATTAGCTAATTATTGATTACACAGATTGACAAAAATTTTTTTCCTTGTCCTAAGATTTATTTCATGATTTTTCTATTCATTGTGCATCAAAATAAAGGAAAAATACTTTTATTCCATATAAAGTTTGCTTTTTTAGTGGTTATAATAATAATAAACGACGAAAAAGGCCATTTGACCTATTTTCGAGTCCCATTAGATATTAGACAGCAATATTTGAAATCACAAGATTTTGTTGACGTAATAAAAAACAGTTTCCTCTTTGATTTTCAAATCATCACTTGTTTGTAACTCAATTAGAACTCACGTTATAATTAAAAAACTAAGACCATATGTTTTTATCGATGTTTATTATCCTTTATAATCATGTAGTTTTAGATTTTTAGTTATAACTCGAGTTCTAATTGAGCTAAAATCAAGTAGTAATTTGAAAATCAAAGAGGAATCTGTTTTCTATTACGTCAATAAAATATTTTGATTTCAAATATTGTTGTTTAATATCTAATGGGACTTGAAAATAGGTTAAAATGGCCTTTTTCGTCGTTTTGACTGATAATATCTCGAAACTCTAACCTGTTGTAAAAAATCGAGAAATTGCATGAAAATCAGCTTACAAAACTCTCCTGGAATCCATTGTTAGGTTTACGGGTACAAATTGTTGTCGACCTGTGTTATTGATCATTATTAATATAGTTTTTAGAGAATCGGATTAGCCGAGAGCTTAAAGACACTAGCCTTCTAAGCAGGAGTCCCGGGTTCGAGTCCGAGTCCCTGCATTGATATTTGACCGGCTATAATCTGATTCCTAGTCACCAATCCGTCTGGCAAGCGTGGTGACTTAATGCCAACCCCCTTCCATTTGATGGAAGAGGCCTATATTCAGCAGTGGATTGTCGCTATCGACAGGCTGATGATGAATATAGTTTTTAGACCACTTATATAATCTAAGTAGCTTTTTGTACAAATTAGATATAACCTTGTTTTCAGTCTTTTATTTAACAAAATCTTTATTGATATTGTAATATCTAATATCTTTTAATTATAATATAAAATTTGTGGAATGAAACACATAATATTTTAAGTTCAATGACTTTTAGTCGATTATAGGCGTACCTATTACCATTTTGCACTCTTGTTCTACAATTATTCTCAGTTCAGAAGAGAGAATAAAACTAATAGGAGTTTCGGTCTTATCCACTGTACAACCCTCAGCCTTTGTAGTCAAGTCAGCCATCGTTTATCCCTACGACTCTTAGAATTTGGAAATGATTTCCTGCTTCCAATGATCTACAACCTTAAATAATTCAAGGTACCTTAACTCTGACTGATTTTTTTCGCTTTCTGCTTCTTTTCCAGGGTCTATAACTCATCCTTGCATCAGTGATATATAAAATGATAACGAATTCCTTATTTGCAATAAAACATCTGCTATAACTACACTCAGGACAAATGGCGTTGGCAGAATTTAGCCAATTTAATGAATTAAATATAATACAATTTTCCCTGAGGATTATTCATCTAACTTCTTCATTATAGCTATTATCTCTTGTCGAAATTCAATTTGATAATTGTTTTATTTGTTAATGGGCGATGCATAGAGGTATGCAATTTTATTAAAAATCCTCTTGTACTTTATTTTTTATTTTTAATAAAATTAACAAATAAACGAATGTGAATGTTCCATATCTAATTGAAGAGTTTTAGTAGCATCGGATTCTGCTGGATTTTGTTGTTTTCAAGTGCTCTTCGTGTTATAATATATATGGACAAACAAAAATATTACAAATTGCTTAAAAAAACTTTGGCGGTTATTCAATTGATCATTTTTTTGATTAGATAAATTAAAAAAAAAACAAAAAAAAAAAATAAAAAAAAAATGACAGAGAGCAGAAAGGTGATATCAATATCCCCTAGAAATACCTATTTTCTCTCCTTTAAGAGATAACCTATCAGTAAAAAATTAAATTCTTTTGAGTTTCTACAAAAAATACAATTAACTTTTATCAATTTATAATTATAATTGTTTTTTCCTCAAACATACCTATATACCTACCTACAATTATTATTATTTTTTTAAATTCATTTATTATTTAGTTAGATAGCTTTTAATGTTATAATTAAATTCAAATCACCGACTCGAAACATATTCAAATTATGAATAAGGCATTAATTGTACTAGTGCAAATGAATTTACCATAATTGGTGGATTAGAAAACTATACATTATGAATTATTTATTTCAGGTCCAGCTAGAAGGATTTCGATTGAAATGTACAGAAGTGACGTCATGACCATAGCCAGCGGGGGAGGGTTAAGGTATTAACCTACCTCCGAAATGCTGAGGTAAATATCGAAATTTCACAGGATATAAATAAAACGTTCAATAAAAATTTAATAAAATAAATACTCTTATAAAAAAGCAATCTGGGCATCAGAGAGTCATGTCTCCGACTCCTAGGAGAATACTCATGCTTTCCTAAACTCTCCGTGGATAGCTAACCCCCCTCCAAAAAAAAATTGACTAACCCTCCGAAATTTATTTCTAGCTTCAGCCTTTGGTGACGTCACAATTAGTCTGCAATTTTTGTTGTGATATACCATATTTTCTTTTCTAAAACGATAGAATCATTGAATTTTCAAATTATAAAAAAGTAGGTAGGATTTGTTGTTTTTGCTGAAATTTCTTTTTATGATAAATCTATATTATAAAATGAATTTGATGCGTCCAAAAATTGCGGAATCCAATTAATTGCTTTTATGGTTTTGAATTTCTTATTTTTCGTTACTTTATTTGCGTCATCTATTTAATTCATGATAGAAGTGCTGGAGGGGTCAAAATTTGTGACTTGAATAATTGATTGTATAACACAAATAATAAAAGAAAGAAAAGAGATACATCAGCCCGTAAAAATCACAGAGATTACGGAATCTCTGTTATCTCAATCCTAGTAGTGTTGCTTACATCATATCCAAGAACAATACAAACTAAAGAAGGATTTATAAATTTTGCGATCGATCCAACGAAATTTTACTTATAAATATAAGTGAATAAAATTATTATTATTATTATTATTTATATTTTATATATATTTTAAATTTAATCTGAGAATAACACAAAAATAAAAATATTAAAATCCTAATTTATGAAAGCTTTTGGTTAGGCTAGATACGCAAAAAAACACTGAAGTAAAATGGGGCGAAAATAACATTAGGTACTTAAAAATTGTGTTAACCCTAAAATAAAATTATAAAATCATAATTAATAAGGATGTAATTACGTCTTTGCTTATTAAATCTCGGAAATAAACCACAGGAATCCTTTTTTTATGAGTCGCATTACAACAGCACAAGCAAGCAAGCTTTTTGCGAACTTAAGATTTTAAAGCTAATTTAGAACTTTGAGAAGAAAGTTTGTCTCAAAAGGTGTGTAAATCATAATCAAAAAAGCAAAAGAGGAAGATGTCGGATTAAACTTCGGCAACATCAAATCAAGGATTCGTGTGTTTATTATTTACTTTCTCGAAATATATTAGGTTTGCAATTAAGATCCCGCCGTTTTTTTAAATAAAATATCTTTAAAAAACGACGGAAACTTAGTTGCGAAGCCAATAGAATGAAATAGGTGATCCTTTGCAAGGGATGCATTTCCATTAATGAATTTATTTTGTTCGATTTATCAACTTATTTTTAAATAATGTTTATTATATTTGTCATAATTAAAATATTTGATGAAAATTGATTTGTTAATGGAAACATTCTTTTTACGAAAGTACTTTGATTTCAACACTTTTTAGAAATTTTCGTAACTGCTCTATCGATTTTGTAAAAAAATCTCTGGAACTTTAGGCTAGAAAATCTAGAAATTATTTATATATTAATATGGGGCGTAAAAATTATTTTCTCCAAGAGATTGATAATAATATAATAGGCCCTCTTTGGACCGGGGGTAGGATAGGTCCTCAGTATCCCCTGCTTGTCGTAAAAGGCGACTAAAAGGGGTAAAAGTGAGTCTAGCACTTGCAGCCGCACTAGAACTACAGTAAAACCTCGTTTATTGACTCTCCGGATTATCCGGATCGGATTTGTAGACATTTTTATTTTAATAAATGTTCACAAGGATAATAATTTTTAACTGTGTTAGCAAGAATGTAATCATAATTTCAATTTTTTTTTAACAATTCTATGTAATTTCGATATAAACATTTTTTTTATCGTAATAAATTAAAATTCGCTTATTCTTTTTGTTTTTATTACCCATACCTATATCCGGATTTTCGACTATCCTGTTTGCCTTTGGTCCCAATTAGTCGGGATAAACGAAGTTCTACTGTATTTATTAATTAATTTATTTGATCACTTTTGGTTTGAGGTCTTTACAGTCAGCATACTAGCATACATTTTATTATCTATTCGTTGTTTAGTAATCGAAATAAATATAATTTTGGTTGAACTTATTCTAAAAATAATAAGTAGATAATAAATATATTTAATTTACTTTTGTTGAAATTTAAACATTTGAGACATATCCAATATAAAATATGGATGAAAGAGTGTGTCTTATTGGGGAATTCTTTTGTTGTTTTTCTTTTATTCGATGGTGGGCCAAAAGGGGAATAAAGAGGCTAGGAACATTCTTTTGTATATTTGATAGCATTTAACTTTGAAAGGAGGCAAAATACCAAATAAGAATTTTATTTCATTTTTTTTCTCTCTTCTTTTGGAAACAATCTTTTCAGTCTCTTGCGAGTCCTTAAAAATAGTCTAAGTTTATTTTATATTTATATGTCTATCTATATCAAGTCGAAAAGAAAATGCAGTTGATTTCATACATATTAGAATGCGGAGATTTTTTTTTACTCACCCAGTATCTCGAGGGTGTGCGTGATCTCCTTAGGGTCCAAGGTGGCAATTTGACAGACGTAATCTCCTGCGTCTTGCGTTGTCACACCTCGAATCTGAAGATTATACCCGTCGACAAGTTGCAAACGGGGATCGGGACTGACTTTGACAGTGCCGGCGGAAAGGACGGCAAAACCGTGACGCCAGGCTATCATATAAGAACCTGAAAAACAAAGTTTCATATTTGTTAAGGGAGAATGGTGTAGGCTCGTAGTGAAAAATATTTAAATAACCTTCTCCTTTTTTTTTGAAGTCGGTTAATAAAGTAAAGAAAATTTTAAAAAATTTAAAAATTTAAAAAATATAAAATCTTAGGTAGGTTTCACAAAAATAAAAGACAAGATGCTTGTTACCATGACTCTAAATATATTTCGGGGTACGAGCCCATCTTTTTTTCAGTGAACCCCTAAAGATGGGCTTGTACCCCAAAATATATATAGAGTCATGGTAACAAGCATCTTGTCTTTTATTTTTGTGAAACCTACTTAGAATTTTATATTTTTTAAAGTTTCATTTATTAAATATTGTATTAAATAGAAAAATGCACTTGTAATTATTTGATAATTTTAATATGTTGCTTATTTATTATTTTATTATAATGATGCAAAAAGATGTAAGATCATTTGATTAGGTATTATTTATTTATTAAATAATAATTGAGATAATTTGGTTTATTTTTCCGCATGTTTCAAACATTTCAAACCCCAAATAATCCCAAAAAATTGAAAGCTCATCGTCTAGCCCAGGGGTGTCCAACCCATGGCCCGCCGGCTGCATGCGGCCCAGCACTGCAATGAGTGAGGCCCAACATAAAATCACACACTTCTTTAAAACAAAAAAAAATAATGAAGTTTCGAATATTTGAAAATTATTATTTTCTTTTTATAAAATATTTATTATTTCAGTAATTTATATACTACGACACTAACCAAGTCTATAGTTATTATTCTAGTATAGAAGAAGACAAGGAATTGTGGTTTTCTAGAACAATCACAATTAATTGATATAATTTCTCTCCTGAACTAAAACTTGTCAAGGCATGTCTTTTAGATCTTTGCACGTTTTTACATGTCAATGGATGATGGATAGTCAGGGATTATTATATCCGTGACCCTTTTAAAAATAAATTATATTATTCCTCATAACCATTTAATCGCATTCGATTTAAACCAGGTACTGAAAAACACAACGATTTGGCCTATTTTTTTTTTTTTTTTTTTTTTTATAAAATAAGAAATCTGAAAATCTACTGTTAATCTTTTTTGTGAAACCTACCTCGTATCTTATTCAAGTTTTATTATTATATTAAAATGTTTCACCTAGAACCAACAGATAACTCCTTAAAATTTACTACTGTTAAGTTTTCAAAAAATAAAAGTGCTAATTTTAAATTTTGAATCTGGAACTAGATTTCAAGATTTCCGAAAAAAATAATCATCATTTTTTCAACTCCATTTTCATTAGAAATATATTTTCTACTTGCAAACTTTCTGATTGAATGTTCTAGAACAACAATTAGATATCGATCTGAAAGAAAAATTGAATATTGTCTCTTTATTAGAATTTTATATTAATTATAAAGCCAGGAAAAAATAAAAACAAATACTAATACATAGGTAATATCACTTTTTGTAAGTATGTAGGTATGTATTTACATATACGAGAAGTTTTCTTTAAGTATAAAATTTAAAAAAAGTAAAATTAGAAGCTCACTATGAGCTAAAAAAATAATATAGTTCTTATTTCTACATTATTAACTATCTTTTTTGAATAACCAATATCAATAGAATTATAATATTTTATCCGCGGTCCGAGAAAATTTTTTTCTTCAAATGTGGCCCGTGTCACCCAAAAGGTGGACAACCCCTGGTCTAGCCTATAAACTATAAGATATTTTTATAAATGGCAATATCGTAAGAGGAGTGAGATGCTCTATGATCTAATACTATTATTATAATAATAATTAAATTTCATCAAAGCTATGGCCTGAAGGTGTAAAGATAATTTATTGCCATTTGATGTAATATACCTCTCATAAATGATTAATAATTTAATATATACCTACCTATATATAATAGGTATATACAGTGAATAATTACAATGATCTATCAAAAACTATTTGTTTGAAATTAAATTAATATAAGCACTAATACTGTGGATTATTATATTATTCTAGACACCTATGGTACTTATGCACAGATATTTAGGCTTTACCAATGTGAAGAAGCAGAAGAATCATAAAGAATTATAGCATAAGAACTAAATCATAATAGAAATGATTGGACTTTTTTGCTGGGGTTATAAAACAAATAGAGAAAATGATGGTAATTTGTATACCAGGAAAGTTAGTGTTTTCTAGGCTTATGAATTTTTAAAAGGGCGAGCCTTGAATCAAGTCATGCCATTTTGTGAGGCCTTGTAGATGATTTAATGGAGCCCATAATACTTTTTATTCTGTTTAAAAATATCTAAGCAATATTTGTAAAGAATTGCTCTTTTGATACCCTACTATCTATCTTTCTTTTAAAAATATATTTATTTAATTTAAAATATAAAATAATTAATTCAGAATGCTTAATATTTATTTAAAAAATAAATGTTTCCATTTATTCTAAACTTTTTAAAAATTTTAGCAGATATAGGACAAAAACCATTGAAAAATACCACTGAGGTGTTATATTTTAATGAATTTCATCGTTTTACTTATTTGAATATTGTTTCAATATAATGTTGTAATATAGTGTTTTAATCAACCAAGCTTTCTTGAGCACAAACCCGAAAAATTAATTTTAACAGATATAAGACAAAAAATAATAATGATTTTAAAGAGCAATTTTAAATAAATCAATTTTTTTAGAATAGGTCATTACCATATTATGATTTAATTTGGAATAATAAATTTAGGGCAATTATTAGTCATGTGTGTTGTTTAATTTCATAGAGGTGTAATGCATTCGCAAGCAATATAAACGCTTTTGCTGATTTTCGTACATGGTACATATTTGAGCTAGGTCCAGGTTCTTGGACCATAACAGATCCCTAAGGTAACGTTTCATTGTAGATAAATCGACGGTAGATGTAAACAATCAACTCTAGCTCCAGGTTTATTGTAAATCATAACAGCTAAATATTGGCTTAATGTCTTGTATAAATAAATAAACTATAATAATTATTTTGATTAGTTATGTTCATCGATTAAATTATTAAAGTTGGTATCGGCAAATAAGGACTAAATAATAATTATTTGCATAAAAATATAGTCCTTATTTCTCGATACCAACTTTAATAAACTATAATAATATTAGTCAATTTTTGTTAACTGGAAATTGCGGGATTACGGAATTGAAGAGACGGATTAATGGAATTGAAATAATTATCGGAAAAGAGGTTTTTTTATCTAATTAGATTTTTCCTCTTATTAAAAACAAGGACTAAAGAAGAATAAGGACACTCGATGGTGGAGAAGTAATCTCTGGAATCGAAGCAAAAATACAATGTATACATTAATTAATGTAAAATAATTGGTTTAATAAAATTTATAAAAAAAAACAAATAAATAAATAAAAAAAAAAAAAAAAAAAACTGAAATTGCATATACGCCAACTGCTGGTGAAAGTTTGAACTACCACAATTGGGTCTTCTGACAGCTAATTGATTAGTGTTTAAATGACATAAACAAAAACAAAATCTATTTATTAAATAATATTTATAATTAAGTGGAATTTGAGTAGTAACATTATTATTAACTTTAGGTCTGTTTAATCAAATAACTATTAATAATAATAATACAGTCATATAAAGGTTTTTTATAAAAATTAAATATCAACGGTATTTTCCATCGTAATTTAAATTATTACTTTTTAATAGAAAAAATAAAAATAACTAAGTACCTACAAATATTAATAACTTAATAAGGTTTAAATAATAGAATAAAAGTTTAATATTCTTTGATTATGCATATAACATTTGTGCAGTCACCCAATTGCGTTAGTCTCAATTTCTACCACATGGCGGCAACACTGTACTTACCATTTACCAATACTGGCAATGTCACACACCTAAGTACTCGTATAGGTACGAAATTATATCTAGATCTAGACAGACAAAAAGAGGAAGCATGTAAAAAATCCTCGAAATGAATTATTAATAAATTTCTATTTTATTTTGTAACAGTCCCTTCAGTTTTATTGTGATTAGTATGTAGTATAATACATTCAACACAGTGAAGAAATCCAGAAAGCAATGGTGACAGCGAAGGCTATGTTTTTGCTATTGATATTTTATAGGGAAGCCTTCCAGTCAATCACTTTCGCATTAGTCTATTGACTGATATAAGCCACTTGTCAATAGCAATGGGACAATACACAACAGAACAGAAGAGAGATTCTACCCATCCGTCAGATACATCTCTGGAGAAGAGAATTTTATTCATGTTCTACTGTTATACAATAAATACTATTATTTTGGAAGGATAGTGGATTATTTTACCATGTGGAATAATTCATTCATTCAAACAAACGATAAATTGATTAGTGACGCAAAAGGGAGGAAAATTATTAGTAAATAAAGAGAAATCAATGAGGTTGTCCTCTGCTAGATCCAAATATATATATGTGTTGAAAACAAATTCTCGATTGTTTTATAATTAAAATAAATACAAATCTTTTAAAAACAATCTTCAAGTTTAATAGAAGCCAGACGCTTCGGGAGAATTTCTCCCTTTATCAACAGAATTTGAAATTCTAAAAAAGAAAAATATTTATTTTTCTAGAGTGTGCTTTTTATCCATTAGAAAAATCAACTTATTTTTTTTTTCTTTTTTACAATTTCAAATTCCAGTGATAAACGGAGAACTTCTCCCGAAATGTTTGACTTTTATTAAGACTTTGAAGATTGTTTTTTTAAAGATTTGTATTTATTTTTATTATATATTAGGCATATGCATATGTTTATTGTCATCTAGCAGAGGACGAACTCAAAGATCTCTCTTTATGAATCAACAACTCTGGAACTCTCGGCAAAACAAAAGCTTTTTATTTTGTCGAGAGTAGCAGAGTTGTTGAATCATAAACAGAAACAAAGAGGTTGTCCTCTGCTTGATGAAAATAAACATACACACATTTTTAACGTTTAATTAGCTTGTCTGCTAAGTAAGAACAAACATTTTCAATATCCACGCAATATTGATCCCATGAAAAATAATATTTATAATTAAAAAAGGACTGATGATGAAGGCCAAGCCTTCGAAACTATAGTCTCAAACAAATAAATAATATATATACATATATAAATATACTAGCTGACGCCCGGGCCTTCAGCCCGGCGTCACCTAATCCCTGGCGGGGGCGTCTCGTTTTATGGTTAAAATTTATATAGATAATAGCTGACCCGACTACGCGTTGCTGCGACTAACTCTTATGCTTCACGCCTAAACCACTGGACGTATTGAAACTATATTCGCAACATATGTCCGTTTGGTGCTCCGATTGGTATATCTAAATTTTGGGGCAGGTTTATAATTATTGTTCCCTTAACCAAAAATAATATTGACAGTTGAAAGATTTCCAAAAAACTATTATTGGCCAGCTTGTTTGTTTGCTTTTACCCGCCATAGAGGCGCTTGCGTTGTTTCTTCGAAAAAAATATTTTTTACATGCCACAGGTGTGATATCTATAAAAACACTATATATAAAAACACTAGTGTATTTGAATGGAATGTTGTGTGAAAATTTCAAAGAAATCGCTGAAGAACTTTCGGAGATACTTCAAAGTATCACTTAAGCGTAACAAAACATTTTTATTTATATAGATTTGATATACTTATGTTTGGGGGGCTCAGATAGGCTAGGCGGTAGCGTGACAGCGAGCTAACCAGGGGACCCGGGTTTGAATCCGACTCGGGGCATCCAGCTAAAATCTGACCCCCGGGGGTAGAGACAAATTTAAAAAAAAATATATAACTAGTATCGTAATTAAGCTTATGGCTAGAAAGGCCGAAAAGCCAAAAAAAAAAAAAAAAATTTACTTATGTTTATTTGAATCAAGCAGAGGACAACCTCTTTGTTTCTCTTTAAGAAAACAAAATCTTTACAAGAAAATTATAAACCTTACACCTTTTTTTATCAATTTAATTCCTATTTGTTAATTCACATTAAACGTGGTAAGAGAATGCTTAGATATTCATCTCTTAAGATGGATATTAACACATTTTATTTAAAGAAAAAATAGACGGGTTATTTATGAACCTCAAATTGATATACAAAAGATGAACTTAAGAAAATTTTATTTGATTAAAGATCATTCGAACTAAAAATGAAGTTATATTGAATGGAATATTTTTTTTTTTATATATAAAAGGAAAATTGAGAATGTCTTCTTCTTAGATCTCTAAATTTTTGATTGATATTTTTTTTTTCTTGAAATTATCAAAAGAATTTTCAGTTTGATTTCATTTGAATAGACAAATTCGATTAGAGAGGGGATAAGGGAAAAAACATGCAAAGGGTGAGAGGAAAGAAGAAATTGAATCTATCTTTGCACATAGAATGAAAAATGATATTGTGGAATGTCTGATTCATAGTTTACCGAGAGTTATAATGGGTAACTTGATCCTCCTGTCTTTTGACTTTTAATGAAATGTTATGACATTTTTTTTTCATTCATAAAATGATATCGTTGTAATGCTAGCCGGCACAATTTAATTAAGTATAAAAGTATAATTAGAAAAAAATTAATGTTATTAGCAAATTCTGTAAATTTTAATGAATGGTTTATTCTAAATAAAAAGGTCAAAAATGATTTTTTTTAGTAGATATAACCATGTATTCTTCGAATTCTAATAAGAATAATATGAGTATATTTTGTTTCTGTTTCAGGTTCATAATGTGTTCATTTTAATTTTGTTTTGCGTGTTATAGTGGCTTCATTAAACATAATGTTTAAAGAGATTGTAGGTTTAATAAATTATTTTAATTATTAGGGTCTGACCTTTCATGGAATGACCATATCTCAACCACTGCTAAAGCTGCAGCGCGCAAGCTTAGTCTCCTATTTAGGTAATGACGCTGTTATACTCCCAGTCAACTTCTTATACTGTATAAGGCTCAAAGTCGTCCCTGTCTCGAATATGGCTCTCATCTGTGGAGGGGTGCCTCCAAGCATTCTCTTGCTACACTGGATGCAATTCAGAAGCGAGCAATTAAACTAATAGGAGACCCGGCTCTAACCAACTCACTCGACTCCCTGACTCACCGAAGAACCGTTTCTGCCCTTTCTCTGTACTACAGATACTATCACGGTGTCTGTTCAGTCGAGCTGAAATCAATTATCCCCCCTAATGCCCTCTTTACGAGAAACACGCGGTTTTCAAACGCTCAACACCCCTTCGCTGTCAAATTGGATAAAAGTCGAACAAGCGCTTTCACAAACTCTTTTATCCCTAAGACTGGAACTCGCTCCCTGCCACCATCTTTCCCGCGACTTATAACCTTCAGCTATTTAAGACCCGTATCCACAGATACCTTCGAACCCCGCCCAGCCCATAAAATTATTTCTTCTTCTTTTCACGATGGAGGGGCCAACCCCAGGCCTTTAGGGGTTGCACCTTTTTGGTGTAACTGCTTCTCTCATCATTTTCATAAAAAACAATTTAATAACATAATTCTATGGATTTTTATTTTCAATTACATCATCTAAATCAGGAGGACTTCTTAAACTTTTTTGATTTGGGACTCCATTTTGACTGAGTAGTCATTGTTGCCCTATGTTTCGCTACACCAAAATTCAGTTTCTCGATTGCAAAGGGATCACAACCCGCAGTTTAAGAAGCCTCCTAAATGTCTTCTTTTCGATATTTGAAGACTAATCCGTAAATCTTCGTATTCGATCGAGATTATATATTATATTATAGATAAATTCAATATGAAGACATTCCTTGTTCAGAAATTTCTTAACAAAAAAAATTGACAGACATTTAAATTTATATATACTATATAAATATCTATATTAATAAAATGTTACGAAATCCGTACATACGTCAAGCTTGAATCATATGCCAATAGATAGCAGTGGTACGGCTGGAATCTTTGGCCAAGAAGATTGGTACATTTTTTAAAAAGATCTAGTCCTTAGCTAGTATGAATATTTTATTTATAATATTTAAATGTTTTTACTTTACCAAACAGGGTATGGTCAAGTATTGTAATCGTGCATGAAAAAAGTGTTTTTTTTCCTTCTTTTTTTCAAAATATCTAAAAAACGGCTGAAACTATTTCGATTAAAAAATTGAGCGAAACCATGGCATTTCGTTCTACAAAAAAGCTCTAATAAGTAAACATCGAAAAAATTATATTTTTCGAGATAATAAATGTTTTGTTAAAATGTATGTTAGTCTGTTAGTTAGTCTGAGCGTTACCAAATTTTTGTGGACGAGCTAGCTCAAAAACTAGTATGAATATCGAAACCAAATTTCACACGTAGTTTTGGTCCATTGAGATTAAAAGCTGATTAGATTTTCGTGCATATCGACCCAAAATTATGGGGGGTGGAGGGGGAGTTAATAATTAAAAATATAGGTCGTTTGAGCAAACTCAACCAAATTTTGTATACATAATCAGTGGACCCCCAGAAGTGTAAAAATGCAAAATATAACCGCCCAAATTGGGGGAGGGGTCAAAAAATGAAAATTTTGGCCATTTACCAAACTCAACGAAATTTTGTATACATAATCAGTGGACTCCCAGAAGTCTAAAAATGCAAAAACTAACTGCCCGAAATGGGAGGGGTGCGGAGGGTCAAAAAAATGAAAATCTTGGCCATTTACCAAACTCAACCAAATTTTGTATACATAATCAGTGGGTCCCCAGGAGTCTAAAAATGCAAAAACTAACCGCCCGAAATGGGGGGGGGAGCGGAGGGTCAAAAAAGAAAATCTTGGCCATCTACCAAACTCAACCAAATTTTGTATAGATAATCAGTGGGTCCCAAGAAGTCTAAAAATGCAAAAACTAACCGCCCGAAATGGGGGGCGTAGGGTCAAAAAATCAAAAACTAACCCCCTTCCCCTACATGATTATAAATAATTTTATTAAATATTAAATATAAGTGAGGCGCCAGGTTGTATGGTAAAGTCAAGTGGATGGCCACATCAGAACACGTCAGCTTATTTACATCTCCTGGAGGCGAGCTTTTCAAAATCTCTTCAATGAATTTTGCATAATTTCTTATTAACTATATGTATATTATAGAGTTTTTTGTACCTATTCACTTTCTCTTTATTTTCAAAATTAAAAAAAAAAATATTACTTTGTTTTTCAAATTAAAATGCTGACCTAGGTAGTTTTAGTTTCTCTGGATCAAAATACATTTAACTTTTTAATAATTTACAATATCTATTTAATTGTTTCTATTTATTTATGATTTAATATGTTAATGGAAAACTCTTCAAACCTCCAAGTTAAAAAAAATACTTTAAACAAAATATGTTTTCTATGAATTTATTTTAGTTTAACTGTTTAAAACCACATTAATTAATTATTTAGTTTGTTCGTTTGGTTGTAAATGAAACAAATAATTTCCTTTATTTAAGCAACATATCTAATTCATGTGTACATTTTATGTAAATTTTCTTCTCGTGTGAGTAGTCGTTCTCTTATTTTTGGTCGAATACAATTATTATTTCAAATAAACAAACTATAAACTCTGTAGCTCTGCACGCCTCACAACTTTCACCTCTGCTAATTTATATAACAAAGCAATAAAATTCAATAATTAAATGTTTTTTCCGACTAGAATTCAACATTTAATCAGTCAAAGATATTTGTATATCTATCCATTACAATAAAAAAAAAAATTAAAAAATAAATCATAATTTTTATTTTAGATTGTATCCAGCCCATAGGGTTAGCTCACGAAATTGAATTTTTCAGGGGAAACAATTTGTAAATTGTTTCGCGTCAAAAATTTTAATTGATACAAGCTCAAACAATTTTCCTGGAAGAATGCTCCAAATTTTCAAAGAAATTTATGGATTGATTTATGTATTTTTTAATAAATTAAATGAACGAAAAAATCAAAACTTTTCTCCGTATGCTTTCTCTAATAAGCTTTTCATCATTTATTTTTTGAATTGATAAACAAACTAATTGACTAAATTTGTCAATTTTAATTATATACCTACTAATATTACTAATGAATTATTTAAAATGGACCTTAAAATAAAACTTAGGTTGAGATTAGTTCCAAGGATCTAGAATTTTTATTTTTTACCCTCCCTTCTATTTATGGTAGTTGGTTTTTGAATTTCTAGTTTTCTATCTTTCTCTCTTTTTTTCATTCGCCTATAATTATCGACAACCTTTTTAAAGTTCCATTTAAACGTAAATCGGGACACTCTTAGGGCCAGTTGTATGTCGGTTGGTAAACTCTTTTAAACGTTGGCAAAGGGTAAAAGGTTGGGATGGCCAATCAGATGAAAGTGCCTGTCATCTGATTGGCCATCTCAGCCTTTACCCTTTGCCAACGTTTAAAAAGAGTTTACCAACCGACATACAACTGGCCCTTAGGGCCAATGCAATGCATATCTGTCTCTACTTACTTACTTACTGTCAGAAGATTATACTTATTATTATTTTAATTGTGAAAGTTCTTTCTATACGTCTTTACGCAAAGGCCTAATATGCCGGGCCCTAGGCCCCAGGCATGATGGGGTTCCCGGAATCGACTAAACCCACTAAGGGCCAGTTGTATGTCGGTTGGTAAACTATTTTTAAACGTTGACAAAGAGTTTACCAACCTACATATAACTGGCCCTAAGTCCACACCTAATGAGTTGCCCATAAAAACTTTCAGCAATTAACCGTAAGCCCCCAAACCATCAGAACCCGTAGACTTGCACAAGTCGCAAGCAAAAGGAATAACAAGCCTTCGATTGTTTTTTAAACGCCACAATCTGAGCTTGTCAAAACTCGCATGGCGCATCCACGCATGCGTGCAATACTAGCGCAAAAATAGTTTTACTAAGAGCCCCATCAATACCTGGGCCTAGGGCCTCATACCTCATAAAGACGGCCCTGATGCTAAGCCACTTTTTTACTAAAAAATGATAATAACAATCAATTTTTCCCTATTTTTTTTTTAAATCTCCATCGGTACCTCACTTGACACATATCATTTTCTTTAGAAATTTTGACGTTACATACAAATGGAAATACTTTCAGTTTCTTCTGGAAATTGAAAATGTCAAAAAAATTTAATTCAATTAAGCTCTGGTAATTAAATTTTTTCTCACTTAGTAAGAAAATAAAGTGGTGGCACAGGTGGTGCAAATCACCCTGAATATATTTTTAAATTATGATATGAAATTGATTTAAAAATACTTCATCGCGAGTTTAAGAATATTTAAATGCAAAAATCTACTCTAATATGTTGTTTGTTCTTTCTCTTTTTTATATAAATATAATAAGTATAATTAATTTTTAGTAAGTTTTTTCGTAGGCTAAATAACCTTTTCATAAGTATTTAAAAAAACAAACTAATATTTAAAATTAAGTTTAATTCCATCCTAAAAGATTAATGTCAAGGCGAAATAATGAATTTAAATTGAACGCTTTGTCAGGCAATAAAATAAAATTTACAACCTACTACTTTAAAAGAAAATCCAAATTCGAATCGCTAAAAAAAATCCAATAAAAAAATTTTATTGAGTCAAATTTGTTCTTAAAGGCTTTAATAGCTCAATAATAATAGTATGTCATCAAAGTTGACATTAAAGGGATTCAAAGTGATTGATTTCTAAAGAAAGCACACAATCAAATAATTAATAGGTAATCGTTAGAAATTTTATTCAAATATCATAATTATAGATAGAGGAAAGGTGCGTCAAACTTCATTGTACTGATTTCTCAATTAAGATAAAAAAAGTTTAATATAATCATTGATTAACATTTCATACATTATACAAAGGTCCCAAAGGTCAAAACCTCTATAAGGGTGTCTCTGCCTTAAAAACAAACATCCCCTTTTTTGATTCGAACAAACAAATCGAAACTTTTTGTATTTTGCGATGAGCTGCTAAAACACTTCCGCTCCTCATTAAAGTGAATTGCTAGTATATGTATAGAAAAATTTCTATCAACATTTTGACCTTGACTTGAGATGTAAACAAAAACAAACGCATAGGGAACTTGTTTTTGTCGCCAAAACCTCCATAAAGATTTTTTAAGCCGAAATCTTTTGTCTCCTAAATATGTTGCTAAAGAAAACTGATTGACATATTTAGTACCCTCACATGATTATTACTCACACACCATTAATATCAAACCAAAATTGAAATAAAATAAAAGTAAAGGGCTGGGGAGATTAAAAAATAAATTATAAAATTTTTAAACTAAAAAAAAAAATGAAATATACATATATATTATAAAATGAACCTATAATAAAAAAAATAAGCTGACGCGATCCGATGTGGCCACCCACTTGACTTTACAACCTGGCCCCTAAAATTATTTATAATCATGTAGGGGGGTTAGTTTTTGCATTTTTATACTTCTGGTGTCTCACTGATTATGTAAACGAAATTTGGTTGAGTTTGGTAAATGGCCAAGATTTTCATTTTTTGACCTCCCCCCCTCCACCCCCCCCATCCCTCTAATTTTGGGTCGAAATGCACCAAAATCTAATCAGCTCTTACCCGGTTACCCCGACGTAGAAACATTATTATAAGGGCAACTCCAGTCTGGTGAGCAACATTGCGGCAAGGTTTGGGGTGGGCTCGGGTTCTTCGAGAGTTGAAGCCATCACACTCTCGTGGAAGGGAGTGTGGTGGCATAAAGCGGTGCCTCCCCTTGTCGCCCTGGGAATTTCTCAGAGAACTTTATACGATATGACCTTCAGGGCGATGAGGGGTTCATTAATGAATTTTTACAGCTTCAACAGGAGAACTTATAGGGAAATCGCCATGCGCTAGAAATTGTATATAAAAAGAAAAAAAAAGAAAAATTTTTTTTGTAAATATATTATGTTAATATTCCTATAATTATGTAAATACTCCTGTAATTAAATTCACCCGATTATGTAAATATTTCTTGTTAGTGGAGGCCCTCACCTGCGTGGCCCAATAAACGAAAAATCAATGGACCAAAACTACGTGTGAAATTTGGTTTCGATATTCTCACTAGTTTTTGAGCTAGCTCGTCCTCAAAAATTTGGTAACGCACAGACTAACGTACAGACAACCAGACAACCACACAGACTAACAGACATTTTGTCAAAACAATTATTTTCTCGAAAAATATAATTTTTTCGATGTTTACTTATTAGAGGGTTTTTGTAGAGCGAAATGCCATGGTTTAGCTCAATTTTTGAATCAAAATAGTTTCAGCTGTTTATGAGATATTTCGAAAAAAAGAAAGAAAAAACACTTTTTTCATGCACGATTACAATACTTGACCATACCCTGTATGGTAAAGTAAAAAAGAAAGTATTATTTTTTAGGAATTGTGTGAAATTAATCATGACCAGAAAGTAGGGGGAGGGAGTCCAAAATTTTCAAATAAAAATCGAAGAAAGGTGATATTTCTAATAAAATAGTCTCATAATTAAAAGAAGGTATAATTAAATTGAAAGTTTTTTCCGAGAGTAGCAGAATGTTTATATATTGAACGAGACAATAAAAGAGTGTGTCTTCTGCTGGAATTATAAATCGTTATAAATCAATTAAAAATTTATAATTCTATCAGAAGATATTATTAATTGCTAATGGATTCAAAATTAAGACGGGGAATCTTTCGTAAATAATTATAAATTATTTTATTAAATATTAAATATAAGAGAGTGGTCAGGTGTATGGTAAACTGATTTGGATGGCCCCTTCAGTTTATTTAGTAATTGTTATGAAATACAGACAGAGTGACTTCTGTATCACTTTTCAGGGTCTAGAGACCACAAAAAACATTTTTCTTCAAAAACTTGAATACAACCTATAAGAGCTAACAATTATAATTATGTATTTGCTCCAATTAATATTCACAGGGATTTCATATTAGAATTAGAAATCTTCAAAAAGTGATTTTTGGATTTCCACTACAAATATTTCATTTATTAGAATTCTGTTCAAAAGTAAAACGGGATCCTTTTAATGTTGCTACAATGCCTGGCAGTCTGTCCGTTTGTCAGAACATTGTAACTCTTAACATAATTGATATAAGAAAGTTATATGTATTCATTTTCCTTCCTAATAGAAGAAATCAAAATGAAAATAAACAAGAATAAAACCAAGGTCCTAGTGTGTACAAAAAAGAACAAACGAGACAGGAATGCATCAAAATTAACCAAGAAAACCTAGAAGGAGTTAAGGAATTCCGACCTAGGAAGTAAAATAACATGGGATGGGAGGAGCGAAAACGAAATTAAATCAAGAATTGCCCAAGCAAAAATGGGGTTTAATTCAAAACAAAACTACTATGCTCCTCCTCAATCAGCTTAGAAAACAGGAAGTTGCTATTGAAGACATATGTATGGAGCATAGCCATGTACGGGTGTGAAACCTGGACAATTAGAAAAGCGGAGAGAAAGAGATTAGAGGCTTTCGAAATGTCGTGCTACAGAAGAATGATGAATATCAAATGGATGGATAAAATTACAAATGAAGAAGTTCTTGGAAGAATCGGAGAAGGAAGAAGAACCTTGTGGAAGAGTCTGAAGAAGAGAAGAGGTCAGATGATGGGGCACACACTGAGACATGGGGGACTGCTTAGGGATATCTTGGAGGGGGAGGTGGGAAAGAAAAGGGGAAGGGGAAGACCCAGATTAGAATATTTCAACCAAATAATTGGGGATATGGGATGCCAGACATTTAGAGAGGTCAAACAGCTGGCGGGGGACAGAGTCGAGTGGAGACGGATTGTTGCATCAAACCAGTCTTAGGACTGTATACTCAATGATGATGATGTATTCATTTTACCCTAAAATCGTATTAAAATTTTAATTCAATGATTATTTTGGAGGGGGTCTAATTTTTGAAGAAAATAAAATAAAAAATTCATCGCGAGGTGTGAGAATCCAAGCAGAGTTATTTTAGTTGAATTAGGCTTATTTTTTAATTTCATTGTAAAATTCCCGTGTGAGAGACCCATAAATTGATCGTGTGTTTAGGTGAATTTTGAACCTGCTAACGTTTAAAAATGACTTAGATTAAAATTATGAAAAATTCCTTGAATTCTCTAATATTCTCCTTATAAACGACAAATTTGAGTGAATTTTTGATCTCAAATATTTTGGGAATTGTAAAGTTCGGTAGGTACTTATTGGTAAGCGGTCTACTTGTTCTACATTTTAAAGATAATATAAAAAATCTGGCAATTTTTTGAAAGATTCTAAAAGATAAGTAGTTTATTGATTTATTGGTAAATGCGAAAGCTTTAGTGACGATATTCGTAACGAAACGTTTATCAACATTAAATATCTAACAAAATCCGTGCGGGTCAATCTGGGATGAATATTTCATAACGGCGGATTAGGTGATATGATGAGATATATTTTTTATGGTAAATCCTAAGGGATTAGACAGAGAAAGTAGATAGAAAGGGAGAGAGTTGACAAATCTTTGGAGAATTTAATCAAATAGTTAGGTCTAAAGTGTTGGCGGCCAGTTAAAAAATTTATATGGAAACCATTTAGGAGCTCATAAATCTTTTAGTAGATTATTTATGATTCAATTTCAAATTAAATATCGGGTCTTCATTTTTATTTTTTATTTATTTATAGCCTGATTTTCTTTTTTTACCTTTGAAATGAAAAATATATTTATTTATACCGGAAATAATAAAATCAATATTTGATCTGCTTCTACATTAAAGTCACTTTAAATGATATCTCTGATTATTTATTTATTTATTTTTTGAGTTAAATCCGAATTCTCATAAATCAATTCAATTGCAAGTGTGTTTATGTTTACTGTGTTCGTTCCATCCATCAATTTTCTTAGAAATGAAGTGAAGTGTTCATTTTTAGTTGGTGGAATTAATCCAGAATCTGTCATCTGGAGAAAGCCAGCCAGGCTCGATTTATTCATCCTTACTTCGTTAGTTAAACATAATATCAATCCCTTAGAAATCTAGAGAACTCTTCGCTAATATCTTTACCTTATAAAATCTATATATATAAAATTAAGGTTTTGTCTGTACATTGCTCCAAATCACGCCAAATTTTGGTTGCACACGTTTCAAGCAAAGTTATGAACGAAAACACCCTCAACAAAATTCCGCGAAAATTTGCTCACGATTCACGTCAAAACAGCTGAAGGGATTATTATGAAATTTTATATTTAGATCAGATGTCTTCTAACTTATGTTTTTAGCTATACAAAGTGTTGATATTTTGACCCCAAAAGGGGTTTTTGGGGGTGCACAGGAATGAAAATTATCAAATAACTCCTAAACTATTAACTCTACCGCAAATTTTATAATGAGCAAAGTGGTAGGGGATGTGATTTCTGACAACTTCTGATTAAAAAAATTCCACCAAGAAACCACCCAAAAGGGGGATGGGGGAGAGTGGAGGGTGAAAAATGTAAATTCTTGCCCTTTGAGCAAACTCAACCAAATTTTTTATACATAATCTGTGGGTCACTAGAGAGCTAGAAATGCAAAAACTAACCATCCATAATGAGGGACAGGGTTAATAAATGAAAATTCCTGCTCTTGGACCCAACTCAACCAAATTTTGTAAACATAATCTGTGGGTCAGTAGAAGGCTAGAAATGCAAAAACTGGGTGCGGAGGGTACTTTGTACTAATGTACTTTTTTGGACAGCATCCTATGTTTGAAAAGTCACCAACCGCCACTGATATGATGTAAATATATAAATAAAATTTATTTGCTAGGGAATATAATTTCGAAATCACTTCTTTTCTACAATTTCGTCTAACTTTAATTTGATTGTTTTTTTCTTAATTTAAAGTAATTATTAACAGGAGGGTGTATCAATAAAAATTTATAATTAATTTTTTATTAAATACAATAATATTTCTTTTTAATCATTTTTTTTTTAATTTTAAAACCCAATAATTGTTTATTACAAATATTATTTTATATTAACATTAGGAAATTTAATTAATGAGAGGTATTTTATATCGAAGAAGAATTGTCGAACTTAATGCTGAATTGATGCGAAGGCATCCCCAAAGATAATGAAAACAACAAATTTCGAATAAAAGAATTTATTAAGAGGTCATTCTCATTCCTCTGGCCAGCAAGATGTCTGTCGAAGGCGGGCTTCGAAGCTGGTATTAATATATTGCTTTTAACTAAAGCCAGTTAGGTTCTACGTAAAGAATAATCTTGGAAAGCTGTCCGCCTGTATCTATGCAACCGAAAGACGCGTCTGGAACGTATTAGCCTACCCTACAGGCGTCCTTGTTAAAAGAATATTTTTCATGTTTCAAATTTGACCGCCATCTGCCATGAGCTTATTTCCTTTTTTCCTAATTAGCAGTGGATCTGCTATGGGAGGGTTAAGCGAGCTCCCAACTTGAATTGTTCTCGCCCAAACTAAGCAGAAAATATTGAGAAATCGAGTTGATAAAAGAATATATATATATAGTGTTAACGTTAGATGAATGCGAAAATTAAAATTTTATCAGGTCACTGCCCTATTTTGGTGCAATTGGGACCCGTTTTGATACTGAATCAAGAGTTGAAAAAGATAGTACCTAGCCGGGTATGATCCGACATCTTCTGCGTTAAGCCCGCAAATACCTTTTCCATTTAAACGATGGATTCCCTGACCAGATCTCACAATAAAATCTTTGTATATATTCAACTCTTTAGCTCAGACGCGCATTCTCCTATTTTCCTAATAGTATGGTTCTTATAAATTTACTATAAAGCCCATCTGTCTGATTCTTTGGGGTATCGAAATTATTAGGATAATAGGAGAATGCGTGCCTGAGCTAAAGAGTTGAATATATATAAAATTTGATTATGGGACCTGGTCAGGGGATCCATCGCTTAAATGGAAAAGGCATTTGCGGGGTTCTCGCAGAAGATGTCGGATCATACCCGGCTAGGTCCTATCTTTTTTCAACTCTTGGTTCAGTATCAAAACAAATCAGGTCCCAATTGCACCAAAATAGGGCATTGACCTGATAAAAAGTTTTAACTTTAGCGTTCATCTAACGTTAACATTAAACATTCCAAATAAAATTTATTATTGAATATCTGAACAAAATTCATCTGTTTCGATTCCCTAAAGAATCAGACAGATGGGCTTTATAGTAAATGTATATATATATAATAATAAAAATATAATAAATATATATTATAACTAAACTATTTAAAAATATCTGAATTACTCGAAATAATGCACATTTTCAGTTATGAAACACATGTCCTTTAAGTGTATCATCATTATCAACAATATCGAGTATTCAGCTCTAAGACTGGTTTGATGCAACTACTCGACTCTATTCCATGGTATAATTCAAATAATAGCTTAAAGGTTTTCTATTAAGATATAAATTGCGCAGATTGAATTGTCCAAATTAAGTTGAAAATTGTATAACAAGTGTTTTGGTTATCAGAGAGCAAATGTAAAAGAGAGAACACGCCTTGTGAATCGAGACTCTAATTATGCTCTAGTTAAAGCGCTTACTCCTCGGCTAATGCATGCGTTGATTCACTGCTCTTGCTCTTGTTCGTTGACCAAACAGACTCGGGGGTGCAGGAGGTAATGAGCGTTACCACCCCCGACAACCCCATCTCGGCCAATCCGGAAATCCGAGCGAATGTCAGCGAGGCAGTCAAGAAGTAGCAGGAAGGTTAAGTGACATTCTAGCCGGCGGGTTCGGAAATGTCAGCAGCCTGGGACAAAAGCCGATGGCACAGACACACGCACAGACACTCCACTACGCGCAAGAAGAACAGTTCAAATATTGATTCACTTTATTGGAAACATTCAAGCCAGATTCCATTTGAACTTTCATAAAGAATTCAATTTTCCTACTAAGTACAGGAGACATTGAATTTTCCATGATTAATCAAAGTTTTCAAGTTTACCTCGGGTTATTAGATTCTACATAATTCATAAGATATTTTAAAAATATTATATTACTCAGGGAGGCTTGCCTGTCGGACGGCCCTCTAGTATTGAATTCATTCAAAAAAAATTTGTTTGTTTCTTGTATACAAAAATGTCCGAAACGTGGAGAAAAATAATTTTCAACCATAATATATTTTCTATCGGGGTGTTTGTCAGCCTGTCTGGATTCGGATAGTATGACAACTCAAGAACTGAATCTCGTAGAAAGTTTAAATTGCTTCCAGAATGTAATGTTTATATTTCAAATGCGAAGAATTGATTTGATTTTAGGTTCTCTAGGTTCAAAACTTGTGTAACAGGTGCATCTGCATGTAGGGGGTCCCTTAGACCATGAAATATATAGACACGCCCTGGTGTCGATTTGGTAAGGCCAACATCAACTAGAGAACGTGACGTCATCTGTAGGTAGGAACACCCAGAAATAGCATGGCCACTATAGGAATTATTATACATTGAGATAAATTTATCGTAGTTTAGATTATTTATTTTGGATTCCAATAATCGCAAATTAATATTAAATTAATAAACCAAAATATTTATGAGAGAACGTGACGTCATCTGCAGGCAATGTTGGCTTCACTTCACTCTGTGTGGAGAGTAGCAGAGGGCGTGTCTATATATTTCATGGTCTAAGGGGGGCTCTAAAAAAACCCGAAATAAAAAACAAACTAACAAAAAACGCTTACTATAAATGGTAAAAAATAAATAATATTGTTAATTATTCGGCGGGCTTCTTGATGGCTCGCGGCGCGCGAACCGTCGCTCAACATCACTCCACGAGACAGAGTCCAATTCTTGTGAATGACTGTCTTTGTGGAATATTCCAGAATGTTCCCGAAGTTTCTAGAAGATTCCAGAAAGTCTACGGTAGATAGAGTTTACAGGGTGAGGAGCCATAAGTGGGCAAAACCGGACAACCAAGTGAGTTCTTACTGCTTTATTATATAGTATTGATAATTTTATTCAAAGAAAAGTTTCGTTTTAAGCAGCTTTGATTGCACATTCTTAATGAAAAGGTCTCATCAGAATGCCCAAAGTTACGACTCCAGATATAGGTGTCGAAACGTCTTGTATTCTGATGACACTCTCATTAAAAATGTGCAATCTAAATGGTTTGCAATGTTTCGTTTTTGTTTTCTTGGTAAAAATTTTTATGTTAGTTTTATATAAAAAAAAAAAAAATTGATGTAAAATTAAACGCATTGCACTATTTGTTTAATTAATTATTTAAGAAAATATAGGGAGAACGAATTTGATACCTAGTACCTACTGGGCTCTTTAAAAGCTAGTTAGACCTTGGTGGAGATCCTCTTCAATTAATTGTATTGCTCGTTTCTGAGATATTAGTTACATTTAAAAAAAAAATTAGATTTTAGGCAGTCTTTTTTTCATATATCCTTCTTTAATTTTGATGAACCTTTAACAGAGGCAATTTTGAAAAAATGAACAAAGTCCATGCAGCCCACGCTTCTATTATATCATGATTAAAAAATAATTAAATTCAAAAAATCAAAAGAAAATGGATACATTTTTACAATTGATGAAAAAAATTGCCACTTTGAATAAAATTTCCTCCTCCTCTGTGGCCAGCAAATGAGTATTATGAAGATATGAAATATAGATGAAGATGTTATGAACTTTTTCCATGTTTTACTTATAGGTCCATGTTTATCGTCTAAGCTCTTTAATTGATATTCAGTGTGACAAGAAAATATTTAAAAATGAATATTTAATATATTTGAAGACATTTTCTCTTATAGAATTTTTAATTAAAAAGTAATGAAAAAGCAGCCCAAGGATAGTGAAGAAAAAACACACTCCTTAGCGGATTCCGACTTCCATGGCCACCGTCCAAATAAGATGTATTTATTGGACTGTCATTATTTTTACCCCTTTCCTTTAAATCCAACGTTTCAGAGGATTCTTTCCTCCTTCTTCAAGGTTCCAAAGGGTCAATGAAGGAAACAAACAAGATGCTTTCTTCTTCTCTCCTCTAGCAGTGTTTGAAATTGGTCTTTTCTTAACAGAAGCATTAAATATACATATCCCCCCTTTAATTATAATTATTTAAAGAGTTTTTTTATATTTAATTCTTCTGTTAAGAAAAAACAAATTTTAAACATTGCTAGAGAGAAGAGCATCTTGTTTCCTTCCTTCATTGACCCTTTGAAACCCTGAAGAATGAGGAAAAATCCTCCAAAACGTTAGTTTTAAATGAAGGGGGACAAAAAATAACAGTCCAATAAATTCATCTTATTTGGAGATGTAATACATTTTTTCTTCATTATCCTTGGCCTTCCTTTCATTACTTTTCAATTATGAATACTTAATTTTGAAGAGAACCTTTTCATATCAATATTTTTAGGGAAAGAAATTAATTTTCAATTCAATTTCGATCTCTGAGTAGGATTTATTTAAAAAAGAAACAAGGGCAAAAAAAGGGAGTTAATTACTTGACAAGTTTAACATAATATTATCATACATAATTCCCGAATGGAATTGTTTCATGTTATTCATCCCCTCTCATTCGCTTTTTGCAATTAATTAAGGGCTATAAATTGGAATTAGAATACGTGTCGAGTAAAGTGTCCTGTTGAGAGGGCAAATCCAACAAACCGTGACCCCTCCGGTTGATTCCAATTGGTCATGTCACCAAATGAAGTGACCGAAACTAATTTGCGACTTAAGAAGAGAGGAAAGTTTTCTAATTAACAACGACAGCCATCTTAAGTTGGAGCTGAGCTGAGGAAGCCCTGGCCGATGCATTTGCGTAATCAGACGAGCAGCCGGGGTAATGAACTCCGGATGCTATTAGGATCCGGGCATAATCCTCTGGAGCCGGCCATGGGCACGAGATAACGACACCTCGGTTTCTGGAATATCGCTATCTCCATATGCAATCAATAGATGCATGTTTAGCCACGCCCCTGGGTGGTACATTAGACCACGAGCACGCTCCAATAAATATTAATCGCCGCTCACTCAACAGTTTTTCATTGCGTCTGAACAAACCAGACAGAAATAGACTATACAACAGAAGAGATTGGAAATTATAGGAATGCGAGGATATATAAAATAAAAGCGAAATACAATTAGTTGATGCGAGAAAATTTGCTATCCATGCGAAGAGTTTAGTAAATTCGTTCATTAATAAAGTCCGATATCATAGATAGGTATTACTGAAAACTTTATTAAAATATTTCGACACAAATAATTTTAATTATGTGATATTACTCGAGACCCCGCCCTAGTGTTGAATTCACTCGATCTTTACTTTCATATTTATATTCTATATCATGTAATGATATATAGGTAGAATATAATGTGAAGTAGTGCGATCGCCAGCTGGGGGTCCTCACTCTTTGAGAGCTTGTATCTCAGAGATGAAAAAAGTTAATTTCATTTTGGGACATCTAAGTGGAAGGAATCGATGCCCTTAATAGTTTGAAACCGGATTTAGGACATAAAACCGTATATTGTGGTCCCCAGAGAGAGGCCAAAAAGTGACCAAAAATCTATTGGACAGTGCGTATGTACGTATGTACTCCCCCTGCGTTTCGAAACCTTAAGCCTCAGAGCTACGAAAACCGAAACTTAAGCTCTATATAGACTAGAAGGAGTGCAGCAAGCTTTTGGTTGAAATCGGAACACCGGAAATTGAAATTTACATGAAAGATTTTTCGTTTTTTTTTCTGATTTTCTCAAAAACGGCACTAACGATTTTTTTTTTTAAATTAATGTACTTAACAAGTGTCATGAGTTATTAGTCGTGTATAAATTTTAATCTGATTCAAATAAAGGAAGGGGGTGTAAATTAGAAATGTCGAGATGATTTCAAATAAGTGAGAATGTGAAAGTCGTGTGGTCACCACATCAGTTGATTTTTTTCTCATTGTGTTTCAAAATTTCGGAAATTTGGAGAAAAATAATTTTATTCATAAATTTTCCTCATTGAAAAAATTTTGTTTTGTCAAAGTAGCAGAGATTTGTTGATTCATTAAGAAAAATCATTTAGGTTGTCCTTCGCTTTTGATGCAAATAAACATATAATATGTATATGAGCCTTTCAGTGAACAAATCGATTAACTCCACTTTTTGAAATACCTTAAATTTAAGTGTCCTAGTACTTGGTTCAATCATAGCTTTTTATATTTATAATAAATTTCCCAAATAATAAAGATTATCACAATTAAACGACAAGCTTTTTTGGCCATTGAATAATAAATAATGTAAAAATGTACATTATTTCATCTCATTTCTCCACTTTTTGTTTAATGGAGTTAATCGATTTTTGCAGTGAACGGCTCATATAGGTATGTATTTTACGAATATATTGAATTTGTTTTTAATAATTACTATTATATAAATAAATACAAATCTTTGATAGATAACAATCTTAAAACGTTTATTAAAACACCAAACGAGAATTTCTCCCTTTATCACTGGAGTCTAATTATAAATTTCAAAAAAGAAAAAAATCCTCAGTAAAATCCTAGTTTCACTCGACCATCTCACCTTCAATTATTTGACTTAAATATGGAATGCATTTAATTATATTAGAATAAATGTTCTTTTCGGAGAGAGACGAATTGGTAGAAATTTTAATTGATAAGTGATAGAAATGCAGCCCAAGGATAGTGAAAAAAATTTCTCGAATAAAATGAAAAAATGAACATCCAATAAATCTATTAGAAAAGATTTTTTTCACAATCCTTTCTGTTTGAGAAGTACCTACTTATTTTGCGATCCGTAAGATGGCAGTGGCGTGCTTCAAGATCAAGAGAATCCCTGTCCCGTCTACCTACTCCTTTTATGAATATCTTTGTAAACCAATATACTATCATTGCATTGTACATATAATATATTTTAATCTAATTTATCATTAAAAGCTTTACCCATCTTTATCTCATATATCATCTAATTCATTTTATTTAGCCTTTATATTAGGAATATCACTTTCCATCACTTATCAATTAGCATTTACTTTTATACATATTTACATTATTTATGAATGGACAAACCACCAAGAATCCTCCAGATAATCATAATGATCATCAAAGTCCCAATTAGAAAATATGAATTTTTCAATTTCTTTTAAAACATTTGCGAATTAAAGATAACAAAAACAATTTTACAATTTCGAATCAAATTTCACAGACTAAATGCACCACACGCTATTTTACCATTGGGCAATTTCTTAATTGAATCTATACAAATTCTCCAATTTTTTCTATGTAAATGGATTTTAATTAAAAAAATTCTATTTCCTTCTTGCGTCAACATCTATAGACAGTTTTTTAATTGGATCCAATTCCAGGGGTTTAAAACAACTAATTTTCTGTTTACATTAAACACTGAGATTTGATCGGGGTGAATGCACGTGGCATGAGTACAGGGGGTACACGGGGGGGGGTACGCTTGGATCTGTCGCCGTTTTAAAGCGATTAAAGACTCTAATCGGTGTACCAACCAACCAACAACAGATTAGATTCAGCTCGCACACAAGTCATGGACGCAAATTAAATTAACGAAATTAAGCGACATTTTCAAATTATTTATTTAATTAATTTCGATAATCCATTCTATTATATTCAAAAAATAATTTAAAAAACATCATATCATTTTTTCAAAATTGTTTCTCTAGTCTAGAAAAAACTACCTTAGGGGATAAACTGATTTTTAGGGTTCATTTCAAAAATAAAACGAGACCATATTAGTCTCTTTACAATGTATGGCGATAAAATTTTTGGTGGGGTCGAAAATAAAAAAAATATATATATATAGGATGTGATTTATATTTCTAAAAAGAATAAAGTTAATTTTTTTTCATTTAATTCATTTTAAAATAACAGTATGAGATACCCTTAAGATCACAATTTTTAGAATTTGCTCTTAAATTTAAATAAATACAAATTTTGAAAAAATATGTTAGTTACTTTAAAAATCAATAATAAATCAATCAATAGAGTATCAATTAATAGAGTGTGTTCTCTGCTGGAAAAAATAATTTTTTAAATTTATTTTTAACGAGACTAATAGCTTTGAGGGCTTTGCCCCCTTCACAAATCTATTACAATTGATCGACAGGAATTTATATCTCCTTTAATTGATAAAAATAACTACTACTTCCGACAATTCCCCGATCTTTTACAACAGGTCAAAGTTTTGAGATATTATTGGTCAAAACGAAGAAAATGCCATTTTGAGCTATTTTCGAGTCCCATTAGATATTAAACAGAAATATTTGAAATAAAAATATTTTGGTGGCGTAATAGAAAACACCTTTTTGATTTTCAAATTACCACTTGTTTTTAACTCAATTAGAACTCGAGCTAGAACTAAAAAACTAAAACTACGTGATGATAAAGGATAATAAACAAAGATAAAAACATATGGTCTTAGTTTTTTAGTTATAACTCGAGTTCTAATTAAGCTAAATTCAAGTGGTAATTTGAAAATTAAAAATGAAGCTGTTTTCTATTATGTAAACAAAATATTTTGATTTCAAATATTTCTGTTTAATATCTAATGGGACTTGAAAATAGGTCAAAATGGCCTTTTTTGTCATTTTGACCGATAATATCGCAAAACTCTGACCTGTTGTAAAAAATCGGGAAATTGCATGATAATCAGCGTATAAAACTCTACTGGAATCCATTGTTAGGTTTACAGTTACAAATTTTTATTTAATTTTTGTCGAGCAGTGATTATTTTAGAACAAAGTAAATTTTCACTTATTGTAATGTGTAATATTTTTTTTTGATACCTTTTTGTTAGTATTTGAGGTCGTGAATAGATGTTGTTTTTCAATTTATTATTAAAAAATTGAAAATTTTTTGTTATTCAGTAATGTTTTTTATTGTTTAATTTATATTTCTGGGTGAACAATTCAATTCATAAAATTGCGCCTTGAAATATCATAGGTGGAAATATTTCACTGATTTCACAACCGCCGTTTGTTTTAACACAAATATACTTATTCATGGCACAATCATTATCAAATTCCATTTTTAATTTTAAATCTTGGTGCTTATTAAGTACCTGATTTTTTCAGAGGGTGTAATTTTTTTAAATGAAATTAAAGGAAAGTTTGAATTGAATATTTTTTTCAAATTCCATGTGCTTATTATTTAATATATATTCTTAATTGTCGTAGATTATTTATTGATTGGAATTAAAAGAGGGAGTCGATTTTAGGAATGTCGCAAAAAAGTTTATAATGATTTTCTTATCATCATGTTGTGGACTAATTAGAAAAGGAAAATTGGGAGGATTATTTCAAAGAAGTTTATACTTAAGGGAAAGTCGTGTGTGCCCCACATACCATATATGTTTATCATATCCAAATTATTGGAATTTAAATATTAAAGTAAATTGACTTATTTTCAATTTTTTGGAAACTTTTCGAAATAATTTAATTATTAATTCACTGGTGGGATTCAGATTACTGATTTGTTAAGGTTTTGGTTTAGTAAATATTTTAAGACTTCTAAAACTTTTAAATATTCAAGTGTAGAAAAACCACGAAAGCTGAAATTTAACAGAGTTAGGTCTTTATTTAAAAGGGAGTATGAATATGTACGTCATTAACGGGGCAGGAAATTGCGCAGCGGAGTTTAAAAAAATTAAAAGGATTATATATCCAAAATAAAAAAATAAAAATATGTATCAGGCTCATCCACATACTCGTAAGCTCATGGGAGAAGTAAAACATCTTTAGCCGTAGGTGTTATTGAAATAATTTATATTTCCTAATTTTAATCAATTTTTTTGTCAAGAAATATTAGTGGGTTTTAAAAAAAATTATTTTTACTCTATTGAGCCATTTCCGCTTTATTGTAACAAAAAAAAAAATCAAACAGATACGTCGCTAAAGAAGTTTCAATTCTAAAAAATTGTATTTTTAAGGCCTATAATTTGGAAACATTGAATTTTAGATAATATGTTTTAATTTTAAATAACTGATATTAAATATGAACTTACATTTATTTAATTAATTAAATAAATAATTACTTTTAATTATTTTATTTTATCACGATGAGAACGCGTCATTTAGCCAGTAAATAATCTTTAATACAATTTATAAAATGGATATTGTTGAGTAGTGGTGACTCAAGGGCAGTATTATAATTATAAAACTTAATCAGTGGCGGATTTAAGGCTGTGCGAAATGAGCGACCGGCCGGGGCCCATTATCCCGGAGAGACTCACAGAATCTCAAACATTATCAAATAAATTATTATTTAAATAATATATAAGTCTTTTTTTATTTTTATCACCCGGGGCGCCTAAACACCGAAATCCGCCACTGAATTTAATCAAATATTAGAGCTTGTTTGACATTAAAATATATATATATATTTTTTTTTATTTTGTGAAAAATTATTTTATTTTAATATTTAATCTCTTTTAATTTCCTCTTTTCTATTTATTTATTTTTTGAAATTCATATTTTTAAATCTAATTTAATGAATATTTTTAATTTTTATCATGACTAATGAAATATTTACACTGCACTTGCTTCTTTGACATGGCTTTTTTTAAAGGCAATTGAAATTTTAATACAATTGTGTAGATAAATATAAGTGTTTAGATTATTTAAAAACAATAAATTAATTAAAAAATCTACTGTAGATATTAAAAACAAAATACGCCTTCTTTTTAAATTGAGTGAAAAGAATTTGTTTGTATATTCTATTTATTGACTAGATTTTGCTTATAAGGAGTAAGTTTAGCCCTTTCTAGATATAAGGTCGTGATATAGGTTTCTCTTATCTAAAGCCCGCTGTACACGAGGCTTTTTCCTCTACCTGTTTTTGCGATGGGAACTCTGTTTGCAATTTGGAGGCCTGTAGGGATCAAAATTACGCCACTGCTGGCTGTCTTTCTGGCTAGCTTGCTTGATTTAAAAAATAGGACATGTTCTATTTTCCAGCTTGGCTCTGGGTTGCTTTTTAGTGGGAGAAAGCAGAAAAAAAATATTAAAGCAAGTCTCGTGTGCAGCGGCCTTAAGTTTGCAATTCACACTTTCTTCCTTTATGTATTCCCAATCAAGCTGTCTTAAAATTTTTTTGACGTTTTTTCGAATTTTTATTTTGAAAGAGCATAAATCAAGATAGATTAAGTAATCTCACTCTTTTGCCAATAAAAAATCATGTAGGAGAAAATTTAAATTTAAACTCAAGCCCAAAGAACTGATATTTAATTTAATTTTATATTTATTAAGTATGTGGTTCATTAAAAATTTTTGTTATTTTTTTACCTTTAAGAATTATAAAAAATATTGTACTTATTACTTTTTTCCTTGTCTACTTAGACTGCCATACCCGAAACGGGTGTCGGTGCCTCTCCACATATACCTGTGCTGAGTGTGTTTAGTTGTTTTACACAGATATACGGGACCTACTTTTTAACGCCGGTTCCGAACGGCTAGTTTGGAGAGGTTACTTGGCAATTATACTCTTGGTAGGTTGCCATTACTTTCCAAGACGAGGCGACTGCAAATATCTATCTCCGAGACTCGGTCTCGAACCAGCTATCTTCGAGTCAGCGACCCGACACTCTATCCACTGACCCACAGTCGCCTCCTTGTACTTAATAATAAAAGTTTATCGGGGCCTACATTTTGTTTTGCGGGGGGAGGGGGGCACCAAACCCTAGTTACGCCATTGCCTGTATGATAAAATAATACCCTGTACGGTAAACTAAAAATAGTTCCTTTAAAAAGGAATGATAAAGCAGCTATAAACATATGAATTGAAAATACTCAATGATAGAGATTGTTACAATGATACAATTTAATAATAATAATTGTTTCTAGATTGTTTTATAAAAATAATTGTATTTATGAATATATTTTGGGAAATGTATACCAACGTATCATAAGTAAATAAAATAATGCCCAGAAAGGAATTATACACAATTAATAATGAGTGAATAATTAAAGCAGAATCTGTTAAGGTTTCTTTAATTATGTTTAAGGACAGGAATCGAATCTATGCAGACCAGTGAATCTTTCAGAAACCAGAACTTGATTTCGAATAGTAAGAATTAATAAATTTCCAATTTGAAAGCTTTTACGCGATCGAAAGATTGAATGCACAATCAATAGATGACATAGGGATAAAGGACGTTTAGAATTGAGAACTAGGAAACCGCGATTTGAATTCAATTGTGCAGAAATGCCTTTGGCAAACCACCTCAATCTATTTCGCCGATAGACAATTCAAATCTATTTAATGGCCATCCATTGATGACCAGAAGAGGGGCTGAAAAATAAAGATAGAGATAAAAATTTAATGGCACTTTTTCATGTAAGTAAATCGTCGTGGCTGTTGGTTTGATTTTAGAAAAGAAAAAAATGGAAATCGCCAATAAATTATTAATTGCCCACAAATAAAGTTAAGAGATATTTAATTAATCAATTAAATTTAAAGGTCAGGCGATAAATTTGCCTGGGTCTTTCTAATAAAATTTTAAAAATCAATAACATTTATTAAATTTATTGTTTCAGCCATAAAACTGAGCAATATAAAAATAATTTTTTTCTTAAGATTAAGCTTAGTATTATTCTTAAACTTATTTACGTATAATTTTTTAATTATTTTTTATTTTGAGTTCTCCTGTGTCATATTATATTTTATTATATGTTGCTTAGAATATTGTTATAAAGATTATTTCGAAGAAACATCCAAGATATGACATTGATATTATATGAGTTTAATGTGTTAAATTTGAGGCAATTATTCCTGTTGAATGCCTGTATTCACTTATATAAATAAATTGGATTGTACAAATCAAAACTTATATTTGTATCCCACACGTATATCTAATAGAACTAATAATATTTTGCCTAGGTTTAAGACTGATTTGTATTTGAGACAAGCACAGATTGTTGGCCTGAGAATGTCAATTAAATATAGATTCAACTATGACCAATTTAGAAATGTGAGACATATAAAAAATATCTAATTGGTGGCGCTAAAAATACATAAAAAAATCTAATCTAATAAATATTAATAATGATAAATAATAAAATTTAGACATTCAATTCGATTTAATATTTTCGTACCCTGAGTCAAAAAGCCGATCCTAATCTTTTGAAATAGGAGTGTATGTTTTTTAAATATACATAGTATATATTTATGTTCAATTGTATAATTAACTAGCTGCAAGACCCGTCTTCGGCGGCCCTCTTGGTAGCCAGGGGGCGCGCCCCCTGGACCCCCAGCCCACGAACCCACACAGCACTCCCACCCCCCGCACCATGCCCAACCCCCGCCCCCACTCCTCCACCCGAACCCCACGCACCTCGGACCCCGCACCCCGTGCCCCTCCAACCCTGCACACCACACCCCCGCCTAGCCCCCTGGATCCCACCCTCGCTACGCCCCCTAGACTTCACCCCGCACCAGCACCTGCACCCCCACCCTACTCCGCCTAACTCCCTCACCCCACCCCCATTCCACCCCGCGCTCCCCATACCCTAACCCATCCCCAGTCCATTCCACCCCCGCACCCACCCTCCAAACCATGTTTTTGCATTTCTAGCCTTCTAATGACCCAGAGATTATGTATACAAAATTTGGTTGAGTTTGCTCCAAGGGCAAGAATTTACATTTTTCACCCTCTACCCTTTTTGGGTGGTTTTTGAGGAAATTTTTTTAAACAAAAGTTTTCAGAAATCACATCCCCTACAACTTTTCTCATTATAAAATTTGCCACAGAGTTAATAGTTCAGGAGTTATTTGATCATTTTCATTCGTGCGCCCCAACCCCAAACCCCTTCTGGGGTCAAAATATCAAAACGGTATATATCTAAAAACGTAAGTTAGAAGACATCTGATACAAATATGAAATTTCATAATAATCCCTTCAGCCGTTTTGACATGAATCGTGAGCAACTTTTCGCGGAACCCACTGAAACATACAGAGATACATACATACATACAGACAGACAGACAGGAATTTTGTTGACGGTGTTTTCGTTCATAACTTTGCTTGAAACGTGTGCAACCAAAATTTGGCGTGATTTGGACCAATGTACAGACAAAACCTTAATTTTATATATATAGATTAGTAACTAATTAACGTTTCTCTGGCTTCGGAGGAAAAAATAACATAAAAAATCGAATGTTCAAATTTTCGCCATCTAACTACCTTAAAAAACAGTCTTGACACCATCTATATTTAAAGACTTTTTTTTTTTGTTATTTTATTATAATAAAATAATAAAATCGTTTAAAAAGTGCTTTTAAGAATTTTCTATCGAATATAATTCGGATGAATTTGGTCCGCTTGATAATCTAATCGAGTAACGGGATTCTTTCCATCTAGCATTTTCGCTTTAGTTGTGCTGGAGAATTCTTCGAGGCAACAGCAGAGAATACCTACACTCACCCAAAGGTAAACAACCCTTAATATCTAGCCCTATATTATATATTTATTCTATTTCTACATATATATGTATATAGAACACACAAACCATCAATTTAGTATAATGAAAGAATTCAAAATAAATTGTTTGGAGGAAAAAGTGAAACTTTTTTAAGACTCGGTACGCTGTTTGCAGTTTAAGTGAATTAATTATTTTAAATGACAAATATCTAAATCTGATTTTTATTTTTATTTAGTATTTTCTTTCCTAGAAAATAAATTCAAAATCTACGCTCGCAACTTAGAGTCACAGCAAATAAATGTTTTATTTATATTTTTGTCTGAATTTTAGTGAATTCAGGTAATTAAAGAACTCAGGCTCGAATTCCGAGGGTGTGAATTTCTTGGAAATTTAAAGTCTACTTCTATTTGCTATTTGAACTCTTATAGAAATATATCGAGTTTAATGATTTCTAAACATTTCCAAGTTTTTTAATTAATTTAATGTTCTCTCTGTATATAATAACGAGTATCTATTTAGTCCAAGTGCAATAGACAAAAGGTCGTTGCTAGAAAAATAGATATTAAGAAATTAACTTCTACTAGTCAAAAACAGGTCTGGACTTTTATTTGGAATTCTTGCTCTCGCTCTGATATAAAGGAAAGAGAGATCATTCTATCCACGCCATTTTACTTATTTTCCTCTATTAATACTTTTATTTAAAATTTATTTCATTTGATCTAATACTAGAGGAACAAGTATTCTACTTTGAATTATTTTAAAGTTTTGGGTAATAAACACCCGAGAGTCCCCCTATGAACCTGGGCTAGAATTGGCTCACAGTATCCTCTGTTTGTCAAAGAGACGATTATAAGGGGTTGATTATGGAATTGAATTTCTCACCTCGTAGAAAAACACACATGTTACTAGATATCTCAAGAAAATGTTGCAAAGAGGAGGACATCGCTAAAATGACCCTGTCTACGAAAAACTAACCTGTTATAGTAGTAAGCTGGTCACTTTAATTAAAAAGTTTGAAATCCACTGGTTTTCAGCATTCTATCCCAAATCCTTCGTTGTTTTCCAACTCATCATAATTAAGGACTTTAGAAAATTCACCTTTTCTTTCAATTTTTTAGGTATTTTTTTCATTATTCCTCCAGTGGAGCGTATCTTATATTTAAGAGCAGATTTTTTTTAATGAAATATGTAAGATTTCTGGAGAATTAATAATAGAAATTATTCTCATTGCTCAAATATCTTTTAAATTATTTATCAATTTGGCCACTATAAAATTATAGATGGCATCATTTGATGGCAACGCCTGTATTTAGACAACCGTGTTAGACGAAACATTTTTCAGGGTTTGATTAAAGACGGCAGCTCCCAGCCAGCCCAGATCGTTTATGTAGCTAGCTCGTTATAAAACCAAAATAAATTTTCTATATCCAGTCGGGTAATTCAATCATAAGAAATAACAGATAAAATATTTTTAATTAAAAAAGACTTATGCGATGAGGGCCAAACCTTCGAAACTCTAGTCTCTAACAAATAATTTAATGCCATGTATTGAACTGTGTTTAAACATTTCTAAAACGTGGAGAAACATCATTATCAACAATTATTTCTTTTCTATCTATGGTACATATTCATGCTTGTGTCTAGATCAGTGTTTCCCAACCTTTTTTGTGTTATTCTCTACCTAACCCTTTATAATATTCTTATGCCACCTAAAATTGCTTATAAATGACCAAATTTGCTGTTATTCTTATAAATATATAAAGTTACAAAAACAAAATTTTTTAGGATACATTTAAGTGTATTCTATATATTTCTTGAGCTACATACTGTCAAATTTTGTATAATTTTCTAATTTTAAATTCGCAGCCAAAAATATATCATGTGTTAAAATTAGTTTAAAATGGAGTGGAGTAAACGTAGACTAAAAGATCCATATTTAAATCTATGTGACACATTTTGCCCAGCGAAAATAACATATTTTGTCTATTTTAAAAATTTTTCTTCCTTTTAATTCTTTTCACTCGACAGGCTCGAGCAAAGAGACTGAAAGTCGCCATAGGGTTAAGCTCTGGTCGAGTACATTTTCGAATTGCCCCCCCTTAACAATCAAATTGCCCCCCACGTTGGGAAACACTGATCTAGAGTGTCTATTTAACTAAATTTGCCTACACAATGGAGAGAAGGGAAAATGTCTATGCATATAATGTTAATTTCTGAAAAATTTTGAGCTTCTGATCTACCCCTTGTTTCCTTGAAAATTTGCGAAAAACTCGCTTATTGTTATTTCAGATTCACATTATCTCCCGTTCAAAAAATAACAATTTAGACTTTTCCAATCTCAAAGTTTTAGATAAAGAGCGAAATTAAGTATATAAAAAGATTAATTTTAGAAATACAGTGAAACCTCGTTTATCCGGCTCTCTGGATTATCCGGATCGGATTTGTAAACATTTTTATTTTAATAAATGTTCACATAGATAACAATTTTTAACTCTAATAGCAAGAATGTAATTATAATTTCAAAATTTAAAACAAAAGACAATGAACCAATTCTTTGAAATGAAATGATGTGAAAAGTAATTTTATTTTTTTTAACGTATGTATTTTTTTAAACAATTCTATGTAATTTTGATATAAACCTGTTTTTTTATCGTAATAAATTCAAATTCGCTTATTTGAGAATTTGTTTTGTTTTTATTTTCGATTATACGGTTTGCCTTTGGCCCGAGTTAGTTCGGATAAACATGGTTCTACTTTAACAGAAATTTTAAACAAAAATTCAATAAGAAACCGTCAAATATCGATTGTTTTTCTAATAAAAAAATTTAGAGAAAAATAATCAGCATGAGCACTTGACATTTCTGATGATAAATTTGAAATTACGAATGTTGAGTACTGCCGATTATGGTACTAGTGCATTAAATCTAATAAACCATGTATTGGTCTCATTAAATGAACACTCGCGCTTAGTGTAATTTCAGCTTCACAATTTCTCTCGTTCAAATAATAACAGAGCTATATATTGCTTAACTTCCAAGATAAAGGAATCGGTTACTTCCAACCTACCAAGGACGTTAACTCAATCAATAAATACGTATATTGGAAGTTATTATAGATATACCAGATATGGTTACTTTAGGATTGCGATAAATTTCCTTGGTAGGGTTTTCGGTTATCGGTAATAGCTTTGGGCTGTTATGAAACACCCTATATCCAGTAGGAGGCGAATGTTTGTTGGTGGTGAATGGTCTGGATCGCGTGCTGACTTGTTGGCCGCCCTTTGCTAACCGATTTCAGTCAGTATTTCACGTGGGCTGATGGCCTGATAGGGTATGTTCGTAAACAACCCGGGCGAGCCCCGCCCGATGATAAGCTTCCTTTACTTTGGGGAGAAGGTCACCTTCGAAACGAACCGAGAAGAACCATAGATTTAGACCCGAGAAGAGTGGTTTGATTATCCTGCTCGACAAAAATTAAACAAAAATTTCCGCCTTAAACCTAACAATGCATTCAGGTAAAGTTTTATAGGCGGATTATCATGTAATTTCCCGATTTTTTACAACACTTCATAGTTTTGAGATATTATCGGTCAAAATGACGAAAAAGGCCATTTTGACCCATTTTCGAGTCCCATTAAATATTAAACAGCAATATTTGAAATCAAAATATTTTATTGACGTAATAGAAAACAGCTTTCCTTTGATTTTCAAATTACCATTGTTTTTAGCTCAATTAGAACTCGAGTTATAACTAAAAAACTAAGATCTTATGTTTTTATCTATGTTTATGGTATAATCACGTAGTTTTAGTTTTTTGGTTATAACTCGAGTTCTAATTGACCTAAAAACAAGGGGTAAGTTGAAAATCAAAGAAGAAGCTGTTTTCTATTACGTCACTAAAATATTTTGATTTCAAATATTGCTTTTTAATATTTAATGGGATTCGAAAATAGGTTAAAATGGCTTTTTTCGTCATTTTGACAGATAATATCTCAAAACTCTGACGTGGTGTAAAAAATCGGGAAATTGCATGATAATCCCCGTATAAAACTCTACTGTTAGGTTTGAAAATTATTTGTTTAATTGTGTTATTTTTAATTCAAAATACCATTGCTTATTGATCTGTCTGATGAATGATGCAAAAGTCTCTCAACTCCTCTGTATTTTTCTTTTTTTTTAAACATCTGCTTCTGTTATCAATATGTATTATCAGTGACAAAAAAAAGTTAATATACATACACCTGTCTTGTTCTCACTCTCAAGTATTCAAAGGTAACTCGATATAATATTGACATCAAGACTGAACTTTGCGCATAGAACCTTGAAAAGGTGAATTCTGCCAATAGCTCACTCGGGAGAATAGGTAATTCCATTGTTCAAACTCGATATTAAGTTCATCGTTTCATCGTCAATTTAAGACTCTCTTGTTAGCTCTTTTCCTGGTTTCTTGTTCTCTTACCTTTCGTAATTACTTGCTTGATGTGACCGAAGTAATTGGTTCATTCAAAAATTTACATTTTTTTGCTTGTTCGTGCTTAAACTTGATGAAAAGTCATTTTCGAGCAATATTTTTTTATTCTTTTCTGGATTACGATATTTACAATTTAACTGAAAAACGGAGTATTTTAGAAAATTTGTCCGGTTGCAAAAAATGTGTTTTCCAAAAAGAAAACTAATTAGAGTATGGACATTTTACTTCAGTACCGGTTTAAATTGGTGTTGTTATCCAGTTTAAAATACTAGGATTATAATAAATTTGAATTGTCAAATGGGAGATATCGAAAAATTGTAAATAATGAACTAAAATTTGGAACACATTGATAACGTTTTTCTTTAGCAGACGGACTGGTATAAATGTAATTGGATGTTGATGAAGGCAGTCCACTGTGGTTGTAAAAAATATGTTACCCTGAAGAAGGAGAGAATAAATCTCCGAAACGTCGGTTTAACAAATAAATGTAAAATAATAAAACCATTATAGTCTTATTTTTTACAACCACCGTGGACTGCCTTCATCAACATCCAATTACATTTTGGAACACATGTTTGTAATAATAAAATTATAACTTTTCTAAAATTTTGGTCTTGTTATTTCAAGAACTTCCAGGTGAGAAATCAAGAAGGTCCTCTGGATTCTTCAAATAAACGTACACGCCATATATAGGTATATTGTTATTCTCATCAAGCTGAGGACACCCTTTTTGATTAACTCTTGAAAATCAATACATTTCTATCAAAAAATCCCTTTAATTTTTAATCTCGATTGAGTTTCATTTAATTGTACTGGGATATCGGCATCACACACGAACACACATATAGTTGGAATTTATTGTCTCTTTATTGACTCCAAAAGCATTTTTTTAAAACCTACCTTTTTTTTAAGTTTTCACATAGGAGTAAAAAGTGAAGGAAAATGTGATCTTAACTTATTCCATATGTAGCCGAAGCTAAAAATATAAAATTCTAATATTTCTACACATTTTGGGATTTCTGTACATTTTTTCATTTCAGTCATTAATTCGACTATATTTCCCGTGGAATGGGGGTAGAATAGGTCCACAGTATCCCCTGCTTGTCGTAGAAGGCGAGTAAAAGGGGTAGGACGTTTGGGTCACAACCTCACTCTGTAAAAACTTTCTTGTTACAGAAGCATAGTATGACCCATATTTTTTTATTTTATCAGTTGTGAAGCTTTATACTGTCGGTTTTCAACCTTTTATTCAATTCTTACTCACAATGATAAAAAATACTATATACAGTCCTATTTTTACGCTCATCGAAAAATTTGATTAGTTTCGAAAGACCACATTCATTTTTCGTCTAATTTAAATATTTCTTATTTGAATTAAATTAAGATTTAATGAGAATTGAATTTATATTAAACTAGTCAATTCAGATAACCACGATAATAATGAAACTCGTAAAAAGTTCATTTTTGAGCTAAAATATTTGTATTTTGGGCTCTCTAGCTTTAGAACTCTCTGTTCAAAGATACTGAAGTTAATCGAGGACCACTGTAGTCTTTAGAGCCAAACAGAGAAGAAGTAGAACTTAACCTGTCTGTTTCGAGTTATCTCAAATCTCAATATTGTTAATTCAGAAGAATTAAAACAATTCTTAAATCCTAATGACTAACTAGATAGATAGATAGATAAGATAGATAGATAATTATTTATTGTTTAAAGCCAGTTTGGCTAATACAATCTTGAAAAAATAGAACAAAAAACAAAAATATAACAATAAAACACTATAAAAAATAAAAAAAAACAAAAACAAAAAACATAAATAAAGTAAACAAACCGAAAAACAAAAAAAAATTCTTTTTTTTAAATAAAATAATGACTAACTAAAAGAAAACGAAGTTTAGATTTAAAAATGCCTCTTTTTCATTTAAAGAGTCGTTAACGAAAACATTCCGAGCTAAATATTTTCTAAAATATGGAAACGTTTCCTCCTTGTAGAATACAGAACACTATCAAGTCATGAATAGTTAATTGTTTTGAATATTATTGGTAAGATATTGGAAAATATTAAAAAATTCTATCTAAAAGTTTTTATATTTATTAAGTCACTAGCTTCGCGGCTCGCCTTCGGCGGGCCTTTTTACAGGAGGGGCTTCGCCCCTGGACCCCCACCTGGCTGCATTATTGATGTTTTATTAGTATTAGTAACAGAGAATAAATATAATTGTTTTATTTTAAAGTCTTAAATAGATATAATTTGAGATTCTATTTAACGGTAATATACAGACATAACAAATAAGATGAAACAAATATTTAAAATGTATTAAAATCTCAATTTATAAAAAATTCTCTTATTCTCAAGCTTGAGTTGTTTATCATAAAAGAATTTAGTCTTATTGATTTTAAGTCGATTCTTCCACGTTTTCAGTAGAGGTTGCCATTAATAGTCAAAACATCAAAAATGGAATGCAATCAGGTTATTCCTCTAGTATTAGATAAGAATCGATCGTTATTTTTGATTTTAAGTCGATTCCTCCATGTCCTCAGCAATGGTTACTAATAATAATCGAAGGGTCAAAAATCTAATGTAGAATTGTTATTCCTCTAGTATTAGATAAGAATCGATTGCTATTTTTGATTTTAAGTCGATTCCTCCATGTCTTCAGCAATGGTTACTAATAATAATCGAAGACTCAAAAATCTAATGTAGAATTGTTATTCCTCTAGTATTAGATAAGAATCGATTGCTATTTTTGATTTTAAGTCGATTCCTCCATGTCTTCAGCAATGGTTACTAATAATAATCGAAGGGTCAAAAATCTAATGTAGAATTGTTATTCCTCTAGTATTAGATAAGAATCGATTGCTATTTTTGATTTTAAGTCGATTCCTCCATGTCTTCAGCAATGGTTACCAATAATAATCGAAGGGTCAAAAATCTAATGTAGAATTATTATTCCTCAAGTATTAGATAAGAATCGATTGCTATTTTTGATTTTAAGTCGATTCCTCCATGTCTTCACCAATGGCTACCAATAAAAACCGAATCGTCAAAAATCGAATGTAGAATGGTTATTCCTCGACTGTTAAATGAGAATCGATCATTATTTTTGAAATAAAGTCAACATCAGGCGCGGATCCAGACCTCTGATTTGGGGGGGGGGCGGTCGCCGGTATATAAGATCTACTTTTGATCTCGGAAGTGTGTCGCGCTCGAATTGTCCAAGCGGGGTGGGGGGAGTCAAAGACGCCCCCCCCCCCCCACATAGAACTTTATTTTCTTCAATTTTAAAATTTAATGTTATATAAAAAAAAAAATAAACATAAAAAATGTTGATCTACAATGCTTTGAGGGGGGTGGCGGTCACCCCCATCGCCCCCCCCTGGATCCGCGCATGGTCAACATGAACTGCAAATTGCAAGTGATATCTGATTAATAATAAAGGAATAAACATATTAATATTTCAAATGAATTTGGATAAAGTTTAGCAACGATCCGTTGCAGTTTATTTAATTAAATAACAATTTTTGAGTTCATCAATTAAATTGTCAAATTAATATTTGTGTGATTTAAAATTCATTGTAATTAAGTACCTTGTACCTTGAGGACCACAAAAAAGGTCAAATATAGTTTTTTGTAAAATTATATTTTAAAGTACTTTATTTTAGAATAAGATAGTACATTGGATAAAGTTTAGCAACGATCCGTTGCACTTTATTTTTTTTATTTTTGTTTTTAAATGTACTTTAAAAAAAATAGATAGTTTTTTTAAATCTTTGTTGCATTATTAAATTCTTCTTCAACGATAATGTGGTTAGATCTCTTTTAAGAATAAATGACAATTCAAAAATCTGACAGATAGAGCTGCCAACACAAAGTTAGTTTGCTATTTAGTTATTTTATTGTTTGGCAAGCTATGTTGGCAATTCAGATTTGGTTTCAGTTTTCCGTGAATTTTCCAATTTTCCGGGCAACTTTTCGGATTTTTTTTTACATATTAACCTGAAATGGACTATTACGAACATTTTAAAAAAAAATTAGCCAAATCGGCCCAGGCATTTGAGAGATCTGCGCTTACAAAGAAAAAGAAATTCATTTTTATTATATAGATAATCTGAACTTATATTTGGGTAATATCTATCAATGATGATAATCTTGTCCGTCAGAGAGTTCCATCAAACCCTCTTCAAGTATTCATGTTCTGGCTATTCAACTGCTTCACACTGATAAGCTTTGTTTATTTAAAGATAGCAGTTATTGTTGGCGAATGAACAATATTTGGTATAAGTGAATAAACAAGTCAAGACTAGGGGCTTACTAAATGATAGGTTTATTTAATTTTTATTTAATACAGGTGAGAAAATTTCCATTCAGCCAGTGAATACAACTTTTTAGTATTTTGAAACTATATACTGTCTTTTATTGTGTTAGTGCGAAGATATAAGTTAAAAATTACATTTTATTTGTAACTTATTGTAGCATTGTTTTGATTTTAATTGAAAATTAGAGAAAAAAAGAAAAGGATTTTTCAGACTCGTTAAGCTCATCACAAATATTAATGATTTAACAATTTTTCACCACCAAACTGTTTGAGCTATAAGATAGAAACTTGAAGAAAAATTGTAGTTTATTAATCCAAACTGATGGGCCAAATTTCATTAGGTTCAGGGCCGGATTTAGACTTGATAAGGCCCTAAGCTATTTGAGATATGGGCCCTTTATAAATCCAGATATTATATGTCATTGCCAAATATGATTTTGGGGTACCAAGAGGGTTAAACTGAAATAATAAATCTTTAACTTAAAATCATTTTATTTATAACAAACTTAAAAATGCAAACTCTGGTAAAAAGAAACAAAAGTTCTTAATTTTAAAAATTACTGAAATTACCGGCATTTGCTGTCGAAATTTATCAGTAATTTCGATAGTCATAATTACCGGTAATATCGGTTAACCGAGTATCGGTAATGGAAACCCTAGGCACAATAGTACTTTGTTCTTCGAAAGGACGGGCAAAAAAATTGGGTGAAGAGTATGGGATGTTCCGGACGTGCGTACAAATATTGCTGCAGTATATTGTATTTAAGTAAATATGACAATTGCTCAATCGGACATTTTTTTGGGGGCCCCCCGAGAAAGTGGGGGTCCTAAGCTATAGCTTGTGTAGCTTATACGTAAATCCTGCACTGTTCAAATTAAATACAAGAGTTCGATAGCTCCCGTTGTACTCGTATTTACAGTTAATAAAATACTATATAAGCATAAAAATGTTGAATAATTAACTATAATTCCATTTTTAGGGTTATGTTCAAAAGTAAAAATTTCGACCATATTAGTGTCGCTTCAATGTTTTGTAAATTGAAAACAAAATCATATATACCTATAGTTTCAATTTATAAATTAAATAGAAATATTCCTTTTCTCGAAATCAAAAATCCTATTATAATTTCAATAGAATAATAATTTTAGGCAGAGCCGAATTTTTATGGGGTCGAACATAAAATATATTTTTTATCATGATGGATGAGGTATACGTATAAAGATCTCTTTAAGGAGGTTCTTTCGCGACAATCCACGCAAAAAGTTTTAGCCTCGTAACCACTCTATACATATGAACGGAACTAAAATTTTAGGTTATTTTTTTTAAACGTGACTGTCCACTCACACTACGAAATCTCTATATGGATACACACATACAAGCTGGATCGTTTCCAAGCCATTCTGTTTATATCCCCTCCACTAAAAATAATCGCCCAATTTATGTTGTTTTTTATGAAAACTACGTGGTAAATAATTTCAATTGTTTTTTAAGTTACACCATATATAATTTATTCTAACAAATATTAGTTTTTCATCAAGATGGTGAAAGTCCTTCAATGAAAAAAAATGAAATAATGATCATATCCCCACCATTTCCCTATCTACCCTATGTTAAAAATGTCATTTTTAATTGTAATTATTTCATGTTTGGTGTGGTAAATCGTCTTCAAATTTTAACAGTGTGTATTATGCTTTTAATGACTTATATTCCAAGTTTCAAAGACTTCTTGAATTTTAGCATTTGTGAAACAACTATCTTAAGAAATATGTTTAATGTTTCTAATTTATTTCAGATTAAAATGACAGGGCAAGTGGCCATTTTTAGGTGATTTTAGAACCTATCTGATGTTTGGGTTTAAAAATGGCTTAATTTAAAATTCGAAAAAGTTCCTCAAATTCGCTGATTCTCTTCTTTTACTAGACAAATAAGAAAGAATTTGATATCTCAGTAGCTAGTATTTACGAAGTAATAATGGACCATTCCTTGGGGATCAGAGTCGCAGATGGCTGACTTAAGTTATGTTGTTAATTATTGTTAAAATTCTAAAAGTATACATTTTCACTAAGAGCTTCATAAACAAATTAAAGTCTTCAAATTAACTCAAGGGTTATTTTTGTGTATATAAAGAAATTTTTAAACGTGCTCAGATTAAACAAGAGACGACCATATAACCTACTTGTTGATATTTCTATCTTCTAATCTCTCTTTCACATTAATATTAATTTGAATTTGTTTATTTATATCATTCATTTTTCGTTGTTTTATGTGTTATTAAAGCATTTTTACTTTTCGTTATATTGTAATATATTTCTATTTAATTGAAATGAGAAAATAAAAAATATATAAATCGATTTAATGGACTATAATAATTGGGACTGATAATTTCAATGCAAATCATTTCATAATTAGATTTTATTCAATTTTAATTTTCTCTCATCATATATCATAATGGGTAATGAACAAATTTTCAGTGCAATTATTATTTTTTTTTACTTTTTTATTTAATTTTTGGAAATTATTATCTAATAATCATGAAATCAAAAATTTATTAATAAATTAGTCTCTATTTGAGATTTTTAAAAATCAGATATTTCCTATCTTAAGATAATGTAGAAATTTGAAAAAAGGTGGAAGCATTTCTGCATTGAAGTAGGAATCAAAGAAGCAAGATATTTAATTGAAATGAGAAAAACCGACCCTCCTATTAATTTAATGACTTGTTTATGCACTGTAGCCAAAGTGGCTGGAGAATGTTTGAAGGCTTTTAGAATTGTTTATATAATCTGTGGGCCCCCAGAAGAGTAAAAATGCAAAAAGTAACCAAAATGGAGGGGGTCAAAAATAAAAAAATCCAGTGTTCAAATTTTCGCTATTTAAAAAAATTTTAATTATAATAAAATCGCTTAAAAAGTGCTTTTGAGAATTTTCTATTGAATATAATTCAGAGGAATTTGGTCCTCTTGATAAGCTAATCGCGTAACGGGATTCTTTCCATCTAGCATTTTCGCTTTAGTTGTTTTGGAGAATTCATCGAGGCAAAATCAGAGAACATCTACACTCACCCAAAGGTAAACAACCCTTAATATCTACCCCTATATTCTATATTTATTCTATTTTTACATATATATGCATATAAAACCCACAATCCATCAATTGATATAATGAAAAAATTCAAAATAAATTGGAGGAAAAAGTGAAACTTTTTCAAGACTCGGTACACTGTTTGCAGTTTCAGTGAATTAATTATTTTAAGTAACAAAGGATCAAATTTACATCAACGAATCCAATTGCATATTTATACTCAGTCCACCCCTAAAGAAAATCTTACTCAAAACAAATATTGTTCCCGTACCTCAACTTATTGATACACATTTGGATCTTGGCGGTTTTTATAAGTTCCATGTACTTGTACTTATAAAGAGTGAGTCATCTCTTATCCATTAGAAAATGTATTTCTCTTTCTATCCTCACTTACTACTTGGCTTTCATATGAGTTGAAGCTCTTAATTTTTTATAAGTTTCTTTTTTACTATCCATTTTTACACTCTTTCCTTTATTCAGCGCTAAATATTTACTTATATCATATTTCCTACCTGATCATTTACTTCATAAATCATTTCTCAAAGAAGTGAAATTACAACAAATATCTAAATCTGATTTTTATTTAGATTTAATATTTTCTTCTCTAGAATATAAATTGAAAATCTACCCTCGCTAGTTAGTCACAGTAAATAAATGTTTTATTTACATTTTTGTCCTGAATTTTAGTGAATTCAGTTATTAATTAAAGAACTCAGGCTTGATTTCCGAGGTGGTGAAAAGAATCTTATATAAATAATATATTATATTAACAAAAGTAATAAATTCCATCTCGGATCTTAGTAGATGACAAAAATTCTTGTGATTCTCTTAGTAATTTAAAGTCTACTTCTATTAGCAATTTGGAATCTTATAGAAATATGTCGAGTTTAATTATTTCTAAACATTTCCAAGATGTTCTCCTCTGTATATAATAACGAGGTATTCTATTTAGTCCAAATGCAATAGTCAAAAGGCCGTTCCTAGAATAATAGAAATTAATTTCTACTAGTATAAACATGCTTGGACTTGTATTTGGTATAAAACAGGTCTCGGCTCGTATTTAGAATCCTTGGCTTAGCTGATATAAAAGGAGAGATCATTCTACACGCGCCCTTTTTAGTCATTTTTCTCGATTAAATATTCTTATTAAAAATTTATTTCATTTGATCTAATACATGTAGTTACTAGAGAAACAGCCATTCTACGTTGAATTTTAAAGTTTTGGGTAGGAATTGCCCGAGAGTGCCCCTGTGGCCTGGGGGTAGAATTTGCTCACGGTATTCTCTGTTTGTCAAAGATAGATTAGGGTTGATTATGGAATTGAATTTCTGACCTCGTAAGAAAACAGATGTTACTATGTAGATATCTCAAGAAAATGTTGCAAAGAGGAGGACATCGCTAAAATGACCCTGTTTACGAAAAACTAACCTGGTATTATAGTAAGCTGGTCACTTTAATTGAAAAATGTAATTGAAAAGTTTGAAATCCACTGGTTTTCAGCTTTCTATCCCAAAACCTCGCTCTTTTCCAACTCATAATAATTAAAGACTTTAGAAAATTCACCTTTTTTCAATTTCTTATTTTAAAAACAGTTTTTCCGATCATTTTCTTCATTATTCCTCCAGTGAGCTTATCTTATATTTAAGAGCAGATTTTTTTAATGAAATAATAAAGATTTCTGAAGAATTAAAATAATACAAATTATTCTCCTTGCTTAAATATGTTTTTAATTATTTACCAATTTGACCACTATAAAATTAGTAGATGGGAGCACTTTTATAGCAACGCCTGTATTTAGACAACCCTATTAGACGAAACATTTTTCAGAGTTTGATTAAAGTCAGCTGCCAGCCAAAATCACTTTTTGCTAATTTATTAATTTCAATAAATAGTATAATTATAAATTAAATATATTTCTAAGAGAACTTTCAAATTTTATATTTTCTATATAATTTCGCTTTGTATAGATGCTTTTTCTTTGTGCTTGTATTTTTATTTCGTTGTAATTAAAATTGTATACATATATACTATATAACACAAAATTTACATAAAATGATTAGTATACAAGAACGGGCAGTATCAGGAATTTATCATACCTCGCATACATGCGGGCTGGGGCGATGCTGAAAAAAAATTAATTTCCAAAAAGTTATTTTAGATAACGTCTATCAATCATTATATTATCCAAATAAATATATATATATAGAGAGAGAGTAAAGCACCGAATCTAAATTGATTTAGTGGTAGGCATATAAAATATTCAATGGTATAATAGATGGAGATAGGGAATATCTCCCGGAGGATAGAATTTCCTTAGGGGGATGAGAATGTCTGATCGATGAAAAATATTACATATATATGTAGGACAGTCAAATCTATAATATTTATTTGATAATAAAATAACAATTAGAATGGATTTTTGACAAGTTGACATTTTATAGGACTATCGAACTCATTTTAAATTATGCTTGAAATATCTCATGATAGTTTCCAGTATGTGCTTTTATTCAATTTTGTTCTTTTGTGTGTGTGTTTGTCGTGGGTAGAATCAGGTAATCGAATTTTGACCTACTTCTACTTAACCAGTTTTGTTGAAATTTTACCCGCCCACACATATTTGTAATGATAATAGAATATTGAATCAACCCCGGAATAAATGGAAAAAAATCTCATTTAAACTTCTAAAACAAAAATAGAAAAAATAGCAAAAGCAAATTTTTAGAATTTTCGAAGATAAATTATTTGGATGATCGTCAAATGTAAAAATTATAACATATTACTGTATTTTTTTCAACACGGTTTTATTAAAGAACTATTGTGATAATTAAAAAATAATTTTTCTTTTTCAGTAGGTAGAGATAGTTGAAAATATTGAAGTACTAATAGATTCAGCAATAAAAAAAATAAAATAAATTAGAAATCTTTAAAAGTAAAGTTAGCTCCTGCTTTTTAATTTTGTTGAAATTAAATTTTATAATTATTATAAAATACTTAAACGATCTTTAAGGTTTTCAAAATCGGCCAATTTATAAAGTATTAAATTTTACCTTTAACGAATTTACTTGTATCCAATCGGGTACCATTGAACCTTGTTAGAAATAGCAGAGAAAACGTTTCTATTTAAAAAGACTGATGATGAAGATCTAATCTCCGAAACTTTAGTCCAGTGTTTGTTAACCAAAAAAAGTTTGAGAAACACTGTTCTAATTTTAAAAGTTCCGGTTCAAAATGCAAAAAGAAAAATTTAATTGAGATTTTGGGTTTATTATTAATTACTACGGCTATCTCGCAACCTGAGTCTTGGAAAATTTTTCAATTTTTTTTCCTATCTATAATGTGCGGGGGTGATTTTTCATTACAATCCGATTGAGGAAAATAACTAAAAAGGGTGTGATAGGACTATCTAACTTTTCCTTTTATAGCGAAGGAAATGCAAGGATGCTATAAATACAATTCAAGACCTGTTCAGTCTATTAAAGATTCAATTTTTAATTTCTATTATTCAGAAAATGTCTTTTTGCTCTTTGATCAAAATTATACTCGTTATAGAGAAAGCAAATATTTAATTGAATTTCACAAAATTCAGACAATAATGTGAAAAAAATAATTTGTTCTAACTGGAAGAACGCATTGGCTGAAAAGTTTTACTTTTTTTCTTCATTCATAAAAAGAAATCGTCTTAGAAAGTTTGTTTTGTAGCAAAATTTTTATATTTTCAATGCGGAGAATTGTTTAGATTTTGGGCTCTCTAAGCAAGTGTTTCTCAACCTCGTGTACACGCGAGCGCTTTTTTGACAAATAATTAAAATTGTATGGGTTTTATAACTTTGAAATAGTATTTGTAATTACTTTATTTATTTATTTATTTTTTGTATCATCCAACTTTTATATAATTGAAAAGTTTTTATTTTGCTGAGAGTAGCAGAGTTGCTGATTCATAAAAGAAAAAAAAGAGGTTGTCCTCTGCTTGATGCAAACAAATAAATAATATATATACAATAAAATTTAGGGAACGCGGTGTTGGTTTATAGTGAAACATTGTTAAAATTAAATTAGGTTGGAGTTGGTGGTGTTTCACAAGGAGAAAAATTAAAATACAAAGATTTTTTTAGTTTACTCTATATATTTCGAGCTCTTTAACTCATCGTCAGGAGAACATTGACTAAAGATAACATGATATTTTGAACAGAATTTATTTTAATTTTAATATGATGGACAGTTATTTCTGACTTAGTGTAAATATGAAAGAATGGATTACGAAGGATGGGATGGCTTTAGAGCCGAAAGAACAGATAGGGGGAGAAGTGGCTGGAATAAAGAAAAAGATATTTATACTTGGAAGTTGCTGAAATTATGTATGGGTTATAAAGGAGGGCAATAAACTATGAATGCAATGAGGCTGCATAGTGAAACTTTCATCTCTATTTTCTATTTAAAAAAAAAAAAAAAAAAAAAAAAATTAAAAATAAACCCCATCTCTCATCGCACTCCAATTCAAATTAAATATCATTGATTAAGATGTCAATTATTGGTGAATTTTTGAGTGCCCGTTTGATTGTTCAAGATGTTTCTGATTAAGGTGTATGGCCTTTAATTTCAGCTGACTCCAATAAATCCAATTTCCTACTTTTGTGAATGAAATGTTGGTCGATAATGTAATAACTGTCCATCATATTAAAATTAAAATAAATTCTGTTCAAAATATCATGTTATCTTTAGTCAATGTTCTCCTGACGATGAGTTAAGAGCTCGAAATATATAGAGTAAACTAAAAAAAAATCTTTGTATTTTAATTTTTTTCTCCTTTAGAAACACTCACCAACTCCAACCTAATTTAATATGTATATACTATTACACATATATATATATTTTTGATATATATGTGTGTATCTTTATTTGTGCATCAAGCAGAGGACAACCTCTTTGTTTCTCTTTATGATACAACTTTTAGTTTTTTTATATTGAGGTGTCCTGCCAACCAAAAAGGTTGAGAAACACTGCTCTAGCTCGCTACAAAAAATATGCATATTTTTTTTCTGCATTAGGCAGAGGACAACCTAATTGGTTTCTCATGAATCAACTATTCTTGCTAACTCTGCTATGAAATAATTTTTCAACTAAAAGTTTTGTGGCCTACAGACTAACTATTTGTATTCAAACCAGGTATCGAGATAATTAATTTAATACACTCTTAAGCCTCGAAGAAGAGAAAAGCTTTCGAAAACATTTCTGATTTTTAAAACGCTTAAAATAAATTGTTTCATTTGGAAATTGTTAGTTTGCTTATTTTGGGCTGCCTTTTTATCAAATTTTTTTAAGAAAATTTTTCATTTTTATTTAAACTTTTTATTTTTCCCACTAAAAGAGAACTAAATTATGAAAATCTCTAAAGCCTAGAGTTTGGCCCGTAATGTTAATTTCCTTGCCTCTCTCTCTCTTCTCTTGCCAATTTCTAAAGCCTGCTCTACAATTGGCGAACAAACATAAGGGATATTTTGAAGGGCTCAATTTGTGTCCCACTTTGAACTTGTTTGCAACAACATTCGCTTCAAAATATATACCATAATATATATATTCTATATTTCATCTTCTGTGAGTGGAGAAACTGAATTGAGGTTTCTAAATTTGACATTGATTGGCATGGCAGCCAACTCAACAACCATTTAAGAACGCTATAGAGATTAATGGGAATAAACAAAAGTTCAAGCAGCTTATTCTAATTGATTCCCTCGGTAGAGAAAGAAAAGTAAAGTGAAAATATTTTTTTCCAAAAGAAAAAAAAAAATTGAAGGGGAAAACATCCCCAGGATTCAATGATTCAACAACTTTTTCAACAAACTTTTCAAAAGTAGAAGCAAAAGGGAGGAATTGGATGATGATGATGTCTTGAGAAATGAATGGATGAATGGTTTTAATGCTGAGCGACAACGAGAAGGCTGTCCTTAAAAAACAGAGAACGCCATTCAAAATTGACACATATTTAGTAATACTTAATTGTATTCAAATTGTATGTTCTTTAGGTTTTTAAAAATTGTACATATGACTTTAAAAATGGTTCACCGCCATATTTAAACTAAGGTAGCACTTAAATTAACCAACTTTTAAGCTAAATAGTACTTCATTTATGATACTTTGTGGAAAAACATCGCCTATATTAGAAGTATATTCTTTTGACGACAGACTGGTAGAATCGAGGGGTGAACCGCTATCGGAATTAGGTGTACATATCTTTGGAATTATGTGGAATTATTTTGGAATTCATTAGATAATGCACTTCATCTAGTGTCTTCTACTTGGAAATGAAAGTGAAAGTGGAAGTAGGTGTACACGATATAAGGTCGCGGTTCACTATCTGGGTAGAATTCATTGGAGAATTAATGGAAAGGCAGCTGAAGGATAATGAAAAATATTGTAAATGAAAAATTCTAATTGATGGCCAATCCCTTTTTATATTAATTTGTAGACCCTGAAGAAGGAGGGAGATCCTCCGAAACGTCGGTTTTGAAGATGAAAGGGACGTTGAAATAAAATATTTTATTGAGAATTTTATTTTTGATTATCCCGTTGGCTCTTTTTTCATCAATTCTTCAACATCACTTATAATTAATTAAATTAAATTAATGCTAAGTGATGCAGAAAAGTTTCATTGGTGAATTATAATTTAACTTAATAGTTGATTTGAGTTTGACTTAAATGTTCGGAGCCATCTCGACTGCACGGTTTCGGACTATAAAGGCTTTATATATGCACCTAGAGTGTAGGAAATCAAAATATTTAATTTTTAATAAATTTGTAAATGTTATTAAAATCGAGTATGGGAAGTAGAAAGCATATGGTTTGACAGAATTTTTTATTGCTTTATTACTTATAGAAGCGTAAAAAACTCAATTAAACGACATGAAAACTTTTTAACAAATGTAATTTGATGTTTGTCGTATCTTGCCAAATATTATATACCTATAGATTTGTTGCTAGGATGACAGTTTTGGAGCAATTGCGAAGCCGGGCATGACATGCGCGAGTTGCATTTAATTGTCCTCTCCAAAAAAGGGAAAGATCAGCCGCCTGTTTTCACGTGACAGCCTCCTTTGATTACCAGAGGCTTTATTTGGAGTTACTCTTAAGTTTTTTTGTCATTTTTTTTACAGTACTACGATTATAAAGGGCAGAAATGGTTCTGGTGTAGTTGTATTTTATTTGATAAAAAGAAATTGATATCCAGTGTGTAACTTCAAGTGGTATGTTTTCTTTCCACTTTAAAAATCCCCTCAAATACGCTACTTTCTCTAAGGGATCATGGTGTGTGTTCTGGAATTAGGATCCCCTTAAGAACATAAAAATAGCTACACGAATAGAAAGTAGTTTATTTTAAATTAGAAGATACCTGATTTTAGCACCGAGGCGATGCTTGGTAACTTTTTAGATCTAGTTAAAAGCTATATATTAATATTATTTTTATTCTTAAAATTTTGATAAAAAAGCCAATCTTTATTTGGATTCAGGATTAGCTAAAAATGTGTGCGTGGAATCCATGCAATTTTACTTGCCAAAAGTAGAAACTTTTTTCTATTGATATATATATACTTTCTAATGGATGTAGGTCTACACATTTTAATCCTCCTCACCTTCGGATTCGTGGAGTTTGGAGGGTGGTGAGAGTTAGGGGAAAGAGGAGAGAGTCCAGAGGACATGTATAGGGTTGGCGGGGTGACTGATTATAGGAGGGGGTATAGGGGTCAGTGGGATGGATGAGGATTAGAGGAGGCTAGCAATATTAAAGATACTCATAATTTAATAATAATTTAGAGGAAAAAAATGATACAGAAATTTTTTCATGGTCTCAAAATTTTTTATTGAATTAGTGATTTTTTTGTCAACGAACTAGCCTAAGTTTCAGCTTACTACCTGTAATTGTTGGAAAGTGAATTCGATTATTTTTATATTTTTCAAACTAAAGCTCTGAAGAGAGGAAGTTTAAAATGGAATCAGGTTATCGTTTTGAAAATTCTTCCCTCCTCCGAACAAGAACTAACTTTCTACAACCATCCATTCTTCAATTTTAGATAAATAGAGAAAGAATCATATGAGGAAATGATTTTTCTTGACTTTTTAGATATTTTCTACACTAATAATAAGAAAAAAATTAACAATTTTTTAATGAACTCAAAACTAATAAACCGAGTAAAAATATTATTTTACATAGGTGGAGCTGGCTATTGCTTCAAAACATGTTTAATATATTTTTTTTAACAGTTCTTACTGGATTTTTTTCCTAGTTAATTCGTTTTGTCAAATGGAAAAGAGAAACAAAATGAAATGGGAATACGGGATTTTATAACAAGACTATTAAATAGAAGTATAAATAAGCCATAAAGACTTCAAATATAAATGATGTATTCAACCATTATTCATTCAAATTGTACTTTTATTGATTTTCTTATAGATGATGATTGTTATGAATAGTAAAGTCCTTTAAGTCTGAGAGATTTCACTATTAAACGGCCTTATCACAGTATCATGAAAAAGATATGAGATAATAAATAGACAGTATAATATGAAATTATATATATTTTTATTATACTTGTATTTATTCGGACTTGAGATTTCGATTTTAGATAATTCTACGATCTATGTATCGAAAAACATAAACCTTTATGTTCGAAATAAATAACTGCTCATTAAAATAACATATCTTGAAGAATCTTTTAAGGGTGTATATGAAGAAGTATAGTCAATTGCAAAACAGATCTAAATGTAGATAGTGAAGTAATATACTATTCAAATACACGACAAGTTGAAAACAATATTCTCAAGACTCTCAGAACGTTTTGTTTTGTACTATTTCGATAAATTAGCTACAATCAATAATTCAAGAGCTTCTCTACATATAAGGATTGGCTTTTTATTTATAAATTTTATGATTATTTACTTGGATATAGTGAAAATAGAAACCCCGAAAACTTATCTGTTCTTTGATTTGAAATTACCAACATTTTGACATCAGAATGAACTTTTTAATTTACTTCAGTTCTCGAGTTATGTTGGGTATCGAAATTCAAATAGTTCAGTCAAAATTGTGCTCAAATGGGCCG